>JAHQRK010000031.1:0-600000 GCA_019828595.1 Aphanomyces cochlioides | reverse complement strand
ACTTGTATGGACTGGACTTTCTGTCGAGTAAAACATTTTCCACGTCGTGTTATTTCGCCACTGAGCCAAATCCAAGTCATAGAAATGTTTGAGCCATGGCATGTAGAAATTTTGCAATTTCCAGAAGAGACCAATGCCAGCTACGGCGATATGACCTGGCCCAAGCACAGGCAGACTCTTTTCCATGTCGGCTCCGATTGCATTACATAGCGTTGACCTAGATAGCAACACACTCGTTAGTCTGAATCTCAAGAGGTTCTTGAATACCCTGTCAATGGTCCTGACATGCACACTATACTCTTGACCCACTTATGGTTGCTTCCGACTCCAAAGTAGTCGATGCAGAGGAGTTGATACAGTTCTATGGCTATGCAAGCGTTCATCTCTCTATCTCTTTCGTAGACTCAAACCTGTTGTGGCTCCATAACTATGCCCGATCAAATGAACTGGATTTTCCTACATATACGTTGGGTTTCGTACTCTCCAAGCATTGTTTCAACATCGTACCTCGCTCCAGGCTGTATGCTTTGCTGTTTCTTTGGGAAACGTCGGTCCATAGCGCATATGTCCTATCAATCGTCGTTCATCGCAGATGCCATTGTCGAGTCGTACCATTCTTTGCTGCATGTTCCTCTCCATAATCAACCTGTCCGCCTACGAGTTGATAAAACGCTTCACATGCTCTGTCATGGTCGGACGAGACTTTGCCAACGTCGACTATGATGTGATTTGGATTGATGCGATTCAATTCGTGGACAGGCCAATAATTTGGCAACATATTGAAGAGCGGCGTCTTGTTCCCCCATCCAAACACTCCTAGGATTCGTCAAGATAACGCATTATCTGTTCTTCCGTGGTAAATGTACCATGAATCAGCACGACAGGATCCTTTGTTCTCTCCATCCGCGTCCGACCGTCAGAGCGTCGCTCGCTCGCTTGTTTCACGCACGACAAGACTTCGAAAAATGTCCTTTCTTGTGAGTAATCCAGCATAAAAACGCGTTTTTACCACATGAATCAATGTCGTAAATAGGTTTTATGTTCAATAATTTCAATAGCCAATCAACTTGGAGTAATTTTTCGAATTTGAATTCTGATTGGTTCGTTTTGATGACGACAGCTTGCAAGTCCCCAAACGACACTGTACGATCGACACAATCAAACGGATGAGTCTCTTTCCTTGTACTCTGGAGTATTAAATTGACGTCCTTCTCGTCCATTAGCTCTGGAAAAGTGGGTATGGAGCTGGATATTGACGAGCGATTTGAACGCCGCGCCTGTCATATCAAATTTCGGAAAAACATTATCCGGATATTTATTCGGACATTTTAGTGTTTATCCGGATGAATGTCCGGATAAAATTGCTCGAGTGGAAATCATGGATGGAACCGACAGCGAGTTCACGCCCACGCGACTGCCACGACGCGAATTCATCGTGATTAACGATGCAGTTGAAGCCTCTGGAACGTTCTTTCTCCATAATCTTACCTCCATGTTCTTGAAAGCAGGTTGGAACAATGAAGAGAGATATTGAAGAGGCCTCATGCCAAGTTGTAGATGAAAGTGTTTGCCTGGTCGCGTTGAGCAATAGCTACGATCATTATTGTGCCATTGGTCGCAAGTTGGTAGGCTGTTCTCATTATTTATGCTTGCGGACGGCATTGGGTAGGGCGTCAATGTAGCAAAAGCCAAGGAACGAGGCGCATGGCTTCATATTGACGGTTTTTTGTCTCCGTACGACTGGTGCAACATCGACAATGCCACAGATCCCAACGCATTTGTTGCCTCGAGCGCTCTCGAGCATAAGGAAAAAGACCTCAAAATGCTCTTTGTGCGGATTCGAGACTTCGTCACTCAAGCGTCATCCCCTGCTTGCATTGCCATCGATGATGTCTCTTCTTTGACTGCTCAGTATGGAGAATGCCTTGTGCTCAACTTTCTTCGCTACTGCCGCTATTTGGCACTCGAGACAAATGTACGATCTCGATTTCCTTGCAACTTCTTATCATGGTTCATGTGTTAGTCAACCCTGGTTGTGCTCAATCATGCAGATACTGACAAGAACTTTCTGGTATGTGTCAAACTGCCGATTCATCGTCCGTAGCATAGCATGTTGTAGACTGCGTCGTTGGTGGATTTGTCGACATTTGCCTACACTGTTCGTGGTCTTGAGAGTGGTTATTGCAAGGATATTCACGGCTCGGTACAAAATCCACATGAATACAAGTAAAAATAACTGGAAATCATGGTGTAGGTAACTCAAAGTCGTCGGATATTCAGCGTGGACGATATCAATCATGCAAACACGACATCCACCTTCCAGTACAAGCTCGTCGAGCATGGCCTTCGTCGCATCCACGGAGGCATCGACGCGTAAAAAATCGGCGAAATTCGGGAAAAAGACGCAGACGAGGAGGAATCGAACCCCTGCCACGTTAATGGCCTACGGTTTTGAAGACCGCACTCAGCACCAGCCAAGATCACGTTTGCAATGCGCGTGGTTTGTTTAAAGTACCAGATCAAATTTAAACAATTGTGCAATTTTTGTAAAAATGATTTTTTTATTTTAAAATATGAGTTTTACTCCACGACCTTGGTTGACAGCACATTCGGCGAGTAATAGACGCATGATCAAAGGAAGAGAACATGAAGAGTAATAGAAAAATGTTTCGGTGCATAAGGATCGGGTTGAGAGGAAGACGATGGCCACAAGTGCAGATCAACATTCGACAGAAAATCTATGAAAATTACAGAAGAAATGATTTTTGATTAAAATAAATGTTTTGAATTTCTCAAAATTTTCTGAATAAGATGGGTGCAGATCGATACACATGAATGAGGCTATATGAGAGTATCGAGGAAGAATACAATGTACTGCTAAGCAATTTCTATGTAATCGAGCTGGAATATCGATCGCTTAGAGTGTTTTCCGATATGAATGGGCATAAATGGTTTTTGAATTTGAGATAAATCCAAAAATTCATCAGAATTTCCTATTTATTGGATAAATCCAGAAAGTGCTAAATAGGTTATACGACACAGTTTTAAATTTTCCTTATCCCACGACGTCATGGAGGTATGTTGCGCAAGTCAATTGATGGAGAGAGAAATGAAGAGATGCACTTGTGGATGAAAGAAGCTGATATACCTATCTAGGACGGAGTCGGAGTCTCGGTTGCATCACAGAATTGGATGCATGCCATGTTGCCAAATCGCAACACACCTGATCGATCTCGAGAAAGGTCGGCATCGATTGACGGTGGGCGGCACGTTGGTACGCGGCACAATAAATCTATGTGGGTTAAGAGTGAATACAGGGAATAACAGAACGTCAGTGGTACCAAATCCGTCAGCGCATTTGCTCCCCGAAGCAACTATGTCGACAACAAACGACCGTGTTGGGAGTCGCGCTTGGAAAGTGGCTGCGTTGAAAAATGCGCTCAAGCGGAAAATCCCGTTGGTGGAAAAATGTAGCTTCATTCAGCATGGATTGTGTCACATGTGCAGCAACAGCAACATAACCCACGTCATGAATGTCTGCCCAATGTTTGATTTTGGACATTCGATTTGTATGACCCATTTCGAGAGCATCACGTCTGTCTCGCTCTCCCAAGTGATTCAAGGCAAGATGTTTCTTTGCCCAGTGTGTACTCTCTCTTGCTCGTGTGACGTCTGTGACCGCCTTGTTTTGAAGCAGATTGAAACGTTTGATCAGTGGAGTACTGCCGGCAAGTCATCATTAGAAAATAATCCCCCCGACACGACCCTCTCCCGCCCTTTGGCGTTGGCACCCATATCTACCGTTAGGACAATGAATGCACCCGATACTGAGCTTTATGCAGTTGCTGATTCTAAAGAAGAGTCGTCGAGTGCACCGAGAATCGCAGCCAAGAGTCGAAAATCAGTTGTTTCATCCAAAATGGCCTCGTCGACGGCTGATCATCCAAGCCAAACCACAACAGATCCCATGTTACGTGCTGAAAGCAAGGAAGCTTTCACCCTTGTGCTACCTCCCGCAGCGTCGTTTGCAGGTATGGTGCATGCTCGTCAGCCCAAGGAAGCAAAATCTATACGAGAGAAGGACATCATTGGTTCTTCAGCTCTAGCAGAGTCAAGTGAAAAAGTCGTCGAGAAGAAGCCAAAGGAAGCTTCAAAGTACATCCCTTCCATAGAAACAAGAGCCCACAGTAATCACAATATCATCCCAGCCGAGCCGAAAGACGTAGCAAGCATGCCCCGAGTTGCAGCGAAAACAACTATCCTTAGTGCCGAGCCTCCTGTTGCTCCAAAAGCCGCGGCAAAGGCCTTACCACAAGAAACACACTTATCCATGTCATATGTGGAACGCCATGCTAAAGAAACCCCATCGAATGCCAGACATCTCGAGTCTTTTTACTCATCTGCATTAGATCAATCGAGTCGTTTTCAATCAGTTGGTGAGCCAACAGTACAGAATGAACCGAATCATGCCATGAATTCCGTCAAGTCTACGCCAAGAAAAGACCGAATGAATCAAGACGAATCATCGAAAGAAGTCGAGACGAGAACAAGGTCTAATGAAGACCGTGAAAGCAATTCACTTGTGGAAGACAATGACCATGACGAAAAACCGTCAGAAAACTCAGTTGCTCAACGGACACAAGTCTCCACAGAAAATATTTTTCCGAATGAAGCTTTAGAGCAAGAAAAGTCACACAAGTCATCGAGCAGAAAACGCGAGAAAACAACCCTTACCGAAGACGAGGACCCGATGGACGTGTCAAACCGCAAGACGAAAGAGAAACCTGAAAAAGTCAAGTCACATCGTGGACCGGGACGCCCCCCGAAGAAACCCAAGGACACCACCGATGGTGCTGCTCCCACAAGTAAATCTGCGCCTGAAGACGAAGGAAAGAAAAAACGAGGCAAACGACGCTCAGAGTCTTCGTCGCCCCCATCGTCCCCCAAGGAAGCAAAACTCAGTTCATTTCGAGAACGCAAGCAACGGGCAGCAGCTCCTCGTCCTGGCGAATTGACAAACCAACACAAATCTGGTGAAGGCAAGTATCACGATTCCAAGCATTCCGAGAGGTCGACAGGAATGAAGACAACTCGCTCGGTCGACTCAAATGATGCGGCAAAACGATCGAAGGCGGAAAAACGTCATGGATCACCCGACGAGTCGGCACCGAAAAAACGAGCGCGTGGAGATGTTGTAGAAGAAGACGAGGAAGAGGAGGAAGAAGATGATGAAGAAGTGGATACCAATTTGGATTTCTGCAGTCTGTGCAAAGATGATGGCGATTTGGTCTGCTGTGATATCTGTCCTCGATCCTTCCATCTTGCATGTCTTGAAATGACGGAAGATGATTTACCCGACGGTGACTGGCAGTGCCCTGAATGCTCTTCGAAGCAAAGCGAGATCCATTTTGAAAAGCTAGGTCATGATTTGGCCACGCATCGTCACAAGGTACCATGCCTCAGTGGTTGTGAAGTTTCTAAACCGTGATGCCATTTTAGAATCAATCGTTAATGCGGCAATTGCTACTCGGCATCATAGCGCATCCTTTCTCCAAGCCCTTTATGACACCTGTTGAAGATGTCGACGGCTACGACGATGTTGTGAAAGAGCGTATGGATCTCAAAACTGTCAAGAAACGTCTCGAGGCGGGCGAATACCCCGACAAACCTCTCGACAATGCGTTTGTCAAGGACATTCGCCTCATATGGTACAATTGTCGTCTGTTCAACGATGAAAAATCAGGGCTGTCTCGTGCCGCCAAGACTCTTTCAACTGGATTTGAATCCATCTTGACTCAATTGAAGAATTAAATGCTTCAATGCCTCCATCTAGTTGGCAAAGACACCACCATTAGCATTGAGATTCGTTGTGTGCTTCACTTACATTTTGATCGTGCGATCTTTCGATCCCGACGCAACTTTTTGGCCATTCGGACTCCAATCGAGTGCGTACACTTCATCTGCATGTCCAGATAGTGTTTCCTTGGCGTTTTTAGGGTTGGCCATTTCCCACACTTTGATCGTCGAGTCTTTGCTAGCCGACACAATCATGCGACTGTCACTCGACCAGCACACTTGATAGACGGCACCGACGTGGCCAGTCAACGTCGCAATGAATTTGCCACTCGCACCATTCCACAACTTAATCTTCTTGTCGAACGACGCACTGGCAAAGTAGCGACCATCAGGTGAAAATGCCAAGTCATTCACGGGCTGTTGATGTCCAGTAAGGCGTTCGACGGGCGATTTACTCTCCTAGAAAGACCGCATGAGCTTCACAGGCCTTACACTCAACGAGGAAGTACCGCTGGTTCCCATAAAAAGAGAGTGTAGTCGTCCGAGCCAGAGACCAAACGCTCGGGCTGACCACGACGAATAGCGTCGTAGCGAGCTTGTGCGGCTTCTTGCATCTCTTCACGCGTGTCAAATGTCTTGAAAGTGTGGTCAAACGGTCCAGTGCGGCACACATAGTCGACGTTGAGAGCCAACGTATTGATACGATGCGCATGACCGGTTAAAGTACGCACGAGTTTGCCCATGCCGTCGCCTTCCACAGCCCAAACCTTTATCGTTCGATCCCGAGACGCGCTATACAACAAGCCTTGACCGCCCCATTTAATACACTCGACAGAGTCTGTATGGCTCTACATACAGTTTAGCTTCTTACGAGATACAAATAGCAGAACATACCGTGAGCGACGCCAGTTGACGACCCGTGCGAGCATTCCAAATCTTGATAGAGCCGTCTTTGGACGCGCTGGCAAAACGCTCGCAAGCTGGATTGCTACGAAAAATTTAGAGCAATTTGACGAGACGGAAAGATTACCGATGGAACGGTTCCCACGAGATAGAAGTCACCCATTGTCGATGACCTTTCATAGGCTCGCCCATTTGCTTTCCCGTCGTGGGGTTCCACATTCTGCACCCGACGATGAGAAGGAATTCTAACAAGGAGGATGGAGGCGTACCGAATTTCACCAGTCTTGTCGGCGGATACAAAGCGGGAGCCATCAGGAGACCAAGCTGTGCACAAGACATGATGCTTGTGTCCACGGCAGGTAAATTGCGGCATGCATGTATTTGTATCCCAAAAACGGACGGTCGCATCACCGCCACCACTCGCAAGTTTCTTTCCGTCTGGGCTAAAGCGAACATGGAGAATTGCTTCCGAGTGACCTTGAAGCGTATCGGTACATCGCGTCACTGGACGGACTCGAAAGACAGCAAGTGGTTGAAAGGTAATGGTCAACACGGCTTCCGTTGATGCTTTCTATTGTCCATCAGCGCTCCCAATCAACTCAGAAAGGACAGATATACCTGTGCTTGCACGCTGGAGACGAGTGTGTCGGTGATTTCAACATCGTTGAGGTAGAACGAATACGGGACTTTTTGCTTCCCATTGTCCAAGAGCTGGTTGATCAGTTCTTCCATCTGCGTGACCGTTGATGCGACTGGAATGTCCAATTGCGGCCCGACATTCTCGCCCTGTTGTCATAATTGGATCAAAAGAAGCAGGAATAATCAGCATACTTGTTCATTCTTGAACTGCGCGATCACAGACGCCACCTGAACGTCGTCGTTGTCGCTGTCAGACGCGCTATCTTCTGCATCGAGCTTTTGCTTCTTGGTCGCGCGGTCAGTCATGTTGGAAGTTGAAAAATGATACCAATTGGTTGGTCCAATCGCATGGACCAATCAAATAAAAGAAATAAAAAATAGAATTGAAAATTAAAAAATATTTAAAATAAGGATAATTAATTAAGTGTAACATAGCATTTTTATCGAATATTTTCTATAATTAGTCTGTTGCCGCCAAAACTGAACTAGCAGAATGAAACGAGGGTACCACGAGCGATCGGCGCTTGAAGCTTGCCATGGAACGACCAAGAGGCGGAGAGACAAGTCTTTTCCAGTCGGTAGGAAGAATCTGCCGTGTTCATTTTCCAGGACTGACGGTGGAACGCCATTGTAGATGCATTGAGCTGGCTCATGTGGTCAAGTCGAAAGCAGGTGCTCCAGGTGCCAGCACCACAAACGATCCAATGCTTCCACTGCGAACGCACCATTCGAGCGTCACAC
The DNA here is from genome assembly GCA_019828595.1 of Aphanomyces cochlioides. Lineage (NCBI taxonomy): Eukaryota > Oomycota > Saprolegniomycetes > Saprolegniales > Verrucalvaceae > Aphanomyces > Aphanomyces cochlioides. Next base: position 591,921 of record JAHQRK010000031.1, on the reverse strand, counting down.
TGTGGAAGGGAATGCGTGGAGTGCTTGCAAATCTTTTGCGAAGAATGCTCAACGATAAAGTAAGTTTCCCCACGAATGTATGAACCCTGGAATCATCCTGTGTCTAGTTATGACCGCACGGACGACCGTGTATTTTGCCTCAGTTGCAATGTCAATGCCTAGCTAACAGCTTAATGAGTGGGATTTCTGTTGTTTTACCGATGAAGTCTTTGCGAAAGACACGAGAACGTGTCAAGGTTTCGTCCTCTACAAGTTGCCATCTGAGCGTTCCATTTTTTCAGCACTCTCAAGGGTACATTTTTTCTACTCAATGCAAACACGACAGCATGGCTTGCCAGACTTCTTCTGACTGCAACAACGATCGACTTGCAAACGCAAAAGACGCTTGCCTCATATGGACAAAGGGCGGCCAAAGGCTACGAGATAGTGGAAACCCACTTGAGACTTTCGCATCTCCTGGCTGAGCTCGCGTCTTCGTCCCGTTGCATCCCCTCATGGTTTCATGAACGAGCTGCCACCAGGACGAATGTCGAGGCTATTTAGATTGCCTTAGACTGAAGACAAAGCCACAAGTCAAAGGCACCGATTTGCTGTAAGGACGCCGTCGGCAGTTGTTGAATTGCTTTGACGTTATGCGCATCGCTCAGACGAAAGCCACCAGGTACGATAGCATTCTAAGCTCGAAGTCAGCGAAAATTGTAACCTCACTCAGAGCCACGGGCTTCCAGAAAATCTTCTCGTTCGTTCCTGATCTCATTGACTTTGTTTCGCCGCGAAGACATCAATCCACTGCATTCCCAAGAGTGCGTGCTCTCAGCGGCCACCAATCCACCAGAGGTGCACGAAACAATGGATGGCCTCAGCGTTATCTCTTCTGTACTTTGTAAAACCAGAGTACATAATTAGGTACTTCTGTGATTGGTGTCAAAGTAGTGAATTAGGTACTTTTTGAGGTTCCATTGAGAGATTTCTCAGTGGAATGGTACGAAGAGCTATGTGACTTGTTTCTTCTCATTCTTGCTTGACCTCTAAAATTAATGGAGCTCCATCATGAGCTTGCTTGACGTATGTTGGCTTTAGTCCCCCTCGCTAACGGCGCAAATTACTCATTCCACAACAAATCGATGAGATCTCGTGGGCCATCAACTTCGTGTGGCATTCGAGGTTTTTGCGAGCTTCCAAATTTGCGGAACTGGGCAAAAGGCAAACAAATAGTCACGTCTCCATATAATCTCGGTGCAATCGAATACTTGTCTTTGAATGTGCGGCTGGTGGCCTCCAAACTTAAACGCCTTGTACACGCCACCGTCTTCATGATCGTAGCCTTGACTGTCAAACACCCTGCTGGAAAACCATCCATCTTGTTGATAGTCGAGAATGAGCTAGTTCGACTAAATCTTCATTTCGAATCGTCATCAGCGTGACGAGTCCAAGCAACAACCAGCCGTGTGTTTCTCTGCTGAGAGGAATGTGCAAATTGAAATACTCTCATTGAAACTGTCTGTCCATCACATTAAGTACTGTATGACAGGTGACGACGCGGTATTCTGGTTGAAGGACACACCATGGACTTCCACGATCCTCCCGACGTGGTACGTGTTCCATAAAAAGAGGCATCCTCAATCTGGGCGATTTCCAGCTACGAGGCATTTTCAAAATTGCTGTCGTGCTCACACGAGTGCAAAAATAACAATGGCGACACAAACTGGACTGCCATTGGCATTCTTGGAGCATCGAAGATGCGTCTGTGGCTGCTTGTATCGATTCTACTCAGTGTCTCCGTCGTCCATGCTGACCGATACAAGCGTATAGTCGCCATCATAGCCTCGTCATTCGTCCTGATGATATCTGGTTCGCCATTATGGTCCAACTTGGATTTTATCTCAATGGGAATGCTGAAACATTGCGTGGCTCGCTGGTCAAGCATCAGGATCAAAAAGAACTCATAGTCAATGGACTAGGCAGCTTGCACAGTGCTGATTATGGAGGCATGGTCAAGGAAATGATTGACAAGATGGAAGAGCATCTCGTGGATCCATCCATGAAGGAATGGATCCTCCCAGCTTTTTCCACAACGACAGACCATGATCGTATCGCTGGCAGTGTTGTCATGATGGCCACGATGCAGAAATACTTCAGCTTCACAATCAAGTTGCTTTGTGGTATTCCAAACGTGACGCTCCTTGGAACAGTCCAAGATTGGGAGGGTGTTCGATCTCGAGTCGAGAATTTGCGGCAATTTGGTGGCCACATCGACGAGTGGGTTGATATGCTCAGTGTCGTTTTGGATCAGTTTGTTGCAGCCTCCAAGGTGAAGTGGACATCGACTTTTGGGGGGATCGCTCATATTATCTATGGTGGTTGTGGCACGGAGGACATCAGTGGCTGGATCACTGCCTTTGCTGTTCAACGAAAAAGGCAAATGCAAGGGTCGACGAAATATCTCAAGACCAGGTTTGATGGAGAAATCTCAGCGGGCTTTCCGATCATCGATATGGTGGATATTCCAGCAGGGTATTTGACAGTCGACGTCAAGATCGACGACAATGGCTGTGAAGCACAAGGCACTCATGTTTGCAGGCCACATGTCGCTCCAAGTGAAGGAGCGCCACACGATTGTACCAACGCTGAGCTGGGTGATCGCACTGAAGGATGCTTATGGTGCTTGCCTCGCTAGATCTGGAAGGCTTGCCATCCCTTTCTTGAATTATTTTGCCTCAAGTCGTCATGGAATGCTCGCCTTGATGAATGCCTAGCCAATGCCGCAGACGGACAACACCATCTAGTTTTCTTGTGTTGATAGGGCCATTTGTGTCTCGTGATCTCAGGAAGACATACGCCTAGTCCATTGCTGTTGCCTTTTCGTCCTTGTTCGAAGCTTATGGCGATGATAGTGGGAAGGATATGCACAATGTGCAGGATCACTTTTTGAATGTTGCGATCGTCATACAACGCTTGGAAGTTTACCGTAGGTTCATCAGCAGGCAGAGCAAAGCGTCGAGTTGGCCATGCTGCTGTCAATAGATAGTGTTGGAGTTGACTTCAGTCGGCAGATGAAGCAAACAAGGCAACGAATGAGTCCATGATTGGGAAAAGAAAGTACGGGATAATGGGACGTTTTGATTGGTTCACAGCTCGAATGATGATATTTGATTGGCTAGAAAATTTGACAAGCTTGAGTATCATTGGCAAATCTCGGATGGGCTTGTAACTGAGCTTTGTCCGATCGAATGTGAACTTATCGCATTTCATACCAGTCGACGAGACCAAAATACCGATATCTAGCGAGCTCGGCCTTCACAGTTTTCATGGACTTGAACGACCCTTGTCATCGTCTTTTTCCGTGGAACGCATCAAAACACTCATCAGACTTGTTTGCATCCATCTCGACGGAATTATCTTGTGTTGTCGACATCTCTTGACATTGCTTGCATTGATGCTCGTCATACTTTTGAATTTTGACCATGGATACGGTGAATGTGATTATTTTGCAAATGACATATAGATGTGTAAATGATCGCCGTCTGGGATTACCTCAAAATCGGACTTTTTCCCATGGACAAGATATCATCAAAATTCGTCCAGGGGTCAGATTTCCAGGGGACCAATCAACAGACCATCGCTCTCATGGGCACATCCATTTCAAAGTTCAATCAAAGCCTACTACTACACATCGGCATGGTCTCAGCGGATTTCGTCGCTTCTTACATTGTCGAAACAGACGCAGCAGTTTCTCTAGCGGTTCGAATCAAACGGTCTCGCGGTCAGTCCTTTTCACCATAGCAATACATGTTAAATTGATTGGGTGATTCAATGAGTGCCGTGTTCGTGCAAAGCTCTGCAGAATCACATGACCCATCACAAGGTTGGAACCATAACAATCCAGGAGAGAGGCGCATGAGATACGCACTTCTAATGTCACTCACCTCGGGTAGACTAATAGCACATCGTCTTGTCAAGAGCGATACTTTATTTTCTTCCTGGTCATGCACAGCGAGAAAGAAACGCACCATGAACATTTGGAGTACAAAACTTCGACCACACAACCATCATACTGCATGTTCATTCTCGTTTCACGTTGCAAAATAGATTTTGACGTCCATCACGCATGATGAGATGTCACTTCCTCAAGACGGCGGACAGTCTGTTCTCCGGATCACAAATTTGAAAATGAGAGTTTGGCGCGCTTTTTAGAAGATACATTTGATCAAAGCCAATCAAAATCGACTGACGTATATTGGCAGATGCGACGAATTGATCCAAGACACCACTGAGCGTCTCGACCCACTCCACCATGTGACCGCCAAATTGCTTCAAATGGTCAACGCGAGATCGAACCGCTTCCCAGTCTTCGACAGTTCCAAGGAGAGTCACATTTGGAATGCCACACATCAGTCCGAAAGTGTACTTGAAATACTTCTTCATTGTGGCCATCACGACAACACTGCCGACGATACGATCATGGTCCGTTGTCGTCGAGAAGGAAGGAAGGATCCACTCTCCCATCGATGGATCCACGGGGTGTTCTTCCATCTTACCGATCATTTGAGTCGCCATTCCTCCATAATCAGCACTGTACAAGGTGCCGAATCCATCCTCTCTGAGCTCTTTCTGACCTTGATGCCTGACGAGCGAGTCGTGCAGGGTTTCCGCATTGCCATTCACAAAAAAGCCAAACTGAACCATGATGGCGAGCCAGACGTCATCAGGGCGAATGACAAGGTTGTGATGCTGGTTGTATGCTTGAATCGCTCCCAAGACAAAGCCACTCTTGGAGGTTGCGAAGGAGGCTTTGATCGGTAATGCTTGGAGAATATCCTGTCTACAAGCTTTTATGGAGTATCACTTGTACCATCGCTTTGTCGCACGAACGCTCCGATCTCCCAAGACACCATCACGAAGGACGAACTATACACAGTACAAGGGTACGAACTTGTGGATTATCATTCTTGTGTCCCTCACCATGCTTCATTAACAGCATCTCAGGGTGCAATATGGAGACGAAGCTGCAAGTCTTTGTTCGTGTCAAGTGATGAGCTTTTGGAGACGTCTATTTGTTGTGTCAGATGCTGATATAGTCTGGATACAATCAAGGTTTCAAGTCGTTGATTTCTTTGATTGACAATACTTGGCTCGTCCACGTCCGTCATTCTGTGGGGAGAAGACATATTGGTCCAGAGCGGTAACTCCTTCGGCCAAAGTAGTAATACTTAGTGCCACAGACCGGCAATTTTTTTTCAAAAGTTCTCACCACCACCAATCGTCCCATCTGTATGCTGATTCTGAGTCTAGTGATGCTATATCAAGGTTTTCCATCCTTTTCATCAGATGCTAGCATTCACCCAAACAAGTGGATTACGATGAAACCATGACATAAGATGAATCATTCTCGACACATGGGAGGGGTTTTATAAACAATCAAATGACTCATACGCGAAATTGTTGTCAAAATGTGGGTTAATCTTGATATAAGAATTATTAACAGTAAGTATAATATCAAGATGACTGAAAATGAATTGTATTTAAGTTATGAAAATAATTAAATCAATCTTGATATTTTTTTCTTATATATATATACATAAGGTGATTATGGGTAAAACAATTTATAAAACAGATGAAGAAAGAATCGCAGCTCAGCGTGAATCATTGCGAAAATATAGAGCTAAAGTAAAAGATAAACTTCTTGCTTGGCAGAGAGACTATGACAGAGCACATGCAGAAGAAAGAAAAAGTCGTAATCAATTGAAGAAATATATAAAAGAATTAAGTAATATTGAAGTATAATTATTTAATTTTTTTGTATCATATAAAAATTTTTCTATCTTGATATATAATTTTAATATTATAATATAATATCAAGATTTTAAAACTTTCAAAAATTTTATAATTTGACAAATATATCCAATGACTCCCGAAGAATTTAAAGGATTAAAATTTCTAAAAGTTCCATTAAAACAATGGCGAGATGGCGGATACAGATTTAAAATTAGATCAATCAATGGACGATATACATACGTAAGCAAATTAACTCCAAAAAATAAAAGAGCATTGGTTGAAGAATATAAAAATCTTTTCCCCAAATCATCTACCGAATCATATCGCTTAGAAATTTTGAATAATCATATTAAGAAAAAAGACGCCGGATATAAATTTACTCAAGGAAGAACTGTTGATACTCATCATTTCTTTAATTCAAATCAAACACAAGTAATTGATAAGATTAAAAAAATTTGCTTATCTAAAACAACTGCATTCAAAGTTCAAATATTTCTTGACTATATTTTGGTCAATATCATCACTGGAGAAGAAAGAGAATTTAGAGATGGTTTCAATACAAGTATCTTTCCAAGAGCGATATTCATTAATAGTCGAGATGACATTCAAACTAAAATTATTAACTTCTTCAATCAAAATGATTTAGCTGATAAAATTTCATATCCAAGCTCTTCTTGGAAAGTGAATAGAATCGTTGGATTTACAATGAAGATTATTAACAGATCACATCGTTTAGGTGAGGAAATTGAAATACCTGATAAGATAAAAACCAATAATTACATTATCTCTAATTTCGGTCCAACCGAAAACAAATGTGTGTTCTATTGTATTGCTTATTATCTAAAAGAGAGCGTAAATGACCCAAGAAGACTAAAATCTGATGTTAAAGATGCTTTCAAGAAATATTGCGAATTCAAAGGTGAAGAGTTTACACTTAAAAAATTCCGAGAAACTGATCCGATTGATTTGATGGAGTTTGATAAATTGGAACAATGTTTTAAAATAAATCTTAACGTATTCGAATGGAATATGGATAACAATCGTTTAATTTCAATTCGTGATTCTAAGACCACATTTAGACAAAATAATGACAAACCTGCTTCATATATGGCTAAATGTGGAGAAGTTAATAATTACTTAAAAAACGTTAATATTCTTAGCTACAAAGGTCATGCTATGTTAATTAAGGATATTAATAAACTTGATAGTTATTACCCATGTCTAATATGCAATATGATTTTTAAGACATCTAATCAGCGTAAATCTCATAGGCAAAATGTAGAATGTAAATATGAAACGATTGATTCATTTTCTAAGAAACCAAAAGTATATAAGCCTCAAGAAAACACTATCAAATCTCTATTGAGAAAATATGATATTTCTAGCATTAATCACTACATCGATCATTTTATTTGCTATGATTTTGAAGCTATCCTTGAAAAAATTTCTGAGAAACACGGAGAATCAACTGAATATACAACTAGACACAAACTAGTTAGCGTATCAATTTGTGATAGCTTGACTAAACAAACTAAATTTATAACAAATAGTGATTCAAAAAAATTATTAACCGATATGTTTAAATACATCAATGAAGTATCAAACCAAATATCAAAATACAATTTCATTAAATTTAGAGGATTAATAATAGCTATTTTAGAAAAAAATAAATATTTGACCGAAAAAAGTAAGAATGAGATAAAGGAACTAATTGAAGAAAATGAATATGGGGATGATGTTAAAAATTTAATTGATTATCTACACTACGTTAGATATGATATTTTAAACAATGACTTCAACAGAGACATCAAGAGTCTTTACAAAACTCTATACCAAGTTCCGTTAGTTGGCTTTAATTCAGGACGATACGATTTAAATGTAGTTAAAAACGAATTATTTTCAATCATTGGAGATTTCAATAAAGATGAAAAGCAATTAGTGATTAAAAATCCAAATTACATGTGTATCACTACGGATAATCTAAAAATGCTTGATATTAAGAATTATCTTCCACCTGATGCTTCATTAGATTCGTATCTAAAAACGTATCTCGGTGGATGTAAGTGCCCAAATAAAATTCAATGCACTTGTTGTTTAGGAAAGGGTTTCTTTCCATATGAATATTTAACTAGTTATGAAGTTCTTGATGAAAATAAATTACCTCCAATCGAAGCATTTCATAGTGAATTCAGACAAACGAAAATGAGTAAAGATGATTATGAACGTATTAAATGGGTATGGAATTATTATAATATGAAATCGGTTAAAGATTTACTTGAATGGTATAACAATCTAGATGTAAAACCATTTGTAGCAGCAATAATTGCCCAACGAGATCTCTATAAAAGATTTGACTTAGATATGTTGATTGATGGTGTTTCTCTCCCATCATTAGCGGAAAAAGTGATGTATCAAATTTCTAACAAAAATATGCTACCTATTCCGAAACAAAAGGGGGAACCATTTGATTTTCCAGAAGACAGATACAACGGATATTACGATCAAGATAAGAAAGCTAAAAGAGAATTCGATTTAACTATCCAACATTTAGATGAAGAATTAAAAAAGCAGCAATATTCTTGTAGTCATTGTAAATGTGCTTTAAATAAAGAAAACGTATCAGCTGATAGAATCAACAACAAAATTGGGCATATTGATGGTAATATTACAATGACTTGCATTAGTTGTAATGTTGCTCGTAAAGATATGAATATGGCTAGTTTCAGAAGAATGAAGTTGACTGAATATAATTCTCATCGTTTAGTATATGAGATTGATGAAGAAAACAAGGATATTTTCTACAAGATGAAACAAAACATTGCAGGTGGGCCTTCTATCATATTCAAGAGATTCGCTAAAAGAAATGAAACATATATAAGAAACGGATCTAAGATTTGTAAGAAAGTAATTGGATTCGATGCGAACGCTTTATATCTTTGGGCTCTTGGAAATGATATGCCTTGTGGTAGATTAACGATGATTGATATTTACGACAATATCATTGAAGATATTAAATCGGATAAGCTGTTTGGATTTCTTGAATGCGATATTGAGACCCCTGATCACCTAAAAGAACACTTTTCAGAAATGTGTCCGATATTTAAAAATGCCTCTATTATTCCAGAGAAGGAGATTATTGGAGATCATATGTACGAATTTAACCAATCTCTTGAAATGAATAGTAGAAGAAAAGAGTCAAGAAAATTGATTTCAAGCTACTTTGGAGTTAAAATTCTAGTCTATACACCGTTGTTAAAATGGTATTTAGAGCATGGTTTAGTCATTACAAAAATGTATTCATTCATTAAGGCTAGTAGATTTCAACCATTCAAGGAATTTGAAAACGAAGTATCAAACGCTCGAAGAGGAGGAGATCGGGAAGAAAGTGAAAGACAGGAAAAATATAATGATTGGCAATATAAATCGATAAAAGCTGAAACGATGAAACTTATTGGTAATTCCGCTTTTGGACGCAGTGGAATGGATAAATCAAAGCATAAAGAGGTTGAATATCATAGTGATGATAGTAATTTAGATAAACTAATTGAATCAAATAGATTTTACGATCTTGTTGAAATAAATGGATCTTATGAGATAACTAAAGTAAAACGCCGCATAAAAATGAACAATCCTATTCATCTAAGTATCGCGATTTATCAGCTTGCTAAATTACGTATGCTTGAATTCTATTATGATTGTGTGGATAAATATATTGATCGTAGCGACTTTGAGTATTTAGAAATGGACACAGATAGTGCTTACATTGCTTTTAGCGATGAAGAACCATTCAAAAATCTAATCAAGCCAGAGATGAAAGAACATTTCGAGAATCATAAATTTGATTGGTTTCCGAGAGATGATACAAAAGAAAATGCAGCTTTTGATAAACGTAAACCAGGACTTTTCAAAGAAGAATATCGATGCAATGCTATGATTTCTTTGGCCTCGAAGAATTATATTTGCTATCTACCTGATGAAGTCTATTCGAAAAAAGACAAAAAAATGATAACGCCAAAGATTAAACTCTCAGCTAAAGGAGTTCAAAAGGGTCGAAACAAAGACTTGCTTCAACCAGAGCGATTTGAAGATATCATCAAAAATAAAATTACTCTGAAAGGTTCTAATACAGGATTTCGAATGGATAAGGAAACAAATACGATGATCACATATAAGACATTTAAAAATGCGTGTAGTTATTATTATGATAAACGAAAAGTTCTTGAAGATGGCATACAAACAATACCACTAGATATATAGACGAATATTTTAAAGCTGTAATGACAGAACGAGATCTAAGATCGAGAGATCGTTTGATTTCAAAATTATATAATGATCCTTCAACTGGGTTCATATCAGCTGATAAGTTATATATTAAAGCCAAAAAAATTAATCCTGAGATAACCCTAAAGCAAATAAAAGAATGGTACGCTAAACAGGATATTGTTCAACAACATCAAACTACAAATAAATCAAAAGAATACTTTAAAATCGCAAGTAATAATCCTGATTCTTGGCAAATGGATTTAATGTTTTTCGGTTCCAAAACAGTGTTTATCGCCGTGAATATTAATTCAAGAATTGGTTTTGCTAGGGTTTTAGATAATAAAAGAGCTGAAACAATAATAAAGGCATTAGATAAATTTATTAAAGAGAATAATGTTCAAATAATCACGAGCGACAATGGGAGCGAGTTTATATCGAATGCAGTAGAGAATTTCTTAAAAAAGAATCAAATTGAGCATTACAATAATGAGGTAGGTGATCACGCAGTGCTAGGAAAAATCGATCGGTTTATTAGGACTATCAAACAACGATTAATTAAAATTAACCCGAAAACATTAACACAGAAACTGATAAATTCAGTTATTAGCAACTATAATAACACTTACCACAGCTCTATAGGAAGTACACCAAATGAAAATAAAGGTCAAATTATCGATTCAGAGTTAAAACACAACGATAATTTGCTTAAAGATATATCGAAGAAATTCGAAATTGGAGATCACGTTAGATATAGATTAGAAAAAGGGACTTTTGATAAAGAAAAAGCTCAATGGTCTAAAGCTGTCTACGAAATTATTGGGCTAGATGGATACAAATTCGAACTTAGATCAAAAAATAAACATATACTTTACAAATCACCAAATGATTTAAAGGTTGTTCAAGCTAAAATCACTGATGCTGAGACTGGAAACAACGATATTTTTGAAGCTAAAGATATCTTGGATCATAGAAAAGTTAAAAATGGTTTCAAATACCTAGTTAAATGGTCTGATGGTAGCGAATCATGGGAACCTCAGAAAAACCTTAGATTGATCAATAAAAACAAAAGATCAACGTTAGAGACTATTTATTTTAGTAAAGAGTAAACTAATATTTTGGTATTTATATAGTAACGATGTTTCCTTCTTACAAATCTCTCAAAGATAAGCGCGAAAAGCTAAAAGCTTATTACGATCAAATCAAATATGATGAAGAAATTGATAATTTAAAGAAACAAGCATATGCAAATGCTTATTTCAGCGATCAACAAGGAGTCAATTTAGATAATTCGTATCAATATCCTCAGGCTATGAAATTAGTAAAAATTGCTCCAGAATCAAAATATCAAACAAAATCAGCTATTAAGACAGAAGCAGGGGTTCAAGCAAATGTTAAAACAAATAACAAATTTGATCCATTGATAACTCAATATGAAGAGGAAGAATTAGAAGAAAAACCTCCAGCTCCTAAACCATCTCCAAAATCATCACCATCTACGTTGAAGAAAAAAAACATACAAGCAAGAAAAGACATTATAGATGTTTATAAAGATGAAATAAAAGGTAAAATCTTAATCCCTAAAAAGATAAATCCAATCTTTCAAAATGGATCTAAAGACAATTTGCACTATATTGGGGCGGAAGGTAAAATTTATAAAGCATTTGGCGATGAATTAGTGACAATTAATGGTATTCAATCAAAATATGATTGGATTGAAACAAAAAATTATATTGACAAAGTTCTAGACGAAGAAAAAAATGCAAACAACGCAGCTAAAGCATTAAAAGGTCTTACAATAAACTCTACTTCTCCTAAATCAGAGATACCAATTAAGAAGGAAGAAGGAACAGGTTTTAGCAAAATCTTTACTCGGAAACGTAGATTAGTAGGAAGAGGTTTAGTTGGTGCTGGCAATCATAATCTAGAAAAAGACTATCTTTATAAACAAATTGGAGATAAGTATATCACTCTAAGCGCTTTAGCTGAAGGCTATTTGAGCTTACGATATCCAAGCGCTAATGTTTGTTTTAAAAGATTCAAAATATCGGATGATTTGGTTAGTATCATTAAAACTCTCGCATTTGATAAAACGGTAGACTATACTGCTTATGCTCAGCTAAATAATTCCGATAAAGAAATATTTTATGATCTATTGAAATTTTGTAAAATTTTGCAAACGCTTAGAAAACCTCTTTTTGATCCTCGCCAAGGTCTAGATAAATATAAAGCTGAATTTGATAAATTATTAGCTGAATTGAAGCTTGGAAATGATAATCCAAAAGTCAAATCTGAACTGAAGAAAATGTCAATATATCTTTTTCAAAACAATCAAATTGGAGAAAAAGATTTCAATAAAATTATCAGCCAATTAATATAGCAAGTATACAATGAAAATATTCAATGTAAAAAGACCGCTAAACGACTATAATAAGAAAGCTAAAGAAAATGAACAAAAATTAATTCAAACAATGGAAGATTTAGTCATAGAACATCATCATCCTGAGCCAGTTTTTCAGAATTCCAGAAAACCATTTAGTGATTATAAAAAAAAGAAGCCAACAACATTTTCGTTGTAAAATGATATATTATTTATTTCCTAATACATAGTATATAATAAAACACATTCATCATGAAACATCCAAGTGGCTACAAAATTGTAAAAGTTGGTTCAATTTCTAAGAAAAAGCTTCATAAAGCTATGAAAGGAGGAACTATAATGTTGACTAAAGATGAAGTATCAGGTGAAACGCCTGTTTTATTACATCCTGAATCCGTGCGAAAAATTCAAGCTGCTAAAAAGGCTAACAAAGGGGTTCGTCTGGATATTACTCATGGAGAAATTCAACATGATTTAGCACATCACGCCGGAGGATCTATCTGGGACTCGATTAAACAAGGACTTTCTACCGTTTGGTCATACGTAAAACCAGTTGTTAGCGGAATCGGTGATGCTATCGCCTATAGCAATCCAGAACTTGCCCCATTGCGTGAAGGCGTAAGAAATATTGTTGGTGTTGGTTTGAAGCCTAAAAAAGGTACCGATGCTGCCAAGGATATGATGAAAGCTGTTCGTTCTAAGAGAAAAAGCAAAGTTGGAGCATCATTTCTCCTTGCATAAATATATAAACAAACAAAAATGTTCTTTAACTATCAATTAATCAAAAAAAGTAAAGAGATGCATGAAGCTCAATTAAAAAGGCATTCGAACTACATTAATAAGGATGAGATTATGTGTCAAACATGCAATATCAAACTAAAAAAATGGAACAAAAGATGCCATTCTCAATCATTTGCACATTTATTAAATGTTTCATACCTTTAACTTTAATTAGTTAATTTTTTTCTTATCAATAATTGAATAACAATTTGATTATCTTGGAATTTTACAAAACGACCAAACTGATCCGTGATTATAATTTCAATGTATGATTTAGTTTGATCAGGAATATCAATCCAAGCAAATTGATTAACTTTCACATCGATTGATTGACCAATCGTCGTTCCGCCGGAACTGAATGAAAACAAAATATCAGGAGGTTGACTATAAATATTATTTACCAAATTACATCGAATTAAATAACAACTCACTGGGTTGATTTGAGGAGTAATATTAGAAAGAATGCTTTGAGATGTTGTCGTTTGAGCTGATGGATAAGTTCCAACTGAAAAACCAACAATTGAGTTAAAATTAGCAGGAAACACTATTTGAGGAGCATAAGCGGTTGAAGGCAATCCTGTTCCACTTAAAGAATATAATCCAGAACTTGGTCTAGTATATGATGCAGGTAAGCTTGTAGGGGTGCTTAAAAGATCTACTTGGCAACTATAATAGGTAGAATTAGCTTGCATTTTGATATAGAAAACATTGTTTCCACTTCCATCGATCAAATATGCTCCAGCGGCAATTAATTTTGATTGAATATAATTATTTAAATCCAAATATGAGTAATATCCATTTGGTAAAGTTATATTGATTGTAGATGTGGTAGAACCTGTTGGAACAATAATAGAAAAAGTATTATTTCCATATTCAACGTCATTGATATTGAATTGACTGTTAAACATTTTAACTGATGCTAACGCTACTTCTCTATTTTGAAAATTAGCAGCTCCAGTCGGAATGTCAAATCGAAATGTATTGTTATAACCATTATTTTGGACATGTTTCGAGCTTAAAGTAATCAAAGATGCCATAATTGCTCTAATAAATTACGTATATAAATGCTGAGATATATTATTCCATCCCATTATGTAATATTTTTTTCCAATTATATCGTACTGTTTGATCAATTGTATTTAGTAAAATCATTTGACCTTTCTGTTTCAAAATCATTTGATAATAACCCCATAGCTGATCAACAGTAACTCCTGCTATAGGCATATCTTTAAGTATCATTCGTAAATCTGTTTTCGATGGTGTTCTTAGCAAAAACAAAATTTCTGAATTCAAACGAACCATTTTCGGACAACCTTTGAAAAAGGCGTGAGCTAAAAATAACGTTGTCAAACCTTTATGCCTTCCGCGAATAAAGAAAGGAACGACATGTTTTTCACACCATTTTTGATCATTACTCCAATCGTCAAAAATTACAAGTTGCAATCCGTCTTTCTGAATATCATCAACACTTGGAACAGTTTCCTCATCGTAAATAGTGCAAAAGGTATCTAATTTGTCTTTTAAATATCTGTACAGAGGCTGATCAGGCTGTCTAGCAATTAAATGCAAATGTGAATATACATTTGGTGATTTTTTTACAAAATCAAAAATTAAATTGCTTTTTCCGCTTCCACTTGCTCCTAGAACAATTCCTCTAAAAAGTTTTGGTAAATTTGTTTGTTTGTTAAACCCTGAATTATCCGATTGATAAGCTTTTGGAAGAGCAGCTCCCCAATTAGGAATTGTTTCCATCTTTTTTATTAGGTATTATATATTAGATCAAAAAGAATGTCTAATTCTGTTTATAATCCAAATAATTATTATGATCCATCGTCTGGATTGACACAGAATGCTGCTGATCAACTATACTTATCAAAATCTGACATTCGTTTACCTCAAATAACATCAATTTCAGCTGGAGCTGCTTCAGCTAGTAAAGCTTTAGTTCTTGATGCAAGTAAAAACATATCAGGTATAAATAGTTTTTCAGCAAGCAGCATTACGCCAAATATAACAGATTCAGCTAATGGATCAATATCGACTCCGTTTGCCGTTACGCATACATTATCTTCAGGTAGTCCTACTAATAATGGATTTGGAATTGCTATGACTTTTAACGGCCCAAATCAAATAAACAATATAATTAGTTATGGCAGAATTTACTCAACTTGTCAATTACAAACGTCAGGCCTTCATCAAGGTTCTTTGACTCTATCAAGTGTTTTTGCTGGAAATTTTGTGGATGTAATGACAATATCAACTTTGACTAGTACTAATAATAATTCAGTCGCTATTGCAGGTAATAATAGTATTTTAAGCGTGACAAATGTTAGTTCTACTAATTTAACAGGAACTCTACAAACTGCTTCTCAACCAAATATAAATTCATTAGGATCTTCAAATTTATCTATTGCTGGAACAACAAGTTTTACAAATACAAGCTCTTCCAATATATCGACTTCAAACTCAGTTCAGTTTGCGGGTGGCGCGTATATTGGAAAAAATTTATTATTGAATGGTTGGCACTCAAATAACGCTCAATTCACAGGATCAAACCATATATCTTCAGCATCAGGTGGAGTGTCATTATACGATAATCCAATTTATTTCAGAGGACAAGCTGGAAACGATAGTAACCATGGAATAATGTACAGCGGAAATGGAAATTCATCTTGGAATAGTAATAATGGTTGGGGAAACAGCTCTACATATTCCGTAGATGGACCAGTGCTCTGGGGTAATCAAGGAGTCATTTTAGGAAATTTAAATAGCAATGGAACTGAAACAATTTGTGCAACGTTTTCAGGAACAACAACGCTTCTAAATGGTAAATTAAACGTTAATACGCCAACAACAACTAATAGTCAAGTCAATATTCAATCTTTTGGTTCAGCTTTAGCTTTCACATATGATGCTAATCATTATACAAATTTCAATAGCCAATCTGATGGGACATTTAGTTTTACTCTTAATTCACTACAATCCACACCAACATATTTGCAATATTATTTTGGATCACCAAATTACTGGACTTTACCAGCATTATCATTAACTGGTTATTCACCAAGATTTAGACTTGATCTAGGGGCTGGAAATGGCGGAGGACCTTCTGATATTCAAATCTGTTTATATAATCCATCCAATATTACGCCAACAAGCGGCTGGGGCTTCAACAACAGCGCTCTTCAGCATATATCATCTGGATCAAATGGTCATAGATTTTATAGTTCGTATTCATTATCTGGGACAGGTGCTCAAACAAGCCTTGGAACGTTGCTTGGTCAAATTGATCAATTTGGGAATATCAAAGCCCAGGCGGGTTTTCGATGTGTTGGAAGCAATCCGTTAGGATATTCGGGAGGAGGAGCTGAAATCGAATATATTAACTCAACAGCTCATTTCTTTGGTTATAATCGAACAACGCTTTTGCAAACGGCTGTTCAACTTGGGGATGGGGTTTATGTTACTGCCCTTGGAGCTACTGGTATTGGGACACAAAACACCAGTCAATATCCTTTGGAAGTAGGCTATAGCTCGCAAACAATTACAGGTAGCTATGGTTATCTTAACTCGTCTGGTAATGTTGGTTCATTAACTAATTCGGGATCGCAAAATTTCTCAGCAAAATTCAATGGACGCATAAACGTTGCTTTAGAAATTGACGTCAGTTCGGATAGACGTATTAAAGATGATATTAGAAATATCAGTGAAGAAGAAGCAACAAATTTTGTCAAAAAAATTAGTCCTGTTTTCTATAAATTGAAAGCTGATAATTCTGAATCCTATGGATATATTGCTCAAGATATGCTAAAAGCTGGTGTAGATAGATTGATTCAAACACATCGTCAAGAAATAGATGAAACTATTGATGATGATGGTTTTGTGAGCCCTAAAGATGTCATATTTACGATTGCTTATCAGAAGATCTGTTGCTTGTTGCATAAATATATACTTTTGCAAGATGATAGAATTTCATCTCTTGAAAAAAAATTAGAAGAGCTCTAAGAGCATCTGATTAGGTAAGTTATCTGTAGGCAGAGCCGCAAGATAAACTTGCGCCTCTACAAGTCTGAAGGACTTGGGGGCGCGAGCCACCGTCCAAGGACTCCCCAGCTTGCTGGGCCATAGTATTAAATAGATTTTTTTGTTCACTTTGGTGTAGATGCAAGCTATTTGCTTGTGGAAAGCAACCGAAGGTTGCGGACAATCTCTGATGTCGTTTATGCCTACAGCAAAGAGCTCGCTCTTTTTAACTTAACATTTCAACTTCTCCTGTTAAACGGTTAAGATTGAATTCACGTTCGTAGACGACTAAAGCAAGTAGATTTGCGCCTTGCGAGCAACCGTTGATACCAGAAATGGTTACGGCTTGTGGAACGTCTTTTTGAGTGATTCGAGAGCAGTCAGCAACAAGAACTCGATTCACAGTGCTCCAAGTTTGGAAATCGATCAAACCATTAGCAATTTCGTGGGTTAGTCCACCATTAATTGCGTGTAATTTAGAGAATTCATCATAGAAAGATTGGTAATCATAGGTTACAGTTTCATTGAAAACTGTTTCAGATCCGATTTGAACTTGGAAGTGGCGAATACTACTTCCTGGTTGACAAGTGTAAGGAGCTGAATCAAAGGGACTTGCAAATTGCTCTACATTAGTAGCAGTTACATAATGTCCTGATGATGTTTCGCTAAATGGAATCAATGCAATATATTTAATATTCTTCCAAGAACCAGATAAAGTCAAATTGATTGGAACATTCATTTGACCATCAATTGCTCCAAGACCAGCTCGTCCTTGAAAATATTGAGCATAACAGTCTAAGAAACGAATAGTCTTGATTGGTCTTTGTACAATTTCAGTTGGGCGTGCTAGATCATAAAATGGAACATTGAGGCGAGCAGTTGTGTATGGGACAATGCTTCCTGTTTGTGCAACAGTGCATAGACTATTTTGAACTGGACCGAATGCTACTCGAAACGTAGCTGCTTTCGAAGCTGCGAGAATACCAGTCATGGGGTTATAAGCATTACCTGAAGCTACCATAATTGGGCACGTTCTACCGCTTGTAAGTACTGAAGATTTTAATTTCATTGTGTAGTTTGGTGGAGAAGCTGCATCGGTAGCTGCATCTATATCAACATATCCAGAGTTGATTTTAAGACGTAATTTGAGCTGAGGGTTACCCGTTAATTCTAATTCATTGAAGATAGGATGGAGATCGATCAAACGGATTTTCAACATGTGAACCCAATGTCCTGCATATGCCCCTGCTGCAACTGTTCCAGTATTATTAAGAGCAAAAGCACCACGAGCATTTTGCTGTGCGATTGTTGAACTAACGCTTGCGCGTTGGGTTAGCCAATTAAAGGCGTTGATACCTCCATTAACACTACCTGTAGTTGGATCAATTGTCGCTACACTTTGAGGATTAGAATAAATACGAGAGATAAATCCATTGTTTTCTGCTAAAGGTGCCTCCTGAAGTGTCAAACCAGTAGTAGCTGCTGGATTGCAGACCGTATTGTAAAAACCATCTCCCCCTGCTGAAGCTGCTGGTGTTCCAGAGGATCCACCATAATTCATCGAGTACCAACTATCTGGAAAATGAAGCGCATCGGCCCCATGTTTTAGCTGGTCGCTAGCGCTCCATCCTGTTTGATGGCGCAAATTATTCCAAAACAATTTGTAATCTGCTTCAGTAACTATATCAGTTCCATTTAAAGTAACAGTGAGCGAGTCAACTACGTTCCAAACGCCAGCCTTCATGCCAACACAATATCGATTAATTGCTTTAGCAAATGCATCGGAACCTAAATTTTTCATAGTCACTACGTATGGTAAAGTAATGTAAGCATCTTTCAAAGAAGCAAAACCTTTAGAACCTTGAAGTTGAGAAGCGGCGTCGATTGTGATAATACCTGACGAATAACTACCTTGATTGTTATCCGGAACATATGCCATTTTCTTACCTCGAGAGACTTCTACAGGAGCATCTTCTCTTTTGGAAGCATCAAGTAAATATTGATCAGCCAGTTGGTAGTCAGCCATGATTGTTTATATTATTTTATAGACTTATATATACTTCTATTGAGACAAAAAATAGAAAAAAATATTAATGAATGGATCTAGTAAAAGGAATTACCTCTGATCACGAATTAATTGAATTAGCTGATTTATTAGATATTGAATTGGATGGAATCTTTACTCTTGATGAAATAAAGAAACCATTACCAAAAAACGGAAATTATATTATTTTGTTAGAAAATGGTGATGGAATTGGACATTGGGTATGTACTTTCCATGATCAATATTTTGATAGTGCTGGTGAACCACCTCCTATTATTTTAGGTATAAAAAAATACAACCATAAGCAGTATCAAAGTGCTTATAGAGAATATTGTGGCATTTGGTGTTTATTATTCCTATATTCTAAACAAAATCACAGTCCTGATCTACTCGAAGGATTTCATGATCTGAATGATAAAACGTTTGAGTAAGTAGATTAAACCTCTTTTGGTTGGTTTTTTAGGTTAATTAGTTCATCGTATAGTTTTAAACACTTTTCTTTAACGTATTGATTAGTTAATAACCAATCAATGTATTGAGAATCGATTTGATTGATATGTTGTATAGATTTGCCTTTATATTTGCCCCATGTCATTGTATAGCTAAGATCAGCATCTTTGAATTTATCTTGTAGGAACTGTTTGATTTCTGGACGAGAACTAAGGATCATCTCCTGAGTTAGCAACCATTTACAATATGATTGATTAATATCAAAAACTTCTTGAATAGTTTTTGATTTATATCGTCCGAAATTTAATTCCATGGTTACTATATACTATACACCATATACTACGTAGTAGTTTTTTTAAATTAATTATACGAAATTTTATAGTAGCGATTAAATTTTCTATAGTATTATTTTATACAGGTATATTATTTTCAAAGTGGTTTAACGACCAACGTCCATTTCCGAATATGCTGACTTTGTTCTGTGTCGTTGTTGGTGAAGGGAGACCTTTCCCCATCGAGATTGATGCTGATAAGTCCGTTGGGATTCTCAAGAAGAAGATCAAGGAAGAGAACAAGAACACAATTACTTGTGATGCGAAGGATCTTCAGCTTTATCTGGCTTTGAAGGGTGGTTTACAGTTAAAGGATGGTGCGTGGCTGTCTGACGAAGACCCTGATTTGAAAGGCCTTTCTCAACCCGCTGATGGAAACACAGTGTTACCAAAGTATGTCAATGAAGAAAGAAAGATGAGAGAAACCAAGAAGCTTTCCAACTACTTTTCTGGTGGTGAAGATTACCCTGAATATTGCGACGAAAAAATTCATGTGGTGGTTACGGAGCAAGAGGCTCTCGGCGTGGCACCAACTACAACACATCGTCATCCCGAACGTCTCAAACGATGGGCTGCGATCAATGCAATGATACGTCAGAAGAATCAACAGGCAAACCAGAAGACCACGGATGAAGACGCCAATACAAACAAAAAACGAAAAAAACGCGATGTTAACAAGACTGTCGGCTATTCGAGTCTTTGTTGGGAAGATATCAAATCAATTTACAACTTCGAAGATTCTTATGACCTTCAGCCTAACGTTAGCGATATTCCTGATGCTGACATCCAGCTGCTCCTCGCTCGTATTCATGATTTGCGGGATCTCTATGGACAAGTCACGGATGGGAAAGAAGCCAAGAGATTGTTCTTTATCGCCCCGATCCTTGAGACAGTCAGTCGTCTGATCAAGGACGTCCGCATTTTAGTCGAAGAAGACGTGGCTGGGAAGAACGTGCTCCTGAATGGTCGATTCGAATTCGTG
Organism: Aphanomyces cochlioides; assembly: GCA_019828595.1. Taxonomy (NCBI): domain Eukaryota; phylum Oomycota; class Saprolegniomycetes; order Saprolegniales; family Verrucalvaceae; genus Aphanomyces; species Aphanomyces cochlioides. Next base: position 570,895 of record JAHQRK010000031.1, on the reverse strand, counting down.
CTCAAGCGTGGCAAGAAGAGAATTTCACTTGTCGAAGCAAAGCGTGAAGATATGCAGCAAGGACTGGTTCAGAGTGTGACGGGGCTCGAAGCTCTTGCTGATGTTGAAAATCTATCTGTGACATATGGCATCGTGACTAATTTTATCGAGTGGACGTTCGTGATCAGTGAAGACACGAAGGCCCGAAAGCATGAGTATTCTCTCCGTACCGTCGAAACCATACCTTCGTTTGAAGGATTGAAAGAACTCGTCGGAAGGATTTACGCGATGCTGATGCCTTCCATAGAGAAAGAAGTCTGTATTGTGGAGGCAAAGAAGGATGATTTGTTGCAAGGGATGGCTCAAGATTTGTTGGCATGTGAAGTGCAGTCTGAGTAATGTACGTTTATGGTATCGTCACCAATTATGTTGAATGGAACTTTTAGCGAAACCTGAATGACAGAATTGAATTGGAGGGGTGTGCCTTGAATGTTGGACCTACTGGCCCTTCTTTGGAAACTCTTGACAAGATTTGTGGAAAGATTTATGCCATGCTATCGGATGAGTAAGCAGTACGTTGCTGAAGTCAATTTGAGTATTTCTTCGCATATGAGTCCTAAGAGAATACAAGAAATCACCTTCAGGGGTTTGTTTGTGACATCAATTTTAATAGCTTCGCGTATGAGTCATTCGATCGTTTATAAAACCCCTTCCATGTGTCGAGAATGATTCACCTTATGTCATTGTTTCATCGTAATCCACTTGTTTGGGTGAATGGTAGCATCTGATGAAAAGGATGAAAAACCTTGATATAGCATCACTAGACTCAGAATCAGCATACAGATGGGACGATTGGTGGTGGTGAGAACTTTTGAAAAAAAATTGCCGGTCTGTGGCACTAAGTATTACTACTGGCCAACAAACTGCACGTGATACAAAGCTTGCTGTCTCAATGACCAAGAGAGCAAGAACGAGTCAGAATGTCGATCGAAAGTTCGTCCATCCACCTTGAACCTGACGAGATCACAACGGGCTGACAGCAATGGAGACGAAAGGCGTGGGACTCGTCGTGGACAGTCCCAGACAAGACTCTTTGCGTCCTTTGGTCATTCTCACTTTTAAATTTGCCTCGCCAACGCAATGACAACATTTGCTGTCGCCCCCGTCCAAGGTGAAAATTACCGTCGCAATCTATGCGAGCAAAACGATGACATGTTGACTCGTTTGAAAGAATTCAAGAAGGAAGGATGCAAGGAGATCCTCCAAGCAACACCGATCAAAGGCGCCTTCGCAACTTCCAAGAGTGGTTTCGTCTTGGGAGCGATTGAAGCGTACAACCAGCATCACAACCTTGTCATTCGTCCTGATGATTTGGCTTGCCATCATGGTTCAGTTTGGATTCTTTGTCAATGGCAATGCTGAAACATTGCGTGAAGCGTTAGTCAAGCACCAAGGCCAAAAGGAACTTACTGTTACTGAATTGGGCTCCTTGTCCACTGTGGACTATGGCAAGATGGCTACTGAGATGATTGGCAAGATGGAAGAGCATCTTGTGGATCCATCTCTCGGTGAATGGATCCTTCCATCGTTTTCAACGACGACAGACCATGACCGAATCGTCGCAGCGTTGTCATGATGGCATCGATGAAGAAATACTTCAAGTACAAATTTGAGCTATGTTGCGGTATTCCAAACGAGACTCTCCTTGGAACTGTCCAAGACTGGGAGACCATCCGATCGCGAGTAGACGACTTGAAGCGCTTTGGTGGCCACATGGTCGAATGGGTTGAGATGCTCAGTGGTGTCATTGATCAGTTCGTGGCATCAGCTAAAGGCGCCGTGGATGTCGACTTCTGGCAGCGTATCTGTCATCATATTGGCCGTGGTTCTGGTCCTCGCTACATCAGTGGTTGGATCAGTGTCCTTTGTGTCTTTGATGAAGAAGGTCGATGGCAAGGGTCGACGAAATCTGTCACAACGTGGGGACGAGTGACTCAGTCTGAATTCCCGATCATCAACACAAATGACATTCCAGCTGGGTATTTGACCGTCGACGTGTTGATCGACGACAATGGCGTGGAGCACAAGTCGCTCATGTTTGCGGGCCACATGTCGTACCAAGTCGAAGACAAGCGGACGATCATTCCAACTTTGAGTTGGGCGATCGTGTTGAAGAATGGCGAAGTTCCAAGCGATTCCAACATGGATGGGCGGTTTGGATAAATGGTTGACAGTCGTTGCTCGCAAGTGCTCGGGATGCATTTATCGATGTTTGCTGAGAGAGTTGCAACTTTATTTGGAGCTGGCGATAAGATAGTATGTATGATCTCTTTCTCAACAAAGTTCTCTAACGCTATTGTTGTATTGAAGAGTTCCACCAAAGGTCAGAAAATCGACATCCCGTGCATTTTCATCGCCGTGATCGGCAGCTTCTCATAGGACATTGCGGTCGTTTGGTTTCTTGTAATGTCTTACTTCTCGATTGAAATTGTGTCCAGCTCCCCGGGAACAGAACGAACGGCATCTTCTGGTTGTAGCTAGGCAATATCCGGGAAATAGTATTCCAAAGATCGTCCGATCATACGTCGACGACTGCACGCAATTTGGAGGCCACGTGAGCGCATCGATCGACAGGCTCTAAGTCGTGGAACAGTTTGTCGTAGCAGCTACAGGAAAACGTCGACTTTTGGCAGCGAAACTTTCTCACACCGATGGCTCTCGTCCAAGATAATGAGCGGTTCAATGAGTGTTTTAGGTGTATTCCACGCAATATGGCAATAGCAAGGATCGTGCAAGTCCATGAAAATCTTTCAAGGCGAAATGTCCTCTGACTGTCCAATGCTTGAAATTCGATGTGTGCATTTGGCAGTTGACATCAACATCTTTGTTTACAATCCAGTGAGTTGTGTCGGCTTTGCATTCAACTCTACGCTCTTTCAGCGCAGAGAGATCAAGTTTTGTGTCGATCAATAAGGCGTGAAGGCCTGAATTGCCTTCATGCTTTTTGGCCTCATCGACTGAATCAAGCTGGTCAAATATTCTAGCCAATCAAATGTACTTATTTGAGCTATGAGCCAATCAAAACGCCCCATTCCCCGTACTTTCTTTTCTCAACGTTGTCTGCTGACTGAAGTCAACCCATGAGTGATCCATTGATAGCAGCATGACCAATTCGACGCTGTGGTCTGTCTGCAGATCATCCTACGGTTGAAAATATGCGTCAAAGTCTTGTACGCCGATCTCAATAATCAAATTGTGACTGGTGCATGGTATCGTCGTCAAAAGCTTCAAACATACTAGTACTTGAAAAGGCAAAAGCACAAATATATCTCCCTATGATCGAAAGACAAAAATGGCGACAGAATAAGGCGAGATGATGCCGCACACGCATGACCATCTACTTGGCTGGGCATTCAACAAATGGGCGCGTATCCAATGACGTCTTGAGGCGTGGCAAATATTTCAAAAAAGGATTCGGTCCTTCCCAGAGGTAGCGAGGCAAGAAGTCGTATATGCGTCCTTTAACGCGATGGCCCAGCTCAACGTTGGCACGATCGTATTGCGTTCCTTCACTTGGAACGACATGTGGCCTGCAAACATGAGTGCCTTGTGCTTCACAGCCATTGTCGTCGATCTTGACGTCGACTGTCAAATACCCTGCTGGAATATCGACCATGTCAATGATGGGAAAGCCCATCGATATCTCTCCATTAAACATGGTCTTGAGGTATTTCGTCGACCCTTGCCATGTGCCTTCTTCGTTGAACACAGCAAAGGCAGTGATCCGACCACTGATGTACTCCGCGCCAGAACCATCCGAGTTGGTGTGAGCAATTCACCGCCAGAAGTCGACGTCCACTTGTCCTTTCGAGGCTGTCACAAATTGATCCAAAACGACACTGAGCATGTCAACCCACTCATCCATGTGGCCACCAAATTGCCGCAAATGATCAACGCGAGAGCGGATGCTCTCCCAATCTCGGACAGTTCCAAGGAGCGTCACGTTTGGAATCCCACAGCCCAATTTGAATGTGAAGCTGAAGTATTTCTTCATCGTGGCCATCATGACAACACTGCCAGCGATACGATCATGGTCTGTCGTTGTGGAAAAAGCTGGGAGGATCCATTCCTTCATGGATGGATCCACGAGATGCTCTTCCATCTTGTCAATCATTTCCTTGGCCATGCCTCCATAATCAGCACTGTGCAAGCTGCCTAGTCCATTGACTATGAGTTCTTTTTGATCCTGATGCTTGACCAGCGAGCCACGCAATGTTTCAGCATTCCCATTGAGATAAAATCCAAGTTGGACCATAATGGCGAACCAGATATCATCAGGACGAATGACGAGGTTGTGATGGCGACTATACGCTTGTATCGCTCCCAGGACAAAGCCACTCTTGGACGGAACGGTCTTGTATTGATGTGGATGGACTTGGAGGATGGTCTTGCAGTCTTCTTCTTTGAATTCCTTCAGGGGAGTCAAAATATTCTTGATTTGGTTTGTCGTTCGTTCTTGGACCTTGAAGAGCTGCACAGGCGAGACGGCAAATGTAATGTCAGCACGGACGACGGAGACACTGAGTAGAATCGATACAAGCAACCACAGACGCATCTTCGGTGCTCCAAGTCGAGCTGGCAAGGCCAATGGCAGTCCAGTGCGTGTCGCCATCGTTATTTTAGGACTTGCGTGGACAAGATGGCAACTTTGAAAATGACTCGGATATGGCTGGAATCGCGCAGATTGCGGATGCCACTCAGCATGGAACACGTACACGTCAGGATGGTCGTGGGAGTCAATGACGTGTCCATGTCGAAGTCGTCAGAGTGTGGCGCATCAAGCAGAATGTTGGATGCTGCATTACAACGTCATCCCCTGTGAAACTTTATGCGATTGACAGTTTCAAAGACTTACATACTCTAAGAATACATAGTGTACTGTATATCAATTGTGACAGTTTATACGTTTAGAAGAGTGTATCAATTTGCTCATTCCTCTCAGTAGAAACACACAGCTGGTTTAGGATGATTGTTGCGTTGCTGGGGCTTGTCCAGCTGCTGAGGTAGAATGCGACGTGATATAAGTCGACTTTATCTTTCCCGACCAAGCTACCAAGCAAACAAGGGTAGAGGGGAAGAATGATACTAGAATTTTCGTCAGAGTCACAGCTAAAGCGCGTCAATCATCTCAACTGCGAGCTTGACAGAGCTCCACTGTGTGGCACTTCGAAGTACCTAAGATGGGATAAATGATGGAAAATGGGAGAGAATGTAGCTGTTTCATGAATTGGGCGATCGAATTCACCATGATGCCTTGGATTTGTTGACCGGTCCTACAAGTTTATTCCCGCACTGTCTAGCCGGGAAACGATGCATTCATTCGTTGATAGGATGATCCACAAGTCACAAAAAGTCGCTTTGACCACGGAATCCTCAAGAAAGATGATACTGGCCATGTTGTGTCTTGAATGATAGAGAAATACACTCCTCGATATTTCAACAGAGGATAATTGCATCGTCGTACGTCCTGTAGTCTTGTGGACATTATTCTCGGCCGAGGCAGATATCAACAAGGAAGCATGGTGAGATGGAGCAAGTCTGAGGAGACGAAGGCATATCGTTTGTAAAAAGAACAAACACACTGGAAGCGATCGATCCAATGCATATTCCACTTGCCTTACAGCTTGTATCTACACGAATAGATATTAATAATCCTCATGAACAAACGGCACAACTGCGTTGCATTGTAGCTTGTGCGTAGGAGGATCGACCGACCGACAGCTCACCAAATCTGGTGCAAGTTAACTCGACGCTGTCGTTTCAACTTGCCCCCCCCCCCTCCGATCGCTATAAGACAATGCAACAATTAAAATTCCTTGCTTCTTACGTTGGATTTGATCGAAGACAAACGAGCTGATATGAGCTCCACTAGACACAAAACAGTTTCTACCGACTCATCTACTGACGTCAAGAAAGCTTACATTAAAACACTGATGCAACTTTAAATGAGAGACACCAATTACGACGGCGGAAATGTACTATATCCTCGGATGGTTTGCCTTTCTCAGCGCAAATTTCGCTTAGCTTGGCAATGGAATGGACGAAAGCAAGTGCAGTTTTCCCTCATGCTTGATACGCTCTCGGTTTTCCTTCGACACGTTGATTACAAATAATCGCCATGTCTTGAGATCAAATAGAAAAAAAGTGCTGCCAACCCGCACAGAAAGAATGCCATTGATTGCTGCCGACGCTGGGTCAATATAGTATTCCTAGCAAAATGAAATTTGCATCAATAACTACAATGATGACCTACATCATCAAGTGTCCACTTGTCTCGTCGGAAAATGTATTTCGCTGACGCTGATAGAAAGAGCGATGTTTGATGGGAAGGTGGGAGCGACGGGTGGCGAAGGCGTTCGTACAGGTAACATAGAGCGACGGAGCCGATGCAAATGCCAACGAGCAGTAGAAACCGCCCAAAGCTACCGATTGCAATCGTCCCTACATACCTCATGAGTGAAATAAACCCAACATCTTTGTACCGCTCGTGCAAATGAGCTGAAAATCCACTTGGGCATATTGACACTCACGTTGCAATGTCGCCACATGAGTCGCTGGAGCCGCTAGCGAGATAATGGCAGACACAATCCAAACTAGAGTGGTGCATTTGATAGTGTAACCGGTCGTATATTGAGCAGTAAACAACGTAAGAATATCGCTGAGAACGTAGCACAACCATGAGACTTCGCCTGCGGCAAGGATCGTTTTGAAGATCCGAAGACCTCGATCGATGGAACTTTCATTAGCAAGGTGAGTTGCATCGACGAGTCGCCAAAGGTCATTGACATTCTCGAGTGATAAAACTTGTGTACTGAGGAGGCAAATGGCGGCCATGCTCCGAATAAAGAGAAATGTACGACCGATCCAGACGATTCCAACGACTCGGTTGATTGCAAAGAGATTGAGACCTTCGACATTCCCTTTATTCCGCAGAATATATAAGGTTGCAAGTGTTGCGACGCTGATGACAAAGATTGTCACGTACAGGCAGACATAACGAATGTAGTAGGCGACATTGACTGGAATTTCAAGAGGGTTGACCAAACTCGCCACATCAAAAGACCGAGCTGTTATGACGTTGGCAGTATGGAGATTTCCTTGGAACGAGATAACTTCGCGATTGTTTGTTGCCCATTCCATTGCTAGCACCCAGGCGATGTAGTGAAAACTAGGGTAGGCTGGATCGAATATCTCGTGTCTCATGAGGACTGCAATGCCATTGACGGTTCTTCCATATTGATTGATTTCAACGGCAAGCGTATGCATATCCTTTTGAGCAACCTCAGCCATGGATCGTAGGTTTGCAAGGAGAGAGGGGTCGACCATTGAATCGTTCAGCAAAAAGCGAAGGGATGGGAGAATGTAGTTGTCCGTGCATGAGAAATCATCTACTGTTTGCATGGTTGCGCACACGTCGTCGATAAAATCGGTCGTGAGATTGGGTCGTACCAAGTTGGCACCGACAAGAGCAAACAGGTTGGACAATCTTGGGATTCTTATTTGTTCTCCCACAGATGTTCCACACGCACTTGACGCGCCTGTCAGTAAGTATAGTCCAGAGGATTCATCCGCTCTGGGTACTTCCCTGCACAGCAAATTCCCGCCAATTACTTTAGGGGCGTTGGTTTCTAGCCATGGCGGAGGCATGTACCAAGTTTCGAGAAGTTGAGGCCGCCCAATCCAAAACGTTGCAAAGTCGGTAGATTCAATACGTAACTGCGCGGCAATATCCATAAAGTATACAGAAAATGCCAGCATCGATGGTGGCACGGGGACGCGTTTCAAGTCCACAAATCCAAATGGCCCAATGGTTTCACGAAATGCACTGAGAGCACCACCACTTGTAAGTTCAGAGTTACGCAGAGTTCCATTCTCGATCAGTAAAGACTCCATCGACCGATTAATGAATGCAAATGATCCATCCTGGCGAATGAGACTAGCCCCATACACGGAAGTTGATGGATCCGTGACAGCCCACAGATCACTCGCAAAGCTCCAGTACATTTTCATGCTTGTCTGAGCCACGAGATTAAAACTTCCATTTGTATGCTTGAGTGCCATGCGATATGAAAGTCCAAATGCATTCCTGATGTTAAAGCTTTCGATGATGCCAATCGATTTATAGTTTTGCCAGTCGGTTGCATAAGTAGTCATACCAAATGAATGCCAATACTTGAGTTCATCATCTTCTGGAATTTTCGCAGACTGCACGGACATCCACCAAGTAGTTCCATTTGGCAGATTTTTCAAGGGAGCACCAAGCGCTATATCGAGTGACGTTCCCCAGCAAGATCGCAGTTGTGGCAATTGTACATTGCGCAGAACGGACTCCAAGTAAACAGCCGCGTTAGTCGAATAATTGTTTGCACAGCGGATTTGTCTAGCTGCTGAGTTGGCCATTTCCCATCTCTTGTCAAAATCAAGCCAACAATATTGCGACGATATCCATGGCGCCAAGCATCCATCCATACTTCGAAGGCCGTGAATCACAGTGGCGAGATCAGTGCCATCTGTCGATAGGACTAACGACGAGTACAGTTGCTTCACGATTGTTCCAATTTGCCCAGATGAACCTATTGAGTAGTTGGCATCGTCTAGAAATTTATGATCACTCAAGGAAATACTCCCAGCATGTGGCCGCAAAGTGATCTGTGAATTTAACAGGCGAGAAACATAAATATGCTCTCTCATTGCACTGTAGTTGGCCCACCAAAAATCATTTGCCATGTTAGTCGATGTCAGTGTCAAGAAAGTGACGCTTCCAAATAACGTTGCAATCACATAGACGAGTCCAGCCAAGGCGACAAGTCGATTCTTCAATTTGATGGCGCGATTCACCAACACCACAGGGGGACCCTTCGAATGGACTTTTCTCAAATCATCATGCACGTTCAGCCAAGCATGATCAAATCGTTTCATGCCCCACTTGGTATGAGATTTGGCCTTGTCAGTAACGAGCAACCAAAGTTTTACGTCAAATAGTGATTGATGTAACGTAATGAGACCACACATGGCGCAGGAGGCACGGTCTAGAACCCAATGATCCTTTTGTTGCATGTGGAGAAAACCCAAGACCGACCCTGACAGCAGCAAATGACCTCGAGAGTGCTCTAGTCTTGACGTTTGAGTCCATGTGCAAGCGTAACCAACCATGATAGCGATAAATACCACGGCAATTTGACTGACAACGAGGAGTATAGCACGGTTGAGACTGCCGACTTCAATCATACCAACTGTGCATGAGAGTTTCTTTCCTATAAAATCAACGCTGCATTCACGATTCAAATTCGCTGTGATGGGATATGGAAAACATACATCAATGACAACCAATGTAATTCACGAGGTGACTGATGTGAATGGAGCAAGGGAAGGTCTCGACTTAGGAGTAAGAATAAGTAAAAAATCGTATGTGATGTATGATATCCATGTTGCTTCACCAGCGACGAGCATCGATTCAAAATAAGTCCGGGGATTGGCATTCAATTTGGCATGCCCATTACGAGTTTCAAATATCAGTGGGGATGTAGACAGAAGAATGACCGCTGTTAGGCCACGTACAAAGAGGAGTGGCCGATTCAACCACACGGAGTCAACAATTCGATTGAACTCGAATAAATGACGACCAACGATTCGCCCTCGAAGACGGATACAGTAGATCAATACAAGATTTCCAACCAAGACCAACGTTGCAGTCACGACAACTGCAACAACCTAAAGATATTGGCAAGCGCTGGATGGGACTTCTAAACTTTCGGCTTGGTTGAGAATTGGATGATACCTGGTTGAAAGAAGTGGAATGATATTTGCATCGCCTTCGAAAGAGACGACTTCTCGAAAGCCTTGAACCCACTCAAATAAATACATCCATCCAAAGACGTCCCATGGATAGGACGATTGCAAGACTTGCTGTCGTAAAAACACATTTGTCAAGTCCGTGACGTTGATTGAGAACTGAATCATGCTGACATTCAATGCGACCACGTCTTTGTATGCTGCCTGCATAATTTCCGGGGATGAATTTTCACTTGGCGTATACGATTGTCGAAGTAGATGTGTACTTTCAATTGCCGAACGTAGGACACTTGTACAATAATCTTGGAATTGCTGGCAGATACTGCAAATGTGTGAAATATTAGTTTGACTCGTTGACCAAAGTGCAAACACAGCACTCTGAGGTGTCAATGTCATGAACTGACTGTCTTCAGAGGAACATGTCAAATGAAAAATAACTTTGGACAAAAGGTGTAGGTGAGCGAAAAAGGCACGTTGGATCCCCTCCCAGATACATCAGTGATGGCTGAAGCCAAGTCGGAGAGATTGGATCAGATACTAAAGTGGGTATGGCCGCCATGGTGGTTGCAAAAGTTTTGTTGGAGACGTGAAGCTCTGTCAATATTGCTTGAAATGTCGTGTATGCTTTGACGAGGGATGTTGGTGGTGCAACAAAGTACAAGTCGATCGAATTGAGTGGACCAATGATGTTGTGCACAAGGTCAAACGTTGGCGTGTTGGGCAAACCTAAAAACATTTCATAATTTGGGCTACAATTGGCAGCATCTGGATTCCCCTGGACGTAGTCGACATAGCTGCATGGGGCTGTAAATCGTTGGTTGGCAGGGTCGTTGATGACAATGCTGTAGTCGTACCAGTCTACATAGAGAATGTCACTCCAAAGTCCAAAATACATCCACATTGTTGTCCAGCCTCCGTTACGGACCTCGGATGCCTTGCGCTTGATCGTGATATGCTGAGCCACTCCAAGTGCATTCTGGACGCCAAACGTTTCAGTCATACCATACGTGTAATAGTTGTTGAACTGAACAGAGTACCGCGTGATACCCACTTTGCGCCATTGCATAACTTCAGCTTCAATGCTCCTGAAAGAATAAGGTGTATCTCTCAGCCACGCCTGCCCTTCAGGCGTCCTGCTAATAGCAGCTCCAATGGTCGAGTTGAACGCTGCACCATATATTCCATTGAGCCACGTGTTCCAGTCAATAAGCCGTGCAATAGGCTCCATGTAAACTGCTCCATTGTCGATGTAACGTGCGTTGCATCGCTTCTGGCGCATGACGGTATGAGCAACCTCCCAGGATCGATTAAAATCAACCCAGCAATATTGGGTCGAAATATATTCTAGCCCTGGTACTTGACGAAGAGCTACGACAAATGCTGCCAAGTCGTACGCCATGACATCGAACAACAGTCGTGGATATGCTGGTGTGATTTCAATCGGAGTGTAGAACTGGGAATAATCTTTTCCAATGCCATACTGCTTGTCTGTCACATCGATCGACTGGGTTTGGTTGCCCAGAAGATTGAGCTGGGCGTTGTAGACGTCAATCAAGTAGGTTTGAACTCCAGAAGTATTGAAACCACTCCACCACAAATCATTCGCCATCGATGGGGACAACATTTGGAGATAGCGCAAGCTCATTGCTAGCGTAAACCCAAGGTAGAGTAAGCCACAGACGCATTCTGCAATCTCGTGTGTGCTCATTGTGTTGTCGATTGTACTTTGTTCACTGTCAGAGCTGGTAAACTCGAGTTGTCTTGCGTCTGTTGGACGAACGGGCTCAGAGCTCTTCAAACCATCTTGTTGGACTGTTGTCGTATCTCGACCGATAGAATTGATATGGACCTTGTTCATCGCGGTCGCTTTCGTATGGTTGTATTGTCGGACAAGGTGGTGGCTGTTGTAACTTGGTGTCGATGTACTTTCGATTGACAGTTTTTTAACTGATTCGTAACAGCTCGAACTTGCAAAATTTTTTGGTGCATGACATTGACTGCATACTGAGCATGTTTTGACAATTTCATGTGGCAATTTTCCCACTCATCTGACAAACTGAGATGAGGAGTTCGCATGTGGATGATGTCGTTGCAAGTCCAAGGTCAACTTGCCAGGCGATTCCTGTCGAAACTGATTCGGGATGGAGATCACGTACTAATGCGGACAATCTCTACTCTTTGTGGCTACCATTTCAACCACTTCTACTTTGCGGTGATCGTTCATCAAGCATCGTGGTCAAATCGAGTGGACTGCCATTGGTTTTGGCTCACACGATCGGATCGGCCACGGTGAACAAGTACAAGTTTGGATTGATTTGTTGTCTTCTATATGTGATGATGCTCTTTGAAAGACTCCAAGATTGGAAACCATCAGCACCAAAGTGGACAATTTCAAGCGCTAAGGCGGCCACAGTTGAGATGCTCGGCGGTGTCTTGGATCAACTTGATGCGTCAGCCGAAAGACAAGTAGGATGTCGGCTTTTGACGTCGTGTTCCTGCGGGGTCAGGTACTCCATATCCCAGTGGCTGAATCAGTGTCATTTGCGATTTCAACGAAGATGAAACATGGCAAGGGTCGACCAAATCTGTGCATCTATGGAGTGGACAAGTCGCTTCGAAGATTCCCATCCTTGACATGAAGCATATTTCGTCTGAGTAATGGACAGGCGACGTTTTGATCGATGCCAATGGTAACGAGCACCAAGCGCTCGTATTTGCAGGCCACATTTCGCTCCAAGTGAAGGAGGAATCTACAATTGTACCCAACTTGATCTGGGCAATTATGGCCACTTGCCAACTTGCGCGAGATCCAATTATTTGACAGACTCTTGATCTACATTCAAGCTCTGAGAAATCATTGTTCCCTCAAGGATTACCTCCAACATGGAAATACGCTTTGATGAACACGTTGATGACAGCAGGAGTTGAATATCTTTGAGCAAATATCCTTCGTTTTCAATAGGGTCCATTACCAGTCAGGTACTTCGACGCTCTGGTCTTTGAGGTCCAGGATGCGCGTGATAGACGGTCGAATTGCTCTTGACAAGTAGGAATCTCTTTCATTCTCTATTGATCACCTCAGGATAGACGACGTTTACTACCGGTTCGTCATTGAACTCGCAAACACTTGTTGGACTTCGACAGTTGCGGGTTGAGTTAAAGCGTTGGAAGACGCATAGAGCTGCAATTCCGCACAAAAGATAATGTCGGTGAAGCTCTCCTGGTACCGAAAGAATGAGTTGAAGTCTGGACAAGCATTAGGAGCTCTGCACGACGAAGGAGTCGCGTCCGAGGTAGTAAAACCGTGCGCTGTCGTCAAAGAGAGAATGCTAGCTGTATACATTTCAGCCAATCGCAACAAATATCTAGCCAAAAAACAAATAAACGACCAATCTATTTTTAACAATTTAATAATAACATCCAATCATTGGCAGTAAACCATTATCTTACTTTCACTATGTCTCTTCGGACATAAAAGTTGACAATTTCATGTATGTCTTGTTTGACATATCAACAACGGCTTAATTCAAGCGATGATTGGCTTAAATAATCCAATTAAAAACAATTTAATTCGCTGAATATTTTGGATTTTATCCAATTGAAACTTGTCAATCATGCTCCTTCTCATTGGACAAAAAATGGGCCCCGGAGGAGATGGATGTACTTGACCAATTGGAGATGTTCCACGACTTATCATAGTGATATCAAGTTCAATGGTACAGTCCATTCGTGTACGGTGTTCGATAGGTCGATGTACAACAAGTACAAGAATTGTACGCTAGACTACCTGGTTTTAAGAACACAATGTCATTATAATCAACCTTGAAGATACAAACAGATGCAAAAGGTGGCTTCAACATGCACTAAAGCGAGGGACTTGTTTGCAATCCGGTGTTCATCCGGAATTATACTGTGTCAAATAATACCTGCTTAGAACAGATAGTTGCGTTTCGATTTATTTATACAAGATCCCTGCGAAATTCATTAATGTTCTTTGGTCTGGCCGACGTATAACTTAATACCTTTCACAAATCATACTATATATTTATCATTTGATACAAGTTATCCTCCCAAATCCACTTCAACATGCGCTGCAAGTTCGCCATCAGCTCGATTGATCGGGCTCGCGAGATGAGTTGTCCAGGGACGTGAAGTTGGAGCCACGCCAGCCTGCATGTAGGCGCTCAAAAGGTACATCTCATTGTATAACTTTGAATATCCCTCTCAACTTTCGTACCCCTCGATTTGCATTCTTTGCCTTGGATTGTCCACGACGCTCTCCTCGGCAATTGTTCTTTGTAATCGCTGATGAAGATTGTCGGCGAGCCACAACTCTCCCATTAAGAGCAATTCAAGCATCTCGAGCTTTATCCTTACCCCACGAGTCTCGAGACATATGCCATCGTTCTAATCAAAGATGGAGTACTATTCTTACAACTCGGTGCTATTGCCAATCGAGCCGCTATCGAGCGTGCGGGCATTTCTGTCCATGACATTCAAGAGGCGTATCTGGGCAATGTCGTCTCGGCGGGCATTGGACAAGCTCCAGCGCGTCAATCGGTGCTCAAAGCAGGTCTAGCCTCTCGAAAACGTGGAGAACGTGAGGAGATCTCGATTCTTGTAGGCATTCCAGACTCGGTGCCATGCACAACGATCAATAAAGTGTGTGCCTCCGGCATGAAAGCGATCGCGATGGCCGCGCAGAGCATCCTGGCTGGAAGTCAAAGACATTCTCCTAGCTGGTGGCTTTGAAAGCATGACGAATGTCCCGCACTACCTTCCAAAAGCTCGGTCGGGATATCGCTTGGGCGACGGCAAGGTACGCCAGAGCGTCGTGACGTTCTTGATGCTAATTCTCTGTAGCTCGTCGATGGAGTCATCCATGATGGCTTGTGGGATCCCTACGACGACCAGCACATGGTACATCGCTTCCAAACAAGATATCGGTGGGCTAAGAGCATGCCTGCCTAGGGCAACTGCGGTGAAAAATGCGCCGACGACTTTGGACTTACCAGAGAAGACCAGGACAAGTCTGCAGTTGAAACCTACACGCGGGCAGCCAACGCAGCCAAGGTAGCGCCACTCGTCGCCATTGGTGTAGCTTTTTTCTCGGCGTAGGATGGAAAGTTTGCCGCGGAAATTGTGCCCGTCGCTGTTCCTCAGCGCAAAGGCGAGCCTGTCGTTGTTTCCAGAGACGAGGAAGTCTACAAGCTCAAGCTGGACAAGATCGCAACCCTGCGGGCACCCTTTAGACAGAATGGCACTGTTACAGCGGCCAATGCATCGCCATTGAACGACGGCGCGGCGGCTCTGGTACGATCTTTCAGTGGTATGGGCTATGACGAGGAAGGCTGTAGGTTCTCATGTCGGCGGAAAAAGCTCGAGCCATGGGTTTGACACCTCTCGCTCGCATTTTGGGCTTTGGCGACGCGGCGCAGAAGCCCATCGACTTTACAACGTCACCTGCCAAGGCCATCCCAATCGCCGCCAACCACGCCAAGCTGTCGTTGCAAGACATTGAATACCACGAAATCAACGAAGCGTATGCAGCGGTTCCCCTGGCCAACATGCAGCTCCTCAACTTGGATCACAGTCGAGTCAACGTCAACGGCGGCGCGGTTGCCTTGGGCCATCCCATTGGCATGAGTGGCGCACGGATTGTCGGCACGCTCATCCACATCTTGCAGCAAAATGACGCTACCATTGGATGTGCGTCGATTTGCAACGGCGGCGGCGGCGTAGGAGCCATGATCATCGAGCGATTGTAAATACAAACGTGGCATCAATTCACTATCTTCCCCCGCTCGTCGTCGTTCTCCATGGACATCGCCGTCAAGACACACAGCGACAGCAACCTTGAGATTCATGGCCGAGATCATGGACAAAATTCCACCAAAGCTGATCTACAAGGAGCGATAATTCTTGTTTTTTGACTGTAAGCTTGGCAGCGCTTGTTCGTTGCCGTCTTGTAACAGAGATTCATTGAATTCCTCGTCATGCGATATCAGTCGAGGGCGTATAGTTGTGAAGGATTTCACGGATCCTTGCCACTGTCCATCTTCGTCAAATACGCCAAAGACGGTGATCCATCCACTGAGATATGTGCTACGGCATCCACCAGAAAAATGATCACAATGCGCTGCCAGAGCGTAACATCCGCTCGTCCTTTGGCTGCTGCGACAAATTGATCCAAGTGGTCACCAAATTGCCGCCAATTCTCCACTCGAGAGCGGATGTTCTCCCAATCTCGAACCAGTAGCGCCACGTAGGGAATGCCACAGATCGGTCTAAACGTGTAGTCAAAGTATTTCGTCATCGTGGCCATCATGACAACACTGCCGACGATTCGGTCGTGGTCTGTCGTTGTTGAAAACGATGGAAGCATCTATTTTCCCATCCATGGATCCACGAGATGCTCTTCCATTTGGTTGATCATTTCCGTGGCCATTTTGCCATAATCCATGGCTTCCCTTCATGCTTGACCAGCGAGTTGCGACGAGTTTCAGCATTTCCTTTGACAAAGTACCCAAATGGGATCATGATGGCGAGCCAGACATCATCAGGACGAATGACAAGGTTATGGTGGCGGTTGTATGCTTCAATGACTCCCACGACAAAGCCACTTGTCGTCGGAACGAACGAGTCTTGATGTGGTTGTGCTTGGAGGATGGTCTTGCATCCATTTTGCTTAAACTCTTTCAGCTGCGTGATCGTCTCATTGATGTGATGCATCGTCTTTCCTTTGAACTTGTTGAGCTCGACAGGCGAGACAGCAAATGTAACCTCGGCATTGGCGACTGTGGCAATCACCAGGATTAAAGCAATGAGCCAGCAAAGATTCTCAAATGGCAGAGTTGAGCCATCGAAGCCAACGGCTTTCGAGCACGCGTCGTCAGTGTAGACTGGGCTCCAGAGGGCACACAGCATCCGATGGTCAAAGCCAATTGTGGTGCCGTTGGCATGCCAGTTCCACTCAAAATACCTGTGCGATTGCAATTATTAGATATGAAGGGTTCACAGTCCACAGTGCTTCCTCAATGCTTGGCGATTGCATTGAAAGATGGCCAGCCTAATTCTGTCAGACGCAAGCTATCTGCGGTAACGCCAGTAGAAAATGTAAGCTGTAACTACACTCAAAGATCGCCTGAGAACGACAGGACAGGCCGACGTTGATGATTGGCTGAATCTTCAAATAGAGCAATTTCATTGGCTGAATATTTTCAGTCTGGTTGGCTAGCAAGATTACAGCTTTCAAGACTCCGTTAATCTTCAAAGCGGGAATGAACAAAAGACTGCTTTCCATGAGGCGATGAATTGCTACGGAAAAAATTATTGCGTTGATTACCCCCTCGTCGATAGTGAAGAACGTCCTGGCAAAGGCCATTCGAAAGAGTTGGCAGTAGGCGTAGCTACTTAAAATTGCACTCATTCTTCAGAAGCGACGCCATTCTTCAACGCGATGGCCCAACTCAAGTGCGGCACAATCGTATTCCCATCCTCGACTTGGAACGCCATGTGACCCGCAAACATCAGCGCCTTGTGATCTACGCCGTTGTCGTCGATCTTGACGTCGACGGTCAAATATCCAACCGGAATATTATCCGTGTCGATCGCAGGATAGTCCGTCTTGGCGGGTTTTTCCCCAACCACGAGAGTCGGTCGACCCTTGCCATTTGCCTTCTTCGTTGAAGACACAAAAGACACTGATCCAACCACTGATATACGTTGGACCAGACCCGCCGCCATAATAGTGACAAATGTGTTGCCAGAAGTCGACACTGGCATCTCCTTTGGCAGATGCGACGAATTGATCCAAGACACCACTGAGCGTCTCGACCCACTCCACCATGTGACCGCCAAATTGCTTCAAATGGTCAACGCGAGATCGAACCGCTTCCCAGTCTTCGACAGTTCCAAGGAGAGTCACATTTGGAATGCCACAGCGTAGTCCGAAAATGTACTTGAAATACTTCTTCATTGTGGCCATCATGACAACACTGCCGACGATACGATCATGGTCCGTTGTCGTCGAGAAGGAAGGAAGGATCCACTCTCCCATCGATGGATCCGCGAGGTGTTCTTCCATCTTACCGATCATTTGAGTCGCCATTCCTCCATAATCAGCACTGTACAAGGTACCGAATCCATTCACTCGGAGCTCCTTCTGACCTTGATGCTTGACGAGCGAGTTGCGCAGGGTTTCCGCATTGCCATTCACAAAAAAGCCAAACTGAACCATGATGGCGAGCCAGACATCATCAGGACGAATGACAAGGTTGTGATGCTGGTTGTAGGCTTCAATCGCTCCCAAGACGAAGCCACTCTTGGAGGTTGCGAAGACGCCTTTGATCGGTGTTGCTTGGAGAATATCCTTGCATCCTTCCTTCTGAAACTCATTGAGTCGCGTCAACATGTCATCGTTTTGCTCGCATAGATTGCGACGGTAATTTTCACCTTGGACGGGGGCGACAGCAAATGTTGTCATTGCGTTGGCGAGGCAAATTTAAAAGTCCCACGCCTTTCGTTTCCATTGCTGTCAACCCGTTGTGATCTCGTCAGGTTCAAGGTGGATGGACGAACTTTTCGATCGCAATTCTGACTCGTTCTTGCTCTCTTGGTCATTGAGACAGCAAGTCGAAGTAGTTAGCTCATGGCTATTCATCCGTTTGCCCAAGTGTCGTTCATAGACCCAGATCAAATCCAACTTGAGGATTGATGAAATTGAGTGAGATGGTTCATTGTCGTGCAAAGAGCTTGTCGAGTCGCTTCAAGATGGAGTCCCTCGTTGGAGTTTCGTGGGAAATGAGAATAACGTTAGTGTCCAAGATGAGAGGAGAATGGAAAAGCAGCGTAACCTCTGTATCGCGTGAAGTTCGTTGGGACCGCTCTAGACCAATGTGTGCTCTCCACGTCGAATGACGCAAGTGGACGAGCCAAGAGCCAAAGCAGGGTTGTCAATCACATAGATCGACGACATGAAACTTCTATCGTCTCCAGACAATACCAAAATCTTGACAAACAAGTAGACGTTCACCACTAGACTTGAGTTGCAGCTTGATGGCCACATTACACCCTGCGAGGCGCGTTAATGAGGCGCGTGTGAAGGACGTCCATAAGCAAGAATGATAATCCACACGTTCGTCCCATTCTACTGTGTATAGTTCGTCCTTCATCATGGTGTATTGTGAGATCGGAGCGTACGTGCGACAAATCGACGATGTGATATTCCATAAAAGTGTTGCGGACAAGACGTTGAAGCCACCGATTCAACTCATTTTTCAATTTGCTCTCCATCGTAATGACAACATTTGCTGTCGCCCCCGTCCAAGTTGAAAACTACACCCACAATTTGACCACGCAAAGCCATGACATTTTGACGCGACTCAATGAGTTTCAGAAGGAAGGATGCAAGGATATTCTCCAAGCAACACCGATCAAAGGCGTCTTCGCAACCTCCAAGAGTGGCTTCGTCTTGGGAGCGATTGAAGCCTACAACCAGCATCACAACCTTGTCATTCGTCCTGATGATGTCTGGCTCGCCATCATGGTTCAGTTTGGCTTTTTTGTGAATGGCAATGCGGAAACCCTGCGCAACTCGCTCGTCAAGCATCAAGGTCAGAAGGAGCTCCGAGTGAATGGATTCGGTACCTTGTACAGTGCTGATTATGGAGGAATGGCGACTCAAATGATCGGTAAGATGGAAGAACACCTCGCGGATCCATCGATGGGAGAGTGGATCCTTCCTTCCTTCTCGACGACAACGGACCATGATCGTATCGTCGGCAGTGTTGTCATGATGGCCACAATGAAGAAGTATTTCAAGTACATTTTCGGACTACGCTGTGGCATTCCAAATGTGACTCTCCTTGGAACTGTCGAAGACTGGGAAGCGGTTCGATCTCGCGTTGACCATTTGAAGCAATTTGGCGGTCACATGGTGGAGTGGGTCGAGACGCTCAGTGGTGTCTTGGATCAATTCGTCGCATCTGCCAAAGGAGATGCCAGTGTCGACTTCTGGCAACACATTTGTCACTATTATGGCGGCGGGTCTGGTCCAACGTATATCAGTGGTTGGATCAGTGTCTTTTGTGTCTTCAACGAAGAAGGCAAATGGCAAGGGTCGACCGACTCTCGAGGTTGGGGAAAAACCCGCCAAGACGGACTATCCTGCGATCGACACGGATAATATTCCGGTTGGATATTTGACCGTCGACGTCAAGATCGACGACAACGGCGTAGATCACAAGGCGCTGATGTTTGCGGGTCACATGGCGTTCCAAGTCGAGGATGGGAATACGATTGTGCCGCACTTGAGTTGGGCCATCGCGTTGAAGAATGGCGTCGCTTCTGAAGAATGAGTGCAATTTTAAGTAGCTACGCCTACTGCCAACTCTTTCGAATGGCCTTTGCCAGGACGTTCTTCACTATCGATGGGATAAAGCTAACGCAGTTCGTTCCTCCATAACAATTCTTTGAGAAGAGCTTTATGTAATGCTGTCTTTTGTTCATTCCTGGTTTGTCGATTGACCAAGTCGATCCTTGCCATTCACCTCCTTCATCAAAGACACAAAAGACACTGATCCAGCCACTGATGTACGCTGGACCTGAAGCATCACCAATGTGATGGCAAATACATTTCCAAAAATCGACATCTACATCACAATCAGCTGACATTACAAATTGATCCAAGACGCCACCAAGCATTTCTACCCACTCAGTCATATGGCGACCAAAACGTCGCAAGCCTTCCAGTCGAGAGCGTAGGGACTTATTCCTCTCTTTATTGTCAAAGTCATGAACCTTGAAGATCGCGACAAAGTCCTTTTAGCTCTTTTGCAAAAAGCATGGAGGATATTGTACTGTCAGCCCAAAATGAACAACAATCCATGACAACAGTGATATTGTGTCGAAGCAAACTACAAGTCTCTGCCGGTTCTTGACTTGCATTTCTCGATATTGGGAGACTCCATCAATGCCACGCTTATGTAAAGTGACTTGATATCACACGCTAAATCTAACTGACTTCTAATTCATTAAAATCTTGAACGTGTCCAGAATTCGCCAAAGATGCAATAGCCACTTCTCCAATCACTGATGTAAGATATTCCAGACACGCCGCCAATATTATGGCGCAATCGTTACCAGGAATCGACGTCCGCAGGCATTTGGTTGTAGTCGAAAAGTGTTTCACGACACCGTCGTGGAGGTCGACGGACTTGCACAAGTGTGTTGTTGCGACAAATTGGTCTAGAATCCCGCCGAGCATGTCGGCCCATACATCCATGTATGCTTGGCGTTTGCATTGAACGATGGCCATCTCCAGCAGCCCGTCAGTCGCGTAATTTGCCTATTTCTTGACTGACTGCAAGCTTCGTTTCATCAAATCACGATTTTAATTTAGAGCACGACAGGATTTTTCGCCAGCGAGTTTGATATTTACGATAGAATCATTAGACGCAGTATGTGGTCTTCAGCGTGCTTGGATGTATGGACAAAGAGCTCTGCTTGGTTTGCTCAGTGATACCAAACTCCAAGCATGGAAAGAGTCCATTGAATACAGCGAGAAAAATGGGACAGGCGGGATTTCCCCTTCATCGACACAAACGTCATTCCATCCGGGTATTTGACGGTCAACGTTACGATCGATGACAATGGTGTGGAGAAAAAAGCGCTCATGTTTGTGGGTCACATGGCATTCCAAATCGAAGACGAGCATACGATCATACCGACTTTGAGCTGGGCAATCGCCTTGGAGAGCTCTGAGCTTGTGCCTCCTGTTGGTCAGAATCTATAATGAAAAATAGACTCATTTGATTGGTTGTGTGATTTGAATTCGATGATTTTGATTGGCTGAATTTTGAAATATCTTCTAAAAAGTGCGCGAGTGTCATTTTCGAATTTACCATCAAGACGACCACAGAGCAGGATGTTTCACCATTCTACGTCGAATTGAACGGACAATACGGACAAGGAAGAGCACTAACGAGCTCATGGTATGAGATATATGCAGAGTGTTTCGAAGGCTCTGTGTATAGGAGGTGATGCTTTGTTCCAACAAGAAGTACATGCATCGAGTACTCCACACCTATGCTGAGCTCGTCCTATGTGTCAATACTATATTGTCGTGGTTGGATAAGTCAGCAATAAGATTTTTGTTGTACGAAGAATTTCCCGCACTTGATTTATGGTATGCAGTGTCGTCCATTGCGACTGGGCTCTCCAGTGAAGAAAGCGAGAAAACTCCAGGCATCTCCACCCTGAGACCATCCGGATATTTGACGTCACGATTAACAACAATCGCCAAGAAAGCAAGGCGCTCATGTTTGCTGGCCACATGTCGTTTCAAGTCCACAAAGACCAAACCATCGTACCGGTATTGAGCTGGGCGATCGTCGCGAAGAATGCCGAGGAGTCATGTGATAATTAATGGATTCATTAAAAGCAATTTGATTGGCTATCATTTCTCAAAGAAGTGTTTTTATTGGCTTAAATAGATAAATCTTTTCAAAAAGCGCGCCAACCTTGTCATTTTCGAATTTGCCATTAGATGTGAAGATGGAAGCGCTCTTCGGAAAAGATGTGGCGGCATGCTTTAACTACTCAAAGATGAATCGTGTCCAAGAAAGAGTGCTTCCTCGCGCGTACAAGAGTAACGGGAACCTGGTTGTTTGTAGTCCGACGGGATCTGGGAAGACAAGTGTATTTGAAGCAGCATTTCTTCGACACTGGAGAGCAAACGAAGGATCTGGAAAATACGGAAAAGTTGTTTATCTCGCTCCGCTCAATGCACTTCTTCATGAGCGGTGAGTAACATTAACATACATGTTCATTTATTTGCTTGGTACAGGAGTGAGGATTGGTCACAGCGATTCTCGCGTCTTGGGCTGACATTTGCTGTTCTCAAAGATGTTGAAGATGATTATCATAGTTTTATATCTCATGATATTTCTCTATGCACGCCTGAAAAGGTTGAAGAACGAATACTCGCAGGTCACTAAGTATGTTGTAGTGGGATGCTTTTACTCGAAACTGTCTAGTAAATACCAAAATGGACTTTATGTTTAATAACAACGCGTTAGGATGCTCTTGGCTCAGTCGGTCTACTTGTGGTGGATGAAATCCACACCCTCGCGGATGGCATACGAGGCTCAACTTTGGAAAGTGTAATCACTCGAATGATGTACTGCTGTTCAAACTATTCCAACACCGACGACTGTTCTCCAATATCTGTCTTGTTAGTTACCAATGCTAACGTCCTGTTCTTACTTCCATTCAGACGGATTGTCGCTGCCTCTGCGACTCTTCCAAATATCAAAGACGTTGGCCACTGGATTGGGTGCTCGGATGACATGATATTCGAGGTACATGATACTTCTTTGATCATTCTCAACTACTGTATTTTTTTAGTTTGGTTTTGAATACCGTCCAGGTAGATGTATATAATTGCTTTTGGTGGGATCTGTCGAGCGAAGTTCCCTTAGATTTAAAAGTGATCGGTCTGCAATCCTTTGGCAACGAGTTCTTATTCGAAAAGTATATCCTCTCATATTCGTTGTAAGACTGGTTGTAGAAATATGGATCAAAGGGTTCCTGATGTGCTCCGCAATTACTCTAAAGGCAGGCCAGCTCTTATATTTTGCTCTTCTCGAAAATCTGCTGCTAATTTGGCAACGTAATGCGAAGACTTTGGACACCTAAACATATTTCATAGTGTGCTATGTGATCGTCCACTTGTTGCACTATCGCAGCAACAAAAGCAGGTTGAAATTCTGACCACTAGCTGAAGTGCTAAAAATCTGTAGATATTACTTGCCGCTGAGAAAAACGTTTGAGCTCAATTGCTATGTTTTGTTTGACATCCTAATGCCCTCGATCAGATACAAAACAAAACACTTCAATTCACAATTTCACGCGGGATTGGAATACATCATGCAGCATTGCACGAAGACGATAAGTAACTCTTGCCAAGGAAAATTTTGGTTCATTGAACATTTCTCATTGCAGACTGATTGTCCAAAGCCTATTCAAGCGTAGTGTACTTCCAATATTGTGGTAAGTTTTATTTTTTTCAAGAACTATGTCTCAGTCTTGAAAAGCTCAACTAGCTCACTAGCAATCGGTGTCAATATGGTTCATGAGGCTTGGTTGAATACTCTTACTTATCCGTCTATTTATAGCCAGCACATTTAGTCATCGTGAAGTCTACCAAGCACTACCAAGGAAAAAGAGGTTTCAAAGAATATTCACCTCTAAGCGTCTTGCAAATGCTTGGGAGGGCTGGACGTCCCGGCTATGACACGTAAAGTTTGACAAGGCTTGTCTAATCTAATCTAGATCTGGAGTGGCTGTTATAATGACTGACAAAGCTAATGAAGGGCTTTACCAACACATTATCGAGTAAACATTGTGATTCTATTGTTTTAATTGCTTTGTAGGAAACCATTTCTGGACCCAATTGAAAGTTGCTTGCTATTATCAGCCCAAGAAGTTGTGAATTGTGAAGTTTCCCTTGGCATAGTACAAGACTTATCACAACTTATTCAGTGGTTGCAGGTGCAAAAATCTCCAAAGGTTTTGGACTAACTTTTAGACAACCTTCTTTTACCACCAGCACCGACTCTCGACAAGTAACATCGATGCCGCTGAAGCTATCGCAACAGATACTGTCAAACAACTGCACGAATACAAGATGCTCGCATGTGTAGAAGATACATATTTCGAACCAACTTCTGCAGGTCGCATCGCAAGTCTATACTGCCTCAGGCTTGCCAACATGCTTGCCATTATGGAGTTTTGTCAATCCAAGTGTGTGACGACAGAATCTCTCCTGAATGCCGTTGCCAGTCAAATATGCCATGAGGTGCCATTGCGAAGACACGATAAAGCAACTTTGAACAAGATCAATCAAACCTTTGTACAATACCGTCTCAAAGGTGCCGCTGGGAAATATTTGGTTCAAACAGACCAAATGAAATGCAATTTGCTGCTTCAAATTGCACTTGGTCGAATTTCAATCGAGGATGATTATCTTGCCTTGGAGATACAGTCGTGTGTGGATAACGCCCAGCGAATTGTTCGTGCTGCAGTGGAATACTTTGTGGAATGTGACCTTGGCTGTGAAGTCATCACAGCCTTTCTGTTTTGGCGATCTTTATACCTAAAACTTTGGGAAAATTCACCGGCAACCTTCAGGCTTCAGCAAATCCATGGCATTGATGCCAACGTGGCTAGAAAATTGGACTCAAATGGAATCCAATCGATTCGTCAGCTGCGAGCCACCTCAGTACAAAGGCTCACACAATACCTGCAACAACCAATGGAATTTTGCTCCTCGCTGATTTCGGAGGCGAAAGCAATCTTGGATCTTCGGCTGAGTGTATCAGATCATCTCATCAAAGATCAAGTAGAGATCTCGATTTTGAACGGCCAAAACGTCCAAATTCACCGCATATTAGAACAACCTCAAAGCGGCTACATCCTGCTTGTCTTCACAAAAAGTAAAATATTGCTCCATGTACGTGATATCGTGTCACAATCAAAGTATTTTGTACAAGCTGCGGAAGGAATATCTATGTCCATCCATTTGCTTCACACAGCTTATCAAGGAATGGACGATCGCGCAGAGGTCATGGTTGGTGCAAACAATGTCATATTGAAAAAAGTCGAACACCGTTCTCTCCAGCAAGCAACAATTCCTCAAGTCATTCAGCGCGCAAGACTAGACCAAGGTCCAAACCCTTCACGCATGACGTCCAATGCTGCCAAGCGCTCTGCGACCGAACCAATATTGATTCCGATGTCAAACTTGGAAAACTCCCTCGATGATAATCTGCCCGCCAAGAAAGCTCGCATTGACTTCAGCCGCGTCAAATGGGACGCTGGCCAAGCGCCTCAACCACATATAGTTGCTCCAATGGCTCCAACACAAGATCATATCGAAAGTTCATACAGCGCTTATATTCCTCATGATGAGGGCCATATCGAAAGCTCATATCCCACTTGTATTCCTCATGACGAGGAGGTTGAAAGCTGGCATGGAATGAGCGTGGAAGACGAATTCATGCAATTCATTTTCTAAACGTGGGCAGTGGTGGAAGCAATGATTGAAGTTTAGACTCTAAAGTATGGTAAGTCTTGTATAATGCCTCTAAAGTCTCCTCACCCTTTAGTATTTCAATGCAGGTTTGCATCACACAGTCATGAGCATCATTTAGTTTTGCCGCCAAAATGGAGAGTGATGGTTGCTACTGAGGTCTTTTTTTAATTTCAGGTGATAACGAGTCAATTCATGAGATATTTTTCAACTTCAAAAAATTATTGTGCACTAAAAACAAAGCGCCAACGCAGTTTCAAACTTGCAACCATTGCCGCGATGAGCAAGCGCCAACAATCGATCACGTAAGTCAAGTCGATGGGACGACAAATCTCAGAGAATATGTAGTTCATTCTTTGGTGCAAAGCCTGCAGGCAATGCGGACAGCGAGAAGGCAGAAGACGCAAAGCCATCACCAACACCCAAGAGTAAAACTGTGGCGCGATACGATATCTCAGACGAGGAAGAGACTCCTGTTGCCAAGAAAAGCGCACCGGCTAAGAAAGGACGGGAGACCTCAAACAATGTTGAAACAAGTACATCTCGCATGACCGACAGATTTTCATTCGTGCATGATTCTAGGCCGCAAACGACTGAAGCGAGCCATCGTTGACGATGACTCTGATGACGACGACATCTTAATGTATGTACGAGCGCGCAAAACAATATGCTAATCTTGCTGTCATCAGGGCCAAGCCTACAAAGAGTGACGCAACTCAGGCTAACGTGGTCAAGAGGTAGAAGATTTTTAACCTTCTACATATTTCACACTCTATGAGTAGTAAAGACGTCGACGAGGCGACAAAAGATGTAGATATGGGTAATGACGAAGAGAACATATCAGAGCAAACCAAGTACGTAAATGAATCATGGTCAAGAGTGCATAATATCCATTCAGAATCGAATTGCCTGTAAATAAAGAAGCAGCTTTACCGGCAAAGAAAGAGAAGGGTGCCAAAGAGGAAAATTCTAAAAAAGCAAGCACGCCTGTTGCATCAATGTAGGAAGATAAAGCCTTATTTCCAACAGTAATCCTTTTGTAGGCAAAAGTCCCCTCCAAAGAAAGACATTAAGGCCAATGACGAAGGCAAGAAACAATCTGCGGACGATGGAGCAGCGTACGTTGGTATCTTGCCAATTTATCTAACTTATCGACAGAGTCGATCAAGTGGCATATAATCCCAAGGAGAAGAATCCAAAAAAGAGAGGTGGATGGCCCGCAGGGACTCCAGTGCCTTATGCTGCCTTGTCCAAAGTCTTCAGCTTGATAGAAGATGAATCCAGCCGGTAAGGAGACACTGAACGCTGTGGATGATGTGAAGTCGCTAGTCTTGCCATTCAAGATTACTTGGCAGATTTTTTCCGCAGTGTTATTGAACTCACTCCTGGTGATTTGGTGTCGTGCATCTACCTCTGTGTCTGCACTGAATTAGCTCCTGCATACGAAAATGTCCAAATTGGCATTGGTGATGCCATTTTGATAAAATCGATCGGTGAAGCAACTGGCACGAATGCAAAATTTGTCAAGGATTTGTATCAAAAAGAAGGCGATTTGGGCAAAGTGGCACAAAAATCGCGCTCCAAACAATCCACGTTGTTTACGTTTCAAAAACCCAAGCCACTCTCCGTCACAAATGTGTACACGGATATGGTAAAAATTGCTCGCATGAGTGGAAACAACTCCCAAGCAAGCAAATGTTCTATCATCAAGTCGCTTCTCGTGCGTTGTGACAAGATGACTGAGGAAGCAAAGTACGTGATTCGCGGTCTGCAGGGCAAATTGCGTATTGGCTTGGCCGGTCAATCCATTTTGATGAGTCTCACCCAAGCATTCATGCATCCTAAAGAACAAAGCGATAAACAACAGCAAGCGGTAATTATACTATCGATTTTTACTCAGTGTTGAGCCCGCCTTCTGTGTAGGAGGCGCTCAAAAGTGTCAAACGAGCTTTCTGTGAATTTCCAAACTATGAAGTGCTCGCTGAAGCCCTCTTCAAGATATACAATCGTGAAAACGACCAAAAAGGACTGTTTGCGACGCAATTTGTCGAATTATCCGAATTGTGCCATCTAACACCAGGCACACCTGTCTCGCCCATGTTGGCACGACCAACCAAATCGTATGCGATGGTTTTGGATCGCTTCCAGGCAATGCCATTCACATGCGAGTACAAATACGATGGTGAACGTGCTCAAATCCACATTTTGCCATCGGGTGAAATCAGCATTTTCTCACGAAACTTTGAGAACAGTACTGAGCGCTTCCCTGATGTCAAGATAGCCATTGCCAAGGTACCTTGTATGCACGAAGCATTTTGCTGACAAAAACTAGGCTGCTGAAAAGGCCAATGTGACGAGCTGCATTGTCGATGCTGAAGTTGTCGCTGTTGACAAAGCAACAAATCAGCGTCTTCCATTTCAAATTTTGAGTACTCGGCCGCGCAAGGTACAGAGCACTCCATCTGGTCCATTCTCATGAAACTGTTGTGTAGAACGTTGTCTTGGGCGAGATTAAAGTGGCAGTATGCATATATGCATTCGATTTGCTCTTTCTCAATGGCAAGGTCTGTCATTGTGCTTTAATTGCTTGATATCTTAATTATATTCCTAGTCCTTCTTGAAAGAACCATTGCAAGCACGTCGTGAAGCTTTGCGCGGCATGTTCGAAGTCACGCCGGGCTCGTTTGAATTCGCCACGTCGCTTGACGTTGCCAATACGAAAGACGATGAGATGGAAACAACTGTCGAAATCGTGCGCAACTTCTTGGAGGAAGCTGTCAATGGCAATTGCGAAGGGCTTATGGTCAAGACATTATCAATTGAAGCGACATACGAGCCTGCGAATCGATCGCACAAATGGCTCAAGCTCAAGAAAGATTATCTCGATGGCATTGGCGATTCGACCGACTTGGTTCCTGTCGGTGCGTTCTATGGCCGTGGTAAACGCACTGGCGTCTACGGCGCATACCTCCTGGCTTGCTACGATCCTGAAACTGAGATGTATCAGTGCATTACCAAGGTATTATTATATCACTCAGTTCGAATACCTCAGACTTGATTGTTGTAGCTCGGAACGGGTTTGAACGATGAAATGCTACAGCAATTCTACACACAGCTGAAGGACTGCGTAATTGATCGTCCACGCAACGATTATGCGATCAACGATTTGATCAAGCCTGATGTGTGGTTTGATCCGACGCAGGTTTGGGAAATCCTCGGTGCGGATTTATCCATCTCGCCAAAATACACAGCCGCGATCGGGCTTGTCTCGAAGGACAAGGGCATATCACTCCGCTTTCCACGCTTTATTCGCCTTCGCGACGACAAGACACCCGTGCAAGCGACAACAGCGGCCCAAGTCGCCGATTTATACTGTGCGCAAGGTCTCAACACAACAGGCGATGATGACAATGAAGACGATGATCTTTTGTAACGTGAAATTGAAACTCCCAACTTATTCAAAACCGTTTCTCCAACTTATTTTCATCGTTAAATTGTGTGCAGGGGCGTGTGTTCGTATCAACAACATCAAGAGCGGTCATGGACTTGGCTTTGGACGTCGAAGGCGCTCAAGTGACAGCCGCCACGTCGTTTGATCCAAAGTTTCCTCCGGCCAATATCCTCGATGGGTGAGCTTGGAGAACTATCCATGTAGTCATTCTCAATTGATTTTTGTAGAGAAACCTCGACAAGATGGACTTCCACTGGCGTCTTTCCTCAAGAAATCATTATTCAGCTCGCGACGACGTCGGTGATTTCGAAAGTCACGACATGGACAACAAATGGCACAACGTACTTCATTGAAAAGCTCATCGTTTGTACTTGTAGCCAAGCACCTCGTCGTCGAAGTGTGCTCGGGTCCGACGCCAGCCAAGTGGGATAAAGTTGTCGATGCTCGTACGTTGTCTCAAATGTTTTGGAAGCTAGCCTTTGTATTTCACCGTAGACATGGCGGAAAACGACGGCAACATGCAGATTGAAACGCAATCTGTCACGCGTGAAGATGCGTCGTTTGTCAAGTTTAAAATCCTCTCGGGGTACCACGACTTCATCTCGATTCACAAAGTCAGCGTCGAAGGCAAAGGTCCTCGCAAATAAGACAACAACTCAAGCTCGTTAAATCGTCTCGGCGTGACTTAAATCCAAGACATGAGGGCTGTTGCTGTCGTCTTCAAGGCGTGGCTGACTTGCAGCATCGTCGTCGTTGGCATCAGTCTGGTCGTTGAGTTTGCTCAAAGGTCGATCGTGCTCCTCGAGCTCGTCGACGACGTCATGCATCTTTTGGACGATTTCTTTGGCTATGGCCAATTCAGATGCCATAGCTGCTTGCTGCTTGCGCTTGTCAGCTATCAGTGCCTCTCGTTTGGCATTCCACATCTAAATCACCTCTAGCCTGGTCGATGCCGTCGAGGACTAATTGTACCTGTTCTCGGTCGAGCATGGCAGCCACCAACGCTTTGGTCGATCGTATCTCTTTGGTCATTTCATGGATTGATCGCTTCATGTCTTGCGGTGTCTGCTCGCCAAACTCTCCTAGAGCTAGTCGCTCCAAGTGCCATCCATTCAAATGCCGCGCTTTCGGATGTGTGACTTGGAGAATTTCTTTCATGTCGTCGTCGACTGTTCGCTTCTACAACGCAAAAGCTCAGACGTAGGCTAGAGAGGATTAGCGTACGTCAAACACACGCAACAGCTCTTCTAAGTACATCTTGGTGTTGTCCGTCCCGCAGCAAAAGCTCAGCACATGTCGAATTGAATCCGCCGCCGCTTCCGCCATGCTGTGATCAAAACACCAAAATGGAAAACCCCTTCAACCCTTCCTCCTATAAACCCTTCGACCCTTTGTTCTTAAACCCCTATGTCCAGTAACCCCTACACCCCTTATATTGAGAATGCATGTCCTATTTTTCAGGATGAAAAAAGATTTTTTTCATTATATCTTAAATTGCATACAAATTCCAAGATGTTTTATTTTCGAGCTTTCAAAGAGAAGCGCAGCCCCACAGAAGGAGCGACCAAAGATGGGCCTCGAATCAACCATGATCGTTGTGGATACGTCCGAGTGGATGCGGAATGGAGACTACGTTCCCTCTCGCGTTGAAGCGCAAGGAGATGCCGTGAATCTCCTCGTGACGTTCAAGACGAATGCGAATCCAGAAAGCACCGTGGGCATTCTCGCCATGTCATCTACGGTCAACGTGCACAGCAAAACCGTGTCGCTGCTTGCGAGTCCGACCGATAACGTGGGCAAATTGCTCAATGTCGTGCATGAAATCACACCCACGTCGATTGGTGGCACGGTCCAATTTGCAGAAGCGATCCAAGTTGCCCAATTGGCACTCAAACATCGCCGCAACAAGAAGGGAAGTGCGCGAATCGTTGTCTTTCTTGGCTCTCCCATCGACGAAGACGACAAATCTCTCGTCAAGATTGGCAAATTGCTTAAGAAGAACAACATTGGTGTCGATGTTGTCTCGATGGGCGACGTCGACCACAATGCTGCCAAGCTGCAAGTATTTATCGATGCTGCCAACAGCAACCAAAACAGCCACTTGATTACCGTTCCTCCTGGTGTCCTGCCGTCTGATGTGCTCGTTTCTTCGCCAGTTTTCCATGGCGACAACGACATGGGTGTCGCCATGGGCGGTGGTGCTGGAAGTGCTGCTGGCGGCAACGATTTTGCAGAATACGGTGGTGTCGATCCCAGCATGGACCCAGATCTTGCCTTGGTACACTATCCTTGCTCTCTACTTATTTTATACGCTGTGTCTTTGATAGGCATTGCGTGTATCTATGGAAGAAGAACGTGCGCGTCAAGAAGCTGCTGCTAAGCGCGCTGCTGAGGAAGCCAAGAAGGCTGAAGAGGCCGCGCAGCCCAAGCCAAACCCACCTGCTCCAGCTGTCGTGGAAGCCCCAAAGGCAGACGTTGCTCCTGTAGCTGCCGCAGCTGCTCCTACCACACCGAGGGTATTCCAATTGATGTAGTCGAGGGTGCTCAATTGATTTTAGGAAGTCGTTGCCCCCAAGGCCCCTGAGAAAGAAGGCACTCCAGCCACTCCAGCACCAGCCCCTGCCTCTGCCACACCTTTTGCTGATCCTGCATTCGTGAGAAATTTGTTGGGAGGACTTCCCGGCGTCGATCCAAACGATCCCAAGATCCTCGCGGCCATGGAACAGCTCAAGAAGAAAGATGGTGACAAGAAAGACGAAAAGTAACTTTCCATCTCAATATAAAATGCGCTGTTTTCATTGGCTAAGTCTCCTTTATTTTGCCGAATAACGTGACTTGATTGGCTGAAAAATTAATCTCTTTAATTCAAAAATGAAAACTTTGAGTAATCTCTATTCAAACAACTCTTGTATACTTGTTGAGGAGAGTTTGACCAGAGCGTTAAGTTTGAAGAAAATCAAGCCGTGTAGTAGGTCTCGTGAGTATCTTTGTGCTTGAAAGTGCAGAGAGGGATGAGATAAAAAATAGAGATGAGGACTCAGCAGAGAGTCTTATAGATAGATTTTAATATATTTAATTGGTTGAAATTTATGTATTTTGTCGAATCAAATTATACTCCATATTTTCCTTGGACGAACGATAAATTCCATCTCATTTTGATAACGAAGCGTGAGGAATGTCGATATAGTCGAAGGTGGAGAGTCAAAATCATATAAGATGGCATAAACAAGGAGCTCGCAGGTTGAATCGTTCCCTCCATCGAGTGAGGTTTGATAAAATACTTAAAAATGGACAAATTAATTTAGAAAAAGATGAAAAATTTGATATTTCTGAAATAAAATTCGAAAAGGATCCATTTGTACAAATCTCAAGCAAAGCGATGTGGATAGTTCCCTTGGCCTCGTCGCCATCGAGTGAAGAACGTCGCGGCCGTCTCGTCTTGAATCGATGTCCGCATTGCAATGGAGAGTACGGATCTGCTTCGTTGAGTATTCATGTTGCTCGCTGTCGCGCAAAGAACGAAGAAGTAGTCGCCGCCGTAGCTGACGCGCCAAAGCCAAAGCAAGTTCCAACGCTCGCTTCCATGTACGTACTCTCTCAATCCTATTGTGGTTGACTTCTTAATCTTTGCTCAGGTGTATTAAATTTATTCTGGGCAACATGCAAGTCTCATGCATGAATGGATTATACGCCCAACCGATGCATCAAGGTAGAGCTCGACCTTCAAAGTTCTTGATAGACTCATCTCTCTTGTCAGCATGGTTAATTGCATCACTTCCTGAAGAAGTGCTGCAGCAAGTTATGATGCATATTGTACACCGTCATCAAGTGGTAATAGCTATCAAAAGACTGATCGGGTTCATCCACGACTGTGATAGATAACAGCCAAGCACCAATCACACAAACTTCAGCTCAAGCAGTTGAAAGATCGCATAGTTTCGCTTGAACACTTGGCAGACGAGAATCGCATCCTGCGGCGTCATCGGGAACGTGTGGATCAAGTTTTAGCGTACAAGAATTCCCAAGATGAACACAGATTGAAGGAAATGAATGCAGTGCGCACGCAACTCCTGGCCACGAACGCCGCCATCCAGAAAGCAGTGGAAGAAATTCATAGGTTGAAGCGAACCCATGAAACGGATCAGTTGACAGTACGTCACACGATCCATTCCGTGCAAAACTTCCTTGTTTCTCTAGATCAAGTCATTGCGGAATCGATTGAACGACCCGACGCGCCAGAGGATTGTGCCGCCACGCAAAGTGGAGAAGCCTGAGAAAGTAGAGAGGCCCGAGAAAGCTGAGAGGCCTGAGAGAACAACAAAGACTTTTGTGACGCCGATTCGACGGCGACCTTCCGCTCCTGGAACGCGAATTCCAGCCCCATCATCCAACCAACAGCAGGAATAATAAGTTTTTGCGGCGGCACCGATAGGTCATCGACGCATCCTCTTTGTCATTGATATATAAATGTTCCTCTTTACTTCTTGCGATTGAGATCCATGTGGCTCTTGACGAGTTCGTTGGTCGCCAACGCCGCCAACAACGACAATTCGCCCGCCATAACACCAGCCGCAATCGCACAAGCCAGACGACGAGATCCACTTTCGCTGACTTCCTTGTGGGTTTGATCAGGAGCGCAACCCATGAGACCCAAGCAGCTCTTTTGCGGCGCCAAGTGAGTACCACCACCAACAGTGCCGACTTCAATGGAAGGCATCGTGACACTGATGTAGAGATCGCCATCTGCGGTCTTTTCCATCGTCGTCATGCAGCTAGACGATTCCACGTTTTGAGCAGGATCTTGACCCGTGGCCAAGAAGATGGCCGTGAGAATGTTAGCCGCTTGCGCGTTGAAGCCACCGAGGGAGCCAGCCATGGCCGATCCAATAAGGTTCTTCTGGATGTTCAAGTCGACGAGTGCGTCCACAGACGTTCGCAACACTTTAGTCACGATGTCTGCCTTGACAACAGCATCAGCAACGACACTCTTTCCACGGCCTTCGAGCCAGTTGATGGCAGCACTCTTCTTGTCAGTGCACACGTTGCCAGACAATGCAACGAGTTCCATAAGAGGAAACTTGGCCTAAAGAGAAGGATCGTCAGGATTTATGAAAGAAGCACAACGAACCTTCAAGAAGGTCAAGACCGCTAGTGTGCCTTTCGAGACCATATTCATGCCCATAGCATTGCCGGCGTTGCAAGCAATACGCACGTAGCAGTTGCGTCCAGATTGCACAGTCTTGATCGCAGTCATGCGTCCATACCGAGTGGTCGAGTTGAATTCAGCAGCCAATTCTTCAAAGTTGTCCTTATTGTCCAAGTAAGCCTTAAGAGCAGCAGCATCTACGGCGCGAGCAAATCGAACACAAGGAGCACGTGTGATAGAATCCGCGAGGACAATTGAGTCGACACCGCCACCCATGTTGAGCACCTTGCAACCACGGTTTGTGCTGGCAATCAAGCATCCTTCTGTAGTAGCCATGGGCAAGTAGACATTTTCTCCATTAACTTTGATCGGTCCAGCCAAACCAACTGGTAGCGGCACGTAGCCCACGACAACCTCACAGTTACTTCCATACACCTAAGCAGAATGAGAATCGCAAAACTATGAGCAAGGTGTACCTTGCCATAGTCGTATCCTTCAACTGGCAATTGCGAGAAGTCGAGTTGATCTTGTTGTTCAAAGTACAGTCGTCGGAGACGCACAGCGCGTTCATAGTCTTGAAGCTTTTTTTCCAATTCATGCAACGCCATGAGAGGTCGACCAGTGGCTGGGTCTTTGGCCGTCAATTGCTTGAGGATTGCAGCATCATCACCGTCGATTACCATCTTGACTTTTTCTTTTTCAAATGGAGGTTGGCACGCCTTTGGTGATGTGCTCTTCCACTTGTCGTCTTCCTTTTCATCTTCCGAGGATTCATCATGCACTTGGTTCGACGCAAAGCCAACGGCAAAGAATGCGAAAAAGTACGTCAGCGACAGAATGCAACCACACGCGGCAATGTAAAAGACCATCAAATGTTGTTGCTGCTCGCGTTTGTTTTGGTGGGAAAGCAAGAGCGACAGCGACACGACAAACATGGCGCTCACGATGTAATTGGTCACGCGAAACACTTCCCATCTTGGTTTGTTCGTGGCTGCGGTTGGACGCGTTCGCTTTGTCTTTTCCGGTTCCATGATGTAGCTGAGCAAGCAAAAACACGTCAAAAGCATCAGTCCCCAAAAGAACTCTTGCGTGTTGTCCACCAAGAGCTGCACAAACCATGCAAACGTTTCTTCGAGCACGGAACGGACGCTCTCGGAGCTCACGACGAGCGCGGCCAGCACAATCACCATCATGGCTGGTCCAGCTCCAATTGAAAAATGAAGTGCGTAATGGATCATCCGGATAAAGCGTTGCCGATCTTGGTCGTTATCCGGATAATTATGGATACCAGAGTATGTTCATTTAATTGGACAAAATAAAATATTTTGTGCCAATCCACGTCTGATGGAGTATAATATTCAGCCAATCAACTATCGTTTATTTGATTCGTCCTTTATATTAATTTGATTGGTTAAAAAATTAGCAATTTCAGCCAATTAAAAGATTTAAATTATGTTTTTACGTAATAAAACGTGTTCAACAAAATGGCGCCACTTTCAGATTATTCTCCGACGACCAAGATGGGGAAAGGGCATCATCGAAGCCAGGATAGACGACAGGCATGGCGAGATTCACGCCAAGATACGCCGACGCCGCGACGCCACCTGACGAAGCTTGCAGGAGATGGAGAGTAACGGGAAGATCTTTAGGGTGCGCGAAGTGGCGTGCGTGGTGGAAGCTACCTCGATGGATGACTTGATGGATTGTTTTTCTGTCAACTTCAGTACTGCGAGCAACAGTTGGTGTCGATGAAAACCACACAGCCTGTGTGGCCTGTGTGACATTGGCCAATGTGGGTTGACGAAGTACAGTACACGGTATGCGTCTGCTCTGTGTCGAACGAAAATCTACGACAAAGATATCATCATCAGACATGTAGAATTCAAGACACCATGGAATGAGCCACCGATATCAAGGATCGGGCTTAAGATCAGTTTGTCCGACCCATGAACATTCGCATGAAACCATGAATTAGCTCCTTGCTGTACTGTGCACTTGACCCCAGTCCAAAACGTGGTCCTGACAAACGAAATCACTACAGTACACTGTACCGGTAGACAGATTGTCAATGTAAAATCGGTGGCATGGGTTCACCCAAATCCATTTCAGCGTGGACAGAAATTGCACAACTATCAAATGTCCATCATTGACGTCTTGGATTTTCCTTCGCACTCATGAGAGGATTGTCAGTCACATACTGTACATTCTCATATAAGACGGCACTACCAGGTGCCGTACAATTAGAATTTTCCTCTTCAATTTAATATCGTCAATATGGTAAAAATTATAAGACAACACAGGTATAAGATATGATTGAGTGCTGACGTCATTCGAGATTTGGAGAATGCCTGGGAAGAAGAAAGCTGTTGATATAGGCTTCAAGTTGTAAGTGAAACTTACGAACCTGAAGCAACTAATAACTCATCGACAGACTACTATGCTTTGTCAGAAGCACTGGAGTACTTGGATGACGTACTGGTTGTGGATGATTGATAGCTCCCTTTAACATTTTATAATGTCGTTCAACAATAATCTTTTTCAGTTTACTATATTTAGGATGAAGTGGTACATCGGGTGCCGTACTATTTGGCGGAGCCGTACTATTTGAGAATTTACAGTAGTACGAAATCGCATTGGCGAAACCGTCAGACATAAAGTACGATCGAAGTGAACCCAAACGCTACAACGGTTGAGGAAACGGCAGCAATTAGCCATGAAGCACCTCGACATGCTTTGGTTTGCCGAAATGCCTCAGCCAGCGGAGTGGACTCCACCAAAGGTAGTTAGCTACATTGCGGGGGTTTCCGGCTTACGATGAAATAATTAGTCCCTCAGTGGTGAGCCCATGGTGGAAATTGTAGCCCGAAGGGGTCGAGTTAAAAGCAAGCTTGCTGAAGCGCTCCCATCAACTAACCAAGGAAGAGACGACACAGTCGACCTGAAACCCCTCGAGGACAATCTCACGACGTATCTTCAGCTCTTGGAAACCCATCAGAATGTGGTCAACAGCACCGTTGAAGCAAATCAGCCATTGCCTTGGAAACACAGCAGCATACCACAGTCGGTGTCGCTATCGTTGTCCTGGATATCAATGGAGCGGGGAATGATAGCACTATGTCTCGCGTGTATTTCAGCATTGCTTGCAGAGAAGCGAGATCCGTCTGTGGTGTGTGTTCGAGATGTCAGAAACAATTTGCCGCGAATGCATTGCTAATCAAACGTTCAGGTGTGGCGAAAGGCTGCTGGTTATTTGAATTTGGCGGCGTCGTTTCTTCCTCACCACTTGGGAGTCCATTCTACAGTTCAAGTGTGGATGCATCTTTGTATCGTTTACGCTCATACTGCCGAAATGTCCAATGTACAAGCTAAAAATTGCATTGATGGTTTGAATGACGCATGTCCTTAGGTCGAAAATGCTGAAGAATGCAATGATCAAATCGCTAGGTACCATTCTGCATTAAGTCGAAGTGCACATTCGGAATGTTTGGCTGCGCACTCTTACTTGTCAAACTTCTCGTCCAGGTACTTACCCCTGCACTTCAAGAACTCATACCAATGACGAAGTTATACTTTGGGGCAGCAGCTTCGATGGCTCTTGCTTGCATCCACTTGCCTTTGCAAAATTACGTTTTGGTGGAATGAAGTCGAGTTGTACGCCAAGAGACCACGTGAGTTTAGTCCATTGCCGAGATGTTTGTGATGTACTGTCTACCTTTAGAGGTTGCATTGGGTTTATGCAATGCCATTCTGAAAACAAAGCTTCCCATGCCACCCCAGTATCCCCATCGATCAAACGTCTTGTACACGAAAGTGATGCAATCCATGGTTGCTTCCCACCATGAAGCTCTCAAGCTTGCGATGGATTATAAGTCTGCCAATTTGATGCAAGTAGAGAAGGACGGTACGTGAAGCACTCCAATCGAATGTCACGTTTTAATTCTCTCAAGATCGTTTCGAGATATTTTTGAAGATTGAACCACTTAGTCTGAAGACACTACGACCTTTCGACATAAGACCAAGCCAGCCCGACGCACCATCGACCGCTAGAATCTCAAGTCCACCTCGCTCACCAGTTTCAAATGAACCACCGCCCTCGTCTATTTCAAGCATTAAGTCACCACTTTGTCTGTGTAATAAATCATTTCGCACGGAAAGCCAACCCCCCTTGCTCCCACAACAATGGACTTATGGCATCGAACCTTTTACACCTCGACTAACTCGACGTGGAAGTTCTGCTCCATCGCTTCGCTCAATTTCAAATCAAGAAGAAACACCTGAAGAATTTCCATGCCAGTCCCCCAAAATCAATCGCAACATGGCAATCACGAAACGAAAGTGTTGTGGCTTATGTGAAAGAGCTTTTCCAGTACGCACAACTTCCACATGATCAATTTTCTAAGAAAGTGTCATCGTAGATGGCTAATCTCGAGGGCGTTGTTTTGATGAAGCGCATTTTGGATCTGAGGGCACAATGGGGCCTCCACACCATCGATTCCCCCAAATGTTCCCCCGCGTCCTACTTGTATCACAACGTTCGAGTGTGTGCCCTCTGCAACGACATTCTATACGGAGGAAATACCAACAAGAAAGCCCATCTACCGCACTTGGAAAGCAGCCGCAATATTCGCGAGCATGTTAAACACCAGCGACGAATTAGCCTTCTTTTGCACAAGCCTACCGCAGAGACTTCCATGAAGGATGAAATTGGCTACATGATTCATCAATCGATCCTCAATGATGCATTACTTCTCCATGAACCTGCGAATGCACACAAGTACATGGACGTCACACGTCGTCGTGGTGTCACAGCGTCTCAAAGCTCTGTTCTCCTACTGGGCGTCGCGTCCAATGCGATCAATTCGATGAGCCGTCGTGGAATTCACACTCAAGAAGAACAAGGCAAGTGGCTTGTCTGACGACATTTTCACACATGCTTGTAGCTCCATGGTGGGAAGTTGATTTGGGTCTTCACTGCGACATCGCAACTGTTGAGATCTGGAACTGCATGGACAGCGACCCCCAAGTGGCAGCGCGACTCTTTCCATGTCATGTTCTCCTTCTGCTCAAGCCTGGTATGCGGCGAAGTTTACTAGAGCTTCAAGGAGTTGCTGTCGACACTACAATCATCGCATCACCAGTACGACCACTGCATCAGGTACCTTTAAACTGAATTATTATGTAGAGTCAACCACTTCGGTGGAATCCCAAACCTGGCAGCGTTTGCAGGTTCGGCCTTGCTATGCTCTTTCATTCAACCCATTTTTCTGTAGATATGTGCGCATAGTTGTGGATAAAATGACTTACTTGCACTTTGAGCGCGTCCATGTCTTTGGCACCCCTCGACGAGACGATTTAGTCAAAGTTCGACCGGCCACCGCTGCCAAGCCGCCTCTCCCCATGAGATTCCATGAAGATAAACGAACTGAGCGGCCAAAAAGTGCTGGTTTTCTCATGGCCACAGCCAGCAGCCAACGACGGCAACAACTTGCTCAACAATTTCGCGAGCAGCTTGAAAACCAAGATTAGGACAATGTTCATATCGGCAGTTCCACGACTCTACGATGCATAGACGAGATGGAGTGCTTCTCTTTTTGCATTTATCAAGCCTCTCTCAAAGAAAACACCACACCAAAGCTAGGGTTGGCTTGCAAGGCAACTTCGGCATGCTCTACTTGCTGTTATTTATCTCAAGATGCCGTTGCGAATGCTAGGCGACGTGCAGGGACCTGCACTTGTCATGAGAACTTTGTCGTTCCACATGGCGACGCCTTCTTCGTTCGATTTCAAGCCCTAGAAAGATACAAATCCCTTCAGCACCCTGTGCACTCACTCGAAACGTACTTCGCCAGCCGTGATCAAGACCTTCTTCTTTTCAACTTGCGCTGGTGTCCATGGTTCACCCGTCAAACCTTCGTAGAAGACGCGTTCACCAATCTTGGCATCAGCAGGTGGTTCAACAAACGCCACGTTTTCCGAGCCATCCTCGTTGGTCGAGACGGCGCAAAGAACCATGCCGTGACTCTTGAAGCCAACCAAGTTGCGAGGCTTGAGGTTGCACATGACCAAGAGCATGCGGCCCTGACACAAAATTGATTCCATCCAACGGTCGTCAATGTAATTTACCTGCATTTCTTCCAACGAGTAATGCTTGACCAAGCCACTGGCAATTTGACGAGGTTCATCTTCACCCTGCCATCCCAGTCGAGTCCAAAGAACGCGAGCTTTTTACTTACCACATCAATTTCTTCGCAGTACAACCTACAAGACAAATGCCATGAGTGAAGTCCAACCTTCTCTCAACCCTTACTTGTCGGCCGTCTCGTGCTTCCACACATTGACAATCTTGCCCACACGAATGTCCAACTTGGTGATTTCAGCTTGTTCTTCAGCAGGTGCGGCAGCAGCGGCGGGGGCAGCCTTGGCTTTCTTTTCCTTCTTGGGTTGTTGGTTGGCCGCCTACGATTCAAGAAAAAATTCAAGCAATCGATCCTACGACGAAGGCATACCTTGGGCTTTTCCACAGGCTCATTTGGAGCCAATCCCAAGTTGGTTTCCAAGTCCGCAATCACCTTCGTGGCCATCTTAGCCTTCTTCCATCATTGGCGTCGTCCTCACCTTGTCCAGTTGTTCCGCTGCACTCATTTTGTTCAAAAATGCCCATCAAAATGCACACTATCCGAAAATATCCGGATAAACGAGGCTAGGTCATTATCCGGAAACAGTATCCGAACGTCATTCCAATATCTCAATTTGCAACTTTTTCTCCAACCAACACCAATCCAAATCTAAAAATTGCACCATCGTCGACAAGAATCTCATGATATTGGAAATCCTACAAAGACTACGAACGCCACAAATTTGAGTGGAAGATAGTGCACTGCTGAGTTGATTTGGCGTCTCGTAGAGCTATCTCTCCCATGGACGAGGCTGCAAAATTATCGAAGAGCTCAATGTTGGTTGTACAAAAATACTGGCTAAAGATGAAATGTGACTACGGCTTGTAGCAGGGCAATGTCCAGGTGGGAAATCTCTGAAATGCTTCAGTATGGAGGAAGTCTTAATGTGCGTCAACACCACGAGACGCTGAACTCTTGATCATGTATTATAATGGAGAAACGAGCTGAAGATCTTGTTGCTTTGCATCTTTGCTCCTCACTGCAAAGCTGGTGGCGTTGCATAGTCCGCTCGGTGCAAGAGAGATAGCTCTATGATGATATTTTGAAGATGTAGCGTCCGATTCCTTGAGCTGCATTTGGCAACTTCGATGTATTCTTGTCTTTCAGTTACAACTTATCCTCCCTCGTCTCCAACATGTGCGATCACGGTGTCGGAGTTGATGACAATTGAGGGTCTTGTGTAGGTCTCGTCGGCGTGGCATGGTCAATATGTTCACAGGAGAAACCGCAGAGCAAGCGACGGAGAAGCACAATCTCAAGATGGATTACGCCTCCATGTTGCAAGAACAAGTTCGCCCAAAACAACTGCATATACTAAACTTTTGAATTAGATTCGAGAGCAAAATGAGAAGAAAGAGCGTGCAAAACAACTCAAGCAAGAAGAACAGCGCCGCGAACGTGAAGAAATGGTAGGAATTCTCATGTAGCTGCAGTCGTTAATTGCATCTTAGGATCGCCTTCAAGGAAACAACAATACAATGCATCCATCACCAGAAAAACAGACAAAGACAAAGCCTGTTGCCGTTCCTGAAATGCCTCAACAATACAGCCCAGTTAAGCCCGTCGTTGGTAAGCCATCATAATGACGAACAATCATTTGAGACTACTGTACCTGTTTAGCTCCTCCACCACAAGAAATCGAATCCAAACCACCACCGACGTTCACTGCGCCAACGTTTTCACCACCAACGTCGACGTATGTGCGTCCTCTGCAGATCACATCGACGTCGAATGATTTGGACTCGATTCAAGAACTTCGCGCTGAGGTACTTCGTTTGACTCAACCCCGAGAAAAGCTAATTATCATACTTGCCTAGCTGGAAAATGCTCGAAAGCAGCGCTTGGTCGCATATCAGGTTTATATAATGTCAACGAAAGAGAAATCGTAACATTGTATACTGTAGCAGACTTACGAGCGACCAAACTTTATGCTGCCGACGTCGAAATCAGCACCACTGGTTGCACCTCCCAGGGATGTTCCAAAATCCTTGACCAAGGTGGAACTACGCAACGCCACTTCGTTGCTACGACCTAGGACGCCATTGGATGAGTTTGTTTACATTTTGAAGATGGTTTGGCTTATGGCGGACCCTTTTTAGATCCAACCAACTTGCAAGCACAAGTTCATTTGTCTCCGTCCATGGCGGAGAACCTGTCGATGTGGTACGTTGACATGTTCTGGGCTTAAAATTATTCCAACTACTGCATTAGGTTGACACTCACTTTGAAATACCTCGACTCGATTCTCACCTGCGGATGTCCAATTGCCAAGATATTGAAGACTCCCTCGATGATCTTGACTCCATTTTGCACACTTACTTGGCCAAGACCAAGGGATAACAAAGTATATCTCTCGGTATACCGTGTCCTCCTACTATATTGCTGAAGCAAGGGCAGTCTTCGCTTTTTTCCAGCCCAGAAGCAGTTTATTCGATTCAAACTTTATGACTCAAACAAATGCTTGACTTGACTGAGAGCGAGCTTCTTGGTGTTGCGACTCCATCTCACCCTTAAAGCCTACTAGAATGAAAACTATGGCTGGGAAATCTGCAATAGACTGGGTGGCTATTAGGAGTCCTTGGCAAGTGCAAGTGTTGTTGCCCCTAAGGGCACAGTATTGCACGCTTCGATCCCCACACTTTTTGCGTCCACAAATATCAAATTTTACTCGGCTTCAGCGTCCCAAACTCATACAAAATTTAAATTTGGTGCACAAGACAGAGTCAAGCTATCCCTCATCCTAACAAGTAGTACACGACAACTCTTGCTCCAGCACCCCGCTCCTCTTTTCCCCGTGGGCAACCCCAACAGCTACCACAA
Organism: Aphanomyces cochlioides; assembly: GCA_019828595.1. Taxonomy (NCBI): domain Eukaryota; phylum Oomycota; class Saprolegniomycetes; order Saprolegniales; family Verrucalvaceae; genus Aphanomyces; species Aphanomyces cochlioides. The sequence continues at coordinate 527,378 of JAHQRK010000031.1, read as the reverse complement.
TTACTCCGACGCAATCCCCCATGAAGACCCCCGCGTAACCCCCACCCAGAGCTGTCATCAAAGTTCTTTCTTTAAGTTTCACAACCTTCTTGCGCATGTTGCTACATCTCCACGACTGTTGTCGGCCCAATTTATTTTTATCCGGATATATCCGGATACATTGTAGGAAGACACTGGTTGATGTCCGGATAATGGTTCGAAATATCCGGATAAAACGATAACGCAATACTTGAGTATGGGTTTTTCAGATCAGCAGCGTAAGACGGACAGCTTACAATTTCCTATAAATATTTTTTTTTTCCTGTGCATGACTTGATTAAATTATGCTTGCACATCAACGAAAGGTGACGCGAATCGGTAAGATCCTTTAGTTACGCTAGAGATATGACAATCATTGGACAAAAACTGACCAATCCTTAGCAACTAAACATTGCCAAAGCACAACGCTACTGAATTTGTGGCGGCTTGGGCAACGAATCCACAAGATGAGTGATCGTGAATATGATTGACCTATTATAGTTGAAATAACCGCTTTCATCAATAATGCTATATGCATTAGTGAATAGTTTAGTGTTTGACATTTCACCTTTTGCCTTTTGATCCAAATGACAAAGGAATTCTTGTAGACCATTGTGCAATATTTATCGCACCCAGGCCTACCTGTGAGTTTGAATAAGGGTATGTGAATCTTTGAGTTTATTTTTGTAAAAAAATCTATTCCAAGGCTATGAATTGCTTGGTCTTATTTTCACATCACTGAGCTAAGTTAGAATCTTGAACCACCGGTTTGGGACACCAAAACGGTGGTTCATGACGCAAGCTTCCTTAGGCTTGGAGCATGCATGGGAACATGGTCGGGTGCTATCTGCTAAAGAGTCGCAGAGTAAGCAGTGAGCCGACAATTCTGTCTAGATAATGCATAATAACCATCAAAATAAATTGATGATTTCAATCTGAAGTAAAAGTAGACACGTCATAAATATGGCAAGCATTGTAGTGTTGACCAAGCTGAAGAGCCAAACAAGCTCGAAAAAGGCGTGTTTGTTTAAGCTAGAAGACACTCGGATGATTAACTTACCATTTACTCACCTCTTGCGAATGTTTTGCGATTGATTGGATCATTTTTGCGACATGCAAGCCAGATTTTACAATCGACAACACCCACATTTCAGCGTAGATGTACATGTATCGATGTGGATGCTCTTCCTGACCGACACTGCTGGCTTTCAAGTTTGCTCGACTCGAGGAGAGAAAGAGTATTCAGTTGTCGATCTTGTCATGCATGCTTCAGAAACATGAAGTGCGTATTTGCCTGTCGTTCTACTGTTCTCGCTCAAGTTGATCCGTCTTTTGGCAATACCTCTCATCAATTGCTGATTGAACCGCAGGTATCTCGAATCGACGACTTCGATTGCTTTGAGTTGCCTTAAATAACATAACTAGCACAGCATAGGCAAGTGAGTGAGCTGAATATGACGACTGATCGCTTTAGACAAGAGCGAGTAGAGTTAGTGATTGATAATCATCCTAATTGAATACAAATGATGCGTTCTCTATTAATTGGTCGTGCTGAACGTTTGTGCTGAGTCGCGCGAGATAGACAAGAGACACTCAGATAGGGGAGACCGATGTGGTCGCCCGGGGAATACTTGAGTTTATTCGATAGGTGGTTAAACCGAGAATGCCTCGGGCTCTATATCCTAAAGACCTCTCCCAACGGTCACACCAAGAATAGCAGCCAACTAAATGGAAGGCATGGAGCCGTTGGGTGGTTTCAATTGAAACCGACGCTGGTTCCAATGAGATACCAGGATGAGGATCTCATCCCAGGATGCCCTGGGATGATCGATGTCGAAATATGATCGTATCGATATGAAATATATTCAGTCAGTTCCCCGTATGCCTTATTGACATGTCATCAACCAGGACATACTACACTTCCCCCGATGACAGTCAATGCGGGTTGTGTATCTCATATGGAGTTGTTGAATGCAGATCGCATCAGAGGCATGTGCCTATAGTGCATGGATGCGTTGAAGAATTGAATCATCCCTTGATTCGTGAGCATATTTCTTCACGAGCTCTTTGACATCTTCATACATTGTGGTCAAGGGCTCCCATGAGTTCTCGAGTGGTTCCAGACCCTTCCATTTAGTTGGCTGCTATTCTTGGTGTGACCGTTGGGAGAGGTCTTTAGGATATAGAGCCCAAGGCATTCTCGGTTTAACCACCTATCGAATAAACTCAAGTATTCCCCGGGCGACCACATCGGTCTCCCCTATCTGAGTGTCTCTTGTCTATCTCGCGCGACTCAGCACATTGAATTCAATAGTGTACCCTTTTACCATGAACGAGACTCTTGCCGACCCTCATGACGAACGAAGCACTCTGATTGCCACGGCTGCACCACCACTGTTCACCCCTATTGCAGTCCCTATACTTGAAAACTTTGCTCAAGCTACCCTAGTGAAATGGAAAGCGAAGCGGGATGTTTACGTCGATTTGGTCAAGAAGCATTGTGCTTCTAGTCACATGGATATCTCGACAATGATGGTGCCGATAAAGGAGTCCTGCTCCCGTGATGCTCTTGAAGATGCTTGTCGATATCGATTGAAGATCAGTTTTGATGATCTCACCGAAGAGCGTCGTGAAAACGAGATATCCAAGATGCTGAACAGCGTCTTGAATGATGAATTGCCTCCAATCAAGGAAATTCTTACTAGGAAGCTCAAGATGGATATGTCTCAAGTTGACGTGCGTGAAAGAATCACCCAGTATTTCGGATTATTTCACAAAATCATTCGGGAGAACGGCTTGAAAGAGCTCCTTGATCGCACCGCATCCGGTAAATTTAAAGTCAAGTGTCTGCTGAAGAACCTGCAACCTCTGCCTTTGAAACGTGACGTGAAGTTTCAAATCGAAGTCCAACATCAAGCCGCTGCCTCTGACGATGTGCTTTTCTACGATATTGTCGTGGCAGAAGCAATAAAACATGAGGGATTACACAGTCGAAAGAAACAATCGATGAATGGATCTCTGAAACGCCTGTCGTCTTGCGTTGACGTTGATCTGTCGAGCAGCGACGACGAAAGCATATCATCCGATCGCCGTGTGTCTTTCAGGGCTGGATCGGTGAAGAAGGCTCGAATCAAGCGCCATCGTGATGCTCAAGGGCATTCGAAAGGCAAACAAGGTGTCTTGCCCACAAAGAAGATATGTTGCTTCGGTTGTAAAGGAAATCACCATCTACGGGATTGCCTTACGAACACAGAGGGACAGAAGAAGAAAATTATTGATGACCTTCGTGCCTCACGAAATACCAAACATCAGAAAAACAAGATTCGCAGGATGGCTGGTGAACAGTACGACGGCCACATTGTGCTTCTTAATGGTGTTTTGTCCCTGCCTTATTGTGCGGACTCGGGGGCGGATCATGAAATTATTTCCAGAAAGAATGCAGACGAATTGAAGAGATTGGACCCGTCGGTGGAGTTTGTTGCTTTCGAAGAGCCCGTGATATCCACAGTCGTGGGTGGAGCTACTCACGTATCGACCCACAAAATTGCCGTGTCTGTCCTTATCCAAACGGCAGCAGGTCCAGTTCAAGTCAATCGTCCAGTAGAATGCTTCATTATTGACGACGAGGAGGATGAATTCCTCCTCGGAAACACTCTTCTCAAACACCTCGGTATTGACGTCAACAATATGTTGGAGCAGCTTGCTGCAAGCTCTGCCAGTCCAGATGGCGGTGATGACATTACTGCCGATGACCCAATGGAGACTTCGAACAAAGACATGGACCTACTGGAGAGCTGTATTGACGAAATGGTCGAAACTGCAGTCGAAAATGGATTTCCCAAGGATAAGAAGCAGCAGCTGTCCGAATGTGTCCATCGGCGAAATTGATCCCCCTGTGTCAGTTGATCCTCTCAAAATTCAGCTCAAGCCTGGCTCTCAACCATTTAGATGCAAGCCACGAAAATACAACCAGCATGAGCAAGAATTCATGACAGAATTCAACAATCAACTACTCGAGATGGGCTGGATCCGAGAAAATCAACAAGCAAGATGGGCAAGCGCAGCCCTGCCTGTGCGAAAGCCGACGGAAACCAGGTTTACCCCAACATTGCAAAACGTTCAGCACGATGCAAAGCCTGAAATGCGCCAAACAGTAGACTACAGAGTGGTCAATTCAATGACCTAGCCCATGGCAGGAAGAATGCCTCACCCTCACACCATCATGGAATGCGTCACGGGAATGAGCTGCTTTGGCAAGTTTGATTTTCTAAAAGGCGTCTGGCAACTTCCACTACACCCAGAGTCTCAGGAGGTTTTGTCGTACATGACTCACGATCGCGTTTTCACCCCAACGCGAGTTATGCAAGGGTCAGTAGATGCTGCACTCTATTTCCAGAGCTGTGTGGAAAAGGCCATGAATCCTCTGCTATACTCGAACTTGCTTGTATGGATTGACGACCTCTTGCTGTTTGCAACTTCGACGGACGATTATTTGGCTGCCTTGAATACCTTCCTCGACCTTATCGACCAATTTAATTTCAAGATCAGCCCAAAGAAGACCGTCTTATTTGCAAAGGAAGTGAAATGGTGTGAACGAGTTATTGATGGGAACGGCGTTCGTCACTGTCCAACCCGAATCCAAAGTCTTTCATGCATTCCAGTCCCAGTCAATGCTGGGGAACTAATGCAATTCCTTTGTAGTACCAATTGGATGCGTGACTCCATCATAAACTATGCAACTATCGCCCAACCTCTTCAAGAAAAATTGACCTTGGTGCTAGCATCCTCAAAATCCAAGCGAAAGCGTTCAGCGTCAAGTATCCCAATTACTTTGGGCCATGATGAATTGCGGTGCTTCGAGGACTTGAAGCAAGCATTGGTTCATTCTATCCCTCTGGCCCATCCAGACCCCGAAGCTGAGGTGTGTGTCTTCACGGATGCGTCGATGAAAGGATGGGTGTGCATCGTAACCCAAGTGAATAATTGGCAAGCACAAGCTCCGGTTCATGCACAGCAACATCAGCTCCTTGCAACTTTGAGTGGAACGTTTTCTGGTGCCCAACTCAACTGGTCTACTATTGAGCAAGAAGCTTACCCCATCGCTGTGGCTTGTGACAAGCTCGACCACTTGCTATACCGAATCAAAGGATTTCACCTCTACTGTGACCATCGGAATCTAATTCACGTATTTGCCCCAAATTCCGAAATCAAACAACATGTGAAAGGGAAATTGTTGCGATGGGCGGCAAAGATTCAGCCATTCAACTATGTCATTGAACACGTTGATGGAATCCACAATGTGTGGGCGGACATGATCTCAAGGTGGGGGCAGCCAAAAACACAAATTCGTGTTCGCCGGTACTCCAGGACCAAGACTGCAATGACACGCACAGCAACCAAAACGTTCCTGCGTCCACTCCATTCTGACTTCAAGTGGCCATGCATCGAAGATATACTCACATGCCAGAATACGCATGCAATATCCAGGCCGAAAAATGCTATCCGTGGTGACGATGGCCTTTGGATAATTGACAATCGTGTTTGGATCCCCCAAAGCGACCCCGAAATGGTTCATCGTCTGATGATAATTGCTCATTGTGGTCCTAAAGGACATCGTGGAATGTCTACCCTCGAAATGGAAATTGGCCGCACATTCCATATTAACAACCTTCAAGCAACAGTGAGGGACTTTGTCAATGGTTGCCTACTCTGTCCCCACGTAAAAGGGGGTGGGATTATCCAGCGCCCCTGGTCTGAGTTCTTGACGCCCGATGAAGCCAAAGTAGCCCTTCATTGGGACTATCTCTACCTTGTGGACACTTTCGGCAAGTTCAAATACATTCTAGTCATGAAGCATGGTCTCTCTCATCACTGTGAACTTGTGCCGGTCGAACAACCATGTGCATACACAACTGCAGATTCAATGATTCTGTGGGCTTCAAGATATGGCACACCAAAAATATGGGTATCCGACACTGCCAGCCACTTCAAATGCGAAGTTATGGACACCTTGGCAAGAAAAATGCATTGCAAACAAAAATTCTGCGTAGCGTACAGTCCATGGATCAATGGATCAATCGAACGACTCAATCGAGACATAATTCAAGTATTGCAAGCAATGACCCTGGAATACAAGGTCAGTCTACAAGATTGGCCCTATCTCCTGCCTCTGGTGCAACACAATCTCAATCATACAATTGTCGGTTCACTTGATGGTCTAGCACCCATCGAAATTCAAACTGGATCAAAGTGCGATAGCCCAATGGACTTTATACTTGAATCGTCCGGGAAACCATTGCCAAAGAGCGTGGACTTGATGAAGTTCAAGAATTAATTGAATCAACTACGGCGAAACTTACAAGCAATGCATTCTCGTGTTGAGAATGCCAAGGCTCGACAAAAATTATTGAATATGAAGAAGAAACGCGGCGAAAGCATTGTCAACTTCACCATTGGTGATTTTGTATTATGGTCCAAAATTGACCAGCGCCTCAAGAATCACAAGCTTCTTGTACGTTGGATTGGTCCGTTTGTCGTCACTGCGTCGGGTCCAAATTCCTTCACTTTACGACACTTGATCACTGGTAATGAACATGAAGTCCATCCTTCGAGGATCAAGTTCTACTGTGACCAATCGCTAAACATTACGGAAGAGCTTTTGGAACACATCGGTGGCCAGGGAACAGTCCTCGACATGGACCATCGGTGGAACTCTTCGATGAATGAATATGAGCTTTGCATCAAATGGAAGGGTCTGGAACCACTCGAGAACTCATGGGAGCCCTTGACCACAATGTATGAAGATGTCAAAGAGCTCGTGAAGAAATATGCCCACGAATCAAGGGATGATTCAATTCTTCAACGCATCCATGCACTATAGGCACATGCCTCTGATGCGATCTGCATTCAACAACTCCATATGAGATACACAACCCGCATTGACTGTCATCGGGGGAAGTGTAGTATGTCCTGGTTGATGACATGTCAATAAGGCATGTCATCAACCAGGACATACTACAACGTTCCAAACAATATAGACGACGAGGCTCTGATGCATGTACTGACAATGTGAATCAAGTTCCTCGTGTTTGACAATCTTGGAAGCACGATCTCTGGAGTAAATCTGTTGTGTGATTTCGCGTGCCTCATGACATTCGAATGAGATCCAAGAATTTCAGATTCTACATGAAGACGCACTGCCTATAGTATTGACAATGCTCATGCTCATACTGCTATAGATAAGACAAACACACCAATTTACCCAATGACCAAGTTATACAATATGTATGGGTTATTGAGAAGTCTTCTTTAACAAATCGTAGATTGTATGATACGACATCTCGTCCACTCGGTGCTGAACGACTTCTCTATCATTGCAACTTTGAAAAACTTTGCCGCATAGCTGATTGAAGCACGATTGGAACATCAAGTCACGTGCTTGCTGGCTCATTTTGACAATGTCAGGCTCATTTAAATTTGTGCAAGACAAAAGTTATAGCATGACGGTTGATGCTTTCGAAAAGTTAACCTTCTCGGAGTTTTAGTGGAAATCGCGACGGCGTAGTTTTCTCAAAGGAACGGCATTATCGACTGAGCGACCAGACCACCACATTGTCCACAAATCATAAGTTTTACTCGTTGGACATCGAACGTTTGCAGACGCCAGATCTTGGTTGAGAGGTGTTACCGTCGAAGTTTGTGTAGGGCAAGGAGTTGGGGTGTTGGATTCATTTTGATTTGGTTGATAATTTTGCTGTGAGCTGAGGTCTGACAGGAGCTTTTGCCGCATTTGCTCCATGGCATCATGCAACATGTCGTTAGTAATTGGAGCCGCTGCAGGTAACTGATGCCTTTCAAACACACGCTGTGACATTCTGTCGGGCATATCATACAGGATAAATGATTGCAGACACTCGAGAGTGTCCTCCAAACATTTTAGCCGTTGCAAAAGCAATGTATAGGGAGGAATACCAGACGCAGACAAATTCGTTTCCTCGTCGTTTAAGATGCCAAGACGGACTTTCTCCTCAAGAGTCTCCAAAAAGCCAGATTGCCACACGTTTGAAGAAAAGATTGGATGCTTTGGATGGAGATTCATACTGAGCCATTTTCGTTGATAAACCAAAGACGCCAAAAGAAAGGGGGCAACACTGTGAAAGCACTGTGGGTAGAAGGAACGATATCCTGGAAGAATTTTTTCCCAGTCTTGTGGACTGAGTGGCGAACCTTTGAAATGGGGAGGAAGTACACCAAACTCAGAACTATCATATTTAAGCCTATAAACATGTTTGAGTCGTGTGTAAATTGTTCTCTCTACCTGCAGCAGCCCGTCCAACGAATTGATCACCACCAGAACCCTAAAAAATGTATCGACCTTGAACGTTTCCTAAACTCCATCCGGCTCTCAGCCAAACTGACACTGATTGTGGCCCTCCAGGAGAGCCTGACACGGACGACGCTACCCCTTTCCGAAATGAATGAGTCCCAACCTCTGTTGCAGTTGGACACATAGATGCAATGTCATCTCCATAAGCAGCAGAAATTTTTGCAAGCCATTTTGAGAAACGCTCTTGAGAATTTGAACCAAGAAGGAGTGTTGTCGAGCCACTCGTGGGCATTCCCCTCGTGAACATGAGTAAAGAAAGACTACAAAAGCATAGTGTAATGACGCAATTGTATACCATCATAAAACCTTAAAATAGGGCAAATCCATGGACAGGAAGGATTGGCATAAACATGCTTTGGAGAACAACTAGTCCCTTCTTGATCATTTTTCGTCCTCCCAAACTGCACCAAAAGTGCGTCGCCTAGAAAATCATAGAGAATATAACGATGCGTTAATATCACCTTCCCATGACAAGTTGTCTAAACGAATAGATGCGACGGAAGCAGCACGAGCGATTAAATTCCAGCACATAACTAAAGAAACATGGGCAGTAGTGCTGAGGGAGAAATCACTCTCTGCTATCAACGCTTTTTCGGACAAAAACAAGAAACCTGTGCAGCATAAACTATCCTAAGAAGCTGAATGACTAACCTGCTGGTGACATTGGAGACTTTCCTTCGCCAATTGGCATTTGACCACCTTCTTTGAGAAGCGCAATCTTACGCTTGTATCCACTGGAAAAGTCTGACTAATGCTTAGATCCATTTGATAACAATTGAACGAGTTACCTTTGAGTAAGATGTCTAAGTCGGACGAAAGAATCTTATCCGCCTCTTTGTACAGATATTTGATCGCACTCTTACAGGCGTTGATTGTTGAATACGTATTGTACTTCCTTGGAACGACCTCATTGCCATCTTTATCGCGCTTCACTGACGCGTAGTCGAGATAGGCCTCACAAACCTCCATGGACAAAGGCAGCTGGATCTCCGAGTTCACAACAAACTGGGGAAACGAGGCCAAGAGGAATCTCTTCATCCTCTGAATATAGAAATTGTATTGCGCACGTGTGTCGTCGACAAGGCGCAGCGTGACGACACTGCGCGTCGGGTCTAACGCATTTACCTCGCGATTCCGTCCAGTTCTTGGCATTCGGAAATGCCAACTGTGTCCAGAATCGTTATACAGGTCATCCCTGGGTATTATCCCCGTGTACCACTGGCGACTAAATTCGTCGCCAGGGAGCCATTTGGCCCAATAGGAGACTCTCGAGGGCAAATGAGCCAATCAGCAACTGTAAAGACTAGACTTTCCCGCTCTTGTTTGCACACATGACTCCTTGATATTCGTCAGCTTCGAGAATGCCGAGAACCTCATCAACACCAAAGCATCTCAGGACTGGTCGCCAGCGACTGACAATGAAACAACAGGAAGAGATCCTTCAGTGCTTAGACAAAGATATGACTTACTCTCATGTTGCTGCAGCATATGGAATAAGTCGGAGTGCTGTCGGCAAGCTTAACAGTCGTCGTGGTGCAATTACTACAGAAATGGAACAGCTTAGACAACACGGTCATGATGGAAAGGGATTTACGCGACGAACTCTTACTGTCTGCTATGAGACTAAACCAGTTGATGAGACTCTGAATGCATGGATATCAATCGTGAATGATTATGGTGGTGTGTCAATGCCTCTATCCTCAGACGTTTTGAAATACAAAGCCAGACAAATTGCAAATCATCTCAAGTTTGTGAACTTCAAAGGGTCAAACGGCTGGTTGAACAGCTACTTGAAACGCTACAACATTGTGTCTCGTAAGTTCTGTGGCCAAAGCGACCTCACTACAATCAATGAAGCTGCTTTACTTGAAATGGACAATATTAGGTCTTTGCTACAGACCACATATATTGAATGTATTTGGAATGTAGACGAGACCGCCCTTTACTACAAGGCTCTGTGTGCTAGATCGTATACATCGTCGATCAAAGACAAAGAAATACGACTCACCAAAGAGTCGATTTACAATAACGATTTGCACCTCAGCTTCTGGTGAAAAGTTCCCACTCCAAGTTATTGGTACAGCAAAGAGACCACAAAAACTTTTGAAAGGAGTCATCAATGCCAACTACAACATTGTCTACGATAACAGTAAAAAGGGTTGGCAGAATTTCAGTATATTTGGTGCTTACATGGAAAAACTGAATGCCTTGGCCAAGTCGCGGGACAAAATGTTTCTGGTTCTCCTTGATAATGCCAGTTGCCACACGAAATTGGTTCATGCCATAGGTGTCAAACACCCAAGCTACGATAATGATTGTTTAGATTCGTCGATCAATACCTCATTACCCCAGTTGCGATTTATCTTTTTGCCCCCAAATACAACTTGTCTTTTTCAGCCTATTGACATGGGGATTGTCAGGAGCTTCAAATGTCAATATCGCAGGATTCTGCTGGAGAACGTTGTTAACGATTTTGATGCCAAAATACAGAGCTCAAACAACAAGTTTAATGTGGAAGATGTCATGACATTACACAATTGCCTCCGCTGGATAAATATGGCGTGGTTAAACGTGCGCCATGAATCGCTTGGACGTTGTTGGTTGAAAGCTGGAATACTCCCACCCCACCAGGCTCGCCAACTCCAGCAATGTTGTCTCTCAGACAACTCAAACGACGATATAGCAATGACTGAGCTTGTCCAGTCCTTCTCAACTGTGACGGTACTAGCAAAAAAAGTATGTATTGAAGGCTTTTCTCATGAAGCACAAACCTCCGATATATGTGACGCAATTGTAGGATTTGACGATGACGAGTCAGTGAATGATATTGCAATTCCATTCAATGAAGTGCTTCAGCGAGTCACAACGATGAATTCAATTCATCTCAATATACGACAACAGATTTTTGCCGAGTCGACAAGTGAAACTATCAATCAACCAGATGAATATCGGCAAGTCAATGTCAACAATGGGATACCTCGAGAGCTGAAAGTCGTCATGAGTCGAATTTATCAACGAGCCCTCCAAAGTTATCGCAGCTTGCACCAAATATTTCTCGATTGTGGTGAATTTGAGTCCGCCGTGAAGTTAGCAGAGTTATTTCAAATCATTCGAGCTCCTCCACTCACTACCAGTTACCGCGTGATTTAAATGAATTCAATCGGTGGGGCTCGCAATGTTTCGATCAATGCTTTAAGCTCAGTGTGTATTGATATGCTTCTTTGCTACAGCTATATTAATATAGTCATTGTTAATTCTTACTGTTCATGGTTCAATCAACTTGTTTTATCGCTTGCTTGATATACGCTCGATTTGTTATGGCATTGAGGTCAATATCTTGAGTGAGCTGTTGCGTATGAGTAAAATGGCTGGGCTACTCTTGACCCGACAGCATTTTCCATCTGAAACATACATTGCCCAAACGCGTCAATGGAGAAACAACGTGGCATCGTCGACCAAGAGAGGATTGTCAGTCTCGACGCAAAATCAACAATCAGTCACTAATGAAAACGAACGTCCTTGTAGTAGATACCTGGACACTTGAAGAAGCAGAATCGATAACTTGTCTTCATTGGGGCACTTGTCAGTCCCTTGTTGCGAAGGGCCAAGCACTTCGACTTGAGAGGCTGTTGATTCTTGATGGATGCTGGAATGTGGAGAACGCAGTATCTCTACTCTGATTGGTCAAGAAATTTAATCAACAAATTTGTATGACTATAATGAATTAGAGATCATCGGTGGCGACTAAAGTCGTTGGGATTAAACTCGAGGATGACTGTACTAGGAAGTTCAACAAATTTATAAGCCTAACTAGGATATCCGGATAAAAGCATTCGTTTTCATTCGTAAAAGCCGTGTATCTACTAGATATATCGTACCGATACAAAACGGAAGTCAATTGCGTGATATCAAGACTGATAGATGACTTTTACGAATACTCTCCATTCGCTTTCCGATATGTCATTCGGAAAGTCATTCGCTTTGAATTCGTCAACGGGTACTATTTACAGTTAGAAAAATTAGCTACATTTATCCAATCAGATCTACGTATAAAATGTAGCACTGGTGTCTTACGCATTCCCATCGATATCTTTGTCACCATTATCCGGAATTCCGGTTAAAATCTATCAGAGCATTTGATTTCATAATGCACCAAGTGAATTGCACCGTCATGGGGGTCAAGTTGGCGCTGTTGGCTTGCGTGGTCGTTGGCGTGACCGTCAATGCCACTATGGATTGTCCGTACCGTAATGAATATGACGCAAATGAAACAATTCTCGTGGCGAACAACGCGATATGTTCCAGCCAAGGTGGAACGATGCTGCCGGTGTGCCTGATCAATCGCGACTGTACCGTCGTCCGACGATTTTCAAGCACCAATACCTCGTTCCTCAGCGCGAATACCACGTTTTCAAGCTTTAATACCTCGTTTCTCGTCGTTGGTAGTGGCATTCGAGCCATTGGAGACTTATCTGACTATCCTGACAATCTCCCTCTGTATGAACAACTCCAGCTCGAAAGAGTAATGTTGACGACATGGTTGTAGGCGTGTGAGCGACTGCTCGAACCGTTTTACGCTCAAGAATGCCATTTTTCCGCCGCAACTTGTCAATCTGTACGCTTCTTGCTTGTGGACTTCTATTGATGAGCGATTCTGTAGAACGATCTCAAACTGCTATATTTCTTACTCGGAATTCAATACAATTATCTGGCCCAACTCGTCCATGACGCTGTAAGGCCACTGCGCTGTGCTTGATTTACTATTACTGACGTCAAACCATTGTAGAACGCTCAATTACTGCAATATATCAAACCAGCATTTCAATTTTCCCCCGAATGTCGTTGAATTGTACGTACCTCGGTTAATTCCAGTGCTAATGAGTGGTGGTAGAAATTTAGTCAAGAACATACTCGATATGATTCCTTCAGAAGTCGCGCATCGTCCTAATTTGCGCACTTTGTAAGCTTTTCCTTTGTCATTGCTTCTTGCTCATCGTTGCTGTTTCTAGGGATGTGTCTTGGAATTACATTGGAGGGATCACTAGCATGAATCTCTCGAGTTTGAGTTCCCTGTACGTTATCCCCTGCTTGCTCATCATGACCTCGTTTTCTTCGTCATCTTAGGACTTTGGACTTCAATAACCTTCAAGCAATTCAGAATGTGCACTTCTCGGACCGCTTGAACTACTTGTATTGGATTTCCTCCGACTACGCATCTAATTTCTTGGCCTAGGTCGGCGAAATTTATCACCCTCTCGAGGTTTGAGGTGAACAACGATACGTACGACGTGCTGGAATCGCTGTACTACCTTGGTAGCTTGGTCTTGGAGACCGAATATACACTTTCTGGTCGATCGCAGTGTGAATTGGCACAAGGCCACATGACAACGCTGGGCTCCAATATGTCTGTTTGTGTAGTGCCTTCCTTCGGTACGCTCCATTTTGCTCAAAATTTATATTCATGACATTTTCAAGCCGAGAATGTGCCCGAAGAGTTGTTTGTCGAAGACAAGACAAATTACTTACAAATCATCCTGTGGATTATTGGTTGTCTTGTCATCTTGGTCGTGGTTGCCACGGTTTATGTCATACGACGGCGAAGAGTTGCAGAATCGAGGTTGCCAACCAAAGATACATGGGATTATATGATGTAATAATTGTTATTAATTCAAGAGACTATATCTACCGCCTGCCGCGTTGAGTCTACGGGACTACGTGGAATCAACATTGCGGCAAACCTCGCAAAGTGCTTCGTCTGTAAGAAGGAGAACAACGTTGACAGAGGTCCATCCTAACTCAAATCGCGCCAAGGAGTGGTTTTCATGCGGGTCTGTTGATATCACTGAGGGCAATTAGGTTTTCAAGATGGAGATCAACTCAGGCCGTTGTGGATTATTCAGACCAGGCAGGGTACTGGTATATTACTAGAAATCGTGTGTTGCACGTTCATCCTTCAATGGTTTACCACTCTAGATGCTCATGTATTATCGCAGCTAGGTCATATTGGACAGCGAAAATTCAACGCCAAGAATTGGTCATTGAGTGCTCAAACTCGCACAAAATGGCCGACATCGAACAAGTCCCTTGCGCATCGAGACAAAAGTCAAGGCATATGCGTCTCCTCTTGATCCCACAGAGGCCTTCAGCCTTAGCAAGACCAAGGCATTGTCTCTAAGTATCTGTAAATCCTTGCATCTCAGCGAAGCGACCAAGGCACTATCGCTTGGGTTGTCGATCTACTTGATCTAAAAATAGCTTTGAGCGTGCAATCAGAACGTCAAGATGACATTACCTTGGTTTAATGACATAATTCCGTCCACCCACACTTTTTACATATATTATTGATATTTAATGTCACTAAACAGAGGGAATTTTCCAAAAGGGATATCATACCTATCGAGATGTGTGTTTTCTCAGCAACTGCTGGTCTTGAGATGGATTCAGCCGCGTCTATTGCAGTCTCTAGCTTGTGCATTGTATGCTTGCCCAATCTAAAGTCTAGAACCCGTCGCGGCCTTCCACGTTCTTGCCTCGAATTTGCTGTTATCCGGATACCCGGATAACAGGTCAGCCAATCAAATACATTGAAATCCATTGTCAATCATTATCCGGATGCTCTAGATAACAAATTTTGAAGTCAAGTTGCACTCGACAATGCGCCATAAAAGCGCCAAGTTGATGCTTGCCGTGGCGGGAAGCGTCGTTTTTAGCGCCACGGAAGCAATGACATGTCCGTACAGTAAGTATATCGGCTTGGGTGAAAGAATTCTCGTGGCGAACAAGACGATTTGCGCAAGTCAAGACGGAAAGGCGCTGCCGGTTTGAATCGTCCAGCGGGATTGTCAAGTCGTCCAACGGTTTTCAAGCGGAAATACATCGGTTCTGGTTGTCGACAAAGATGTACAATCGATTGGAGATTTGTCCGACTACCCAGACAATCTGCCCCTGTACGTTGCGAGCCGTAAAATGTCCTTGAATAACTTGACCAGGCGTGTGACCGATTGCTCAAACTTTTTTTCGATGCGAGACGCCATCTTCCCCCCCAACTTGTCAATCTGTGAAGCTCTCTACGCATTTGACGTACTGACAACTTAACGTAGAACATTTTACAACTGCAGGATCTATCATGGTGACTACAACAATATCGTATGGCACAATGCATCCATGACGCTGTGAGATGATTTTTGCATTCTCGCAGACGACCCACCCATGCTCGTTTGTAGATCGATGAATTACTGCAACATAACAAACCAGTTTTTCAACTTCACCCCGAATGTCGTTCAATTGTACGTACCTCCTCATGCGGTTCAATTTCTCAAACTACCAGGGAACTTGAGTCAAAACTCTCTCGATATGATTCCCCCTGAGGTTGCCCATCGTCCAAATTTACGCGTCTTGTATAGACGACTCTGGTCATTGAGTGCTGATAGTTAATACGTCTAGGGATGTGTCCCGGAATTTTATTGGGGCGATGACGAACTTGAATCTCTCCAGCCTCATTTTGCTGTAAGTGTGACTATCATTTTGTCTTTACGACTTTGATCGTCGTAGCAACTTAGACAATAATCCATTTCGAACATTTCAAAATGCGCAATTTTCCAAACGCCTGACCAGCTTGTTGTCATTTCTCCTTACAGCTAGTTATTCACGTCGCGATATTAGGTCGGCCACATTTGTGAGGCTCGAAAGGTTTGAAACAACCAACGAGACTTATCAAGTGTTATCTGAGCTCTACAAACAAGGCAACCTTCGCTTAGCCACTGACTACACATCCGCTGGTCGTAACCAGTGTGACTTGGCTCATGGTCGACTGACTTCTCTGGGGTCCAACATCACAATCTGCCTCCTTCCTTCCAACGGTGACACGTTTTTCTTCGTGCTGTACATTGATAATGAATTTAGAGACTGAAAATGTGTCAAAGGAGCCCGTGTCCCCAAACAAAGAGTCGAATTATACGCCATGGATTCTATCTGTACTTGTCACGATTATCATTTTTGTGGCTGCAGTTGTCATACACCGGCGCGAGTTTCTGCTTTGAAGATGCCAACCAACGATGCGTGGGACTACGTACTGTGATTCTAAATGTTGTCGAAATCAATTGCTCATCAATGAAATCAAGGGGAAAGTGTCCATCATATTCACCGTTTGGTTTTGACAATGGCAATCGCAGTGATGTTGCCAATTGCATTTACAAATGTACTAACAAGGGAGGGCTTGATGGTGTGAAAGTTAAATGGGAGGCAAACTATGATTTCCTGATTTATATTCAGCCCACATCACTAAATAACGATCGGATAATCGTTCTCAATAAACACTTGCCAGCCTGCAATCAAAGCTTTTCGAGCTGACAAAAGTACTAATACCTCTCCTGGTAACTGCACCAATTCCAAACACTTCCAGGGCATGAAGTGCACATTACTCAATGCGTTGGAACTTTGGCCCTTTCGTCTGAGATGTGATATTCTGAGAAGCGCTCTGTGGAATTGGAGGGCAAAGATCTGCGCATGGGGTTTGCAGTCGAGATCATTCACAGCGAGTACCAGAATTTCATTGCTCCATCATCGTTCTTGAGGGGAGCATTAATCTTACAAGCAGTGATGCGCTTGGATCAACTATCAAACACATGAAATTTGACATGAGGAATCTGAGGAGATTGCATGCTGCAGTGGCGTTGTGGCTCATGCTTCTAACTGGAGCAAGTTGTACAAACGGATCTTTCTTATGGGGAATAGTAATAAAAAGCTGACATGGCGGCAAAATTAAATGTTGCCCCAAAGAGGAGCTTCAAAACCAAGGTTGAGAGGTAAATGCCACCAACGGCCACGATCGGATAGAGAAAGCGTTCTGTGTTGTGCAGAAATGGAAGTGCTAACAAGAAGAATTAAAAGACAAGTGATTCAAATCATGCATACCCATGAAGCCGAGAAATGTAATGTAGAAATAACTCGCACATGCTACAGCATACAGCGTATTCGCCAAAACGAGCGAAAGAAACGACGTCGAGATGAGCAAAGGCACGAGGAAAAACTAGACACCATGACGATCATTTCAATGACGGACTAGAACATATCGAATATACCTGGACAACATGGACGAGGAGGAATAGAATGAAAAAGGCATTGCAATGAATGTCAAACGCATATTGCCACTCGACGGTCTGCTCGACAAAAAAGGTATCGCCCGCACCACCGCGTTCACTTCCCCCTGGGGTTGTCAACCGAAGGAAATTATTTGCACACCACCACGTGGCAGTTGAAATAAACAACCCAACTAGGAGCCACTCGACGACAACGTCGCAAAAGACTAGAAAGGCCAGTGACGATGTCTTTTCAAAAGCCACAGTCCATGCTAGCGAAGCTACCAAGAGGAAGAGAACCTAGATTGAAAATAACGAACTATGAGCTCGGTGTCGTAGAAAGTACAAACCTGAATGACGGCAAATGCTGGGTCGTCTCGAGCCCATCGGTTCTTTGTCTGCTTGCGGTAAAAGGCGCTCTTGTATACTTTGTTAGGTGAGATGCACAGTGACACCATTTGATAGTATGTCGCTTCCAAGTCCATTTGGCGGTAGTCAACCATTCTCCAGAAGTATTCTGGCAACGCAGAGCACGATCGAAAGACTGCCAATTTGTTGGATTGACGCGTTGATGGCAAAACAGGTCGGCTGCTTGACCATGAGCTTTTCTTGGGCTTGAATCCTATGTTTTCTTCTTGCTGGACAAGCCCATGGGGCATCGTCACCGGTAGAGGTTCCATCATTGTCGGCGGTGTCGGTGGGAAGATTTCCGGTTGTGAAACAGGATATACAAACATCAAGACTATTTCAAAACCTCTTTAAATGAATCTAGAGTCATAGGAGCACAGTAATATTGTACGGATAAAACTGTGAAAATAGATATTAGTACGAATATCCGAATCTATTATCCGGATCGAGGTGTTGACAGGTTTCGCGCCATTTTCAATTTTGAAAGATTGCCGTAAGACAGACTAGACAGGCGCCACAAGAAGCCACAGCTCGACGTGGAATTAGAAGGAGAAACAATATTTGGACGAGTTGTGCAGTTGTGCATTGTTTGATTACTGAATTGCCTTGCAGGAGCACTCAACGTGATGAAGATCCATTTTCAAAACGATGACTTGCAGTGTATTTTTATCCTTTTATTGTATCAGAATTGCGGTGAACGTGGGGCAGAATGTGATCTATAGACATTTGACTTCTTGTGAAATTAGGAGTGTGTTTCATGCTGTGTAATTCAATGTGGGTATATGCGAGATGATCCTGATGGTGAGTGAAATTGAACAAAGTGCGCAACCTTGATGACAGCGAGTATTGAAGATTCTTTGGCTCTCATCGAATCACGACTAGTCAACCCAAGGATCGATCGCATATGCTTATGCTATTGAGAAGACTTTCGGACCCATTGGGTAAAAGATTGCTATAAAATGCTTGAAAGAAAATCGGATATCTCCAAGGACGAACAGCAGTCGTTTCATGTATGCTGCCTTATCTCATATCCTCTAATAGACTGCGTGACAAACATAAACTAGATCAAAGTAATTTGCTGTCCACTCATCAAGTGCTGACGCTGCTTCATATTTGCTAAGTGTTCTCATGAATGAACGCACTTCAGTATATCACAAGATCACAGCTTGTATAATTAGTTTCTACATCTGTTCTACGCTGACACTAGTTCTGATCGTCGTCCACAAAGATTGCCGGCTCTGCAACTTTTCGACGTTTGATTTTCCAAAAAGTGCAATTCGATGTTGGTGGTGGCTTTCGCTTGTCCAAAGGTTTACGCACGACATTTTGCATATCTAACCTCGCCTGCAACTCTCGAGCTTCTCGTTGTTTTTGGATTTCAAGTGCCTTTTTACGAAGGCGACTTCTATGTTCGGCTTCTCGCAGAGCATCTTCAGTGGCCATCGCGGCTGTCCGACTTCGCTTTTCCTTTTGGGCAGCCTCTTCCTCTTTTTTCAATCTCTTTCGGCGACGTTCTTCGAGTTTTCGTTCGCTTTTGCTCAAATTGGCCAACATTTCTTTGGAGCGTGCTTCTTTGGCAAGTTTTTCGCGGGCAGCTCGCTCTGCTGCTGCTCTTTCTTCAGCTTCGGCTTCGTCCTTTTTCTGCTGCTCCAACTTGGCTTGGTACTCTTTGATCCTTTCAGCTTCCTCAATGACAGCTCGAGCCTCGGCCGCTGCCCTTGACTTTTCCATTTCAACCTGGGCCTCTTTGTGCTCCATCACGCTGCGACGAACACGCTCAACCACGTCGATTGTGACATCTCCCCATAACTCTGTCGACAATTCATACAATTTCTTGGCCGCACCATAGATTGTCCATCCTTCCTTGTCTTTGTCAAGTTGGTTGTATAGCATGGCGTTTTCAAACGTGAGTCGCACGTCTGCGATAAAATCACCGTACGACTTGTATGTTAGCGCGTTGAGTTTTTCAGCAATCTATTTCAAACATCAAGTCAACTGTATGGCAGGTATGCAAGAATACCGTCTTGAGATCCATGGGCTGCTTGACAATCTCAAAGTAGGTTGGCGGTAAATCTTTGAACAGGGTAGCTGCAGGTTCAAGAAAAGGCCAAGTGTCTTTGACATGTTTTTGACTCGTGAGTGATTTAAGAACTTTGAGACACTCTTTGTTGGGTCTATTCTCGACAAACTTCAGTGTTTGAACTGCGGTGAATCGGTCATTGCGCCACTGTTTCCTCGCATCGGCATCATCGATCACACACGCTTCAACGCAAAGTGAATCAAAAAGCCATCTTCGCGACATGAGAAAAAACATGACAGGAACTATACCTCAAGTGATCTGCAGTTTCGCGGACACGGATAGACGCAGCATCTGGACCCGCATTAAAGGTTTTGGCGTTGTCAAAAATTAGTCTTCCGAGTCGAACAAACTCCACTTGATCAGGAATCTCATGAGCAATCAATTTGTTTCGAAGTGTCCCAAGATCCATCGGTTCAGGTATGATTTCTCGATAAATCTTGGCCAGGTCTGGGAGCTTTTCTGCAAGCGGAGCCTCAAAATGCATGGCCGCAACAAACTCAAGCTTGAGGATACGTGAGACAAGGCGTTCACATGTGGCTTCCCAGGGTGCTAGATCCAATTTAACTTTGTGTTTAGATAGTTTTGAAGATGACGACGTTGATTTCCGACTGGAGACTTTCGACGGACTCGTCAAGTCAACTACGGCGGCCGGTGGCGGTGGTGGTGGTGGCACCGGTGCGTCTTCGTGATGATGCTTGTGTTTTTTCTTTTCCTTCTTTTCCTTTTTCTTGTCTTTTTTCTTCTTCTTTTCCTTTTTGTGTTTCTTATCGCTGGATGAATCCATCGTCGTAGCAGCGATTGTCAAAACAGTAGCCGGCGGTGCAGGAGGTTGAGCCACAGATTCTGCAATCATACTTAATGACCCGTACAGATATTTCAAGACTGCCTACCGCTTGAAGTCTTTTTTGGCTTGGTCAGCACGACAGTCGGCGGTGGCTTCGTCACAACAATATCACGACCTGATTCCTGTGGCAAAGATCAGACAATTGTTTTTATAATCGTCGTACCAACTCCTTGTACAGTGAGACAAAATAGTCGCGAAGATTGGTGGCCATTGTTCGAATATCAGCGCCTTCAACAGGGTCACTGTTGTATTTCATACAATTGGAAAATATCAAGTGAACGTCAGCTGAAAATTCTGACACGCTCGAATATCGATTGCTTTTGAGCTTACGCTAAAGATAAAGAGGTCAGACACCCAAGTCCAAAGCATCATTTACCTCAATCTTATTGAAATCCATAGGCTCCGTGACGATTTGAGCATAATCGGGATATTTCGTAATATCCACGGCATGCAAGAATGGACCTGCCGTGAGGATCTCGCCCATGACACCCTTCATTTTGTGCTGGCGAATGAGTTCGAGGATCTTCATACAATTATCCTTTTCAGCAAACTCTCGCCTGGATGAAGACTTTTTCGATTCCTTATAAACTGGTGTTGGTGCGGAAGACTTCTACAAGACAACACTGCCGTCAATACAGGAAACGCACAAACAGTGAAACGAACCCCAGCCTCTGGCGCCGGTGTTGAGGACGAGGACTTGGACTTTGAACTTTTCTCAAACAGCCCACTGTACGATGGTCCAAATGCTGACAAGACGTTACTTTGCAACATGGACAGCAAGGCTTTTGCAGCGTCCCGATAAATCTGTCCATCAGGATGGCCCTTCCAGTATTTGATACAATTATCAAAGACAAGACGAAGGTCCTTCACTGCTGACGCAACTTCAGTGTATTCCCCAAGATGCAGACGTGACTACAATTCCGCTATCATTTCATAACCGATTGATTCAAGCGTACTGTCACGGTCCCAATATCCATGGGCCGCTTGATGACTTTGAAGTAGTTGTAAGGTGCTTGATCTGCCGATGCGTAGTATGTCTAACCAACACGTTTAAGATGCTGAGGAGATAAAATGTACCGCGATGGGATGTTTGAACCACTGAGCGGTCTCGACGCCGTCGGTGCGGTGAGCCAAAATGTTGTGTATGATGTCGTGGCATTTCCAACGGTCAGGTTGAGGCATCCCATGCCAAGTGTTTCCACCTTGGTCAAATGTTTGGTTCATGAGATCTTCAAAGAGATGCATCAATTTGACAGCATGATCGCGGATCTTGACACTCAAGAAGACTTCTGAGTTGTAGACCAAGCAATTGGCGAAGATGAGTCGCATGTCATGTGCAAAGTCTTCCAGTTTAACGTATGCTGCATTGCTGAGCTTTTGCTGGACACCAAAAAGATGCATTCGATGGGGAATCTTCACTTTGTAGTCGACATACATAGTCAAATCCACTGGATGAAGAAAGGGTGCCGCAACTGGAAGTCCATGCTCCTTATGCTTGATAATGCGTTGGACAATCCCAAGGCATTTCTGTGTGTCGCTTTCGTTTAATCGTGGTGTCTGGCCGTTGGTTGGAGTTGGTGTGGGTGAAGCAGACGGTGGTGGTGGAGGTGGTGGTGATTCACTCGGCGGAGGTGGAGCTCCTTGCTGCTGTTGCTGTGCCCCTGATGCATGTCTTGCCAATTCGCCTTTGTACATCATATCAAAACCCTAGTTGACGAATCAAACGCATGTTTTTCGACTGTATTTGTACCTGCAACAATCGTTGTGCAGTTTGCTGGAGTAATTCGTCGTATGCACTCGGTTGATGCTCCTTGACGTAGGCCTGCCATGCGAGGATGTTTTGAAAGACGAAGCGGACATCTTTTGAAAACTTGTCAACTGTTTTGAAGCGGCACCGCGACGGCTTGGAGCCAAGCATCTTTTGTACAACGTCCAAACCCATGCACTTTCTCGTCAACTTGGCTTTCACATTGCTCGGTAACGCGTCCACGTCCCGAAATGTTCCCTCGAGTAGCGCGGTCTTACCCCACGACGAAAGCTCCGGATTTCGCAATGACGCATGTCCTAGGAGATGTCCTAGCACTTGTTCACAAGCCGCATGAGCATATTTGCCGATGCGCTCCTTCTCCTTGTTTGTCGGCGATTCCGCGCTCATGCGGAAAAAGCCAAAATGATTTGAAGGTCCAGAATTAGTTGTCCGGATGATATCCGGATATAACCCCTGCACCCCCGAGCTTTTTGCGTCTCAGATCTCATTTTCAAATTTTCCGAGATCGATGCAGGACATCGATGACAACGATGGTGTCGACATTGACGCGAAAATGATCCTGGATCTTCTCGAACGTAAGGACCAGTTGATTCAAGATCTGCAAGATGAAAAGACAATTTTGCTTGAACAGCTTGAGAGCGCCTTGTGGGACTTGGAGATTGCAAAGACAGCGCAATCCGCGGATTCGGCAACTTCTGAAGATCCGAGTGGGGAGGTGCAGATTGCTCGGAGAGTTGAAGGATCTATAGAGGGTTCGCGGTTCATAGGTTTGGAAGAAAGAGGACAGAGTCACCGAAATGAAGAGCTGACTATTGTCCGCGAACATGCACAAGAACTGGAAAAGAGACTGGAAAGCATGGTGCGTGTTAACGAACAACTGATGAATCAGTTGCGCGCGATGAATTGTTGCGAAACCTGTGAGGTAGTCAATTGCTTTGCACGAAATGCTTATTGATTTTCAATAGACCGAGACTCAGACTTTGGAGTATGCAGCTGATAAGCCTGCACAAGTTCGTCGTTTAAGTCAATGTGATTATATTGACGCAGGCATTCAGACAGAGCATGGCGTGAAGACGACAATATTGGTTGATGCATCTGTTCAATGCAGTGGCAACTCGTCATCCATTGACGAAGAACATGGAGAGACCCTTCAAAAGCTGTCTGCCATCACAACTCAATGGGAGATTGCACAGGTTGATCACGCCGCACGCATTGCCGCGTATGAGACCCAAGTACAAGCTTTGCAAGTACGAATACGTTGTTCAGCTCTTGAATGATTCATTTGTAGACTCAACTGACGGAAACAAACCATCGTCTTTTGACGTCAGAGACTGAATGCATTACGCTCGTCAGTTCTTTACATGCCGCCACGGAAAAGCTCCATCAAGTGGAAATGCAAAGCAAAAGCGCTTTAGCGCAGCTCAAGGAAGAGCATGCAGTGGATATTTTAGAGTGGAAAACGATGCATGAACATCAAAATCGCCTTCTGGACGAAAAGACTCAGGACACTTGTCATCGAGAAAAACTGGAAGCGATTGTAAAAGAACGCGAGACAGAAGTTCGACAAACGCAAGAGGATCTACATGCCGCATTGAAACAATCGCATGTATTGCAACTCCAACTGGACAGTATGGTGGCGCTCCAACGTGCCAGCGACGAATTGCAAGCTCAATTGGAACAAAGATTGGCTTTAGTGACGCAATTTCCACCTAAGAAGACAGAGCTACTTGCCCCATGCATCGAACATGCCGCAATTCCATGGGATATTGAGCCTGATCACATGTGTTCATGGGTTGTCCATGCCCAGACGTGGCAAAAACAAGTGCTCCAAGCCCAGGTGGAGCTCGCAAATACCAGGGTATTCCATTATGTCTTAGCCAATTTCAACCTGTCATGCTCTTTTAGACCGAAGTGGATCAGATGAAGGCAGCACATGAGGCAGCATTGAGCGCCATGCAGGTGGAGAAGATGGGTGAAATCGACTCGATTCGACATTCCTATGAAGAACAAATGAAGCAGAACCGAGAAATGGAGCATATGATTGCTCGATTGCGGGAAGAAGGAAGTCGGATGCGAGAAAACGTGCGACGCAAACAAGACTTAATACAGCATTACAAAAACACAATTGAAACTAATCAAGCAGCTTTTGAAGAGGAGAAGCTTAAACTGAAGCAAAAATTGCGAAAAGAATCGAACTTGATCAAGGCAAACCAGGTACTTTTCTTGCCATGAATCATTTTGATTTCTATCCATCATGAATAGGAGGATAATGCTCGCAATCAACGATTGCAACGACAAGTTCAAGACTTACAAGCTGAGATCCAACAAGTCAAGGCTGAAAAAGACAACGCCATTCGACGTGGTGCAGCCATGCAAATCACCATTAAATCACTAAAAGACAAGTTGGAGAAGCTCGAAGTGCCAGCCAAGACACCCGAAAACTGCCCTGACGAGTTTGATGGCGACAAAGACCAGCTCGTAAAACAACTCAAACGACGATTGAGTCAAAAACAAGCAGTCTTGGACGCGCTCAAAGCCAAGGAGCGAATTCGCGACAACGAAAGGATTATATTGGAGGAGAAGAACGAGCGTCTTCATTCAAAAATGAAAAAGCTCGAGGCAACTCCTCAAGACGATGTCGAGAAGATGTCCTCGATGACAATGCTCGATGGGCTACGGGCGTGTGTCTACGATGTGGCATTTCATGTTCTCTTTGTCCAAGACAATATTGCACCTCCAAAAGAAGAGTCAAACCAAAATAGCCCGGATGCTATTCCTTCGATGGATGTCATCACATCCATCGGCTTCTCCTCCCAAGATGTTGAAACCCTCTTGGAAAACCGAAAGCGGCATCGCGATGGCTCTGGCAGTCGAAAACGTCGTCAGCTTTTACTCAATCAACTGGAACATGCTCTGGAAGAGAGTCCAGACAACTGCCGAACCATCTTGCTTGATGTCATGACGTTTCACTGAGTTGTGTCTCCAGGTTGTTCATTCGGAGGACGAAACCAATCGAATTCGAAGTTTCAAAAAGTGGATAAATTTGCTTGGACCAAATTTTGGGAATTGTAGAGGCTTGTCGCTTGCCCCATCGCTGGTGTATTTTTGGTCCAAAACTTATTCTCATTCCCGAACAAAAAATGCGAGACGCGACGCCGCCACAGTCGAGTTTGTTTATCGATCAATTGGCTCACATCGTGAGTGAACCGTCAAAACCACTCTTGGAGCTTGCTCAAGCAAAACTCGGGCTTTCGAAACAGGTAGAGTAATGTCCCATCGAGCCAGTGACACTCAGATTACTACTGGCGGTCTAGAAAGCAGCTATATTTCCCCAGCGATCGGTCCTCCCCGCTGGCTTTTGGTCGCGGGTCGCCCATCCACCATTTTGTCCATCTACGGCAACAACTTCGTCGTCTGTCGACAAGGAGTATGATGTAATAGTTCCCCAGCCCGCTGAAGAATCGTTCATCAAACCCGAATCTGCGAGAATGCCCATGGTTTTGTCATATCACTCCGACACTGGTATGAATGAACCTGGTTGTTTGTCTTACCAGCACTTTAGAGTCGAGTTATGTCGAATCTGACGCAGCTTTTCCTGAGCTTCAAGAGCCTGAGCAAGATGTCGAACTTGATCAAACCGATGAGGCTGTCATTGTGAACTCGTTTGCGCAGTTTGTCGACGCACCAAGCGATCCTAACGCCGAAGTTGAGAGACTGACCAAGCAAAACGAGTTCCTCGTACTCATGCTTCGTAAAGTCACTGCAAAAATCGTGCTCAACCGTCAAGACATGGCAGCGTACAAGGCCCGCATTGCCCAGCTGGAAACCCCGCCACCAAAAATCATAACTACAGAGATTGCTATTCAGACAGACGATAACGAAACCGAATCAAACCCGAGCGACACTCAAAAGATCGACGCCCTCACATGGCAGCTCAAGATCGCACATGCTAAAATTGATGCATTGGCTGCCAATCTTCACCAAGAACGCGCTCGTTTAGAAGTGACCGTCGCTGAGTCCGCTGCTCGTGCAGCGCAATTTGATCTTGAAGCTGCTCAGTGGAATGCTCGTTTTGCTGCACATGAAGGCGAAATGCAAGTACAGCAAGCGGCTTTGTTGCGATATGAGCATATCAATTCAGTTATGCAAGACTACTTCAAGGGAATGGGAATCGAAATTGACAATACCATGGATGCAAACGCGGTGGCCGCCGCGCTTCACAGCAAACCCATTTGTCAGTCCGACGTGAACCAAGTTGATGCCATCTTCAATCACGTGACTGAGAGTATGGCCCGCGAATTGGCATTTCTTGCCGAGCTGAACAAATTGGACCCCACCAATGCGGCAGCATGTGACCAGCTCTACCAAAGAAGCTGCAAGAAGCAAGCCAAGCCATCAGTGCGAAATGCATAAAACGTTAATTTATCGATACAAACTCCCGACACAAACCATGCCAATCTGTGCGTTTGAGTGTATTCAACCAGCCATGGTCGTTTGGTTATCAAAGCAAACGTCACAGACTCGACATGTATCGCCCGGGGTATGGTCAAGTGGGACTTTTTGCCGAGAATGCGTTCCACAGACGCTATGACCACACGCACGGCAATGGTGGCGCCGTTTGGTGAATGAAAACGTTGCAGAGCAGAGGGAGCAGAGAGGCGCCTCCTTCCATCGAGGAGGAAGTGGATGTATGCGTTGCACGGCCATCTTGGGATAACCCAACGAGTCCTTCAAGATGGTGTGGATGCGAGGAGAGCACTTGGCGACTGAGGTAATCGAGCGCTTGGAGCGTTGGAGAGCATCGAGGATTTGGTTGGGAGCGATGCGAATATATGACTCGAGTATGGAAGGTGAAAGAGCAGGATGCATGCACATGTAATGGAGAAGGGTGAAGCCAAGCTCGTCAACGTTAGCGGTAATGGATGGATCGGCCTCGACTTGTGCGAGAAGTTGGGGCCACTGGCCATTTGTAGCAAGAGCAACGACGTCAGGGTTGAGCATGGAAAACAAGGTCGGTTTCAGAGGTGGTTATAACTCTACTACGGTTTTTGTCATGACGTCAGCTTGCCAGCCGGCAGCAAATCCTTTGGTTCCGTCGGGACCCTTGGCCATCCGGGATGTTGCAACCCCACCGCTTTCCTTGAGAACGCGACGCAAACTCGAGTTCACACCAACTTTACGATCGGGTCCCTAATGGAAGTGAGTGACGAAATACCTCACATCATTCAGTTGCATACCTCCACGCGGACAATGTGGGTCGCCATCACTGGTTTGTCTTCACCAGGAGATGTTAGTGCAAATTCAACTTTGTCGCCGACACCCAAAGCTACATCGCCATTCAGAATGCTCTTGTTGAGATAGGCGACACGCTCATCCGAATCTGCAATGGCAATTGTGCCACCTTGGACTCCTACAACTTCGACAACACCAGATTTGGCCAAAGAAGATACGAGAGCCACTTGAGTCGCCTGTCTGCCATTGCCGCGCACTTGGCAAGTGACAATATCTCCAGGTCGCAGCACGACAGTCGGCACAACTTGGTCCTCAACATGATATGCATAAATGTTGCGTGTCTCGTCATCGTCGTCATTTTCGTGTGATTCTCCGAGGACTTTGAGTTTGCCAGCAGTTGAGTGCTTCTTCTTTTGTCGGTGGCTTGCACGTGAAACAACCGCCTCCAGTTGACGAATTTGTTTGGGAGGCAAGGTGCCGGGTGCAAGCACAGCAATACCGACTGCCTTTTTCTTCTTATCGGACTGAATCTTGATAGAAAACGAGACCTCGTCATCTTCCTTGACTTTTGCTCCCTGCTCGATATCGCTCATGTGAAAGAAAACCGAGTCGCCATGGGTAGTTTCAATGAAGCCGTAGCCTTCAGACTTGACAAGCGAGATCCAACCTTCTCCTTTCGTCAAGACCGCTGTACTTGTTGCGACAATGGATTTTGCAACCAAATGGTGACCACGTTTCGTGAGAAAGATCGAGCAAGTGACAGTGTCGCCCTCGCTTGGTTCATATCGCACGTCTTGGATGGCATCCAACGAAAAGTCAGCCTCAGCTTCGTGGGCCGTAACAGAGGCAGACCACTCAGGCGCAGAGGATCCTTTGGTCACGGCGATTTCTTTTCCCTTCTCTTGAGCATCAAGACCAACGAGACCACAGTAAGAAAGGACACCAGCTCTTTGGTGTGGATTGAGCTGTTTGAGTTCCAAAACTTCAGTCTTCTCGACATCAAACGCTGTCTGAATTTGCTCACGAAGCGTGGGGTATGGCTCCAGAGGACACACTGTCGAAGTGAAGCGCAGGCGGCCCAATTCTTTTTTGTTATACTTGGCTGATGGAACAGTCACGATCACACCAGTCGCTTGGTTTTGAACTTCAGTTTCCCACACGATCGTGTTTTTGGGTAAAAGCTGTACTCGTGTTGCTCGCAGACCTTCTTTGCCCTTAGTTTGAACCAGATCAAAAGAAGCTTCGACACCAATTCGCAAAGAGATACCACCGGACACATCCATGACATCTGAAATGCGGAAGTAAACATCGCCAGCTCGATCAACATATCTAGGAAGGTTCTATCTAACGGTACTTCCTTTATGTGAACGTACTTGATGAAGCCGAAGTCATCTTTGAGCGATCCGATTGTGCCCATCTCACGATCAACAGGATTCAACGTTTTACAACGGACACGCACTGCAAAATGCATATGGCGACGACGGTCCTCAATGATATCCATAGTAACGATGTCGCCCTCTTTTGGCACATAGCCTTCATCCACATCAGCCATGTGCACCTACGAGAATTTCAATCTAGCAATATCGAGCATGACCTACAGGTAATTGCTGTCCATCTGGTCCTTGAATTTGACCAGTTGAGCTGCGATGGGGATTTGATGGTTTACCACCACCAAAGCCATGGCGTGCATGTTCTCTTGGAGGTGCTACAAGCACTGTGCCTTCGACGTCAGTCGCAACTAATGGCTCAAAAACAACAGTTCCAGGAGGTAACTTCTCCACGCGCATTGCGGTAACGCGTTGCTGACTAGTATTTCCTCGGCTAGCTGGACCAGATTCTTCTGCTGGGTGGAATTCATCTGGGAGGACAAAAAACGAGACATCATCGCCTTCGGCAATTCCTTCTGTCTTGTCACAAGCAAAGTAGGCATCCTGGAGACGTGAAAGACACTTGATAAAACCTGCATGCCCTTTGATAGATTGTACGACACCAGTTTCGCGCTCTAATGTTGCAAGAGCAGCTTCAATCGCAGCCTCACGCTTTGAACTAGCGCTGCATGTGATAGTCAAGTCAACTGCTCGTTTGACGCTAGTTTGGCGGTGCACCGAGATGTGAAATTGCACTTCGTCACCAACACGAGGGGAATGACCCTACCATAAAACATTATGAAATCGTGGTGGCATGTGTAAGCACCGTGAAACTTTCGGCTAAGAATCGAACGATTTGCTTGCGGCCAGATGCAGCGGTAGCCTCCATCTCTATTGTGCCGAAAAGCTCCGATGAGGCGTGGCGTGAATGGGTTTTGTGCTTTGGTGGAAGACTTTTAGTGACTGTGCCAGTCGACCAATCTTCCGAAATATCTTCAAGCACAATCGTTCCTTTGGGCAAACGAATAATGTGAACTGCACTTTCTTTGCCATTGCGACGGTTTACACTCAATTCAAACTCAAGCTCATCACCAACCTACCAAAACAACTTTAGGTCAACAGAATTCCGATGTTTCGTACCTGCACGTGGGATTGAGGTTCTCCATCAGTCGATTCGCGTTCTGGGACTTCAGACTCGTGAAAGAACACATCTTGTTGTAGTTCCAAGCAATGGAGAAATCCAAATCCACCATCCTCACGAACATGCGTGACGAAACCTTGATGGCGAATGACTGGAGTACGGTGATGATAATCATGCGACGCGTTGCCACGGTCATATCCACTGTCATTTCGTGGACCATAATTTCTGTCATGTCTATCGTAGGAGCGACTGAAGTCGCGTCGGTCAAATCGATCACGTCCACATTCTCGTCCATCTCGATCTCGGCCACCATCGCGACCGTCTCGATCACGTCCACCTTCTCGTCCACCTTCTCGTCCATCTCGATCTCGGCCACCATTGTGACCGTCTCGATCACGTCCGAAATCTCTTCCGTCACGGTCACGTCCAAAATCGCGTCCATCTCGGCGATAGTACGCAGGCCGTGCGTTGCTTTCCTGATCTTCACCAGAAGGTCTGTCTTTTCTGTGGTTGCGAGATGCCCAAAAGTTTGACGCAGCAGCTGGAGCATTTGAAGTCACAGGAGCAGGTGCAGATTCCTTTGGAGAGCTCTTTGCTTCTTTTTGGGCTTGCAGAATTGCACGCTCATCGTCTTCGTCGGAGGCATCAGCCCAATTTCCCGACTGTGGCTTTCGGAACATAATGTCGTCTCCAGGGAAAAGCCTAAATGCGACTAAATGCTTCCGTATAATGACTTTATCCGGATTTCTGGATAAAAAGTGCGCGAAGTTTTGAAGAAAGGACATTTCGAAATTTAGTTTGATCAGCTCACATCAAATCCTTGATGGAGATGATGTACATGTTCGCGAACTTCTCGAAGCGATTCTCAATTGAGAGGTACGGGTCTGGAAACTTGTAGCATGCCATGGCGATCATTGCTTCTTGGAACGCTTCGAACGAGATCTCCTTGGACATAAGCTCCGTTTTTGACAACGTTCTTCCTTGACAAACATGCCCCACGACTTGCATTATTCGGTCGTTTGTGAAGCTGAAATCTTCAATCTACATTGTTATCTCGTCAACGAGAGCAAGTTTCCTCGTTCACACGTACGTTCTTGTCGGTAACGAATTTGAGAAGAGACTGCGCTGTCATCCTTGATTGTTTGCGATTCTTCTTGGATGAGTCACGACCGTCCAGTGAATACTGTATGATATGTGGGTACTACAACATATTGCCAAGTTCTATCTACCTTGGCAAACAGCGTCTTCATATCGTCCAAGTACTTGACCAACAAACACCGAATGCCAGGGCTTTCAACCTATACCATTGCAAGCCTCACCCCCAATGGGCTCAGATAAATTGCATACCTGCTTTCGAAACTTGTCAGCGTCACTCTGGTATGCGTATGGAAGAATCTGATTGTCGATGAGGAGACAGAATGACTCTGAAAGAGGAGTCTTCTTGTAGAGGCCACTGTATCGTTTCCTTGCAATACGAATGAGCGCTTCAATGAACTCAGCAGGCATGAGCGCGCGATGGACGTCGACAACATTTCCTTCAGCGGCTGCTTTCTACTCAACATTCAATTAAAATCCGAGTGATAGAAGTTTATTCCAACGCTTTGGGTGACTTCGACCAAGATCTCAGCCAAGTCCGTTAAGGCAAAGTTCGTGTCAGGTATATTGCATTCCTGGTATCATTATCATGAAAGTCAATTTCCTTCATAGACTTTTACCTTCAGTAGATCTACAAGATCTCCTTGGCTCATACACGCTGTAGACTCATTGGCTGCAGAACTGGTCGATCGTGCTGCATATCTACTTGGAAATTGAAGACATTTTCAAAACGTCACTGGACCCTCTGTAGATGCGTGCAAGGTCATTGAAGACGCTATTCACGTACCCTTGAAGCATATCGAATTCCCTAAAGCCGAAGTTTCGAATTTGTTCACCCGGCAGAAGCAATACCATTTCAAGTCTTCACTTGAGAAGATGATTCCCTTGAGTTTATCTCGCGGTACAACTAAGAAGCCTTCGTTTTCGGCAGTTTTTTCTGCCGAACACATAAAACCTGACTTGCCGTGGGCCATGAGTGACAGCGTCAAGAAGCACTTCCGAAGCACTATGCGGAAGCTTTTCCACCAAAGGACATGCCCTTCTTGAGCTTTCTTTGAATCGCCATCAAGCTTCTTTTTCAGCTCAATCATGTGGGCGAGAGCAAGTTTGATCTTTTTGGATACGGAGCTGCTATCACCACCATTCTCCGCAGCCTCTTTGAGCTCCCGCCATTTCGTTCTACAACGATCTTGGGACCAAACATGCGCTATATTAACACACCGCTCAAGGGTCAGTTGTCTTGCTGTATCGCTGCACCGCTGGCCATGCGCATCATCGAGGACGGGGGACGACGTGCAAAACAGATATCCCAACAATACCAAGTTGAAATCCGTGTCACCGGCCAGGATGTCGTCAGATTCAACCAACTTCTGAAGTAAAAGAAAATATTTTGCAATTGCTACGTACATTGGTTGGGAGCCACATTGCATGCCCGATTGTGTTGAGCATGAATTCTATCCTCCGCTGATCATCTGCTTCGTGAGCCATCAACGCCTAAGAGCCACTTCAACTGAGACCTCCCCTCTTCCAGTAAGTACCATATAACGTTCAGCGGCTTCATCGGTTAGCGCGACGCCATTCTCTCGCTGGATTGAATTACTAGTATCTCGTTTCCTCGATTTCACTACTGGAAAGTTACATCACAAGGCGATGTGGATTTATTAACTTTTGCACATGGCGTCATGCAAAGTGAGCGTGAGCACTGCGTACGCTTTTCCATCCTACAGAGAACCATAAACAATTCAATGTCCCCGATAAAATATCGGACCTGAAGGTTGGTATTGCAATTGTTTATTCGAGACGCCTTGATCCAATCTGTAGGCGATTTTCGCAGCAATGCATTGGCCTAGCGTGATCGATCAAAGAGCTCCAGGAAATTATACAGTACCCATTGCATGAGAATTCGGTCGGCACGATCGATCGATGCGCATGGTGGCCCTTCATTTGCTTTTTTCTTTTCCCTGGTCCCCCGCATCAATTTATCGTTTTCCTTCTTCGTCCCGAATTTTGCTGTCGCGTCAAACAAGAGTGGATGCTCCGCCAAGTCGAGGGAATGCACAACATCGGTGCTCAAGACATCATTTAAATTTTGTTGTCCTTCATATAGCGCAAACTCCTCGACTTGTCGCTGTCAGAAATTTGAAACCCATCGTACACCTTATGTTACCTCCATATGGGTAAGCATTTCGTTAGCCATTTGAAAACATGTCTTCTTATAGTCGTTGAGATCCGCTACAAGTGGTGCAAGAACGTCTGCAGCTTTCGCTTTTCCTTGGAGCTCCTGCATCGACAATTATTTCTTTAGATTGTTAAATTTGAGATCACCTCGACAGTAGCAAGGGCTGTCGCGAGCTGGGCTTTCATTTGCGCTATCTCTTTGTTTTTCTCGGCCACTCGTCGCTTTTCCGATTCGACTAAATTCTGCAAATGGACCAATTTGTCAGCATCCAACTGGGATCGCATCGTATGTTGCTTTGCCAGCTCCACAACTGTGCCTTGAAGTTGGTCTGTCTCGCCTTCAAGTGTTTCAACTCGTGCCTACAACAATATTTCATGTTGGCGTTTCCTTCCAAGTGCAGCAAACGTGTTTTTCTGAAGCGTAGAGCATGGCACCGTAGGTGCGTCGTTCGTGTACAAGAAGGCGCCATCCCATGAAAAGCTTTTTCATTTTGACCCGAGTTTGCATCTGCAATACGTTGCGGCGATGGCTATGTTTCTGTTGGACGTAGAACTTCCACACCCTACGAAGCGATCCAAGCTCAAATTTGACTGTGAGAATAATTGTCTCTTCGTACCCGAATATCATGTGCACCAATGTCGACGACATTTGATGAAATGCCCGCGTTGTAGCTTTGGTGAAGAGCCATTCAATGCCTTTGACAAGACTCTGCTTGTATGCCGACACATCTTTCTTCTTGCAAGCTGAAAAACACTCCAGACACATTTCAGGAATACCACCACAGCCATAGCATCGAGGTGGTCGTGGCGCCGCGAGCAATGTATCGACAAACTCCTCTGGACAAGTAGCAGGTCGTGGTGCATCCACGACATCTTGTTTGAGTCGACGCAGACTGATCGGCGGTACTTTTTTCGGGCCACGCATATTTTTGCAAGTTTCATTTCCGCATGAAACGGTCATCGTGAGGCCGTGGCAGCAACAATGGGTACGAAGACGATTATTTTCGTGTTAATTATTTATGTGATTTCTTTGTCGCCTTTAGATCGATTTGTAGGGGCCGATGGCGGATGCGATGGTAGTAACTTGACTGCAAACTTGCGGATGGCAAAACTGGGCGCGACGACACCACCACAAGCACACCTGGAAGTAGTTAAGCCATTGTCATGATGGAGTGCCAGCGTACTCGACGGGTGTTTCCCATTGCCATTGACCAATCTCAGCATTGCATGCGCTATTGAGACAATGGACGGAGCCTGATGCAGCTTGCATTTTTCCAAGCCAAGCCAGCGGCTCAATGAACACAACGTCGCATCGAGAGCTGTCAAGCTGATGGAATTGCTTCTCGTCTTCCGAAATCGCAGCCGATACGCGCCGTCTATCCACATCGAATTATATCCCTATCCAGGTTTTCAAGTCTCAAAAAGACTTACATTTGATGACGCGATCCGTGCTTT
Source organism: Aphanomyces cochlioides (assembly GCA_019828595.1). Classification (NCBI taxonomy): domain Eukaryota; phylum Oomycota; class Saprolegniomycetes; order Saprolegniales; family Verrucalvaceae; genus Aphanomyces; species Aphanomyces cochlioides. The sequence continues at coordinate 492,329 of JAHQRK010000031.1, read as the reverse complement.
TCCAAGACTTTCATCTGTGCGCGCCATGTCATGCCGTCGTCTGTCTTCTTCAAGGTGAAGCGTGTCCATGTACGCCAAATATTTTGCGTTGGCTGTTTGACGCTGATCTGTGTCGAAGTTGTCGTGACCGTCTCAAGAGGTCGAACGCGTGCCGATTCGACAGCGAGCTCATTTAGAGCTTCTTCTACCATTGCAGCATCGACGCCATGGTGTTTTTCCTCGTCATCGCCATGGAGTTGGTCTTCATCCTCGTCCTCGTCAAAACCGTTCTCTGTGAAGGGCCGGACTGGAATATTTCTCCCGCGGGGTGTCTCAGGACATGAAATCGCACGTTTTCGATCGACCGGAATTGTCCACGTCGCGGCATTTGTCGTCTCGTTGTGTCGAAGAATATTGGCGGCACAATAAAGAAGCGTGCCGCAAGCCACACACCCATATGAAGCGCCCATTGTCCGCAACGGCGGAACAAATTGAGGCTCTGTCGACGGAGGTCTCGAGAGGTAAAAGCCGAGCGGGACCGAACCTAGCAATAATCGTGGCTCGGGCTTCTTCAACTCCAGTGCGAGATTTTGGCTTCGGCGCATGCGCGCTCTGACAATTTTGCCTTGAAGAAGCCACTGATGTGCTAGGTAGATATCGCGCTTGGCTTTCTCCATACACCTCAGTTGATCTTCAAACCCTAGCATCATCAAGAAATGGTTCAAGAGCGCCATGGAGAATCCAAACGTACCTGTATTAAGCGCCACGACGGGTCGTGCTGTGCGAACTTTGGTCAGCGCATCTTCGTACGACAATCCCATAGTCAACATGAGATATGCCATCACAATAGCTGGAGAGCGAGATCGTCCACCGGCACTACGCACATTGAACCAAGTAATTCATGGCCCCTGGATGACAAATCGACGTACCAATGGACAAGAATACCGCCTTGATTCATCCCAGCTTCAATAAAGACGCTTGTGATGGGTATGCAGCTCAGGAGATTTGTATAGTCTTTGTCTCGAATATCCACAGTCAGGTATGTGAAAGCCTACATGACGGGATCGTTTCGTCCTGACGTTTGTTGTCTCTCTCTCACCTGCGGATACGTTGCAACTGTGCTCGAGACATTGAGCACATGTGAAATCTTGCGTTCATGGAGCGCCTCCAAGTTGAACGCGGCGTGGATCGATCCAATCCACAACTTTGGAATGACTTCACATGGTAAATTGTCCTACAGCGAGAGAGAAAATTGCACCCCAAGGCGTTGAAAAAGCTCTACCTGGACGAGAGACGACTGTAGCGACGGCGGTGCGGCCTTTGACCTCTTCTCCATCGTCCGCTTGGTTGTCTCCATTTCCAAAATCCTCAACCCGACGCACGGTTACTTCCGTTACACTGAGCCTGCGCCATCTCATTGGTCCACTTGCCGATCTCCGTATGGAAAAACCGGGGTTTAGGACTTCAAGGGGTGAAGGGGTTTTGCGGCCTAAGGGTTTGAAACACAAAGGGTGCAGGGGTCGACAACTATGAGTATTCGTGCTCTTTACGATTGTTTTTCATCATGACCTAGGCTGTTCTAGCTGGATGACATGGAGTTTACTGACGTAACAGGGATGGCGGGGATGGCTCGAGTTTCCCGAGCTTGAACAAATGGCGGCTCGTACCGGTGTGGGCTTTGGGTGCATGAAGAACGACTGGTAGGTTTCCTCCAGTTTGCAGTGGATATGTCTCCTCTACCGGTATCTGGGATACACTTAGAAGCAGCAGGATGCCTCGGCCGTATAAACAAGTGGGCGCATCTATCACTATCAACAGCTCTATCAACTTTGACGTGTTTACAGCTGGCGAATCTTGCAAACTGACGACAAGGACCAAGACATTGCTGAAGCTCCGTCCAAGCTGCGATGCTCACTTTGCCTCGTTGTGCCATTAATTGGAGCGCTCAATAGATTCTGGAAAGTCAAAGCATCTACAGCCTGATGTGCGGTGAGCGCAATATCTACTACAGTTGTGGAATACTGAGGAGTTTAGGGTTTTTTATAGTGGGGTCAAGGGTGAAAGGGTTGTTGGGTTAAGGGGTGTAGGGGTTTATAATTCATCGTGAACAGCTGTAACCCCAAGAGCAGCTTCAAGATGCGAGGCATACACTGTTGAACAAGCCGCGGGTGTGCCAAATCCAATCGTGTACTCGCACACAGCACGTTCTTCCATGTAGACGATATGGTTGTGCGCAGCGCATTCCATCTGGACAAAGACTTGGCGGCGTTTTTGATTCAAACAAGCGTCGCCATGGCTGTACGCTTGAACGATGCGAGGTGTGGGATCTCGCTCGATGTCAACAAGCGGCGTTTCCTTGTACAATTCAAACGGCACGATCGTTGGCACATTAAGAGGCGTGAGATCAATGTTAAGCGTCACCCATTGATCCCACAGTCCCAATAAAATTGGCTCCTGCACCTCCTCGGAATCGCTTGGAAGCGGCACATAATGGTCGCCCATTTGAGACTCTCTCTACAGCAAAGTACAAGTTACAGAGATCTCAAGGCCTGGATAAATACCTGTGCTCTACGCCATGCTCCGTACTTTGGTTCGGTCTGTGTCACATTGGCAAATGGACAGAAACGCATCAAATATGTTCTTGCAACAGTGTTGGACGTGCCGCCCTTGAGTTGTTTCTCGTTGACTTCATAGTCAAAGCATTGCCCGATCAGCGCAGCATACTCATTCTCATCGCCAAACTTTGAAGATGCAAGCTGGCGATACGAATGCAATTGAATCTGCGCTTTGACTACTTGGGCGTGCAAGTATCGGTAGATATTCTTGTGCTCCTCAGTGGGTTTGATCTTGTTGATTTGGAAATGGTGCGTAAATTCATCCACGCGATCTTCAGCTTCCTCAGCTAGATCTTCCCATTGATCGACGCCTTGAGCAATGTCGTCTCGCCATTGCTGGCTTGCACCATAAGCTACATATTCCTTTTTGACTTGCAATCCTTGCTGCACGTGGTCTAAAACATGCTGCAGCCGCTTCGTTGCTTGGGCTTTATCATCTTCACATGTATTGGCACATGAGATATTGGCAGGTTCGTCCGAGCCATCGCAGCAATCACAGACGCCATCACCGACAAACGCAGAGGATATTACCATCTGAGACGTCGTACAATAAAAAAATCCAACACCACAAGCTCCAGTCTGCCATTCGTCGTCCGTGTCGTCGGTGCAATCACAATAGTTGTCGTTTAAACGCTTTGCATCAATGTCAAGCGCACAAGCAGATGCCTGGCATACGCCAAAGATGGCCACTGCCGCCAGAATCGCGCCACGAAGCATGTGTGTTTGCACTCTTCTTATTAAGGGTGCGTCTGGCAAAATTTCAAAATCAATATGCCATTTTCAGCAATAACGATTTATGGCATATTCAAAATAGAGGTAAAACCTCCATCTCGTAAAATGGCATTTTGGTTGCCTCCAGTGAGTATATCCCAACCAAAAATATTGGATTTGGTGAAAAACTCTTTGAGATAAACAAGTTCATATTTTGACCTAAATTATTGAATTTGGCCTCAAAATGGCATTTTGGACCTATTTATTGTAATATTTTCGGTTGCCAGACGGGCCATAAGCCATAAATAAATTAATATTGTAATCAAATTCAATTAATTTTGCAATTTTCATACAAATACCAATATTAATAGAATATTGAAATATTTTCAGCAAATCTCTTTCATTATTGTTCCATCCAATTGGCTGACATGTGAGTGAAAGTTTTATTATGCCAATTATTATTAATAATAAAAATCAATTAACTATTAAAAATGCATTTTTCATCGAAAATACTACGTTGTACTTGCTGTATACATGCTTGCTAGACGATGCCAAGGCAGTTGTGGGAGTAAAGGAAGTCTAAAAATGACCCACGATTTGACCATACTTGTAACTATCTGGTAAGGCACTCTCCAGTGCATTGCAAACTTGCATGAAGATTTCAAAATAGTTCAAAATTTAAAATTTATTTGAAATATTTTGAATTTTTCAAAATATCCAAGATCGCAACAACGCGACGAACCGTCAAAGTCAAGGGAAGAAGTTTACCAAGTTGATGCATTTTTCATCTGCTTCGATGCAGCGCAGCGGCCCAGCCATGTGCTGCCAGCACCTCAAGGCAAGGTTTCTAGACCTTCCACCTCGCGAGAAGATTCTTTTTGTGATACTTATCCTCGTATTCCTGATAGTCCTTGGCGCGATTGGCCAGCTGTTCAAAAAGACATTCCCGTCGGACACATACGATTCAAACGAGGTGCAGATGACTAGCCTAGCGGATAATTCAGCGTCGACAACCAACGGTATCAACAAGCTCGATTCGCTCGCTTTGCCTGGATACTTGCTTGATATGTACGGTGCATTTGATTGACGACGTTCGTGGAAACAAAGTGTTTGCGACAGCAATTGTCAAGGCGGATGCCGTGGCTCAAGTTCTACAGACATCCGTCGACGAGATTGTGAGTCTAAATCGGCAATTGAATGCCATGAGATTAAAAGTTGCAAGCTCGATGAAGACCATGGACTTATCACTTCTTTCCACTCTAGCTTTGGTCATTGGAGAAGATTCAAACCCAGTCACTGGATTAGAAGCAGTGGGCTATAAAACAACATGGAAAAAACGCCAAGCGGAGATCTAAGCCTCAGAGTTGTAATACCAGCGATCGAGTTTTGAGTTGACGAAACGAATGACTGGCGAAGTTCTTTCAGATTCGAAATGTATATGCCAAAGCTTGTCGATTTGTTTGTACGACTGCAGCGAATGTCATGGCTAGCGAATTATCACTACTTACAACCCTAGCTATCAATGAGATGGCCCTGCACTGCTTGAAGAATTTGCACTAAATGCTGAATCAATATTGTATCGAGGAGACTTATGTCCACTCGAAATGTCGACAAAAGCAGCCCTGGAAGGGTATAAATTTCGTTGATGTGCTCACATAACATTGAAATTTGCATGTCAGCATTGGCATGAACGTTGTATTGCTATTTAGGATAATCAATTCACGATGAATATACCAAACATCAAGGCCAAAGACTTCAGCCTAAGACGCACATGTAGCAACCGTTAACGCTGTTCCGTTTCAAAGACTGGTCGCTGTCAAATTGCTGGTGCTTGCATGCCTCACGTCGTGGATGAACTTTTTCCTCATTGGTATTGCAAGAGTTTGATACAATCGGCCATTGAATTCGAAGTTATCAATCACTTGAATCGTCAAACTAAAGCAACTTGACAAGTACGCTAGCAAGGAGCTAGCATGACAGTATACCACGAAGCCACGTGTGTAAATTTGCAATTTAATTTTATCATGCATAGACGTCAGTCTGTCAATGGAATGGCTGAAGTCAAATGGTATTTCCGTTCCTGCTCGAGGCGTTCCCTCTCTTCACTTGGAATGTTCATGACAAAGAATCGCCAGATTTTCAAGTCGATAAAGTATAACGCATTCTTGACTCGCAGTGATAATATACCATTAATTGCCGCAGATGCTAGATCGATGCAATAGACCTCTAAATTAACAAGTTCCGTAAAAATACATCAAACAGCGAGTTTCATACATTGTGGTCGATCCAGCGTTCGTGTTGAAACATAAATTTGGCCGAGACAGCCAAGAATAATGATTCTTGGCAAGATGGAGGTAGCGAAGGACGACGTAGACGTTCGAAGAAATAGCAGACGACAATCGTGCCAACGCACACACCCACAAGCGACAAAAATCTTGTAAAGCTTCCAATGTATACCGTTCCTAATACATTCTACTGAGCAAAAGATTGCCATAATGACCGTACCGCTAGTGCACACCAGTGGAAAATCCACGTGGGCAAACGTACATTCACGGTCAAATGTTGCTACATGAATGGCAGGAGACAACCATGAGAAGCAGACAGAGGCGCTCCAAACGACAATGGTGCATTTGATCACATATGCTGTTGTATATTGAGCAGTAAAGACCATCAGGATGTCATTTAAGACATAACCAAGCCAGGAAACTTCGCCAGCAGCTAGGAATGTCTTGAAGATTCGAATCGCCCGATCGTTCGAGCTTTCATTGAGAAGAAGAGTCGCATCGACCAAATGCCAGACTTTATTGACCTGCTCCAACGATAAACTTTGCGTACTGAGCAAACAAATGGTAGCCATACTTTGAATAAAGAGAGACGTACGACCAATCCAGACAATCCCTGCAACTCGATTGATTTCAAAGAAATTCCAACCTTCAACGTGGCCTTTGTGCAAGAATATATAGAAGATGACAAACGTTGCGACGCAAATTATGCATGCAGTCACGTAGAGGCAGACGTAGCGAATGTAGTAGGCAACGTTGTAGGGAACTTCCAACGGGTTGACCGTACTCACAATATCAAAAGTTTGCGTGGAGATAATATTGATCGAATCGAGGTCTCCCTGGAACGAAATCACTTCGCGGTTGTTTGCCGCCCAATCCATTGCCAAAAGCCAAGCCATGAAGTGGAAACTCGGATAACTTGGATGAAAGATATTGTGTCGAACGAGAGCGATAGTGTTGTTGACAGCACTGACATATTGAATGATTTCAACGCCAAGTTCATACAAGTCATTTTGAGCGTTTTTGGCCATAGAACTTAGTGTTGGGACTAGACTTGGATCGCTGAGACGGGAATCATTGAGAAACAGGCGAATCGATGGCCAGAGGAGATTGTCCGTGCATGTTGCGTTGCCCAGGACTGTTATTGTAGTGCAAATGGCATCTGTCTCAGTCGTAGTGATATTACTTCGAATTAAATTGGCTCCGATAGCAGCGGCTAAACGTGGCCGAGATGTCATGACCACATATTCACCAATATATGATCCGCATTGAGATTCAGCTGCCGTCAGGCGAAGAACCCCTCCGCTAAGAAACATGGGCGCAATTTCATGGCATAATAGATTAGCACCAAATGTCGTCGTGATGTTTAACCACGGAGGGGGAAGAAAGCCTATATTAGGCAGCCCCGGTTGAGCCGAATAGTCGAGTGAAAAGTTTGTAGATCGAACGAGCAGCTCAGAGAGAGAATCTGAAAATTGCGACGCAAATAACATGAAAGATTGAGGCACTGGAACTCGCTTGAAGTCAACGGATCCAAAGGGTCCAAATGTTTTACGAAAGACAGTGTATGCACCTCCGCGTTTCAAATCTGACGACATGATGGTTCCATTCTGAACTAATACAGATTCCATAGTTTGATTGGCAAACGCAAATAAAGCATCTTGGCGGATTAGACTTGCACCATACATGGAAGTGGATGAGCTTGTGACTGCCCAGAGGTCGCTAGCAAAGCCCCAGTACATTTTCATACTTGTTTGACCAGCGAGGTTGAACGTTCCGTTGGTGTATTTCAATGTCATCGGGTACACAAGGCCAAACGCATTCTGAATACCAAATGTGTCAATAATGCCAATAGATTTGTACTTTTGCCAGTCGGTTAGATATGCTTCAGGCCAAATGACGACCAATAATTCAACTCTTCTGCCTCAGAAGTACTGACGGATTGTACCGAAGCCCACCACGAAGCTCCATTTGTTTGCATAGACAGCGGAGAACCAAATGCTACATCAAGTGATGTCCCCCAACAAGATTTTAGTTGTGCCCACTCCACATTGCGTAAAACAGACTCCAGATAGACAGCAGCATTTGTCGAGTAATTATTTGCACATCGAATTTGTCGTGCAGCAGAGTTGGCCATTTCCCATTTCTTGCCAAAGTCGAGTCAACAATATTGCGATGCTATCCAAGGAGCGAGGCTAGCATCCATGACACGTAGGCCATGAATAACAGTAGCAAGTTCACTAGCATCTGTTGATAACACTCGCGAAACATAATAAGGTTTTATAGCTCCGCTAACCACTTTGGATGCAGAGATTGTGTAATTTGCATCGTCCATAAATTTGGAATCAGTCATTGCCACTGCATTCAACTGCATGTTATACAGTCGAGAAACATACACGTGTTCTCTAGAAGCGTTATAGTTGGCCCACCAAAGATCATTGGCCATATTTGTGACAGTGAGGCTCAGATACGTCATACTGCCGAATATAGTTGAGACAATATACAATAAACCAGCAACCATAATTATGCGATGGATGAATTTGATTTTCAACCGGAACAGTTTTCGATGATTTGGTCTGACTTTGTTTTTCTGAATGTTCCTCTTTTAAAGTGCTATACGTTAAAGACGGTGGTCCAAACACTTTTTGCCTCCACTTGATTCCTTCTCTTGAGCTTCCATTGTCGGGAACAAGCACCCAAAGCTTGATATCAAATATATATTTGTGAAATGTCAAAAGGCCACACATTGCGCAGGAGGCACAATCAATCATTAATTCACCATTGAAACTCGTGTCTTTATGTAAGAAAGTAAGATCTGTACTCGACAGTAGTAAGCTGCAGTCACGATTTGTGATGTTTCGTTGCGCTGGCAATCCCATACAGTGTTGAAAATAAAGGCAACGAATACACACAGAATTTGGATCAATACGAGAGAGATGGCTCGATTGGGACTACCAACTTGGATGTCTCCACTCTTACAAGCCAATTTTGTATAGTACAAGTCGAAAAAACACTGTTGATCCAGGTTAGCTGTCATCCGGTATGGCATAGCTAAGTCAATAGCCACGATTGTAATCCAACTGACTGTTCTGACTTCCGGGAGCACTGCGCGGGAGGTGAGTTTGACACGATTTGATTACTTCATGGCCAATTCCAAACTGACTATCCTACTGCCGTAGAGGCACATCCTGGACTGGAACCACTCGTTGGTTCGACCAATCTGCACAATGGGAGGATGTTCGTGAGTTGTCTGATAGGATAGGTATAAATAGTCTGCGCAGAGGGACGCAAGACTATTGTTCCAGAACACTGACGAAAGTACTGACAGAGGCAAAGTAAGGAAGTGTATTGTCGGTCCTGCATATAAGTACGATGTCAATCAGGACGTAGGTCATCCACGAAGATTCGCCTGCTACGACCATTGACTCGAAATACGTCCGCGGTGAAAATTTGAAAAAGGAATATCCATGTTGGCGCTGGAAGCTCACTGGCGATGTAGAGAGGAGAATTATGGCCGTGAAACTGCGAACGAGAAGCAGAGGCTGGCCCAACCACACTGCGCCAACAATACGATTGAAATAAAATAAATTTCGACCCACAATTCGGCCTTGAAGGATAACGCTGTAAAAAGAGACAAAAGTTCCAGCAAGCACTAACACGGTGCTAACAATAACTGAGGCGAACCAGAGATACTGACAAGCATCCTTTGGAATTTCCATACTTTGAGCTTGGTACTTGACAAATTCGTATTTTTCAGAAATTAAAGGCACAATATTTGAGTCACCTTCAAACGACACGACTTCTCTGGAACTTTGTGCCCATTCATAGGCATACAGCCATCCAAAGATATCCCACTCAGGCGAATACTGACTTCCTAGTATTTGCTGCTGCAAAAAGTGATTCGAAAAGTCTGTAGAATTAATTGCCATCTGGATAGTGCTGACGCCCAGCTTTAAAATATCACGATAAGCTCCTTGAATCGTTGGAATACTGGAATTGCTGGTAGTAGAGTAACTATCTTTCAGTATGTTAGCAGCATCGAACGCATGGGTAAAAACTGGAATTTGCCAGACTTGGACAAACACTGCAAATCGAAGAGGCACTACTTTGAGAGGTTGCCCACAATGCAAACAGAGTATTGAATGGGGTAAGTGCAACTTTGGTACTTTCCTCAAAGGAAGTATCGAATGCAAACGACGTCTGGACAAAGGATGTTGGTTGTCTGGTGAGGCATGTTGGATCGCCACCCAGATACATAAAGGACGACTGAAGCCAATTCGGTGGGACTGGATCCGTTGTTAAACTTGGTATTGCAGCAACGGCAGTCGCAAAAGCATCACTTGATAAAATGAGTTGGATTACAAGTGTTTGGAATTGCGAGTATAACTTAATTAGCGATGGTGGAGCCTGCACAAAGTACAAGTCGATCGAATTGAAAGGTCCAATATAATTATGTACCATTTCAAAACTAGGAGTGTTTGGCAAGTTCAAAAACATCTCATAATTCACATAGCAATTCGTGGAATCTAGACCGAGGGCCGGATCACATGGGTCGCACGAATAATTCGCGGGATCTGTTACATAATTGGAATAATTACACGGCGGCATGAATCGTTGGTTGTTATTTGTTCCAGTCCACGAGACGTACAATAGGCTCGTAGTAGACAGCCCCATTATCAGCATATCGCGCTTTACAGCGATTTTGACGTGTGACAGTATGGGCCACTTCCCAAGTCCGATTCAAATCAATCCAGCAGTTTTGAGTAATAATCCATTCTGGGCCAGCAATTTGGCGGATCGCGAAGTCGTACGCGACTGTACTGAGGATGATTCGAGGATAGACTGGAGATATTTCGATTGGCGTGTAAAACTGGGTGTAATCTTTTCCAAGGGCATACATGTTATCTGTCAGGTCAAGTGAAATAGTTTGGTCGCCAATTAAGTTGAGCTGTGCGTTGTAGACGTCAATCAAGTAGGACTGAATACCTGAAGCATTGAAACCACTCCACCATAAGTCGTTAGTCATCGATGGGGACAAGACCTGGAGGTAGTATGAACTCAGCACGAGTGTAAACACAAGGTAGAGGAGACCAGATATACTCTCGACGATCTCAAGTGTTGTCATTGCGTTATCTTTGTCGGTTGTGAGCAGGGCTAGGAAAAAAGGAATGATGTTTACAGGCATTTATAATTGATTAATGCAATTAAATTATAAATGCATTTGACGGCATTTTTCCGGATAATTACTGTTAACCGTACGCTCTTTTCCATGAGCCCATTCACGAAGACCACGCCAGTTGAAAAAGTGATTCATGGAATGTTAGTAAAAATTGCTTCAAGCCTCTCTCGGCTATAAAAGCGCTCATCCAGCACAAATGCATTTAAAATAGAGATTGCGCAGACGCTAGCTTCAGATGATAAACACAGCATATTACGTCGCTACCGCTGCCAAAAATAGATTTCTTGACGACTCTCCGCTCGCCCAGCAGCGTGTCTTCACAGTTTGAGCAGCTGTAAGGACTCATACATTACAAAATGGATTTATTGGTTTTGAATACTCCTTTTTCCGCGCAAATTTGCTCTTTCAAGGACTTGGCTCAGAAGGTGACGTGTTGACTGCCTTTATGTATGACAAGGAGATTCTCAGGGCAAGCACTTTGTAACACAATGCGGCACAAAGAGAGGAAAAACAAAAGTGAATTAGGGCAAACTGACTAGACCAGATTTCTCGAAATTTCTACTTACACCATACGCTCTTCGCTTGCACCCATTGTACCGTACTTTAACACTCCCCCTCAAGCAAGAGCTTCTTGAATGCTTGAAACTTGCTGCCACTCAGAGGCTTTGTCAGCCCATCAGCCACCTGGTCACTAGACTTGATATAGTCGATTTTTACCAGCTTCTTGGAACTGTAGTCCCGTACACGATGTAAACGCACGTTGAAGTGCTTCGTACCGTCATGATGGACTGGATTTCGCGTCAACTGAATTGCACCCATATTATCTTCAAAGATCGTGACAGTTTTCGTGGGACAACCAAGTTGGCCAAGCAGCTGCTGCAGGTACAAGGATTCAGATACCCCAGCATTCAAGGCAATATACTCCACTTCAACGGAGGAAGCCGCGACCAAGCTCTGCTTAATACTACGCCACGACAACGGATAGTTTCCAAGCAAAAATACATAGCCGGTTTGACTCTTTCTATCTTTCACGTCAGAGGCCCAATCAGCATCACAATAGCCAACAAGCTTGAGTCCATCTGTGCCACCCAATACCAATGTCTGATTTCGTGTCTTCTTCAAATAACGTAGTACAACGATTCCAGCATCATAAAGACGAGGTGTAGGTGCTGCCAAATACCGAAAGAGAAACGAAACTGCAAAGCTGATGTCTGGTCTTGTCCATTACTGCAAATAGAGAAGCGCTCCAACCAGCTCTCTAAACGGCAATTTACATTCATCATCGTATTGCTCTTCAACCACCAGACGGTTTTTCATTGGCTCTAGCAATCCATGACTTTCAACCCCGAAACGTAGCAAAAGCTGGTCAATGAAAGCAGTTTGGGATAAATGAATTGTTCTAGCTTCACGGTCACGGACAACCTTCACTCCAAGGCAGTATTCCAAATCACCAAGCTGCTTAATAGCAAATTTAGAGGCCAGAAAGGTCTCAAATTCCTTGACAATGACCATGTTTCGCGCAGCTAGAATCACATCGTCAACGTAAACTACCACATAGGCCTTAGACTTGTCCAACTTGTAAACACATGGGTCAGATGGAATAGGTGAGAAGCCATAACTACGTAGCGTTTGGTCCAACAAAGTGTTCCAACAACGAGGAGACTGACGGAGCCCATACAAGCTTTTCTTGAGTTTGAGAATATTCGAGCCATTTAGACAACCTTGGGGCTTTCTGATGTAGATATCCGTGTCGATATCTGCATTCCGGAATGCACTGTCCACATCATACTGCTTGATTTCAAAATCCTTCGAGGCGGCGATTGCTAGTACGGCACGTACAGCAACAATTCGAGCCACTGGTGAAAAAGTATTGCCAAAGTCAATGCCAGGAATTTGCATATAGCCACGGATGACTAGTCTAGCCTTGTATTTGACAACGTTGCCGTCCTTGTCGGTCTTCTTCCTAAAAACCGAGGTGGTTTCAAGTGTTCTCTTCGGTATATCCTTCGTGTCAATCCATGTACCATGCTGTTGCAAAGAGTTTAGCTCTGCCTCAATGGCCTTTTTCCATTCTGACGCCTCGGAACTAGCTAGAGCTTCATTGTAGGACCGAGGAGCAGGGCCAACTTGTAGACACATTTCAACCACGGCGAGACTATAATCTTGCATGTATCGTTGCGGAAGGAGAACGCGACGTTTGCTGCGGCGCAGGACTTGATGTTCAGTGCTACTATCGTCGTCTAAACCGTCACTATTGCGTTTGTTGCCTCGTCGCTCGGGAACCGGGTGGTTTGAGTCCAAGGAATTGACTTGGGACACTGGATTTACATCGGAACTGGTTGAACCTTGGTCACCATCATTGGAATTGCTATCTTGGACTGAGGTTTCATCAAGCACAGTAGCATCTGCATTGAGTGGAGCATCAGGACAACTTGACGAGCCTTGGGGAGGTAGAGAGGACTCGCCGGGGGGGTCGTTGAGAGGTCTTGGTCTGGCATTAGGACCGACGTCGTCACCAAAATCAGGTTCGGAGTCGTTGTTTGGAGAACCAGAGTCGTCGAAACCAGGCTCAGGGACGCTGTTTTGAGAACCAGGATGCTTCCCCTCGTGTGAAGCCTCGGTGAACGGCTCACCGGCATCACGCGTATGAGAACCAGCTGACACGTCGGGCAGAGAACTTGAGGTTGAATCATAGGATGGAGCTTGGACAACAGACGGCATAAAGAGGTCATCCAACTCGGAAGCATCCACAGCAGCGGATCGAGATTCAGTTGAGTCATCAATAAAAACACAATGCCTGCAGTATGTGATGCGACGAGTTGACAACTCAAGGACCTTGTAGCCAAGCGAATCAAACCCAAGCAGTAAAGATTTCGAACCACGATCATCGAGCTTGCGGCCTTCAGTATTGAAAGCATAACAAAGCTGACCGAAGCGACGAATGAAAGCCATGATGGGTTTGCGTCCTGTAAACACTTCAATTGGGGTTTTACCGTTCAGACGAGATGAGGGCAGACGATTTTTGAGATAGGCTGCGCAAACCAAAGCATCAGACCAAAAATAGGGACTCAACTTGGCGTCCTTAAGCATGGCGCGCACCATGCCACCAAGGATACCGCCAGTCCGCTCCGCCACGCCGTTCAGTTGGGGGGTTTCACAAGGAGTGACGTGTAACTCAACGCCTTTTTCGTCCAGAAAAGCTCGAAATTGACCGGCAAATTCACCACCACCATCACATTTAACATGTTTGATGCTTGTATTTTGCTGTGTCTTGTAGTAATTGAAGAAACGAGTAAAGGCAGCCAGAGCGTCGCTCTTTTTCTTCAGTGGCATGACAAAACTGAGGCGATGCGTGTGGGTAACGAGATTTAGAGCGCACGTGTGGCCTTCTCGTGACGGCACACCGAAGAACACCAAATCGACGCTAACTGTGTCTGGAAGGTCATCTTGTTCTTTCACCTTGTTGAATGGTTGACGCTTGAGGTTAGTGGACATGCAGACGTCGCAAGACGAGAGCGACTGACCGGACAAGTTTGGCATTGCAAAACCCGAGTCGGACAATTGGTGGAGCTTGGCTGCAGAGACATGGCCAAGACGACGGTGCCAAACATCAATTTCATTGACAGACAACACTCGATCAGGGGGAACCAGCTCACCGTCAAGCTCATTGAGCTTGCCTTTTTGCGTGAAACGCAGCACTTCCAGAGAGCCCTTGCTGACCACCATGGAATTGTCGCCGCACGTTCCAAAGTCAAAACCACGTTGATTAAACACAACCAGGGACAAAAGCGAGACCGCTGATTGGGGGAAGTAGTAGACATCTTGTATAGTGCGGAGACCGTGAGTAGTTTTCACAAGTAACTTTCCCTTCACCAACGCTGTAGCACTTTTATCTTTCGAACCAAACCCTTGAACCACCTTTGGGACATCAAGTTTTTCGACGTCACGAAGCAAATGACTATGCTGAGGACCACAAACATGAACTGTTGACCCACTATCGCCAAACCATGAATGATTTACTGTTGAGCCACGAATTGCAAGTGTGATATGAGTAGCATCGAGCTCCTTGTCATTTTCATTCTTGTCGCGATGCTTTACCTTGCCACCGCGTCGCTTTTTCTTGTCCTTGGGGCGAGGATTTCCATCTTCATCGTACGCAGTTGCTGACGGGCGATCAGAGGCAACATGACCGTAGCCTTTACATTTGTAGCAACGAACTTGACTCACAGCAAGCACTGGGTCTTCCACGGGGACGCCGTAGCCAGCGTTTTTGCCCCGTTTCAAAGCATGGAGCTCCGCTAGACGGCGCTCTTCGTCTTCAATCCTTCGTTTCAAGTTTTCATCATCGCCAGCATCAAATTTGTCGTTGATTTCATTGAACAGAGACATAGATGTAAACTTGGCTTCCAAGTTTAGGACGAGAAACCACGCTTCATCTTCATACAAGATATTGCAGCCGTACTGACGGCCTGTTTCGATCAAACGACTCACATTGGACAGATGATGGACCACGGATCTGTCGGATTTCATTTGGCACAGGTAAATGTTGCGCATTGCAAGAGCTCGAGCATATCCAGACGCTTTTCCATAACGAGACTTCAAGAGATCCCACAGCTCTTTAGCTCAAGAGATGTGATCTCTGATGCTGTCGCGAATCATAGGAGCTAAACGAGAGCGAATCTTACTAACGCACTTCATGTCATCTTGTCGTCATTTCTGCCATTCCGGACTAGACTTGTTTACTGCCATTTTCACACCTCCAGCTGCACCGGCCGGGCGAGGTTCGACGGGTTCCTGCACCGATCCATCAATATGACCTTCAAGCCCCTTGCCAGCGAGGTAAATGGACGTCTCCTTCTTCCAGGGCAGGTAGTTTTGCGACCCCATGAGGATGACTGGTTGACTTTTCTGCCGTTGTGGCTCATAACCTAACACAATGCGGCAAAAAGAGAGGAAAAACAAAAGTGAATTAGAGCAAACTGACTAGACCAGATTTCTCGAAATTTCTACTTACACCATACGCTCTTCGCTTGCACCCATTGTACCGTACTTTAACACTTTGCCCATCTGTGACGAGGAAGACTTAAGTGTCCAAAACCACTGATTCCTCCTCTCAAAGTTTGTAAAACATGGCTATCTCAATGACAACGGTCGGTTTCTTGTGATTTTGCATCATCATTGATTAAATTGCAATTTAATTATTTTTAAATATTTGATTTTAAATTGCATTTTTCCCAGCCCTGGTTGTGAGTGCTGAAGAAGTATTCTTCTCTGGCTCGCCGTTCATGGAAGACGTAGTTTGATGCACTGATGCTTCCTGAAGCAAACGCTCGCCAGGTCCCGACATATTTGGATGATTTAATGGCTAGACATGTCCATTGTGAAGGAGGGACATTTTGCACAGGCTCTCGTTTTGATTTGTTTTGTCCAGGACTAGGATGGACGCATGGACACAAACTCGGATTGCAAGCGTGTTTATGACCTTTCGTAATTATTTTGTAACTGAATCTGCCCCGATCAAGTGGATACGCCGGCAGACTGGGTGGATGGGCTCTGAGCAAATTAGTTATTTGGTCTGCTGCGCAAAAATTACATTAATAAATCTTGATAGAGTACGCATGACTCAAAGTCTTGCCTCCCATTGCAACATCGTCGTGTGGAATGTCATCATATAACTGGCTTAATGACCCAATTTGTTTGGTAAATACAAATTTCAAAGACTTTTCAGGTCCTGTTGCTCACAAGACTCGTGGTCTATATTGAGTCAAGCACATTCATCGTGGAGGATTTTGCTCTACCTGATAGATATCATTAGCTGCAATCCTGTAGTTTCAGGTTATTCAGCAACTTTGAAATCCAAAACCAATTGTCCAGACGACGACGCTTGTCTTGAATTAACAACATATCGAAGTTCCGTTACGAAATTTTACTCAAGTCAGCTGCACATCTCAATAAATATGGACAGAATTTCCGATGGGTTTCTACTTTTCAGCTCAATTGACCGTTACAGCCGTGGGGGAATAGATGGTCTGCACTAGCGGTATGAAAGTCCGTGTTTAAATTTCAGCTAGCATTCCAACACTGCTAATCAAAGAAAAAAGCTCCACATCCATACTTGCAGCCACGAAGGACAGAGTTGACTTCGAACTAATCTACGTTTGGGTCCACGAAGACGAAACTTTGGACATTAATTTGGGCGATCGCCTTTGAAAAGTCGCGTAACCGTCACGTGAGGCATCCTAAAAGAAGCTATAAAACCAGCTCGCATGGATGAGCCCAAGTCCGCTACCCAAGGCAATGTAGAAGGCCCACCTGGGGCCAAGAATGGCCGTGTGCACCCTTGTGTCAGCTGATGAATTTCAAAATCTCGATGAAATGGTGGAGATGACGGAACCAGGAAACTCCAGCGAGCGGCAGATGCTGACGAGCGGAGGCCTCAAGCCTCAGCTTGCAGTTGGCAAGTCGTACAATCCCAATGCAAGTGATGCCGAGCCCGGCGACTCTTCAATGACACCGCCGGAGGGTCGTTGGATCTCACATCGACGATCTATGGGGTTCCAAAAGACTACTCTCAATTCTACACGCCCATCTCGTTGTCGCCGGTATATCCACGAATGATCATCGAAGCCAAGTCAACCAATTTAGGCGAGATGATTGCCGTCTTGAAAGCATTTCCGTCGTCTGAACGAGTTGTGACTCAGAATTGCTGGATTGACTGAAAACGCCGATGGGAAGTCGCACACACGGACGGCCGTCAAAAACGATGCTACCAGCGATACACTGACAATGGAGTCGCGTACTGGGAGACGAGCCTTCGTATGATTGATTGGAACGCATACATGTCAGGGGCGTATGGCATTCCGTTCAATACGACAATGGGGAATGCACTTCGCAAATCGACAGAAGGACAACAATGGCTCGCGTCCACACCGTTTGTGAGTGTGGATTCTGAATTGGCTCTATGGCAGCAAAATGGTTTTACGCGATGCCACCTCCAACTTACGAATGGTTACACGTGGGGCGTGGCAGAAACATTTGTGATTCATTTGGAGCGACGGAGACGATTTCGACCAAGCGCATGGCATATCAATCCCGAGGCGGTCAGTGGACCACATTTGCCATGTTTTGGGGACATTGGAACGACTTTACGTATGCAAACACCAAAGGATATAGCTATGTGCGCAGTGACCGAGCGAACCAACGCTTCACAGCTCCCTGCAATTATTCAACCTACTTGGCGAATCCTTCAGCTTATGCTTGTGTTCCATGCGACCCAGCTTGGAATCCAAAACCGTCGACGTACAAGCCAGATTTTGAAATCTTTTTGACATTGCCCAACACAACTAGCTTTCAAATTGTCCACCAAAACTTTGGGCCCACTCAACTCAATTGACATGTTTTACACTCGGCAGCCCAACTCACTCGTCAATTTGTACACTCAGTTTCAATATCCATTGTGTTGCCCAACGTATTCAAACCGATGCTGCGTTTGCGACTGCAGTGTTTGCAATTCCGAGCTTGCCAACCGATCCAGTCCCTCCATCGTGGATTCTACCCTCGTACATGAATATGGGGGGCGACCCGACGTGCACGGGACGCCAGCCTACTTTGTACGTTCAGTCATCATTTTCATTTTTCGTGTCGTGCACGTCCTTAGAGCGACAGCAGGTTCTACTCTCGCAGTTTAATACCCTGTTTGCTCTTTGGGTAACGTCCCCAGCATCTGTTTCAACTGCCTGCAATGTCTGCCCCACGCAGAAGCGCTCTTGCGATGCTGTGATGGGACGCGCGCGCTACTAGCTGCGAAAATGCTGGCTCAGTCAAATCCTCCTCCAACGAGATTGGTTCAAGCAGCTTACAATGATATTGCAGCTTTGGGTGTGAGCTATATACAAATGGCTATCAACGCGACTGACAAGTCGACTCGATTTTTGCGGCAACTAGCCTTAGGGGGCGATTCAGCAGCTCAGTGGGATTTGTTTGAGTGGATTTATGTCTATGAATGGGCAGAAAGCTCCCGCGAAGTGAATTCGTTTGAAGGAGATGTGAACATTATTCGACTTATCTCCAACAAGTATCCCCCTGTTATCATGCAAGCCCAACCATTGGAAGTGCCAAAGAGTGCCTGTCAATACCTTTGGGTCGTCTCCGTGGTCGTGAGCACTGTCCTTGTCATTGTCGGTGCGCTTATCAGTTTCTACAGTCTTCTGCTTCGTGGTCGTGTATTGTCGGACGCAATCTATTCCAGTTCAATCGAGTCGTCGGTGCTGTTTGGCTTGGACGGCCGTTGCTCGTTGTGCGCTGCATGACAGCTATCATTCTATTGAGTACATCTCCCATCTCATTTCAAAGCCACAATCGGTATTTTCAATTCCAATTTACACCGCGTAATTTCTTTGAATCGATGCTCGTCGCAGGCGAAGCTACATGGATTACATATGTACTTAATGACTTTTTGCTTCTTTTAAATCGCAATGCTCAACCCCACTTTGCTCCCATCAGTACATGGATCGGTTGGATCATCATAGTTATCATTGATGCTTCATCGCCCTTCCTCATGACGATGACTTTTTGACTCCCCAGTGCACAGTGGACTTGGAAAGAAATTAGTTTGTACAAGCGGCGAAGTCAATGTTGGAAGTGTCCATCGTGCGACCACGCTGGTATTTATCCAGTATATTTGTGTCGTCGTGGTCTTTGTTGCAAATAAAATATGGACAAGTCTTCGCCCGTCTTGATAAAAATTCCAAGTGCAGGTACGCAGTGAAAAAGGCCAAGTAAATAAAAGCTTGAGTTGGGGTCGATCCATGAATAAATAAATTGACAGGAGAGGAAGGCCAAAAATTAACAAAAGGGTCGAAACAGAGTAAAATCAGGCCCAAGGAAAATAAATTGGCAAGAGGTAGGAGCCCAAAAAATCCAAAAAGGTCGTGGCCAATTTAATTCCACCTCAGGAGGCCGAGTTAAATCGCTGGATCCATAGGAAAAGCTGGGTTTGAGGGAAAAGACCATCCAAAATAAAATGTTCTTGGACGACCAAAAAAATCAACGAGGTCGGTCGTTCCATGACAAGCAAAGTTGTTTTCAGGAGCGTCTTCATCGGAGTTGATGGTGGCGAGATAGAGGGAAAATCCCTTGTGGGTTGGGGTAAACCTCCCAAAAATAATAAAAAGGGTAAAATATTTGGGAGGTGCCATTTTGACGTGCGCCATACGCGGATAGGTCTCGAGCGCGAGCATCGTCGGAGCTGGATTTCGAACGGCGCCGCTGTGCATGGAGCCACTTGGCAGAATCGTAGCGACGATACGTACGAAGGATAGCGCACCATTAGAATCGCCATAGGTAGTGTGTAGCGGGAGAGCGCTAGCCAAAACCAGTGTTTTTTCCAATCGGGCGTCTCGGCGGTTAAATTTGAAGGAGTCATAACTTCCGAACGGCTATGAGATAGATAGCCATACTTGGTGTCCTCCATCAATGGAGGCTAGCGGTGGATGCACCATATTAATCGGTGCATATAGAGTCGTGTAGCTGAAATGAGCTACGATGGTCGTTTTGGAGCCTTATCGGCTCAAAATGGTTTGGAATCGGAAGTTGGGTTCCTGTGCTGCTATCGTGGTGCTTGATAGCTCAAATCCATCGCGAGGACATTCTCGAGCCTCTCCAACTCTAAGTTGGGCGATCGGAGTTGATTTGCGTTCAGGAGCCATTCCGATGAGTTTTAGCCATTTCATCAAAAGTTGTCGGGGCGACGGCAAGTAGGTTCCAGGGCTTCAATCATCGCTCTTGATGGCTTAAAACACTCATCTAGCCATGATAGGATGGAAAAGAGTCGTAGCCGGTCGATTGGAAATGATTTGCGACCTGTAGCCGACTTAAGGTGTTGTAGCCAATGGATAGGGGCGGTTGACATTTTGGATTGATGATTGCGAGCAAACCAGGATGTTTCAGGGCGTTCTAACGCTTTGGCTAGTCGTAATAAGTGGTGGAGCCACCCACTAGACCCCTAGATGTCACTCGGTGACCGTAGGAAAAGCGTTCGAGTTGTCCTGGTGTTTCACCGGTTTGGGTGACAGTCCAAAATGGGTTCGTGGTTTTGAACCATACATCTGCAATATATGCTAGTAGGTGTCGGCATAGAGCTCGATTCAACTGAGATAACAAGCCATTAAACGTAGAAATCCACGCAGTAGGTCGAGAGAAATTTCACTTTTGGTGACGGGTTGAAACCGGCTCAAAATGGGTGTCACCAGGTCGAATTTCCTTTCGAATTTTGTTTCGCGAGTTTGGCGAGGTTTGGGCACTCGCAAACTGGCACATCTTGAGGAGGAGACATGGGAGAATCTTTTAGGCACCGTGGCGCAATTTTCCCGAACAAAAAGTGTGCACTCGATTTTGAGATTTCGCCCCCAGGGGGAGACGTCGTAACAATTTTCAAAGTGTTGTTGTGAGAGAACCACTGCACTTTTTTTGCAATCTAACGCTTGCGTTTGTCTGCTTGGGATGTCTAGCAACCCTGAAGACCATTAGAATATCTGAAATGATCGTCAGGGCAATGCCAGGGTTGTCGATAGTTTTGCCATTTTGGGTGAACGGATAAAGTCAAGTCGATTTTGTAAACGACTCGGCATGAGATAAAGTTACTTGGTGTGTTCATAGAGCTCTGTTAGCTGGGGCTAACGAGCCATCAAACGCATGAAAAGGCCAAGTGGGTCGCGAGAAAATCCACTTTGAGTTTTCCCATTGATATGGGTGACTTAGGTGAATTTCTTCAAAGGTTGCAATATAACATTCCTTTTAAGGTTCCAAGGTCTCGTTTTGAGATTGTGGTAAGATTTGGGCAGAGAACCACTCATTCTGGTGCAAACTATGAAGCACCGATGTCAAGGAAGCCTTCGTGGAGTCGTCCAAGGAGGCTCGATTGACTTGGTACAGATGCCGCTTTATAATGTGTCCTGCTAAGCTGGATATCGTCATAGGTGTTTTGTTAGGTAAATCTGGACGGTAAATCCGGTCGCACCGAGTTTTCCATATTGTATACCAAATACAAGATAAAAAAATTGGCCACAGCAAATTAAATCCAGCTTGGAGGTCTTTGTCTTGGAGTGCTATAGGAGAGAAGAATATTTTTTCCATGGTAGTTGGCCATGTAAAGTTAAGGGATCTGGCCATGGATTTAAATGGACTCCAACATGCTCGAGTATATGGACAGTCCAAGGTGAAATGTTTATACGTCTCCACTTCATGACAAAAAATACAAGTGTTCGGGATATCGTCCGAGTACTTGAATTTGTATCGGAGAGGTAAGGCTCGTATAAGCAGTCGATATATGAAAGCACTATACGTTGGCAGAATAAATTTGGGCTGCCTGTAGAATGCGACCACTTTAATATTTTCCTTGTGGGCATAAAAATCCGAGGGTACCAATAAATGCGCTGTGGGTAAAACCTCCTGAGCTGATTTGGATTTAAATTCATGAGTTAAATCATCCAAGGTGGCATCAATAAAGGGTAAAAAGCCATCTTTAAAATTTCCAGCCCAAGTAATTTCGGTAGCCGTTTGCCGATAAGGTGTAGGCTGACGAAAATTAATTTCTGTGTCCTCGGGTGGAGATGGTAGAATAGCTTTAAGTCTCCCGTGTAGAGCATACCACCATTTATGATCGGGAGTGGCTAAATGGCGTCTTGAGCATTGATATTTAATCCAATCTAACAGGATTTTCCGATCCATAAGATTGCCATTTTCATCGAGTAGGTGGCGAACATGGGTAAAATTTAATTTTGCCAGTGATACAGCATAATCATAAGTCTTTGGATAGCAGTGTTCAAAGACAGTTTTCTCCAAGGGTAAGAATTGATTGTGCCAAAGTGGAAAATTTCCATCGACTTGTACTGAGGGAAATTTAAGTGGGGTTGGAGATAAGGATAACCATAGTCGAGTAAATGCTGACCAGAGAGGTGGAACCTTATCTTGGTGTAATATGGCTTTGTACATACTAGAGTGTGGACTCATGAAAAGGAGATCATAAAAATTTCCCCATGGACTGAAGGCTCTGGAGAGTAAATATTCTCCAATGGATAGCCATGCTGGCAATTTCGTTTGACCATACGAGTTGTGAGGTGGTGCTAGGAGTAGCTTGAAGCATTTAAAGGTCATGACCCGGTGTAGTTTTGACCACCAGTGGGTAGACGATTTAAATCCGAGACCACCTCGTGCTTTTGGAAGGAAAATAATGTCCGAGTTGAATTGATGCAAATGACGTTGAGTCGAATATGGATCAATTGTATCGCCGTGAATAAATTGCTTGGCGACCTTGTCGAATAGTTTGGCATATTCTTTGTCGATCGAAATAAATTGGAGTTGATACCAGAGCACAGGAAAACAAATTGACCTTAGGATTGTCACTTTTCCGGGTAGGGTTCGTGCTCGATAAGACCATAATTGTGTTCTTGAGACCAATTTCTCCAATAGCGAATTTAAACGTGTTGTGGCTGTGATGTTGGGAGAAATTAAAAGGCCCAACGATTTAGCAGGTTTGTCATCAGTAATAGCCAAAGGTGCCAGGTATGGAGGTAAATTGGCATGGGTTAATAATTCTGTCTTGGAGAGATTTAACTTGAAACCAGAGACATCACAGAATTTTTTGACGATGTCGAGTTGGAGTTGCAACGTCGATGCATTTTTGGAGTACAATTGGGAGTCGTCTGCATAATAGCTCCCGGTGTGAGTGTGATGACCAATTCGTATACCCAAATCTTTTCTCTTGCGTATGGCTAAACACATAGGTTCTAGCGCCAAGACAAATAAAAGAGGTGATAATGGGTCGCCTTGTAAAACACCACGTTGGATCTTAAATGGGTTGGATAAATGTCCATTGACAATAATTCGTCCACGACGATTTGAATAAAGCACTTTGACCATGTTGAGAAAGGACGGTGGAAAATTAAATTCCTTCAGGGTTGCCAATAAATAGGAATGGTTGACCCTATCAAAGGCTTTTTCAAAGTCCAAGAGGGCCACAATAGACTCGGAGGAATAAAACTTCATAAAGTGATTCAGGTCTTCCAAGCGCAGTAAATTGGTTTGGATTGATCGACCACGAATAAAACCTGTTTGATCCGGGTGGACTATCGACTGAATGATTCTCTGCATTCGTTCTGCAAGGACCATTGTGAGGATTTTCACGTCGATATTGACCAAGCTGATGGGACGGTAATTTTTTGGGAGTAGTTTGTCGTCCTTTTTGTACAGCAGTACAATTAAACTTGTCAATTGGGAGGGTACCAAGTTGGAGTGAGAGTTGATTTGGTAATAGTATAGCATTTCCAAAGCCAGGGACCATTCATGGGGAAACATTTTCAAAATTTCGTAGGGCAGTGAATTTGGCCCAGGAGTTGAATTCCGTTTGGAGTGTTTAATGGCAAAATAAAATTCGTTTGCCGTGAGAGGAGCCCCAATAAATCTCTTGTCGTCGATATTGAGTCGGCGAGATATCAGAGTTTTTAAATACTTGGCTATTCTTTCCTTGTCGACTGCCTCATGGTCGCCATACAGGTCAAAATAAAACTCGTGGAGTGTCGAGGAAATTGATTGTTGATCAGAAGCAATATTTCCATTGGACATTTTGAGTGCCTTGAAGGGAGATTTTTGTAAAGGGATTGTGCGAGGTGGTTTCAGGTGAAATTTGGTACACCTTTCCGCTTTCTCGAGGTGAGTTTTCATAGCAGTGTCTTCCCGAAGGACTTTTTTCCTGTCATGATACTCATGTATGGCAGCTTGAATTGTTTTGATACGTGCCATCAAGGACGCACATGGGGCGTTTTGGTAATCCCGAATCAATAAAGCCAAATCCATAGATAATTTCTTGAGAGGCCTTTGTTGATTTTCGACCAACTCGTCGTGTAGGTATTTTAATTGATTTCGCATGTTGGTGATCATGGTGTCGAAATGTAGACCAATATTTGAGTTTAATTGGGTCTTGGTAAGGAAGGTTTCAAGTTGACGAGAGATAATTAATTTGGCCTTGTCATTGTTGAGAACCCATTGTGGTGTTTTCCATGGACCAGGTCCCATTGATACTGCTGGACGTTTGGTCAATAATTTGCAGGGAGTGTGGCCAGCATGAGGAATTAGTTCCAGGTGACGAAATTTCAGATGACGTAGGGATGCCATATCAGACGAGATGAAAATATAGTCAAGCCGATTGACAAATTTTGGACTTGTGAAAGCACGTTTCAGTGGATTTTGTTGACGGAAAATGTCAACGAGGTGTAAATCTTGTAGCCATAGGTTGAGTTCATATGAGCCATGGGTCGCATGAGTCGAAGGACGGCATGAATCTAATGTTGGGGAGAAAATAACGTTAAAGTCGCCACCAACAATATGAAAAGCTTCGGGTGGAAAATCGCGAGGCAGATCATTAAAAAAATCCACACGGTCGTGATAGTCGTACGGAGCATAGATGTTGTGAATAAAAACCAAAATATTGTCCAGAGTGGCCGATATAAGTAAATAACGACCACGGAGGAGAGGTTTGTCCCAAGAGTGGTTTAAATTGGTGCAATTGTCCAGGGGCAGTCAGGATGAATAAATGTAGCAAAGCCTCCAGTAGGATGAGAGGTATTGCTGATGGAATAAATTGGCTCCTCGTAGAAGAAAGTGCCTTGTTGGTTGGTATGTTTTTTCCAGTAGAAATTGATTTTGCCATGGTCGCTGGGGTAAGGCAGTCGAGTTTCTTGGATAAGTGAGATAGAGTTTTTGAGGAGAAAGTTCTTGAGAAGGTGGTGGAAAGAGTTGGAGAGACCATTTGTGTTGAGAGAAAACAAGCTAATATCCCAGTCGATAATGGCTTGTGGTAGCGCGTTAATTGTGGTCACGGTCATGATTAATATTTGGGTTTTGATTTTTTGACTTCAAGTCGTTGTGTTGGTTTGGGTCGGGGTGTGGTGATTGTGGTTTTAATTGATTTTGTGTGTTGGCGAGTCAATTGCAGTCTGCATTGTCACCATCGCCAAGTTCTTTGTCGTCGAGTTCAGGAGCCTTTTCGTCCGGAAGTAAAGTTAACAAGGCATCAGTATCCGAGTCAAAACACTTCGTAGGGTCAATTGTTTGGAGTGCCAGATCTTTCACAATATGGCTCAACTCTTCTTCAATTTTATGATGTTGCACCAGGTTTCCAGCAGCAGGACTGGAAATTAATTTAATCAAGGAGGCGTCCGTGATTAAATTGCAATTGGGCCAACGGTGGACTTTGTCTTTCAGGCACAGATTAATATACTCATCGTTCGTATAAGCTTCAGGTGCTCTGTTGGACAGAAATAGATCGATTGCTGCTAGAGATCTTCTCATGTGGTAGTCTTCGTCATTTGGACACAAACTTTGGAATAGATTTGTGGGGCTGTAATTTTCAGGAGGAGGATGGCCATGCTGTTTTTGGTAGTACGAGGTAAATCGTTCTTCATCAATAGCTTGCATGGGATTTTCTCCAGCCATTAAACGTATAATTCCTCTCGAGGCAATTAAATTGGATGCGATTTTGCGAGATTTTGGGTCCATATAGATATTTCCAATAAAGCCAGGTTGGTTGAGGGTTTCATCATGAAATACCAATGGGTTGGTGGATTCATTCAGTTTTTTCTTCAGCTCTGTGATTTGAGCCTTCACTTTGGCTCCTGCTGGTTTCGTAGAGGCTGGAATTTTCTTGGGTATCGTTGATTTTGGGGACGAAGCAGGACGTTTTTTGGGCGTGTCGGTAGGAACGATATCAAGATGGAATCGAGGAACCGTTGTGCCTGATGTTGTCACGTCAGAGTCGTCTGAGCTGAGGATAGCGAATCGATTTTGTGTTGGAATCGAGGTAGCTGATATTTTGTATTGGGGACCTTGAATAAAACCGGCTCGAGTTGGTTTAAATTCGTCCTGGGATAAATTGGGTTTGTCTGTGAGAATAATATTATTCTCGCTCGAGCCCTTGGGTGATTGTGGAGGATTTAATATCTTCATGGGTTGAGCTACCATTTCTTCCTCTTCGATGTTTGATTTCTCCTCTTGTTCCATGTCCACATCGCTTGACAGGTCGACAAAGTTTTCCTTGTCATTTTGATTTTCCTTGGGATCGGCATTAGGGGATTCGGAGTTTCCAGTTGTGCCAGTTTTTTCCTTCGGGGTGTTGGGTGGTTGATTTTCTGTCGATGGATTTTCGGGAGCATCAGGTTTTTCCTCTGTAGCGTTTTCCTCGACTTGGTCTGTATTCTTTTTAGCGTCGTCTTTTTGTTTGGCTTTTTCCAGTCTAGCTTGAACGCTGGGAGGGACCGTTTGATTGAGGGACCGAATTTTATGTTGAAAAACATAAACTTGGTTTTGGATCTCGATTTCTCTCAGAGGCTCGCCTCCATCATCTGGTACCAATGCCAAAGGAGGAGTTTCGGAGTCAAAAAGGACTCGAAATTGGGTCGAGCGTAATAAATTGTCAGTACTGGGGTTAAAACCAACAATGACGCAGTGAGTGAGCTCTTCCAACTTTTTCAAAATCGCTTTTTGAATATCGTGATCCACCAGGTTGTTGAAAGTAATAAAATAAAGTTTCGAGTGGGGAGAATATTCAGGCACAGTAAATTCTTGTTTTCCCAGACGAAGGGAGGTTCTACAAGTTTTGCGCAATAAATCATCGTCATAAAACGTCAAAGAGAGAGTAGTCGGGTATTTCTTGTGGAACAGAATTTCCTTGAATTTCGATTCCCAAAGCGTACCCGGGTTTTGGGTAATTAAATTCGCTCGGATTTGGTAGTCCTTGACTTGACGGAAAGCTTCTCCCAGAGGAATGTCCACAGTGCAAGCCTTCGAGGATGGAGTTTTCAAGATGTCTTCAATGAATTCATCCATAGCAGTATGGTTTTGGCGGAATTCTCGAGCTTGTCGAATTAATTCATCCAATTCAGAGTCGTCAATGGGATGCCCACCAGTGTTGCGAACCAATTGGGTTTTCACATGACGGGCTCCTTCCCATACATTATTTTTCTTCGAGTTGGGTTTTTTTGCCTTCGTTGTTGGACGAAGCTTGTTTTTTGGAGTTGGAGGGTTTGGCAGGGGGGTTTGTCCCAGCTTTGGAGGGATTTTTCGAATTAGGTAAAACTCGTCCATGAGGGGTGCCGTCAGGATGGGTGATATTCTCCCCAGGCTTGTCAGAATCCTTGGGTAATTTGCCACCATTGGCGTCAGAGGCAGGTTTTTCGTTGGAACCATTAATTTCCATACCCATTCCTGCATCATCGGGTCCATTTTTTTGTCCATATTTGGACCAGTGTCACCACCTAAGTCAACACCATCTTGGTTGGAAACATTTTCCCTACGAAGAGAGTCGGACGCAGCGGCGCTGTTCCTAGAGGAAGGAGGCTTTTCAGCGGCTTCTCGGCTCGGACCGGGCGTCGCTTGGCTAGGGTCAGGCGTCGATTCACGTTGAGCGAATCGAGACACCGTCGAAAGGATGATTTTTTCCGCGCTAGAGGCCATGACTTGTCGAAAGCACCTAAAAAGCAAGATTTTCCGTTGGGGGGCTGTGGTAGTTTAACCTACAAAGCAAAAACGAAAGTCCAACACAGCTGTGCGGCAAATTCGTTGCGGGACAAACTTTTCCACGAATGCTGCAGTTTATTTGGAGTCTGTCCTGCGAAATGTTCAATGGCCGCGACTACGATCGTGTTGGGGAACATCCATCGACACACAGCGTTGGGCAATCCACTGAATCGATTGCCAAATGGTCCAGCGTGGTGGTCTGCTGTGCAGTCCGAGACCACATCCGAGGCCGACGAACTCGCATATTGGCAGTCGTCTGGTGTTACTTCATTCGCAACAGACTGGCAAAACTACAAGACAATTGGTATCATTGACTCGTTTGGTATTCAAAATGCATTTGGATTGACATACTCCATGACACTCAAGTACACGAATGGAAGTTTCAATCTTGCGGCGCAGACAAGTATGAAAAAATGTACTGGGGCTTCGCAAGTGACCTATGGGCCGTCACGAGCTCAACGAATTACATGTATCGAGCTAGTTTGATTCGCCAAGATTCGCAATTTGCGTTTTCAAACCTCTCGATGGAATCCGTGCTGATTCAGAATGGCACGATTGCTCATCTTACGACGAATCTTTGGACCTTTTGGCTCTGTGGATCTAAATCGCGTGCAAGTGCCAAAATCCGTCCTGGAGGCTGCGGGAACTGAGGAATATATCAAGAACGTTGAGGTCGTTCATACCAGATCAGACTTTTGAGCCCAACAAGGGAGTGTTGAGTAGGTGGTACTACGACGCACGATGAATATTTATGAGCTCTATTGCCAATGTATGAATGCAAACAGTAATCATGTTAGATTAAAGGCTGAATTCTGCGATTAGCTCTGAGTGTTGAGTTCCTGTGTCGGCTGTGAGTTCAATAACCATGCGCTGAACTGGGCCATCAATGTTTGTGATCTTCATGCATTCTTTCTGGACTCGGACAGGAAATGGCAGGCGAATTCGACACTCCGTTTCTGGACGTTGTCCATTTCTTCCACACCTTTCCATAAATGCTTCTTGTATGGCCCCGATCATTTGGTGAGTACGACTAGAGCTTTGGCATTCTTTTCCAAGAAGGACCTCGGCGTTGCAAATGGCTTCAGTCCATGGCCACATTACCCTCAAAAGGGATAAATCGTCAGGATCGACTTCACAACGCCCTTTTGCGCCATTAGGTGGTGTCACCACCACAACCGCCACATTTTCGCGCTTTTTGTAGTCTTAGTGACTAGACACTCTGGGTTTGAAATCGCTATTGGCGATTTCAAATCCAATTCATCTGAGCCTCCATCTCGAGGAATAACCTTTTTCGAGCCTAGAAATGGCACCTCATCGTCTGACTCTTGCACAACAGAAACTTTTCGTTTACCTAGAGATACATGAAAAGATAGATCAGAGAGTACATACCGCTTTTAGCGCTTCCAAACCTCATTTTTGCCGTGGAATCAAAGTGTTTTAGAAACGCTGGAAAGTTGTACGCCTGGAAGAGTGGGTACAACTTGTATGCCTCGTGTGCTTTCGTCGTTGATGAAACTTGGCCACTGTCAAAGAGCGCCTCAAGGGTTTTTTGCGCAACCGAGTCTTTGGTCCAGCGCTGTGCCATCAGACAAACTGTCGAACGATGGTTTTTGATTTTATCTGGCCCTTTTAAGTACGTTTTCTATTTCGTTTTATTGCAGGATTTTTCTAAA
This sequence comes from Aphanomyces cochlioides, assembly GCA_019828595.1. Classification (NCBI taxonomy): domain Eukaryota; phylum Oomycota; class Saprolegniomycetes; order Saprolegniales; family Verrucalvaceae; genus Aphanomyces; species Aphanomyces cochlioides. The sequence continues at coordinate 462,322 of JAHQRK010000031.1, read as the reverse complement.
CTTTTCTGGAAATTTTTACAAAAATTTCAATTGGTTTTGAAAAGCGTGAAATTTGAGTTATACGTCAACTTTGAGCTGGAATTGGTCAAGCTACAATTTACTTTCAGCCACGCATTATATGTCCATCTGTTGTTGACATAGAAAGTAAGAAATGAAAGAAAGTCTCACAAATGCTCGATTTTGAAAAAAGTCGAAGTTTGACTTCGTGTAACTCAAAGTGTAGTGATCAATTTAGACATCTGTTTAAAGGACATATAGACTGGACCACATGGTTTTCTATGAAGTTGATTTCACGTCCATGGGCTTGGAAATACATGCGAAAAGTTTGTGTAATGCCCCAGATTTTTACATTTTTCTCAAAATATCTGGATATTTCGACACAAGAAAACTTTTCAAAACTTTTCCACATTTTTCCAAAAATTTCCATAAATTTATCGAAAACATTTCCCGTACTTAATCGGCACAATCTTCGCGCTCTTTTTGCTTGAAGACAGTCAAGAATCCATCATGGCAAGCGAATCAATCATGTGCGCCATGAACATGGCAGCGATCCCTATGCTTCGTCGCTCTCCTGCGACTTCGACGACGAATCAAAGACGGTTCACAGCTCTCTTTGGTGTCTCTATTTCAGTTGCAGCTCTTACATGGGAGAAGATGCCACGGCCTGAGGGAGCTCAACCATGGCATCTTCTCTGGGCTCTCATGTTTTTAAAGATCTACAGCTCAGAAAATGTACATGCTACTATTGCGGGCGCCGACGAAAAGACCTTTCGAAATTGGTGCTGGCTTATCTTGGATAGCTTGGTAGAGTTAGACGCGGTAAGCCGATGATTTTGAATAGATATGACTTTTTACTTAGATAAGGTTTTCTAACCGTTTTGTAGGAGCTCATGACGGCGCTACCATGTTCGTCTCACTGGACGGGACAGACTTTGCGATCAACGAGCCAACCCCTTTCGACCGCAAATGGTGGTCACACAAGTTGAATCGGGCTGGCTTGAGATACGAAATTGGAATTTGTATCCAAACGGGTCATATCGTTTGGGCCTACGGGGGGAAACCATGTGGAGAATGGCCTGATTTATCCTTAGCTCGAGATGCCTATGTTCATTTCGTAGGCCCAAACGAAATGACCCTAGCAGATCGTGGTATATGGACGCAAACTACTTTGTCAATCCAAGATATCACCCTCAATCATCTGCTCAACAAAAACAAATCATGGCCCACCATGAAACAGTGAATGCCCGATTGAAACAATTCGGTGTCCTCAGAGGCATTTTCCGCCACTCCATTGAAAAGCGTCCAATTTGTTTTTATGTTATTGCAAACCTCGTTCAAATTGGGCTGGAATACGAGTCGCCTTTGTACTCTATCCAACTCTAATTTTAGCATTTCTAACACTAAATAAATTTTCATACGAATTTTAGTCGTTTCCCGCACCCTCCTGGACATTTCGTTGCAGTTCCGAGACACACTGGCTCAATTGAAAGTTGGCTCGTACGACTTTAGCAACGGAATTTTGAATTTTCCATCCATCACTATCCGATATATGAAGACACGGAAAACAAAATCGGACTTCCTCGCAAAATTAATTGCTGAGATAATCGTCTTTGAAGTTTTGAACTCTGGAATCTTATTTTCGCAAAAACACAAAAACAACTTTCTTCACATTTTGGATTGTATTGAAGTTATTGAGAAAGCATATGTTTAGAACATGTTTAAATCAAGTTTAAACGCCGAATTCTTTCTGTTCGCAGTCTCCACTGCGTTAGGGTGAAGATTTTGGATGGGATTCAGTATGTCTCTTGTAATCTCGTTCATATGCGGCATATCTTATGACAAAATAGATAGAAATGCCAATCGTATCTATTTTATCTTTCTCTATTACACATATTTTAATTACAAAGATTGCTTCCGTTTATTAAAACGAACGAAATTACGACAATAAAACTGTCGAAATATTTTGAATTTTTTAGAGAACTAATATGAAATAGTCGCTTAATTTGAAAAACCACAAATTATTTTGAAATTTCTTGTCTGTCCCGATTTGACTTGATATTTGTATATATAATAATACGACTAATTTTAATTCGTAATTTCTTTGTAGCATATATTGTGTGAGTGAGAAGCGTGATTTTTATAATATTCTTTTATAAAAATATTGAGATATTTTGACAAATTAGTTCGACACATTTGAAATAGTCGATTGTGATGTTCATTTTCTTCTTCTCAGCAGATATAATATATAAATGAGGAGCACAATTTTTATTCAAAGTCGATAGGACTAATTTGAAGTTGTCAGCTAACTGGACCAAATTGCAAACAAAAAATTTCGTCCATTTTCATTGATTTTCGTTTGTAATTCATTAATTTACACAGTTTTGTGTTTTCCTCTTCATTTCACTGCAATATACGAAGTATTCCGCTTTTTGCCGACAACACTATGGTGCATTCCGAAAAGCAGGAATCCAAATACTTGAATCGAATTAGATATAAGTAGTGCGCTCGGAATTGTTCTGATAGTATTCATTTGGCTCGATTTCTTGCTGGATGTATTTTTACAGTTTATTCTCCCCGATTAACCAATTAATTTTTGATAACAATTATCATTGGATGATTATTTATTAACCCTCTCGTGTGGGCCGCCCTGCGATTCGCAGGTTGGCGGCTAAGCCAATCAAAGAGACAAACAGTAAGATAAATCCTTAGTAATTTGTCCAATCAAAATCCGTCATTTTGAACTTCAACAAGTAATTTAAATAAAAATCACCCACTGTTGTGCGATTCTCATTGTAGTAACAATAAATTCTAGCCAATCGTAGATAAGACCGGTGTACTCACTTCAACTTTTTCTTGAGAATTACCGTTGAATTCAAATCCACAACACAACACGCCACATCATGCGATGAGCGTATCTTTACTGTGTAGGACCAGCGGCATCGAGCGGCGCAGCTGCATGATCATCATCGCCAGCAGTAGTATCAACATTGGCGGTCGCTTGCTCATCGGCAACTTCCTGGGCAGTCACATCAACAACTTCCGGGACTTCGAGCGGCGCTTGCGCACCAACTTCTGGGACTTCTGCTGTCGCTTGTGCATCGGCAGCTTCCAAGGCTTCAAACTGCGCTTGGGCAACATCGGTTTCGGGTACTTCGAGCGGCTCTTGCGCTCCAGTAGCTTCTTGAACTTCAAGCGGCGCTTGCGCATCAACCGGTTCCAAGGCTTCAATCGGTTCAGCGACGGCAACAACTTCCGGCGAAACAAGATCAATGACTTCGACTGATACGGACGGTGCAACATCAAGGTTTTCTGGCGGCGCTTGTGCGGCAACATTTTGCGCGACATCAATCGGAGCTGCCACGTTAACGGTTCGTCGGGCTTCAGGAACGATTGGCACGAGCCACCCACCGTTGAGAATTGCATCTTGACCACCGACTGTTTGAGGTGCTAATTCACCCCACCCATGTTGAGGTGGGGGTCGCGGTTGTTACGACAAGCGGGTGAGTATTGGCGGCGGCCGCGGTCGTTTGGACGCGATTGAGACCGGCGACGGCTGCCGCCTCGACCGCCGCGACCACGGCCATGGTAGGAGTAGTCAGCGTTGCGGCGGTCGTTGTAATAAGATCTGTTGTTGTACCCTCTTGGCTCTTCATTGCGGTCATAAGATCGACGGTTGAGACGGTCTTCATATGCTTCAAAGCGGCGCTGCACTGATGCCGCTCGTTGTCTGCGACGTCGCTGAGTCGCTGTTTCCATATTGTTGTTCGCCGGCGCAGCGGCCGCTGGTGCCGCTCCAGCTATGATCGGTGTGAACGTCATGTTGCACAGGAACTGCATCGACATGTTGGCCATGGTCAATACGCGACAAATCGGAAAGTGGGAAGACCGTTGAAATGACAGTTGAAATTGTTTTACCAATCATGTCCTTGTATACACCTTCACATTTGACTACTTCTGTAGCTTAGTGTACAATCGCGTATATTAAATTTAATTATACGCTAAATAATAATGACCGTCATTAATCACTCTTGAGTGAATAAATATGGCATAGCGGTACATCGTTCTCTTCGCATCGTGCAGGTACAGGGATCAATCCCAGCGAGTGAACAAACCCGTTATTTATGTCTCTTTTTGTAATAAAATCCTCTTTCCTTTCTAAAAGATTATCAATTTCGTCATCATATCACAGCTCAGTGGTTTGTCGCCGTGCTCGTAGCCGAAAGGTCCAGGGTTCAAACCCACTCGTGCGCCTTAACAATTTATACATTTTTTCGTTGTCGCTAAACCAAAACGAGTGACTTCTTGGCGCTGCTAGTCTTGGGTTCTTTCTCGCTCTGCTTCTTCATTTTGTAGAGCTCGTTGCCTCTGTCCATCTTGCCGTCTTTCTTAAAAAGGCCTTTTGGTTGATAGAACGAGTGAAACTTGTCCCAACATGACCACTGAGCATGAGGACAGAGATGAGCTGGTACAGCTTGCTCGCTCTGCAGATATGCTTTTGTGCATAAGTAGACTTGATGTACGTCACACCACTGCGTTTTGATGAGTTCTTTGCTTCGCTCATAGTAGCAAACAACACAATAACGGCGCATTCGCTGGCTGTACGACACTTCCGCTTGCTTGTCGGTCGCACGGCAAGTGTTATTGAGTTTTGGCGGCTGCCGAAGAGAAGCGTCGCGCTGTAAAGCAGCGGCTTTTTCTTTGGCTGCCGCCTTCTTCAGAGCCTTTGCTGACTGGGTCATGGGTACACTCGGCAGACACATGAGCCCCTTGAATCGCACGGCGGCGGCGGCGGCGGTAGGCGTAGCGTTGAGTCAGATCGGCTTGAGTACTTGGAATCGCTGCGGCGGCGGAGCAGAAATCACCGCGCAGGTTCAAGGCACTTGAGCAAGACGGTGCAAATGGGAAAGTGAGAGAAGTCTCTCTTACCGGTTCAAAATTTCAAATTCGACCAATCAACGGCGAGGGAGACTGTGGTTCAAGAGGACTATTTAAGGTAATAACAAACATATTTCATTGGTTAAAAGACTTGAATCAACCGTCTGTTCAGATACTGTAGATTGGGTAATAAAATAAATTTCTGGAAACCAAAAATATTCATCTTTTTTCTGATTGGCGCCTGCGACCCTGCGAATCGCAGAAACCTACCCTAATTGAAGCAAATATAATGACTTTTGGCATTTTTTATTTTATTATTTCGCCTGCCACCCTGCGAATCGCAGGTTGGCAAAGTCAAGTATACTTAAGAATCAACTTGATTAAAGTATGGAACTTTCCCCACACGAACGGGTTAATACTACTTAAATTATCCATATAAATTTTCGTCACTTCTCTGAAGCATACTCACCTCACAACTCGCAAATAGAGAAGCTTGATGGTATTGTGAAGGTCAATATGCCAAGAACCTTGAAGGAATTTTGTGCAGTTCGATATGAGTAAAATCATGTGAAAGCCCCCATGGTTTAAGTTTTTCCAGAAATTGATGATTAAGTTGTTCATGCAGTTATTCATATTTGAAGTTATTAATCATTCTTATGCCGCAAGGAGACTGCGCCTAAAGCGTAAGCGGTCTACAATTTTGATGATTTAAACTGGTGCAATCGATAGATCTCCACAAGACGAATCCAAAAATATAGAAATCTCAAAAATGAAATTTTTTCAAAGTCTGCCGATGGTCAACTTCGGGACGTCGGTACATAGCGACTATTTCACTTCTTGGGCCCCAAGTAGGCTTAACATGTAGCCACAGACGCGCTCTATAGCACTGTATACGTAACACCAAACTGTCTGATTGGCAATAAGTCTGATTAAATTTTCCGTGTCTTCATATGTTTGCCTGTTTTCCGCCTCCATGGGTGAGTAATCCAAATATTACAAGCACTGTAGGTGGAAATCTTTTATGCAATCAAGTCCCAGCATATGGCATAACGTCTGGCCAGCTATTGCTGACCGGCTTCACGTCATCATGCGGTTCCATTCTTGGTGATTTCATTATTACCTATTCCGCAACGTCTAGTCTTGTTGCAACTGTAGCATTGAATATGTTTTACGGCAATGTGACGACAATATACGACCAATGCAATTTGTGCGACAACTGCATTGACACTAGCGCAATGCACAAATAAGCTTCTGCTTCCGTCGATGAATTTTCTCTCGAATACGTCCATCGTAACGGATCCGACACTTCTCCCGTCGCTTCGCGAGAAGGCACTCGTCGCTCAAAAAGACATGCTCGATCTTGGTGTTCACTTGGTTCAATATACGGCTTACGAAATAGTGATGGCAATATAACTTTCTTGAGGTACAACATCTTTGACCCGAAATAACCCCGGTCTTTCACGTGGTATTTTACGATGGATTGGGCAGTTGCAAATCTCGAAGTCATTTCTTTCCATGACAAGAACAGTCTCAATGTCCTCACGTCTCCTTTGTATGATGTTGCAAGTCTTGTAAATCCGCTTGAAATTCCTGTTAACGTGGCTTTCTATATTCGTTATGCATGCTTGTATGTCACAACGATTATCATTTGTGTTGCTGTGCTTGCATCCATCTACCTTTTCATGAACAAAGGCTATGTCGAAGGTCTCAACCTGTTTGAGCTCAATCGGGTGGCGGGCATTGTCTGGATCGGTCGCACGTTCCTTTTTATTCGAAGTATGGCTGCCATTTGTTGTGCTCCGAACTGAAGTGTTGTCCCTCGATACGATCAATCGCATCTGGCATTTGGTTTCTGCGTCTGATGTTTTGAATGAAAGCCCGTCCGACAAAGCCATTCGCGTTTGAAAAGTGTTCCTTGCTGCTGGAGAAGTCTCGTGGCTTGGCTTTGTTCTCAGTGATATTTTCATGGTGTGGGGTGTAGCTGCACTTCTCTCTTGGGCATCCCCAGCGACCCACACAGCTACGATGCAGCGGCAGTGCACGCAAGTTCACGTTGATTATCAGCTCGTATGCACTAGTGGTAGGACTTGAGCGAAATATATTTTGATGAAAGTAGTTGACATATTCCGGTAGGCACGATATCAATCGGTAGTTTTGGCCGATTCATGGCATTAGTGGGTATTTGTGTCGGCTCTATTACTGTTTGTTATCTCTACGAGCGTATTCGCCATCCTTCACTGCCCCCAACACGTCAAGATTCCTTTTTCTAAGCCAAATATGTATTTGAACCCGGCCGATGGATGGACCACAATGTAAGCTGGATTAAACGACTCACCCTGAATACGTAAATCTTGTAGATCTACTACCTCGATGCATCGTCGGCAGCAATCAACGGCATTTTGTCGCTTCGTTTTTCCAACATCTTTTATATTCCCGACCTCAAGATCTGGCGAATTTTTGTGATTGAGGAGCCTGCTGAGAAGCGAGCACGACTTGAACGCGATGGGGAATTACATTTGCTCTCGGCAATTCCACTCACAGATTAGTGATTACATATATTGTCTTTTTCACCCAAATTTGTATTTTTCTACCAAAATTGAGTTCATTTCCAAATCGATTCCATCATACTGAAGTCAAGTATAAATGAAAAGTACGGTAAATTGGCCAAATAAAATTCACGTGTGTATAGGTGTGTTTTGCGTGAACTTGGTAAATACTCGATTCTGATTGGCTGATCGATTTGAAAAATCGATACATTTGAGACCCCTCTCACAATTTAGAATGAAATCGACAATACTTCATGAATTATTTCATGTACAAATTCATCCAGGGTAGTTGATTATTTTAATCATGACGTAATGGCTGGGAACTTCGTCATTTGTTATTTTCTACAAAGCGAGGACTATTAATGCCTCGATCTCAAGCTTCTTTCTTCAGACAATGATCGACATGAAACGCGAAGGGCGTGTGTAAGCTCAATTTCAGTGAGGGTATTTTTTTCCTGTAAGCTGATAATCGAATGAAAGGCTCTAATAAATTCAGGTATAACAAGGAGAGCTAGAAGGCTCCCCCGGTAGAAAATGAAGCTCGTTGTTGCACAGCTAATACGGCCTCGATAATGTTCGAGGCAGATGATTATTGTCGGTATTTCGTAATTCGATTTAAATTCTATTAGACTGTCGGCTATCTTAGCCACAGGAACGAGCTCATTAGTCATCATGATAGCAACCTGTTTAAAGCGGAACCTTGTTGGTTTCGTTTGGATTCACGTCAGCTTTTTCCATAGCCACCTTCGCGACACAAGTCCAAGAAAATACCGCTTTGAGCTTGAATCAACGCTGTGGGGGTGTCATATTGCACGAGTTGGCCTTGGTCAAATACCAAAATTCTATCGCTGTCGAGGACAGTATCGAGGCGATGAGCAATCGTAAGCACCGTGGCGTTCACAAACGCCAGACGAATCCCACGCTGCAATATTTGATCCGTGCTGTGGTCCATTGTAGCCGTCGCTTCGTCCATGGCAACAATACGACGAAGAAGAGCTCGAGCCATGCAAAGCATTTGCCGCTCCCCAACGCTGAAATTCGTTCCATTTTCTTCCACAATTGTCTCCAAGTGATCAACTCGACTTCTTGCGAGCTGCACACTTCGTAAAACTTTTTATAGCCTACCATCTGTCGATTCATCCAGTGGATCCAGGTATTGGCGCAAAGTTCCCTTGAACAAAATTGGACTTTGCGGGATCATTGCAATGCTTTCCCGCAAGGTTTTCAGACCGACAGCCGCAATATCGACACCATCAATCACAATACGACCAGAAGCAAGCTCATTAATGCGAAAAAGGGCCATGGTCAAGCTAGATTTGCCTGCACCAGTGCGCCCAACAATCCCAATCTTCTCGCCTGGAGCAACAGTGAACGAAATGTCTCGCAGGGCCAGTGGTGCATTTGACTTGTAGCGGAAACTGACATGCGCAAAGTGAATCGACCCAGTTTGAGGCCATGACGATGGCGTGGCTCCAGGAATATTACGAGGTGCCTCTTGTTCAATCTCGTGGGTATACTCGGCTATTCGTTCAGGTGCAACCATTTCCGTCTCGAGTTCAGCAACCAGACGGAGATCATTCCTTCAAGCTGCGATGTAATTTGCAACGAGTAGGAAATGACGAGACCGACGACGCCGGCACGCAATAGATCTTGCAAGTAGACGAGAGATAAGCCAGTGACCAAGACAAGCGTGGCACTGATCACTTGGATACGACAAGCAAACCACTGAGTGACAAATGCTTGACAGCAAGCAGCTTCATTCGTATGATTGACATGAAGTTGATGACGTCGATCAAAGAGCGCCTTCAATTGCCTCCGTCATGTCGGAAAGAAGAGGCGACTTTGCAACTTTGACAAGCCGTTCACACTCTCTCTCGCGGGTTGAATGTACATTGCACCGACTCGGAAATAGATTGCAGCAAGTGGCAACAAGAGGATTGCCATGAATTTGATACTAAAGACGATGATCCCGATGGAGAAGAGCAAAATGAACGACGTAGCACAGAAATAACCCATGTCGAGCGGCAACAGGGAGTCCACTTGGCTCATATCACCTCCGAGACGATTCAAAATCCGCCCGACGGGGGTAGCATCAAAGAAACGAAGAGGAGCGTGCAAGAGAGCTTGGGTGAGGTCGATATACATTGCTTTCGACGCTCGAAATCCCGCTCGATAGACAACGAGCACTCTGAAGAGCACAGCGATGGCAGATCCAAGCGTAAGCAATGCATACACACCAAAAAGGTGGAACCGAGGGGGGGTCAGCTTGAAATTTAGCAGGATCTGAGGCAGTCATATTGGCGTTTGTCCAGTCGCTAAGCCACAAAACACTGGCGACTAAGAGCTTTAAAGTACGCAGCAAAGATTTTGAATGAAACGCGACCGACGTGACGCTCTTCCGGCATCCGCGTAACAAGCTCTGGCCGAGGCTGACGCGAGCGTTTTGGCCACCAGACAGTGTGACGCCCTTCGAGCCAATTTCCGTTCGGTCGGATCCAAGTGCACAAGTTTCGACGACGTGATGGTAGCGCATCGAGTCCTAGGGCAAGCCAAATAAAATATTGTCTCGAAGTGTCATGTTTTGAAGCCACGGGAGCTGTCCAACGTATGCAACGCGACCGCGGACACTGACGGAGCCTCGAAAAGGCTCGAGTTCGTTCAGTAAGACTTGACACAGCGACGTTTTTCCTTGGCCAACGGTGCCATGCACGACAACCAACTCACGTTGGGATATGGAAATATTCACATGGTCAAACAATGGCGGAACGTGTCGTTGCCAGCCAAAGGAACCGTCGAGAATGTGAATAACGAAATCTTTTTTGTCGCGAAATGAGATTTCCAAGGGCTGCAGCTCAGGAAGGCCAAGAAAGTCTTGGACTCGATCGAGCGAGACGAGAGCGCGCATGCAAGTGGCGAGCATACTGGGAAGTCGCATCATGGGAGCCTTGATCATGTTGAAGAGGCAAAGATTTTAGCAGCAGTCAATGGTTTGCGCAGCACCAACACATAAGTTGCAAAGGAAACCGTGGTCAAAAGCGCCGGCGCGGCGTAATTCATGCCCGACCATTGCTACATGAATCATGGCCGCCGACCATAGACTTTGGAGTTCATCCGCGCGAAGTTGTTGGAGCGTGGCGAAATAGCGCTCCTCCCACGCATGTAATTTGACAAGTTGCATCGAGCTAAAGACAGCATGGACGACGTCATCCGTGCATCTGTCTCTTTCCATGACAAGTCGGTCGGCGTCGCCGTCGTATGTCGCCAAGAGTTTGTTGATATAGAACGAACCGAGAATGACCAAGATGCCACCGACCATGGCCATGTCAAGCACACGCCACAATAGAAACAAGAGCAGCGCGACTTGAAGTGGCAACGATCCACATTGGATTCACGGCGCGGCATGCCGCGAGAATCGCCGGAACGTCGGTGGAAAACAAATTGGAAATGTCACCAGGGCCATGCCACGTACGGGCAAACGGACTCAGTCGCATGGCCTTGCGGTAGATCAGCGTTTGAAACGACGAGCACAACTGGACACCGACAAGTTGCGTGCGCTGATCCGCTTGTAACTGAAGAAGAGCTTGGGCAACTTTGAGAAGAAAGAGGATGCAGACGGGCATGGCAAGTGTCGTCCAGGAGGACGACGAGTGTGTTTCCATGGCCGAGACGACCATTTCAAGCACAATGGGCCCTCCAAACGAGCAAAGCATCGAAACCAACTCGACGCCTCCGATCACGATCAATGGAGAGCCAAAGAGCGCCAACGCAGAGCGCCACAACGACTTGGATTGTCCAAAATGCGGTTCCAACTGGTCAATCAAGACACCGCTGTCGTATTCGTTCGCCAATGGCCAGATATCGCTCGGAGCAAGCTGACGCGCGTTTCCCACTGCCATGAATGGATCAATCCAGAGATACAATAAGCGCGAGATCTACGACGCCGATTCAAGAGGATGAATATGCAAATTCGAGCTCGTGGACGATGGGATTGAGCCATACGTTGTCGCCGCTGAGCTTGCGGTCGCCATTTCGTGTAGCTGGAGCGGACTGCAGCAATTTTGGGAATGAACCTTGGTACAAGATTGACGAAATCGAACTATCCCTTGGACTGTAGACCACTTTGAAGTTGTGGAATCATCCTGATGACTCTCGCTGGCCAATCATGACCAGACAGTCAGTCGCCAAGTGGTTTTCCAGCTGGCATTTGACATGGATGTCGAGTAGAGTTCGCTACTTTACGTATAGTAGAATTTTACTTACGTTCACTTCACGTTAGTGTACAAGTAGGTGTGTATACTTAAACATACACATGTTTAAGTATTCAAAGGCTGACCAAATGCAAAAGTATTCGTTTGAATACACACATCTTAACACAAGTCATTCTTTTGTCTCTTCTTATTCATCACTCTCGCAAGCATCGCTTTCATAACCCATCATGACATCTACGACGCCATCACATGTAGTGAAATGAGAGTTCATGTAGAGCTGGACAAGTTTCGTCACCATGTCAGAGCTCAGAGGAAGTAGTTGATGGACTCTGAATCGTCATTGCCATCGATCGGATCGAACCCGGGACCATGGTTATGGTGGTTTAGAGTCATAACTATTGCACCAAATTGAACCACATATCTGAAGTGCGGAAAAATTTGTTGTGCTCATCCTCAAAAATATATGGTGAAATGTAAAGTAAGAATTACTTTACATTACTTTACGTATAATTTAGTATAGTGTTTGTGCAGTGTAAAGTCTAATGTCGAGTCATCGATTCGTCCATTTGAACACGACTATGGTCGTTTTTTTGACATTTCCGTGACATTCCGTGGACAAAAGCACCGTCGTCGCGAGCATGAGGACAAACAAACCTGTCGTCGTCAACTTTGGCCAAGAAACTAATTATAGACTGGACATTTTGGTATGCCATTGGACATTTCCATCGCGACGAGTTCCATCACGACGCGCAATGTCAAACATCTCAGCGTCTTGGGGCTCTCATTCAGGTGAGAGAGATGGACTCTAGCTCCGTTTGATAGTTTTTCTCGTGACAGGATCGCCAAGTCATCTTGCAGATCAAGTTCATGGCCCTATAACTCGAAACAATCCTGAACGAATAAGCCACTACTCAATAAAAAAATCATATCTACGTTCAGAATACGATCCCTTTGACTGAAGGGAAGAAGGGGGGAAGAAGGGGGAAGGAGCTTCTTGAAATGGGGACGAGTCTGTCGATAAAACAACCAAGGGGGGAATACCCCCCGTCTGTTGATCGCTCAAGGGCTCTCGTGATGGATCATTTACTACAATGCATGACGCATGCCCTGCGCTCTCCATGTGTTGCGATAATTGTACCAATTGAACTCGTGTTTATTATTCCAGAGCAAAGTGTTGTGGTACATGAGTCGTTTGACGCATTCAACAACGCCACGTTTGACTGCCTTCATGAGCTCAACAAGAGCCAAGCGATGAACCACAACCGTCGTGAAACGCACGTCGACAGCAGCCCCGTCGCTAGACGCTCTTCCCTCACAACTATTTAACGTTTCATCGGTCAGAGCGGTCGAGGATAAAAGGCGAGAGATAAAATACAATGACTGACCTCAAGCATGGAGGAAAACAAAGTTTCGCAAGCCAAGGCTATAAAACAAAGCCTTTTCTCGGGAGCGTCAGCAGATTGAATCTCGTGGCTCCTTGTACCTGGAAATTGGATCAAATGCGAGTTTGTAACCCGCAAAGCTCACAATGTTCAAATGTCCTATGTTCAAAAGGTCAGGAGAGTCTTCAGGTCGGCGAATAAGTTTTTGTCGTCTAAGAAGGAGCTCTACGCCTTGAACAACTGCGTGGACGACGTCCGACGTGAGCCTGGCAAATTGTGCCCACTGAAGCGAAATTGCGTCGCTACCCAGGTGTGAAGCTAGCTGACAAATGACATCGAGTCGTGTTTGAAGAGACTTTTTCGTGATCGAGATAGTCGCAAGTATGTTGTATTACCTACTTTGTGGCCTCACCTGGCTCTGAAATGGTTTTTTGGATCTTTCCCCTTCGTGAACCTTACATTGTTGCATCCAAGTCGACATTGTCGATCGATTTGACTCTCTGTGTGTCAACATATCGCCTCAACTTTGACGAAGCAGGGGCTAGCCTCCTTAAAACGAAGCAGCAAATGCTGAATCACGAAAGAATTCCATCCTCTCTTGACGGCACGAGATGTGTCTTTTCCATCAATCAATCCAATTTTCCATATATCGCTGCATTTATGAACTTGATCAACGACGACACGAGAGAATTGTTCGGCTTGGGTTAGCATATGAGGTGGCTCATCGTAATATTCAGGTAGACAAGATGGTCGGCAAAACTGCTGATGGTCGGCACTTGCTTACTGCACCATGGGTCTTCGCCATTGGCAGGATCACACAGTGTAAATGATGTCGAGTCTTCAGTGTACCAAATTTCTTGCGCTTCGTGGATGTAGCCTTGCCATTCCAGAGGCACATGCGGCACAATATCTCGCCAATGCGTAATCCGATGAATATCACTGACAATATGTGTCAGACGGGACACAAACGCTGGATTGCCCACGCGTGGCTCGCCAAATGTAAGCATTGACTCTGTGGTAATGTTATGTCTTGTATGTAAGTCGACGACGGCAATCGCTGCGACAGCAGAGCCCAGAGAATGGCCCGTAATGATTAAAGGCGCGGAGGGGTGCAGTGCAAATAGAGACGAGAGCGCGACGAAGAGCTTGTCCTGTATGCTCTTGTAGACGGCATAAAAACCACGATGGATAGCTGCTTTGGGAAAAATATGAGGCCATGGTCTAGTCTTGAGGAACGACAGATTATCGACCCAGTTCTTGACGTCCATGCTGCCGCGAAACGCGACGACGACGTGCGTTCCTGTAAAGCCTAGAATACCCTGAAAAGATTCGCTCTTGTCATTGATCACAATCAAGTCCTGCAGCTTCGAGACATTAGCGCAAGGTGGACATGTCCACGACTCGACATCCTTCTTTGGACAATAGGCTGTCGAGACCAGGCGCCCGAGATAAATAGCATGGGATTCATTGTACACACCAGACGTACCGCCTAGTGCTGTGCGTGTGTACTCGTAGACAGGAGCCCGCGTTGGCACTGCAGCGGCCAAGACAAAGCTTGCGAGAGCCACGGCAGCCGCCGTCGCCCAAAACATTTTCGAATTCAACAGTTATTTTGTTCGATTAATTTATCTTGTTTTGTCTTTTTCACAGAAATTTGTATTTTTCACTGAAATTTGTATTTTTGACTAAAATTTGAAATATTCTCAAATACTATCAGGTATAGTGAGTTCAAGTGTAATATGAAAGTACATTCAATAAAGTAAAGTTTGGAATGTGTGTTTTGGGTGTGTTTTTGTGAAGAAGGCAAATACTCGATTCTGATTGGCTATAGATTTCAAATAGATTTGGAAAAATAGATATTGTGGATTCGCTAGAAATTTCCCAATTTGGATTCGTTTTTTGTATCAACTCCTATCGCGCCAATACATTGGACGAATGAAAATTAGAACAGTACTTTCTCTCATGGGAACAGTACTTTCTTTAAAATTTTATTCAGCCAATCACAATCGCCCTAAATATTTATTAGCCAATGGCGTCGATTGGTGAATCGATCCGCCGGCGTGATTCGATTGAACGGGGTCTGGAAATTCGTATCAAATCAACAATACATTTGAGTGTATGTAACAATACAGTTTTGATCAAAATCGACGAAATTTGTGTGATCAATCTGGCAATAGAATTCAAGTATAATCGGAAGGTACATGAATTAATGTGTGTGTGTGTTGGTGTGTGTTTGTGTGTGTTTTAAACAAACTCTGGACGCTGATTGGCTGGTTCGATTTGGTGATTGACGATGTGTGTCGTGCATTTTCCAATTCCTCACATTTTATGCTGAACTTTGAGATTGAATTCTATATATTTATCAAGTGTATTGAATTTGCGTCGATTTTGCACGACACGTGTCAAGCAATGGCAGGCAGTGATTTCATTGGAGAAATAACATTTTAAAAAAGACGACGATGGCCTCAAGCACGCGCTAGGCTTCAACGTTGGAAGCCATCCGTGAAATGCGGGTTGCGAAGTCCACAGAGGCTGGATACAAGAGTGGAATCAACCAAATAAAGAAATGGATTTTGGTGCACAGAAGCTCCGATATGCTAACTTCTGATAGCGACATCAACTTGTCAGTCTTTGGATACACCGATTTTTTTGCTTTCATTCAATGGATGTTTCAAAACACTTCAAACAAGCCAAATACTCTGGCTAGCTATCGATCGGCGATAAAAGATTTGTACAAGCGTCAAAATATGGTCGTTGCGTTGCAGTACGACACCTATATGAAAGATTTATTTCAAGGTTAGTTATATTCACACATATATATGAGACCCCGGCAAACATTTGATGGATAAGCCGTTTTTTGTCATCCGAGAAAATCAACTTTAAAGTGCAAGTACTCAGACGAAAGTGATTATTGGAATGACCCATCCAACAATGACAGCTCAAGCGACGAACAAAATACATCTTCCCATGCCTCCTCGGACACGACAATCAATGTGAGTGAACTTTGCGGTATGGAATGCTGTGAGAAGAAATGCTTGATTGAAAGAGAAGAAGAGGCGGCTAGTCTTCTCGCTTCGGTGTCGCAAATGTCCAAGCGTGAAAAACAAACTTGCATGCTGACGTGCCTATCCCTTCTATGGAAGCCAAAGTCGGACGCCACCGACTCCAACAAGAAAACACGGGTTCGATTTCAGTATCGAATCCCCCTTGTTGGAGATGTCTGCTACATTGATTTTGCCCAATGCTTTGGAGTTTCAACTCCTACGCTTGAGCGCGATCGCCAGAGAATTGCGCATGGCGACTTTGCTCCGAAAACCCATGGCAAGAAAAAGAATGGAAATGCTGTTACTATCGATGTGCAAAAGGTTGTCAGGTGGTTTGAAGGTTTCGCAAAGGAAGTTGGCGAGGTCGTGCCCGTAAGAGTTCGTCAGAAGACCACTGAAGTGGGGCCGTAACGAAACAAGTCTCGTCGGCATTGTTCACGTTTTTGCCATCGTACATGACATGGCCATGAATACTGAAAGACTACGAAAAGTTTGTTGCAGCTGGCTGGGAACGAATTTTAGTTCCTTCTGAGCGTTCATTTTGTCGCATTCTCCAGCGTGAATGCAAAACGATTTTGGTGCGTTCACCTCAAGCCAATGTTTGCGATGCTTGTACAATTTACAAGAATATGATTGCGGATGCAAAGGACCCTGAAGTGTTTGCATTGCACGTTCAGACAGCGAGGCAAATGAGGTATAGACATCATTTTGTTTGCCGAACTCTCATTCTCACAAATAGGCAAGTATATAATGAAGATTGTAGCCAAGCCTCGGAGTCTCATGTTGTTCTGACTATGATTTTCTCACAAAATCTTACTCTTCCCAATGCTGCGTCAACGCCGTCTCAATGGTATTTCTTGTCGCTGGTGTCCATTTCAGTCTTTGGAATTTTCAATGTTGGGCTGAATGTACAATCCAACTTCGTCTACACTGAGAGGGTGGAAAAGGAAGCAATGAAGTTATTTCTATGTTGGAAAAATACTTCAGGCTCAACTCAGTCCTCGATGGAAACAAGACGTTGGCTTTGTATGCCGACAATTGCGGCGGTCAAAACAAGAACAATTTTGTCATCAAGTACTTACTCATGGCTACATTGACTGGAAGATTGGCTCAAGTTGACTACATTTTTTTGTTAAAGGCCACACGAAAAATGCTTGCGATCGGGGCTTCGGGCACACAAGAAAGAAGTTTGTCAAAACGGATTGCTGGACGTTTGAACACGTCGTGGATGCTGTCAAAAATTCGTCGTCATCAAACACATGCATTTCATTGGTAAATGAAGAGTCACCTTTCAGCGACTACAAGGCCATCGTCGACGAGCTGTTCTCAATCCTACAAGGCATTCAAAAGTACCAAATGTTTAGAATGCGCAGCGATGAGCCCGGTGTTGTCGAATGCCGGCGGCATCCACACGATGAGCCCAAGAAATTCGACCTGAGGCGGGCATATGACGGAATTGTTGTTACAAGTGAACGAGCTACAGTGTTGTGGGATCAATGCGAGCCGCTGGATCGTCCGTCTGTGAATCCCGAAAAGGCGCGAGATTTGTACACAAAGATCCGTCCATATGTGCCACAAGAATTCCAGAACTGCGGCTATTATGACAAGCCAACTCATAGTGTGAGCGAAGCCGCCAAGCGTGTTAAGCGAGCCAGGGTACATCAGCAAAAGCGACAGAAAATAGCTAGCTGAATACGGCACACAAAATGATGTTTATCAAAATATTAAAAAAATCATCATTTTCCTGTCCGGAAAAAATTCGGCTAAAAATTTTAATTGGCTAATTAATCATCTTTTAGTGCGTTTTAGGCCAATTGGTAGCCAGAAATCGACAGCTCTTGCAAAATACTGTCCAATGGTGCAAAAAAAATTTTTTGAAAAAAATTGAACTTTGCGGCATGGCCGTCGCGCCGATTGTCGTATCTCGGTGACCAAAGCGAGTTTGGGGGACCACAGCTCGTCAAAATGTAGCTAAGACACTGCTCCATCGCACTTCATAGCTAACTCCAACTTCAAGAAAACGCGGTATCCATCATTTGGTTTGCCGGGGTCTCATATAGCTTATGCTGATAGGAATGCGCCGTCATCACGCTGAACAGACGCAGTCTGGGAACCTCAAATTGTCTGGCAAGCCCTATGAGCTACTCAATGTATGAACGACTGTGCTTGGAGTCGATAAAGGTGCTAGATGGTGGCTTTTGTCATCTATTTCTTACGTTATCTTGGAATTTGATGTGTCGCTCCATGTCGACACAAACAATACAAATCAGTCATATCTCTCACGAAGAAGACGCCATCGGAATTGTATTTGTAAAGAGCAAAACCGACCAAGCTGGAGAGAAGCATCGTGACCCTCGTCATATATATATGCAAATCCATTCAAGCCAAGCACTTGTGTATTTTTAGCTCTAGGTATCTACTTGGCCAGCAACCCTCAGCTTAAACCTGGCCTCCTTTTTCCCGGTGGTAAACAGAGGGATCGTTTTGGTAAGGCATTATCCCGCTTGGTTCAAAATTTACTGAATGAAACGACTCCATCAATTGGCACCCACTCGATTCGTAAGGGTGTTACCACCTACGCTTGTTCTGGGAGTACATGCGGTCCATCCTTAGCCAGCGTGTGTCTGAGGTGTGGTTGGACCATGGAAAATGTTTTAGAGAGATATATCCATCACGAGCGTGCTGGTGACCAGTATTTGGGTCGCGTTGTAGCCGGGCTTCCAAATCACAAGACTGAATTTGCTACACTCCCTCCTCATTTTCCTGGTGAAATCGACCCAATTGTGAAGCGTGGAGTCGAAATTGTCTTCCCAGTTCTGGCCCACGAGTCGTCTATTTTTCCGGTCTTGGCACTTGCTCTGGCATCACTAGTCTATCACTCTGAGTGGTTTGAATCTATACTCCCTCCGAAGCATCCGTCGCTCTCATCTGCCATATTTTCAAGTGTGGATGTGTTGGCCCCTCTCAAGCAGAATGTCATGATTAAGTCAAATCACCTTACAGCAACTGGAATACCTCCACACGTCATCGAAATCATGAAGCAATTATGAGTTTACCAGACGAGATCTGTCGTCAATTGAAAGGTGTTGCATGCGGACAAATCACTCGTGAGATCCTAGAAACTACTTTGCCCAGCTTTCTCGATTGTCTGGGTCATCGTAATGAAGTTCACGAAGCTCCAAACCATGCTGAAAATACCAGGCAAATATATGTCTGGAATGGTCGAATGCCCAAGCTCCCAAAAGATTTTGAACTCCCGGCGGTAGATGCTGCCACGGCTTGGCGACTTTGGTTGCTTGGCAACGCCAAGAAAGGTTACCCTCCGTATAGGTACATTGTTCCCTTGGACTTGTCCTCGTCCAAGCAGCGAATGGTCTTGTCAGACTGGAAGTTTGTCTTGGGCAGATTCGAGTTTGCTTGTCTTCATGTTGGCTTGTCCATTCCAGATCAACCTACGGAAGAAGACGTAGTGAAGTTGTTTGAGCAAGTCGCATTGTACATACGTGCCGTGTGCTCTTCAGTTTCGAGCAAGCGAATCCGCCGAGTCACGCAACTCAAACTCGTATCTCTGATCCGCACGCTCGGCAAAGCCACATCGAACAACGATTTCTAAATGACCAATAGAGTGAATTCAGTGTTGAAAATGATATAAATTTAAACCAATAGCAATGAGCATGCTTGCCGTCGTGCAAATTCCAAACACAATACAATATATCACTGCAATACTTAGTAGGAACTATAGTCCTAACTATTTTGATAGACTTTTGTTAGTTTGACATACATTCTATGTACTGAGAACATGGAACACAATTTCGAAGAAAAATCAAATCAAGAAAGGCTCATATCATAATTGCTGCAAATTATTGCCTCTGTGAAAAGCCAGGCACCAATTTTGACGAGAAACCCGCGCATCTAAGGAAGTGACACAGCGCACTCCCGAGCGCCATGACTTTTGCGAAGGAGAAACCACCTGGCAACATGTGTCGCCACTATAGCTGTGGGTCTGTGTGTATACTTGATATGTACTGTACTGTATACATACAATGTATCCATACAGCTGTATTCGATTGTACAAATCATCCAAATTTTACATTACTGATTTCCCTCCGGTTTGGAAACGGTCACAACTCGATAATTTCTGAAACATTATAAGTATAGATTTTCGGAGTTTTTGGATGACGATCAAAGTTTCAAAATTTTGAATTTATTGTTCACAATGACCAAGACAAGAATGACCATCCATGACAAGAACCTCCTCCGCTTGAGATGGAAGTCGCAACCGCACGGGACGTACACTGAGTTGGGAATATGGGCAGCACAAGAGTTTAAACTACTCAAACCGCCGACTAAGTCAGCAATATGCAAGATCCTGAAAAAGGGAGACTCTCAACGCTTTGATGCTAAGTCTAGAAAGAATGACAGCTCAGTGCGATTGCCGGAAATTGAAAGCGAATTAGCCAGTTGGGTCCTAAAATGTGAAGCTATCGGAGTCTCCATAACTGGAGACTTGATCAAACACCAAGCTTTCGAACTGTGCAACACGAGCGGCATACCGCCTTGCACGATGCTGGCCTTCTCGAACGGCTGGCTCGAAAAATTCCAGAAGAGACACGGCTTCAGCAACAAAATTCAGCACGGCGAAGCGCGTTCAGCATGCCTTGAAGCTGTGGACAAAGGCCGTCAAGCTATGATGAAAGCTACCGCGGGCTACTCCAAACATGATGTTTTCAATATGGATGAGACATCGTACTTCTTTTCGTTGGCACCTCACCGCTCCATTACTCGTAATCGCCTGCCTGGCGTGAAGAAATCAAAGAAGCGAATCTCCATAGCTCTTACCACAAACGCGAACGGTTTGGAGATGATCGATCCACTCTTCATTGGCAATGCTCAGCGACCAAGATGTTTCAAAGGCAAAAGCTGCAAAGATCTTTGGTTCAAATATGCTGCAAGTAAGAAGGCTTGGATGAACTCCACCATTTTCAAGTCTCACCTCAACGATCTCAACGACAAAATGGCTTCTCAAGGTCGCAAAATCTTGCTGTTGGTCGACAATGTATCCTCTCACAAAGTGGAGATCGACTTGACTAATGTTGAACTGAAATTCCTGCCTCCTAACACAACTGCACACCTGCAACCTCTTGACGCCGGAATTATTGCTTCCTTCAAGGCAAAAATCAAGAAGAAGCAACTTGAGCATGCCCTAAAACAAGTCAACTGTGTGATATCTGGTGGCCAGGCCAAACTGTATGACGTACCGCTTCTCGATGCAATTCGTTGGGCTCGAGATGCTTGGAGAGAAGTGACACCATCGACAATATCAAACTGCTGGGAGCGTGTTGGGATTCTTGATGATGGCTTGTCGACACTGAGTCATCAATTTGAGAATTGGAGTGTTGAGGACAATGGTCTTACACTAGTGTAGTTGATTAACACAGTTCTTGCTTGATCTTGTTGACGATGTAGTGATGTTTCCACCATCAGAAATGAAGTCTCAATGAATGGTAAAGGAGCTTACCCCTTAAACTAATACCTTTAAAATTTTATATATCTAAACAATTAATGTTTTTCAGCCGTTTCCAAACGGGAGGGAAATCAGTATCATGTTAGTTATCACCAAAGTTCATGGCGCTTGCACTACTCACTACTCATCGCTTGTCGGTATTGCCTCGAGATCCATACAGCTGACCTACATCACTTCATCGTCGCTTTCAAAAGTTCCACAGTCCATATCACTCGCATCTTGAAGGACACCAGGATTCACAGAACTTGCGCGTCGAGCACACTGTATTACAGCCATTACAAATGGCTCTTCTCGGCAACTTGGAATTTTTCGTTTGAGCTGTCCTGCATTAAACATGATGGCCATTTGCTTCTCGACTTTATGTGCTGAAAGCGATGATCTCTTCTTTGAATGAATTAATTTTCCAGTTTTGTGATTACGCTCTCCCCCAGCAGCACTAGTTGGATTACAATGAATGTTTTCAAGTAGAGGTGCCAGTGTTTTATAGTTTGAACGCATAAAAGTCCACAACAAATGCGGCTTTAGTGTCTTCATTGCATTGAATACATGACCATCATCTCTGTTGTCGACCAAAAACATTGCGTAATCAGTAACTAATTGTTTTTTCCTATCAGGATCACCAAATGCAATATCACTCAATGCAGAAAAGCATTGATCAGCGAGGGGGCCATGACCAAGTTCTAGAAATGCATCACCAAGGGTACTGTCAACGTCAGATCTAAACTCATCATACAATGGATCGGTGCAGAACGCAAGACAATGGCTAGCGCAATAGATTGATTTCCACCGCTTGTGAATAAATGATTCCATAGTAGTTTGACCAATTTCCAAACAATTCAAAGCTTCGGCCAAATGTGTCCTGAATTGATATTTAATAATGATGAATGCACTGTAGACGGAAGAAAATGTAGCGTGATCACTCTCCAAATAACCAAGTGATGCACATACAGGATGCAAGAGACTGTTGAGATATTTTACACCATTCCAAAAGTCTGCTGAAGAAAGATGACTTGCAAGCTCTGTGTTAAATTGAATGCCCAAGTCAATCAATGCATTTGTTGGCAAAGATACTAAAACGTACTGAACTTGAATGATTCGGGAAAACATGTATTTTGAAGACGACCACCGGGTTTTTGTAAATAATATCAAAGATAATAACTTGCCATATTTTTCATTCGTAAGCTTCGTGAATAATTGGTACATTCGATGTGATCCGCGGATGTATTTGACTATGTCGATGCAAATACTGAGGAAATATCGAGGTCGTGCCAGCGCTAGGAGGTCCAATACTAAATTGTTTAAACCATGAGGGGCACACCCATAAGCTATTGAGATGAAATCATAGAATGGCGTAATTTCGCCATGACGGCTGGAGAATCTGAAACAAAGCCAAAAGTAATTTGTGTCGGCCAATTGTCGTTGTAGTTCAGAGCATTGACCAGATTAGCTTTTGCATCAAGCATTTTGGACATTAGATTATCTGTGGATTCTTTTGCAATGTCAAGACAAATGTTTTCAAGGAATAATGCCACAGGTGTACAAGTCATGAAATTCAAAGTTTGCTTGCCAAGGACGTTAGTCGCACCATCAATAGAGAAACAAATGTGCTTGCATCTACGAAGATATGATAGAGTTTCATTCATGACATTTGAATAACAAATATCAAGCAATTCACCACCAATAACAGTACGGTCAGGAATGATATAGCCAGGATTTAACTTTGCAAAAAAGTTACGCCAAGCTTGATTTTGGAAGAAAGAAAAGCTGAGCCCATTACAATGTATAGCGTTGGCTAATAAAATGTCCAGCTGAGATTTATCAGATTGGGTTAACTGGACAAACTTTAACGTCTGTTGAAGCTTTCGTTGCATAGCCGCTGAAACAACACGAGAGACAGTACCATCATTTGTTGCCGACTTGTCAAGAGATTGGGAATTCTGTAAAGATAACGAGTTCTGTACAGATAAAGGTTCCTGTAAAGAAAAAGATTCCTGTATTGAAATTGACTGCTGCAGGCTTGTTGACGGGGGAATGCTCCTTCCTATGGAAACAGACTGCGAAGAGCAAGAGGATAAATGGATTTTCAGCCTGGCAACAGCCGCCACAACAGGAGCATTGCAGGCTTTACAGCAGACATAAGTTGTCTTCCTGCGTTTAAACTTCGGACCGTACTTTAACCAAGTGGAATCGCATGGCGGTGCCATAACCTGTACAAGTCGGCCATAACCTGTACAAGTCGGAGATGCCCCGAGTGAAAGTTATACTCTAATCTTCACCAACACAGCGTACGACGTTTCAAGAAAAATGAAAACTTTCATACATCTTAAGAAACGTATATTATCCGAAATTCAAAAGTCATATAGTGGTATTGTATGTAAGGATTTCTTCAGCCAATCGCGAACAACTCTCTCAATAATCATCCAATAGAAATTTGAATTGAGTCGATCTGCCAACCAAAAGACGGAAAAAGTTTCTTTGCCCAAATACAGAAAAAAGACTGAGGATAAAGAAATAAGAGCTATGCAGAACATCAATACTCTAACCCATAGTATTACATTTGAACTATAATTTGCTTTTTGTATAATAGACAGATTCCGCACATGCGTCCGTGTCCGCCTCCGTCATTTTTTACCGTAAAATATAATATTCGCACGGAAAACGTTGAGAATTTATCACAGAATCCGTGCAAACGATGGTTTCCACGGATTGTGTTCCAAACTTAAACTCCTGAATGGCCACACGGTGGACTGACGAAGATGACATGGCGTTGTTGACCCAGGCCATCAACGACCGGCCATTTCTGCTAGAGAAGGATATCGTGAAAGGATGGGACTCCCTTGTATCAAATATAACAATCACACACACGCAGAAAGCAAGCAATAGAGAAGGGTATACACGATACGTAGAGCTAGAAGGAGCTCAGTTCCGAGGAAGCAAATTGAGTAGTGAGCATTCCTCTTCACATCATAGCTGATGCACGCCGTGAAGCATAACCAACCATCAACATATGATAATGTAACAAATGTTACATTAAATATGATTGGTTGATGACCTTGTTCCTATTGTTACTTTGAAGGAGTCGGACTCCTCTTCATAAAATACACTTTAAATTATAACTTGAATACATTATATGTTCGTTGCCGAAACCATGTAATAAAATAAGAATGAATCTCCACTATCCGTACAGAGTCCGGATATACTATCATTTCTGACACGACTCCATTACCTAACAACAATTCTGCTGTTAATTGTGCTGTTTATCGTTGCGAAGGGGACAGATCTCGCACACCCATCGCCTGACGCAGGAATTGGAATTGCTTCACCGGCAGTGCCTTAGTTAGGATATCTGCAAGCATTTCCTCTGTCTTGCAGTATTTTACTTTGATTCTATCCTTTTCAACTAAGTCTCTTGCAAATAAATATCTAGTTTCGATATGTTTGCTGGCTTTGTGATTTCCAGGATTGTGGACTATGTCTATTGCTGCAGTGTTGTCGTACCAGACAACAACTGGTCCAGATGGTTTGAATCCCATCTCACTGAGTAGGTGACAGACCCATTCGCTTTCCTTAATGCCCTCGCTTAGAGCGACCAATTCCGACTCAGTCGTCGAGACTGACACACATGCTTGCTTAGAGCTGCACCAAGATATACAGACACCGGCTATTATAATTAAATAACCTGTTACTGGCTTACGCTCTTTATGTTGAGTCGCGAAACTCGCATCCGTATAGACTTCTAACGAAACTCCGGCTTGGTTTCCATCTATAAGAAGTCCATATGTGGACGTCCCTTTCAAGTATCTTAGTACTCTCAGGGCTGCTTCCCAATGTAGTTTATTATAACATGATAAGAACTTACTAAGAGATCGCACGGCGTTTGCAATGTCTGGCCGTGTGCCTCTAACTAAATATTGTAGTGAACCAACTAACCCTCTATTGTCGTATGGTTGTTTGGTGATCTCAGCCGGAGAGAGAGAGGTTTCAGGATACAGTTCTACTCCCACTAGCTGTGGTGTTTGAGCTGGTTTGCAGTTAACCATGTTATACTTCTCGAGCAAGTCGAAGATGTATTTCTCCTGGGATAGTGCCATGATTTTTAACGATCTATTTCTCTCAACTCTTATTTTAAGTATGTAATTCAAGTCTCCAAGGTCTTTCATTTTGAATCGACTACTCAATTGAGACTGAAGATTGACAACCAACTCATTGTTCCTCGATATAATTGTTAGATCGTCAACATAAACCACAACAACAATCCATTCGTCTTTGTGTTCTCCCACTTTTTGAACATAGATGCAATATTCTTTGCTGCATCGTTCAAAACCAACTGATGTTAGAAACTCATGTAGGAGTTGATACCAAATTCTAGGAGCCTGCTTAAGTCCATATATGCTTTTAACAAGCTCATAGACTAGATGTTTAGAACGACTCTGCACAAAGCCTGGAGCCTGACGCATGTACAGTTTGGTACCATTCGGAATGGACCCATTTAGAAAGGCTGTGTGCATATCCATTTGCTTAATAATACAATCATGAATAACACCTAGTGCTAGAACCAGTCGAAGTGATTCAAATCGAGCAACAGGTGCATAGACTTCATCACAGTCTACACCATACTCTTGATGGCATCCCTGTGCTATTAGACGAGCCTTGAAGCGCTCGATGGACCCATTAGAGTGGTACTTTACAGTAAATACCCAGTGGCACGGAATGGCTAGTCTACCAGGAGGTAGCTCAGTCAACTTCCACGTTTTATTATCGATTAACGACTGATATTCCTCATCAATGGCTTGACGCCACTGTGCACTATTTGGACCAGTAAGTGCCTCTTTTAGAGATCGAGGTATAACCACTTTTGGATATGGCTGAGTTGTTGTTGACATATCACCAACATTTACAGAATACTCTGCCAGTTGATCAATAGATCGAAGTCCAGAATGCAATAAGTTTAGTAATTCATTCAATTCAAGAGACTCAGTTCTTGGATGACCTGATCGAATGATCGCATTATTGCAGACGTAGTCGTCGAAACGACGAGGGAGACGACGATTTTGTCGAAGCGATCTCGTGTGAGAATCAAGGGTTTGGGGTGGAGAGTCAAGGGTTGAGGTTGGAGAGTCATTTTGACTCACCCTCATTGAAGTACTCCCACTAACTCTAGTAACTCGTGTTTTCTTTAACTGCAAGTTATGAATGTCACCCTTGTTTGTCCTTTTACGATTAGATCTGGAAGGTGAAGTAGGATCATCCACGTCTGAATGATTCTCGTCCTGTACGTCAACAGAAGTACTTCTTGAGGTGTGTGAGATGTCATTATCATTGTCGTGAGTGCTCTCACAACGAGCAGCGTTTCTCTCACGACGAGCAGCGTTGCTCTCACAATCACCAGCATGCGAACCCATGGCTCCTGCACTGGGCAGTGAGTCAATTGCTTGGGTTTCACTGAGCGTTAGGCGAGGTTCCTGGTGGTGGAAAACTTTGCTTACAGCATCTCCAAGGAACCCGCCATCAAAAGTAACATCACGTGCAATTAGAAACTTGTTTTTATGAATATCTAATAGACGATATCCTTTGTAGTCTTCTGCTATTCCTAGGAATCGACACTTCATAGACCTAGATGAGAGCTTCTTGTCTGATCGAAGCTCTTGCGGTATGTGTGCGTAACACACACATCCCCACATATGAATGCGACTTAAATCAGGAAGGACACCATGAACACATTCATACGGTGTCTTGTCGCTCAGACGCTTGGAAGGTGTGAGATTTTGGATATACGTAGCATACATCAATGCTTCGGGCCACCACTTTGCATTCATATTAGCATCTAAAAGCATGCATCTAACTTTAGCAAACTTTGACTGGTGGTCTCTCTCAGCTGACCCATTCTCCTCGGGTGAATATCGATTAGACTTTTCATATTTAATACCCAGTTCATTGTAGAATTTAAGAAGCGACCTGTTGTTGAACTCAGTGCCTCCATTAGTTCGCACTCGGCGAATGACCTTGTCTGTTTGTCTTTGAACCAGATTCACAAAGTCTTTAATAGTATTAGGAATTGTGTCCTTAGTCTTGTGCAAGGATGCCCATCGGTAAGACGACGCATCATCTACAACGGAGCAGTAGTAGCGAATGTCGCTAGTTGTGCCGTACAATCCTGTTTGTTTAAGTGGCTCACATGTGTCCATGTGTAGAGATCCCAATGGGTCAGGATGTCTAGTTCCAACACGTCGTTTATAGGACATGCGTCTGTGCTTAGCTATAACGCAAGTCTTACAAAACATCTTTAGATCTTTTAAACTATCGACATGTAGATGAGGTAGACCTTTTATCTTTCCAGACGTCAACATACGAGTTAGAGTTTCTCTGTTCACGTGGCCTAGTCTCACATGCCACTCACGAAAAAGCTCGTGCGCTCGATTCACGTTCGTTATTATAGTCTGGCGAGCTGGCACATGTTTAACTGCATGACATATAATCTGACGCTCATTGATAGAATGACTCTTAACGTAATAAGCTCCATAAATACAGCTAGCAATCAACTGTAGTGCATTATCCTTAAACACGTACTTGTACATGCCACAAGAGCTATCTGCTATGTAATATCCGCATCGTTTCAATTGATTTTCACTTAGTATATTAGCTTTGGCTCCTGGCACATAGGCTACATTTTTGAATGTGAATGGTCGAACTCCTTCGGGAGAATCAAACCAAAGCTTCGCTACGCCTAGATGTGTGCACTGAAGACCTTTCCCATCACCAAATTTGAACACAAAACCAGAGTGTACATTAGATTTAACTAGATATTGTACCTCTCCTGTCATGTGATGCCCGCATCCGCCATCGAGTGCCCATTCATTTCTAGTCATTGAACGTAGTGTTAGCAAATGCGGAAATTGAGATGCAATTACCTGATCCAGCTCAACTGAGAGAGACTTCATGGAAGCTGCCACTGTCTCCATTCTAGGAGTTGCAGTAGTGTCAGCCACCTGAGCCGGAGAGTATTGCATCATATCGTCACCCATTTCGTCGTCGTCGTCGAACAATAATTCTTCGATCGACTTGGTCGAGTCATCATCGGGTAGCTCGATTTCTCTTCTTGAATCGCCCATAGGTGGCAGCGGCACCTCTTTTCGAGTGGTCACGGCGCCACAGGGTACTTCTTGACGAGTCGCGTCCCGTCCTCGGGGTGTCGAATCTTGTATCTTCCTTGGCTTCTCATAGATGTTGGATCGAGCCCATCCCCGGCTGAAGTCCTCTTGCCGCTTGAGGCACTTCCACTTGGGATGGTCTTGGCCAGCAACATTGTACTTCCCTTCACAGTAGAAGCATTTCATTCCTTGAGGCGTCGGACGCGCATTGGCTTTTCCTTGACCGCCATCGTGTCGCTTGTTTTGATTGGCCGAAATATTGACATTTTTTCGCTTTTCTGGCCCCTGATTGGATAATTTTCCGACGTTGTTCACAGGCACTTCTTGCTTGGAATTTTGACCTCCCATGGTCAAAATAGCCGATTTTCTTTTTTGACCGAAAACACCCACCAATTTTGTCTCAACATCAGACAAGGTGAAGGAAGAGTCATATTTAATCTGTGCACCATAAAATTGAGAAGGTAATTCATTCAATGCCAAATAAATAAGCATATCATCAGTTACACTATCTCGTCCCAAGTGCTGTTGGGACTGTGCATTGATCAAATTCTTTAGGGACTTCATCTCACCAAACCACGACTGAATATTGTCAAATGGTTTTTGAGCTATTTTGACTAATTGTCCCATGTAATTAGTAACAGCAGATACGTTAGAAATCCCGTATCGCCGATTCATCTCAGCCCACACCTCATGCACAGGAGTCTTTGAGTCACGTATCTCGTAATTGTTGAACGAAAGACTTAGGAAGAAGAGCTAAGAGATAAAATCGAACCTTTTGCTCGGTTCTCTTTCTATTGTATACATGCCACTGATCATGAACCTCATTACCAGTAGATTCTACAGGAGGCACACATGTCAACCAGTCCTCGTATTTGATACGTGGTTCTGGTAACTTTTTAGGTTCCCTAACATAGTTTCCTGTCATCTCTATAGTAAGTCCCTCGAGATAACTAATGAAACCTTGGGACCAAATACGAAACGAGGCCTTCTTTCCGTCAAATGCCAGATGAGCCAAGTCCGCAGGAAGAGATTGTTTCACAGAAGAAGCAGCAGGAATAGTCATACTTGAAATATCAAATATAACAATCACACACACGCAGAAAGCAAGCAATAGAGAAGGGTATACACAATACGTAGAGCTAGAAGGAGCTCAGTTCCGAGGAAGCAAATTGAGTAGTGAGCATTCCTCTTCACATCATAGCTGATGCACGCCGTGAAGCATAACCAACCATCAACATATGATAATGTAACAAATGTTACATTAAATATGATTGGTTGATGACCTTGTTCCTATTGTTACTTTGAAGGAGTCGGACTCCTCTTCATAAAATACACTTTAAATTATAACTTGAATACATTATTTGTTCGTTGCCGAAACCATGTAATAAAATAAGAATGAATCTCCACTATCCGTACAGAGTCCGGATATACTATCATTTCTGACACCTTGCTACAACCCTCCTACAAGTTCCTGGGTTTTCAAGACTCAATCTCGATGGGAAGAAAGCTGCGCACCGCTTTCACTTGCTCCTCGATAAACACGAGGGATTCCGGAAGGAGTCGACCTACATGTCAGGTGTGGATCAAGAGCATACTGAGAAGTACAGTCTGCTGGATGATCTTGTCGCTCTTCGAGCTGACAATGCTATTGCCAAGAAGCACAAGCAAGACATTGTAGCTGCTGAAAAAGCACGCTCAGAAGACGGAGCACGCCATATACGAGATGAAGCCATGAAAACCTGTTCCAAGCGCAAGAAGACTGACAAGGAACAGGAGTCGGGTACGCCAACGAAAAAATCATTCATTCTCGTGAGGAACTTGTCCTCGAGCGCGAAAAAATTGCGTTTGAGCGAGAAAAACTGATGCTTGAAACGCAAGAGAAGGAAAGAGATCGAGAGGAGCGTAAGGAGATCAGAGATGAGCAGCGGAAGCACATGGAGCAATTGCTTGAGCTCGTCCGATCTTGCATTGACAGATCCTTAAATCAGTAAAATAATACATTAACTCCATATTAATGTATTTTCCAAAAATTATTTTATTATTTAATTTTTGTATAGAAAAATAAACATATTTAATATTAATATAGACTTGAATCTATAATTAAATTGCTCAATATGCACAAGGTACTCTCGTAGAGATGGTGGCTTCAGACCGAAATATTTGCTGATTTGATTGCCGCCACTTGCGCAACATTCACAGTTTGTCAATAGCATCGCTACCAAAATGACCTTGCCGACGCTTTGCAGCATAATCTTTTGCTGCATCTTGAATGTGACGAAAGACCATAGTGTTTTCATTCTTGAGAACCACCATTCGACGGATTGTCTTACCTTGCTCATTCTCTTGTTGAAAATCTTCTCCTCAATGGACATTGACGGGCTGAGAAGATCCAACGCAAACTCCCGTACGCGGGGTCTCCAGTTGTTGAAAACATTTGTGTGTCTTGTCAGATAATCCATCAATTTGCTTTCTTTGAGTAGTGTAGTGTCATGGCGAGAGCCCTCAAGTGGCCCCCAGAAATGAGCACATAAGCCGTCCGGTGTAGTAAGGGCTTGGAAATTCAAACAGTGATAGCGCTTATGCCCGCTGTAGACGATGCGCTGCAAGTCTTTATGAATTGAGTTTTTTGGCTGGGCGATACGGCAAGTTTGAAATTTGCTGCCGTCAATGAAGCCAAATAGACATGATAGCGGTGCATCCTGCTCGTAAATTGCTCGAGAGTAAAGATCTAGTCTTGGCTTCACGATATGCTGAGCGAAGTAAATCAATTTGTTGAACTTTGAGTGCAAGATGTCGATCATGGCGTGGAAACTTCTACACATGGCCTCTCTTGATCGACCAAACGTGTTCATCATGTCGATATAGCGCTTAGGATAAGCCAAGCGGAAGAGCAGAATGCAGAGTGCCTCTAATCCAATACAGCGATCACGGTGCTCCGTAATAACCACTTGAGGGAGACGAAGGAGAGAGACTAAAGCCAAAAGACCCGCTTTCTTGAAGCGGAATTTGGAAAGTAGATCGGCGTCATTAAAATTCACGATGTTGAAGCGTACATCAGGGATCAAGGGTCGCTCAACGGCAGTCAACAACACAGCGAGCAGTCTCTGGCGGCGAGCGTGGCTCATGCGGCGACATTGTTTCAATAAGAGTGCGAGTTCAGCGACAGATAACATGCTCAGTTTGACGGAAGAGAATGTGAACCGACTTGCGAAACTGGATAAAAATAGAATCGTATCCGTTTCAGAGTCCGCAATTTATATTACGGACGCGGACATGGATGGCATGTGCGAAATCTCCCTAATAATATTAGGGAGATTAAATTACTCAATTGAGGTTGTTCAAACGTGAAATCGCATCGCTTTTGTCATCGGAATCGAAGAAATGGCGCATCCTCTCAAAACAGGGGTGAATGACTGTATGGTATGGACGTTGCTCTCATCAAAGCAAGAGACGAGGGAATAGTGGACGAAGTCAGGTCAATTGAGAGGTCATCTAGTAAATTTCGTCGTTTGTTATTGTCAACATAATCCTGCATCACAACGTCTGCTACATTGCTGTCTACTCTATGGCCCGGGTCATGGCTGTTCCACCGCTCCACGACCTGTTTCGTCAGCTCCGCTGGAAGTCCAGTAAGATACTCGCTCACTTATTCATCACAACCGCCGAGTCCATTGCATTCTCAACGAGGATAGAGTGGGTTGATACCTCATCCAGGAAGGGAGCAACTTGTAATTTTAATTTTAATTGCTAATTGAACTTCGAAACAAATTTATTCGATTGGACAACTTTAGACTACGATTTGGTTTCGCCACCGACCTGCGAATCGCAGGGCGCCAGTTTAACTCACATAAACATTTTGCAGATATATTTTTCGGAGTTTTCTCGGTCATGACTGCGGTCATAGTTCATTTTTGGTCGTTTTATGACCAGGATAAAATATTCTGTTTTTTCATTTTTCTTTCACAATAGGACACCGAAAATCTTGTTTTCAAGCTTCAATCAGGCATCACAAGACATGTAAACTTTGTAATGACCGCTCAAGCAGTCGAGATGGCTCTCATCATGGAGCATGATAGTCTTGACCTTGGCAGGAGTGATGACAACGAGTGTTTGTATTAGCATAAAATTAGTATGATGACCAGAGTTAAATATATCTCGAATATTTATTCAGAAACAGCCAATTTGGAAACTATATCTCTGATATTTATTTTCTTGGTCATGACCGCAAAATTTATATTTCGTTATATATTTCCACTGTGACAGTTGATTGTTCCCTATATAAATTTCCACAGTTGTATTCATGTACTGTACAATTGGGTCTGTACAATACATACAAATAAAGTACATTCATCAACTTTTACAGTGCTCGACATATTGAAATTAAGGGGGTTACAGAGCAAAGATCACTGTTTTTTCCAATAAAGTGATATTTTTTCTCTGTATTTATATTTGCAATTTGTATTGTACGATTTGAATTTACCTCTCAATGGAAGGCTCCAAAACTCACTTACATCGAGTTTTACATTAGATGTAATTTCCTCCTACAAATGATGTAAGTTCAGAATGTAGTGTGGGTGAACCAGATTGTGACTCCCAAAAACAGACTGAATTCACTGGAAGTCAGTCAACTTTCTTTGCCCAAATGCATGCATCACCTCGCTTGCTCTTACTCATTGACGAGAAAAACCAAAGACGCCGCAAGCGACAGCTCCAAGTGCTCTTGTTTATGCGGATACGTATGATGCTTCGTGAACGGAATAAAATCCATTCAATCTCGCTTTTTGAGGACCAGCAAGAGAGTCCATGGTACAAGATGTATGCTGTACGTCATCCAGAGTCGTTCATAGCAGCAATTTCGATACCACCGGACGCATTTGACGATTTACTTAGGGTATTTAGAGTACACTATGTAGTCAAGTCGGGTCCAGGACGGTCAGGACGACCTGCTCGAGTCGTTCACGTGCACTGTGTCCTCGCTCTCCTTCTACACATCTACACTCATACAACCGAAGCCAAAACAATGTGCGAGCTATTTGCTATCCCACCCACGACGTTCTCGAGAATATTGATAAACGCTGAAGTTGCTCTGTCGCTTGCATTGAAAGAACTGAGAGAAGCTGCAATTTCTTGGCCATCAATAGAGACTCAAGCTCAATGGGCTCTTGCAACCCAGGCACGTGAGCCACTTGTCACTGGAGTGTTTGGATTTGTTGACGGCAAGAATTTGAGGGTTCAAGAGCCATCGAACGCTGACCTTCAGAATGCATATTATAATGGTACGCATGACATGATATAGACTATATGTTTAACAGGCTTATAATCTATGACAATGAGTAGGATGGCTCCATTGTGTCTTTGTGACTGGTGTTCTCTGCTATGGAATTGATGGAACAATGATTTGGGGGCGTCATAATTGTCCTGGATCTTGGAATGACGGCGAGATAAGCCGCGCTCTTCAAGATAAACTGAATGACACTCAACAATGTGGTGCTGGCATGAAGCTGGCTTCAGATTCAGCCTTCCCTGCAAACGGTCGTTGTGCAGGCAAGATTATCACCCCAATAAAAGCAGGCGATCTCGACCGCCTACCACCTGATTGCCCCTACCACCTGATTGTCGCCTTGGCATGCAAGCAATGAGCGATGCAATTCAATTACATCGCTACGTCAGGCTGCTGAATGGGGGGTGGGGTCGTCTGTTAAAGTATATCGCCAGCTCTCTTTGCCCTTACCATATAATCCAACCGTACGCGGGCGCCGTCTGGTAAACATATTCATGCTGTACAATTATCGTGTCCGTCGCACAAGCATCAGCCAAATACGTAGCGTCATGAATGTGTAAGAATAATGTATCTCTCGTGAGAGTGTCTACGACTTTATGGAGGAATGAATAGATGTATTAGGGCACTCGTAATGTTGCTAGTCTACCATAACTGCCTATCTACACTCGGTCAGGAGAGTCCTTTCCTTTTGCAATGTCTCCAAATATTTTTGTCATGATTGCCATTTGCATTTGTTCAAGACGTGAGCGACGCTCTTCTTCAAGACGAAAGTACCTGAGATTGCGCTCTTCCTTTTCTTCTTGTCGGATGCGCTCTCGCTCTTCTCTTTCTTCGCTTCGGCGACGTTTCGACTCTTCACGCTTCAATTCACGTTCTTCCCGTTCCTCGCGCTCTCGGCGGCGCTGTTCTTCACGTAGTCTCTCGCGTTCATCTCGTTCCTCTTGACGCTTTTGGGCGCGTTCTTCCATCATGATAACCATGTGTGCTATGTCTCCGCCACCAGACATACTTTGCTCGGCACGATCGTTCATTTGATCCAAGTTTTGTCGTCGCTTGGCAGTGTAGGATAGAGAAAAAACAGACGGAGGAGTTTGACTAGCCAAGCTTGAACTCAACAAGCGCAACTCTTCCAATGAATGTCCTGTCCGGTTTGGTTTCTCTAAATTGCTCGACGACGTCGCCCTTGACAACAATTTACCCGATACTTTGGCGTCGGAATTGCCCAAATCCGTTGCCACAACTGCGCTGCCACTGTTCAAAGGCTCCACGACGCTTTCACTGTTGTCACCGTCGTAAGTAACTATAGTGGCGTCCTCGTTTTCGTCATCTTGATAATCAAGTCGACTTTCCTCGTCCACAGCTCGGTTTGATGGTGAATTTTTTTCACATTCGATTTCGTCATCGTCACTACCCAAACGGACAACCGCTCCATAGTTGTCGAGAGCTCTTTGTAGCCGCTTAGCACGTACAACATTCAGTGGACAGTCAGGATCGCCTGTGGGCTTTCGATGATTCTTCAACGCGACAAACTTACGTTTGCATTGCTCGTCGTTCCGGGCGATGAGAATAGACTCATCTCGGTTGAAGAACTGTGACACCTTTTCCCAGCCGTTGCTACCAAGTTGCATGACCTTTTCAATTGCATCTAAGAGGACACCGACATCGTAGTCTAGCCAGTTAGGCGAAGACTTGCGCTTCCTGTCAGACTTTCCGTTCGCAGACATGTTGAGTGGCTGTAAGAAGTTGTCGAAAATGTAAGATTGTAAGAATCTGGTCCAAAATCTACGAAGACTATTTTTTGGTCTTCTAGATGTAAGAACGCTATTTTATGTGATCTAATTCGGTTAGATTCGCAATGTAAGAAAATTAGATTCGTGATGTAAGCAAGTTTTGGGAGACCACCAATGGAAATCACAGAGCAGTTTGCACTGTGGATTCATTGTCCAATCAAATGCTAATAAAATAGAGAAAGGTTTATCCCAGCGCTACATAATGGAAAACGTAGTTGAAAGCTAATCTAAACTCCCTTACCAGGCACTCATAACTAAGAAACAGTGTTCAGTGTGACAGAGGCAGGCTAGAATCGCAGTACACTTAAATTAGTTCTCACATCATTCGAAACTCACGTTCAACTGCATAACAGGTTGAATGAAAAACCACACACATGTAAACTCGTTGCATGTCGAGGGACGATATGTAGTCTACAACTCAACACGCTGATTGCTAGCCATATAGCAAGATGTCTACTTTCAGCATTTTAACTGACACAATACATGTAGAAGAGTTGGTGCTGGTCATGTAACTTGTCTTAGTTTAGCAACGCAATCTCGAATAAAGGACTGATACTAAGGAATCAACAAGCATCTCATCTCCTTAAATGTGTGATTTATGATCTCTACGGGATTTTAAACACTTCGGAGTATCACGAGGCCGTATGTGATGGCATAGCTTTATCGCCCTTCGTCCATCCCCTCAGAAACGCTGTAATCGCTCTGTTGTTGGTTAACAGTAAACTCAGAGCAATAGGAGTAAATTCATCGTAATTTATTTGGTCAGTTGTCATCATTATTGCTAGCACAGGCGTGCAAGAATTCGTTGTAGCTCGACAAGCATGAGCGTGAGATGAGGGAGCTCTGACAACTCGCACAACATTGATGTACGCCTCCATATATATAGCCAATTGAAACTACTATAAATTTGGATTGGACAAAATAGAAATGCCAGTGCAATCCACACTGTAAATTTTGAAGACAATACAATTGTATCTGTAGTTTAATACAGACAACAGCTATAGTCGCCACATTGACAAAGTCAAGCTATCGAACAAGTGGATAACTTTGTCGACGAGCATGCCATCAATGGAAATCCAAACAATTTCTTTACCAACGAGAATTCCGTCCAATTTTGGCCCGCTGCAAGATTTTCATTCTTGAGAAAACGAAGAGCATGATGCCGCTCAGGAAAGGTATGTGGAGAAGGCAAAGTGTCAATCGAAGGTGTACTCAATTGCCTCGAGTGTTATGTCGTTTGGCTAGCAATGATTGTGCTTCTACACTCGCCATGATCGATTGTGATGGCAGACTCTTTAAGTAATTTTCTTTCTTTTACCAGCTACCTCTCTACCTTCTCCTTCTATAAACCCCAAGGATAAGTTTAGAATATTGTCCAAGTGCGAAACCACTCAAACCCAAGTATTGACTAGCAGTACCATTATTTCATCTCCATCGCAATCTTCCCAGAAGATTCTACAAAGTTTTCTTTTCATCTACCCTCCACCAGTGCTCGGTATTTATATGTAGTTAACAGGGTCAGAGCTATCCGTCGCTAGCTGAAAAGACTACCGAATATGAAATCCTTATTCTGATGTGTAAACATCTGCACCTCGTGATCAGTATACAAATACTTTATTAGCTCTCAGAGAATATTCTATCCCCCCAAACAAATTAGTAAAAGGGCTCATGCAGGGGTTGATATGGGCTTGGTAGATGAAAGACAGCTATACTGCTTTGCAAATTTTAGGAGCTCTTACAACTTCTCAACAGTCCACAAATTCGGGATGCCAGAGTGGATTCTTAGTATATCTGTCACTAAATATTTTGAAACCTGCCCCAAGGCACGAGCAGAAATTTCTTGACAACAACCGTGCAACACTCATGCTGGCAGCTCAGAGCAGCGAATATCGTCACAGATTTGCATGGGGTTTGGTTGTATCGACTGGCCTCATTGAGAGACAACATTGTCAACATGAATGGCGTTGGAAGAGTCACAGTTAGCAGCTCTACTGGCTGTTTACTCTTGTCGATTACACTGAAGATGGTTGTGCTCCATCGCTTTCACTCCGAGCCGTCGTCTCGATCCGAAATCATGGATTAACGTTCCCAGTGTTTCGACTTATTTCGTCAGGAGGGCCGTGTCCACATTAGCCAGCTCATCAAAACAATCTACAACGTGCTACATCTGCAACGATCGAAAGTGAATTCAACGAGAGGGATCAGCATTGAGGCGTGATGGCTTTGAAACGTCCAACGCATGGAACGAGAGGGTCCTTCATGTTGCCCGTGTGGTAGAGTCCGAAACAGGTCCTATCGTCTGCTAACGTTAACTTACCATTCGTTGACGATCGTTCTCTCTGTCATATTTCGCGACTCAAAAGGACTTTAATGCCATTGTTCCCTTCCATCATAACGTGTAGATTGCCGAGCTTGGCCTCTGCAGAGGACAGTGAAATTGCATAAGTACTGTAAATCCTCCGTCTTCGCCAGCAAATCTAACGGGAAGGATCAATGCTCCTGAGATCGCATGCCACAATAATTATCATACTTCGCTTTGCGGTGCATATCGTATGAAGATTGTGCGTCGTCATCGTCGTCAATCGCGAATGCGTCCAAGACTCAAATTCAGCCTTCCCAAGATATTCAATCCAATTCTTCGTGAGAAGAGTGACAAGACGTATTCATCCGCTCGTGGTCGTGTTGTTACATTATCTTGGTGCTTCCCAGGAGACACACGCTCATCTGCAGAGCCTGCAGCACAGGGCTCTAAAATTCTTCAGATATCGCCGCAGACACACAGACCCCGATCGATGGTAAAAAGTCCTTGCGACTGCTCTCACCCAAATGTGTGTTTTTTTCGCCGTTCCTCCGCACGCCAACCCCAACTTGCCGAGGATATTTCCCCTCAATTCCCCAATAATAAAACGTTATGTGAAAGTAGGATATTTCCCGCGATGAATGGATCATTGTACTTGTAGTGGAGTAATGTGTTACATTTCCCCGATTTCAGCCTGCAGTTGCTTCTTTTCGGTGTGTACGTTTTCTGTACTCGAGCTCTTTTCTCACTGACGATCTTGCCACACGAAGACGGTAATAAAGACTGTCCAGCTCATCGTG
This sequence comes from Aphanomyces cochlioides, assembly GCA_019828595.1. Classification (NCBI taxonomy): domain Eukaryota; phylum Oomycota; class Saprolegniomycetes; order Saprolegniales; family Verrucalvaceae; genus Aphanomyces; species Aphanomyces cochlioides. Next base: position 423,425 of record JAHQRK010000031.1, on the reverse strand, counting down.
GGATGTCATTATGGGTCCATCGTTCTGTCACGTGTCGCCCGTCAATGTAGTTCTAATGACCTAATCTCGTCATGTGCCTATTACTCATACTCAGTGCACATTACGCCGTTATCATCGTCAATTCATAGTAGAGTCATGCCTGAGATAGTAACCCGAGCGAGATTGCGTTCGTCATGATGTGGGTGCCCAAGGAACCTTCCATGAACCTTGCCATGCCCCGATCCTTATCGCGTCTTTTCTATCCACGAGCAAGACTTTGTCTTTGGTCCCAACAGCCGAGTCGTCCAAACAGGTTATCTCGTTGCAATATATCGCCCATGTTTCTTGGTAGACATTGCAATTCGACAATCCTTTTGTCACTCTTGATCGCGCACAACAAGCGGACAAAGGAAACGAGACATTTCCTAGACGAGCCAGGCGATAGACCAAGCACAGCACATGCCGAGACACGTATGCATCATGCCACCATATTGAAATGGGTCCTTCAAGTGTCCCCCCTCAACGCAACAAGCCGAGCTGCGTTCGCCAGGACGATTCACTGGTCACAACGTCGCCAAGAGCTTATGAATCGACCAGCCAGTCGATACAACCAAACCCATGCAAGTCTGTGACGACATTCGCTGCGCTCTACGCTGCCAGCATGAATGTTGCACCGTTGTCTTGAAGAAATTTCTAATTCGTGCCATGGGTGCACATGATGTGACAAATCAGCTCCATGCGTTTCGGCCACGCCGCAAGACGACACGATCTCTCGCCACGATCGAAAGTAAAGTTTGGTCTTCCCTCTCGATCGTGGTCATTTTGAAATTTGCCTTGCCATGCGTCTTGTCCTCGTTCTTTCCGTTGCATGCGCTGTCTTGACCGATGCTGCTGGGAGGGGTCGTGATTTTCGGACCAATCTGGACACTGTCCATTCTGGACAATTGTACACGCCACCTGAGGCGCACCGCCCTCGTCCAGAGTCTCCTCGTTCTCCCCGTTCCCAGTCAGGGCCAAGTCATGCTGGGACTTTGACTCGCTCAGGGCAAAGTTCGATGCAACGACATGCTCCAGAAAAGAAATCGGTGGCCGCCCGTGTGCGTGGAGCATTGTCCAAGGTTGGTGGTTATCGACCACAACAATACTACCCAGCATCAGGACGCCATCAGGCCACGGGGTAAGAGGAGCTGAATACACAGCGTCTCTGAATGGAACTCACAGAAGAAACCCAAGAAGACAGAGTTCATTCGTCGGTCCAGGAAAAAACATCAATAGATGCTTTTGTTCCATCTCGGGTCTTCACTTGACTGCAAACTCGCATAGCATCTCGATGTCGTCTGCACTCACACCCTCGTTGGTTGCGTGGAGATCCAAAGACGCTAGTGAAGGCGCCTAACGTCCTGCGCAATGACTCAAGACTACAGAGCATCAAGGAATGGACTGGAGTCGCAATTTTTGGCGTCCTTGAGCTGAAGATACGACCGAAATCATGGATTAACGTCCCCAGAGTTTTGAGTTATTTCGTCAGGAGGGCCGTGCCAGATCATCAAAACAATCTACAACGCGCTACATCTGCAAGGAATAAAGCGAATTCAACGAGAGAGACGAGCATTGAGGTGCGATGGCTTTGAAATGTCCAACGCGTGGAACACCAGAGGGTCCTTCATGTTGTACGCCCACTTTGGTAAAGTTTTCGCGTGTATTGCCGGCGTTCAGTCGAAGTCATGTCTTAGGTTCGCCATAGTACGACATGGTTGCCGCTCTTTCCACAGGTTTTTTTATCGTTGTTTCTGTCGATGTCTGATGTGTGCGGTGGCGTGGTTCAGCCATGCTCCGCCACGTCACAGGCTTGTTCTTTGAACAGCCGAGTGTCTGCCGCCAGTGAATTGCACGTTGAAGCCACTTCAAGATCAAGACCAAGACTCAACGACCAAGGCTCAGCCGGTAGACTGCCGTACGGTCGGTGAGAAGACAATCAAGAGTTCAACAAGTCAAGGAAGAGAAGATGAGATTTAGATCTTAGTCTCAGTAGCTACTGCGCAAGTCAATCAAGTGCATATTCAAGGGAGGCGGCACTCCCCTATCTGTGTGTTTGAGTTGACGAAACGCGGTGGTTTCAGGGAAACAGCACAAAGTATACTTTAGTGATAGTGTACCGAGCACCTTTCGTTATCCGGATACGATGGATCCAACCGGAACCGAAGAGGAACACAAGGAAGGACAGTTTGAAATTTGCACTGAGATGGAACACTCTGGGACTGTCTTGCCGCAAGGCAATGACGGTCTAGGTGAGCCTGAAGAAGCGACAGCCGAGCGAGAAGATGCGACAAGAGGGGACAACGCGGACGACGAAGCGAGTTCTGAAGACAGTTCAGCGGACAGTTCAGCGGATGGTTCAGACGGCGAAATCAAGGACATGAGTAATATCTACATTTCCGAAGACGAAGATGATGACCGCGATCTGGACGATAAGACGCGGAAGCACCTCGAAATGCGGGAGCAGAATCGGATCAACCGAGAAAGACGTGAACGCCGCAAGATCGAGAAATATGGACCGAATTTCCGTCGTGCAGAGTCAGATTCCTCCGTCACATCCCTTAGCGGCGAAGACACCGGTGAATACAACAAGTGTAAGTATCAGAAAGCGCAAGCGAAGAAGGCGGAACAAAAGCGCAAGAATAAAGAACTCATGCGGCGCAATCATCGAATGTATTCAACTGTGGTTGTTACAGATATCAAGCACCCGCGGATCACGAACTTTGATCGCAAGTTCCTAGTCGAATGGAAGAAGGAGCGTCTGGAGGTCGAACGGCTGCTCTGAGACAAGTGTTGACATGCGGGAAATTCGAAGAGTCAAATGGTCGGATACATCGAGTCATGCGATCCGAGCCTGCTGCGCGCCATGTGTGAATCAATTTGGTTTGAACCCGACATCACGGAACAGCGATTGCGCGAAAGGATCGAAGAGATTGTGAACACACCGTCTCATTCATTTGGAATTACTGAAGCTGATCTAGAAGACTACTGCCACGATCTGCGCATGCCGGCTACAGGCTCGGTTGCCAGTCGTCTAGGCCTATTCATGATGCAAGTCAACGATGTCATCGACAGATACGCATTGAAGGAAGACCTCGAAGTGAAGGGAAGTCTCAAGATGTTTCTGAAAGCAGTGGTCTACCGAATCGACCCTCCTGGACTGTTAAATCTAGTGCGCGATCAGATCAAGCGTGAACCAGTCTCCACGATCGTCGAATTTGCCAAAGTTGTGCGCGAACAAATGGACCGAATCGAAGCGTCGGACCGACTAGCGCAACAACAAGGCCTGGTCAGCAAGAAACGGAGCCCGCCGATAGGGTGGACCAACAGCGATGTCAAGCGACGACGAGGAACACCAGTCAAGGTGCATTTTGACAAAGTCACGGGCTGGGGCGACGAAAAGGGAGTCGTGGGAGCCGGAAGCCAGTTTGCTGAAGAGCAAGCGTGCGACTTACTCCGCGATCATGAAGAACGCAAGCAGCGCGCAGAAGAAAGACGAAGAGTCTGGGAGAACACGCGCTACAACCGAAATTCGGCAAGTCCTGGTCGCCGTGGCCCCGCTGGTGGCTACGGGTCAGGCAACTCGAACTCACCCTTTAGGAACGACAAGTACGGACCCAAGGACACGCAAGCGAGAACAGACAAGCCTGGTTATCGCGAAGGCAACATAGTCTGCTATGCATGTCAGAAGCCGGGACACAAGTCGAACGAGTGCCCGGAAAACAGTCCGAACTCACAACTCAGAGGGTACCGCAAAGGAAAGAATGCGATAAAGCGATTCAAGCGGAACAACAAGAAGAAGCCGAAGGTCCAGCGTGCTTGGCTAATGGCAAGAGCCGCTGTGACGAGCGAAACAGACGAAGAAGAGCGATGGATCGTGCTGAACGATGCGCTTGAAGTGCCCTACTGTCCAGATACCGGCGCCGACCAGAACATTATTCCAAGACGAATGGTGGATGCACTCATCAAGGAGCGACCAAGCGTGAAGATCGTGACGCTGGCTGAACCTATCAGTGGAACAGGATGCAACGACATGCAGTTTGAGACGAAGTCCTACGTCGAACTGAGACTCAGACTGCAAACAGCAGCGGGAATGGTCAAAATCCCTGGAAGACGAGTGTGCTACATTGTTGAAGAAGGCGACGAATTCCTAGCTTCCCACGACACACTCAAATCGATCGGGCTCGATATTGATCGGTGGTTGGAGCAAGTCGCGATTCAGCAGCGTGAAGCGGACGGCGACGATCTGGGTGCTGAGTCTGACGCCGGCATAGTATGTGCGCGGAAGTCGACCAGCAATGTCGAAGAAGAGGAAGACCGCATGTGGAGAGCGACTCGAAGAGAAGAACACGATGACGACGATACGCGTATGTCTGACCCTAGTGGTCATGACGTTGGTATGCGATTGTCTCGTGCGCCGAGTGATGACGTCGATACGCGAGTGTCTGGTCCTCGAGGTCATGACGTCGGTAGTCGTATGTCTTACTCGAAGACTGATGACGTCGATACGCGCAAGTCGGGCCAAAGCAGTCATGACGGCGGTAGTCGTGTGTCTCGGTGGATGTTTGATGACGCCGGTATGCGCGAGTCGGACCTATGTAGTCAAGATGGCGATACGCGAGTGTCTCGAACAAGAAACAGACGAGTCAAGAACGTGCGAGTCTATTTGATGCAGTTGCGATTACCCGCGGCCAAGAACAAGCTTGAAGAGGCTCTGCAGGAGATGGTGGTGAGTGCTGTGAAGAACGGTTTCCCACAAGAGCTGGCTGCGCATATGTGGAAAGTGCTGATCGAATACGACATCTGGAGAATCAAGTTCAACGGGTCAGATCCCCCTGCGAAGGTCAAGCCATTGCGGGTGACACCCAAAGCCGGATGTGCTCCATACCGATGCAAAGGAAGGAAGAACAATCCGCTGGAAGAAAGATTTTTGCTGCTATTTGCTCAAGAGTTGCTGGACGCTGGAGTCATCAAGCGCAACCAGCAGTCAGCGTGGTGCAGTCCTGTCAACCCAGTCATGAAGCCTGAAGGAAGAAAGTCATTGAAGACGGCGGACAAATGGACTGACGATGATGTATTGAAACATTTTAGGCTGACGAACGACTATCGAGTGGTCAACAGCAAGACAGAGCCGAAAGCGGGCACGATGCCGTTTCAAGCGACAATTACACAACATCTCAAGGAAATGCAAGCGATGGGAGGGTTCGATCTACCCAAGTGCTTCTGGCAGTTTCGCTACACGAAGTCAGTCGCGACATGCTCTCATTCATGCTGAACGGATGCGTCTACACACCTGATCGCGTCATGCAAGGCCACGTCGACTCAGCTTTATACGTGCAAGTGACGAGCGAGGAGTGCTACGCTCCTCTGCTGTTGAAGCCCCTGCTTGTTTGGATTGACGGCATCCTAGTGTTTGCCAAGAACGCAGAAGAGTATCTCGAGACACTGCACAAGTTCTTTGGATTAGTGGATCGTCATGGTTTCAAGCTATCGCCGTCGAAGACCGTGCTATTCACGAAAGAAGTCAAGTGGTGCGGACGAATACTGAGCGGTGAAGGAGTCAAGCAAGACCCGGAACGAATCGAACAACTCTGCGCGATCCCATACCCCACGAATGCCGGTGACCTGCAACGGTTTGTGTGCGCCGCGAATTGGATCCGCGACTCGATTACGGAATATGCGATGACGGTGGAACCATTACAACAAGCGCTGAACAACGCTCTTGAAGGCAAAGCGAAGAAGAAGCGAATCGCCTCGGGCATCAAGATCGAGCTCACTAAAGGTGAAAAAGCTGCATTCGATGCTGTGAAGTCCAAGATGCGGGCGGTGGTGAACTTGTCGCACCCACGTGCTGACGCCACACTGTGCCTGTTCACGGATGCCAGCGATCGAGGATGGTCTATTATTGTTACGCAGGTTGACAAGATCGACGAAGAGAAGGCGATACACGAACATCAGCACGAAATGCTCGTTTGTCAATCTGGAATGTTTACTGGAGCGCAGAAGTCGTGGTCGGTGATCGAGAAGGAAGCGTACCCTATCGCGCGTGCATGCGAGAAACTCAACTATCTACTCATGCATCCCGACGGCTTTAGGATGTACTGCGATCACAAGAACCTCATCCACATTTTTGCTCCCGGCAAGGAATGGCCTGAACACACGCGAGGCAAGCTCATGCGTTGGGCTGGAATCATTGGCGGTTATCGTTATACAATCGAGCACATCGACGGCATCCACAACCTATGGGCGGACATGATGAGTCGATGGGGTCAGCCGGCTATAGGCAAGGCGACCCAGAAGGTCATGGCAGCTAGATGGACGAAGAAACGGAAGAACAAGAGACCAAGACCAGTGCCGAAGCGAAATGTTTTGCGACCGCTCGATGACGAGAAGTTTGTTTGGCCATGTATTGAAGACATTATTCAAGCTCAAGCGATACATGCAGCAGCAAGACCGACGCGTGCGCTACGGACCTCTGACGACCAACCATGGGTTGTCGAGGGCCGAATTTGGATCCCAGCAGCGGCCGAAGAATTGATTCAACGCATTTTGGTTGTGGCACACTGTGGAAGCATGGGTCATCGTGGACAAGCCGTGCTGGTCAACCATCTCAAGCGATTATTTTGGATCGAGCGGCTGCAAGACCTAGCTGGAACGTTTATCGCTGGATGCCTTCTATGTCCTCATGTGAAAGGGGGGAGAGTGGTGCACAGACCGTATGCACCGCTTTGGCACGCGAAGCGAAGAAACGAAGGACTACATTTTGATTATCTCTTTATGGGAAACTCTTTAGGCGGAGCGAAGTACGTGTTGGTACTCAAGGACGACTTGACACACTTTTGCGAACTCGTTGCATGCGATGCGCCTACAAGTCAAGTGTGCGTTGATGCGATTGTGAACTGGGCGAAGCGATTCGGAATGCCAAGAGTATGGATCAGCGATCAAGGAACCCATTTCAAGAACGTGGCTGTGAAAGCACTGGCCCACAAGTTCAAGGTTCATCATGATTTCACTCTAGCGTATTGTCCCTGGCGCAACGGAACAGTCGAACGAATGAACCGCGACATACTACAAGTCATGCGAGTGATGCTGCGCGAATTCCGTTTGGCCGACCATCAATGGGACTATCTACTACCTGTGGTGCAAGCGAATCTCAATCAGACGCCAGTGCCATCCCTCGCAAACAAGTCGCCTATGGAGCTCTTTACAGGATTGGAATCCCACTACACCTTTGGATGTGATTGTACTAGGTCTCGATGAAGGACTTCGTGACGTCGAGCTATCCAGCGTCGATGTCCGAAGTAGCCTCGAAGAACTGCGACTGAGTCTACAAGCGATGCACAAGCAAGTTCTCCAGAAGAACGAAACACGTGCACAGAAAGCAACGGCTGCGACTGCGAACGCTGAATCCTGCAATGTGTGCGAAGGAGACTACGTGCTATGGTCAAGAGTCGACGAGAATCATCATCCGAAGCTTCTCGTGACATGGCTTGGACCCTATCGAGTGACAGAAGTTGACGAGTATTCAGTCGAAATCGAACATCTACTCACGAAGGAGCGACGTCAAGCCCATCTGTCAAGGATCAAGCTGTATGCTGAAGAAAGCTTCCAAGTCACGGAAGAAATACTCGAGCACATCTCAGAACAAGGTGTTCTATTGAAGGTTAGCGCTATTCTGCAGCACAAGATCGATCGAGACGCTGGCGAGTATGCCCTGCTTGTACGCTGGGAAGGCCTTGAAGACATCGAAGCCTCATGGGAGCTGCTCAGCAAGTTGATGCGCGAATGTCCTGCCGTGGTGCGAGCGTATGCAAAGACGATCAAGTCCAAGAAAGCGCGAGAAGACCTTGAGGCTGCGATGGTGAAGTAGCTCATGGTTTCAACCAAGCATGTTTCCTTGCGGAGCATGGCTTGGGGTGTGTGATGTGTGCGGTGGCGTGGTTCAGCCATGCTCCGCCACGTCACAGGCTTGTTCTTTGAACAGCCGAGTGTCTGCCGCCAGTGAATTGCACGTTGAAGCCACTTCAAGATCAAGACCAAGACTCAACGACCAAGGCTCAGCCGGTAGACTGCCGTACGGTCGGTGAGAAGACAATCAAGAGTTCAACAAGACAAGGAAGAGAAGATGAGATTTAGATCTTAGTCTCAGTCTGTGTTTTGCTAGCTACTGCGCAAGTCAATCAAGTGCATATTCAAGGGAGGCGGCACTCCCCTATCTGTGTGTTTGAGTTGACGAAACGCGGTGGTTTCAGGGAAACAGCACAATATCACAGCTCAATACCAATTCAGCACACAGAAACTACCATGCTGGTATGTCGTGTACACTTTACGTATAAATTTACAACGTTAAATTTGACGTACAATTGTGTGAAGTAAATTTTGCTTTACATTTTACTTTACAAATTGGAGATTTGACCAAACGTGTTGGAGATCAGCAGATTTGCGCAAAAGTGTCGGACGGCTACTGGAGATTTGTATTTATGACCTAGTTAATATTGACGAAGCGTTGGATCGGGAAAAGGTGACCAATTGAATATTTTTTAATTATTAACCCAATTACACTTTGTGTTGTAGCAAATTCGTCTAGTTGTGATGTTATGTAGTGCGAAGGCATTGTTCATATCATGATGGATAACTCAAGTGAATGTGACAGTAGCCACGATGACGAAGAGTCAAACGACGAATTGAAGATTGCCTTGTGCTATCAACTTTACATTTTACACTTTAATTGTGTGTAGTAAATGTATAGTAATATTTTACTTTACGTAAAACGACCTTCCGGGGGGACTTTCCTATACCAATCTATTATTAATAGCAGATAGTCGCAACTACATCTGTCCAAGCTCGAGGATGTTGCGATCATGTTGTCCTTGGGACAACAACGATTGCGAACATTTTCGCGACATCGACGAGCGAGGAGGTATGATTATGTCGACAAATCTAAAAGAGAGGCCTACAATGGACTACGACTGGTATTCCCATGTCGTCTCGACTTGTCCGGCGAGTAGATTTCAATGCTGGACGTCCATGAACCATCCTTGAATCTCTGGAGATCCCAAGGAATTCAACCGAGTCAAAGTTGAAGCCAGGGAGGTGACATAAATGTTGCAATATTCATTTACATAGTTATCAATTTGGAAAGGTAACTAAATCGGTATAACATTAAACATTCGAAAACTTTCATTAAAGATTTTATACAAGATATAATATTATAGAGGTAAATAGGAAAATCGTATCAGCAAGTCGTTGGTCGTGTACAAAGTGAACATTTGACGATGCCAAGTGTTGTTGGTGATCGCTAGTCACTTTGACGATCCTTTGGTGATCGCTAGTCACGCGTTTGTCCCGACGTTGAACATCAGATCTACATCAGGTGCAAGATCAAGAGTTCTGCCAGTCCAATATGAGAAGGCGTTCCATTCTTCGCCCCAACCCAGGATATTATCGCGCTTTCATCTAGATCTTCCACTTCCGTGAAGAAATCAATGGTTCGTCATGTCCGCAGCGTAGTGTTCAAAGGTGCTTTTCAGGTGAGACTATGGATTTCGGTAGAGTCCAATACAGGTCATATCCAGGTCAGGTCACGTTTTTGGGTCACATTACAATATTCAAGATATCTCCACCGCCGAGAAGAGATAAAGCGCCATACAGTGTCATTCGGTAGCGGTGGCGACACGGCCTTACGGCCTACCTGCCGCCATACTCAATGAGAGAAAAAATAAAGAAATCCCTTTTTGGTGCACGTTCGGGGCTCCCTCCTCCGAGTCATCCGCCTGCAGAAACTTTTTCACTCAACCTCCGCTTCGCTGCAGTGAGCGCAATATCTGGGTGGATGTCTGACGTCTTCCACGCAGTTTAAGACTTTGAACACTGCGCAACCAAGTACGAGAAGCCAAGTGTGCGTACCGATCAAGAGATTTTAGCTTTGCACTCCATCCTTCTCTTGTCAAGCTGTGCTTGTTGGCATGATGCATCGTACCTTATTGTCCTCGTTGTACTCGAAACCTCGCCGTTGCCACCGGTTTGAATGTTTTCCACAGTTCTGGAGGTACTTTTAGTTTTCGGCCGACGAAAAGCGTCCCCCCAATGATTACTACAGTGTGGGAGACTTCATTTGTTCTACCCTTTTTAACTTGAATAAAGTATGTGCATACAAATAATGGTATAACCACTAATCTAGCATGGCTAGTTGTTCTACTAGCATCTTTGTGTTTGCTTCGTGTCTGGATTGACCGATGTGTGGGATGGTCGGATCAGTGAAGTCCGAGCTTCTCGCCGCAAGAAAAGGGAGGTGGAAGGTTAGAGGTCGCCTGGGGCTTTTAGGTGAGCCAGACGCGATCGAAGGAAATGGAGAGACACGACTGTGGATTGAAAGTCCGCAGTAGTTGACCGCTGCTGGGGGAGAGGACGGTGGGGAGGACCGGAAGGGGGGTTGGTTGCTCGGTTGCCCACGAGCTACGCCTAGCGTTGACTGGCGTTGGTGAGGGCGATTGACGGTGCGGGTTTTCGACAGACCCACGGAACTCCTGCAAACTTCTTGGCGCTTAAACTCTCTCGACGGGACGCCACAAACTTAGAGGTTCATCCAACGCCAGCCAAAAAGAGCTCTGAAAGACTAACTACACTTCTCTTTGCTACTCCTAACCTCGCAAGCAAGCTTCGTAATTGCTCTGTCCTTGCTCCTCGATTGGTCTCCTGGCTTTGGCCATTCTCGCAATTGGTCATAAGTCGCCATGACACACCACTACAAGCTGTCCTGCACTGCCTTCCGTCTGGTCGGCTCTTCTCCATTGGCAGGCGTTGCGCTGGCTAGTTGCGATCAGCTTTTTCCACTCGAATCGTCTGCTGCTTGGTTGAATGTCCACCGCCAGCGATCGCAAAGATGAGCCCGTTGGCAGCCGCAATTGGCCGCTGTTCAACCAATCAGGATGTGCAGTTGGCGCCAACTCATGCGCTGGATCGGTCTCGCGAGTGCTGGCTCGCTTTGCCACAAACCACCCCTGGCAGCTCGCGACGCCACGGGCAGGAACGGCTGCCAAAGGACGGGCCAGACTCGCTGTCGCTCCGCGTGCTTGACCAGAATTGCTCTCCATAAAGATAAGATCGTCAACGACAACTTGAAATAAGCTCCGTTTTCGTCTGGTGCTTTAAGACGCGCTCCATGCTCTGGCATCTCTTTTGTTTCTGACGAGCAAGATGCTTACTGGCTGGAGCTCTTGCAACCACCCCATGTCAATGATTTGGATACGGAGACAGCATTCGATGACAGGTCATTCTCTTGACTAGCGACCTCTTCGCTTCGTTGCACTTCTCTTTTGTCGCTGCCATCGCCTGCTATCGTCATCCATTGCTCTCAACAGTCAAGGAAACCACCCCGAGTGGACGCGTGATGCTTGATTGTACCCGCTAGCAGTTGAATTACGCGATCTAGGCCTCAACGTCTCCACTCTGGGCGATTGATCGGCTCATTTGATTGTTGCGCACATAGTTCGTGTTGACCGATAATGCAGAGTACGTCTTGTGCGATTTTATAAGTCAGCTCGCTCGCGGATCCTGTGCACCATCCCCGCTTGTCAACTGGCTTGAATTTGTCCAACTCGCTCGCACTCAAGTTTGCAGTTATCAAGTTGGCGCTTGAGTCTTCAATCCTCGTTCAATAATGTTCCGTGCTCAATCACCACTTGGTCCAATTTCTTCATGCATCATGCAAAATACATACGTTCCCATCAAAATCAATCAATCTCCATTCCATAGCCCATAATCCGATCGCTCGGTCCATTGCTACACCATATCATTGAGCCAACCATGCTAAGGCAATCCCAAAGGGTCACGTTCCACAGAACGCAGCTCTATCCTTCATCTTCGTCTTATGTTTCCTCCTTAGTAAGCGGATAGAGCTCTTCGTGAAAGGTCATTGCAGGAATTGTCGTGGCCTCGATCGGGAATGGTTGGATGTATGCTTGGTTAATCAGGGAACTTTCAGGAAGCCAACATGGCTGGCAGCCTTGGCGTCGAGTTGATTGTTGATTCTGTCTTCATTCTTGGTTGCTTCTTCAACGCTTGGTGTAGCCGCTTGCTCTTGCTGCTTCTTCTTCCATCCACGAACCACTTCAATAAGCTCTTCGAACTCCGTCAGTAAGGTCCTGGTGGGGGTCATTTTTATGGATTTTTTCTTGGATTTACAATGTTTATGGTTTTTTCGTCATTTTTCGATTTTTCTGATTTTTTCGAGTCAGTGTGCGATGTCCGACTTCCGTCGCGGCTGGGGTATCGCAATCCCCACGGACTACAAATTTAAACAATCCAGGCTAGGCATGTCGGGGATATCTAGCCTTTGCAGGAACTCCTTCAGCTCGGCAGCTTGTTGACGAGTCGGGCACGGATCAGCCTTGTGGTGCGGCGTCGCGCAGAGTTGACAAGCCTTGAAGCAATTGATCTCCGGATGCCCCATGCGCTGGCATAGGCTGCAAAAGACCGTCGACCAGCACAAGCCATCCAACTTGAGGTGCGTCTTTCCACAGTCACGGCAAACTTCACGGCACGCTTCGTGGTTGTTCAGTCCCAGAGCGAAGATCTCGGCTCGCACGGAGTCAGTCGCCGACGCTGCTAGCTTGGCCATGTCCATCGATGACACGGCGTTCAAGTGGTTGATACCCGAAACCCTGGTGCGCTCTTGCCGCTAATTACCGGCCTGTTGGACTGGTTGATGCTGGTTGCGGTGCTCGAACAAAGCTTCAGTGTGGCGCTGGTCATCCAAGTATTCCATCAAGTCGTTCATTGAGGAGAGGCGTGCGGAGGAGATCCACTTGGCTCGGGTCGGCCAACGAATTACAAAAGCACCGTAAGTGGTCGACGAAGTGCTTCCAATTGGTGTCGTACTCGAGGCCGATCTCCGTGGCAGCCGCATTGAGGCGGAAGAGGTACACACGGATGGTCTCATTCTTTTTCTGACGCATCGCGTAGTAGGCCTCCTGCTTTGGCACCGGGCTGAGGATGTACTCGCGGACAAAGCTCGCACGCACGGCCTTCCAAGTGGATCGCTCGTCGGCGCGTAGCTGGTTGTACCAATCTTGGACCACTCGACCGACTGTGAGGCGGAACTTGCGCTTGGCTTCGTCGTCTGTCCATCCACTGGCTGCCGCGTTCTCCTCAAAGCGCCGAAGGAAACTCGCTGCCGCGTCAGTGCCATCGGTTGATCCACCGAACCGCTGCAGCTGCTCGAGCGCAAGAACGTGCAAGCGAGGACCATTGTTTGAAGACAGTCCGGGAGCGGCATCAATGTTCCACTCGCCAAGGTCGTCGTCGTCTTCATGTACTCGCGCGGGACATCGATTGTCATGTAGCTGTAGCATCAGTTCTTGGTTTTGTTTGACCAACATCGAGATCAACATTGACTGATCATCGGTGGGACACATCGGCGATCCATCGGCATCCGCGCCTTCCTCGTTGCCACCAACGTCGCTGCCGTAGCCTTGGAATTCCGCGGGATTGTTTTTGCTAGAGCGCGATCGCGCGTCTAGGTTGGTCGTAGTGGCATGGGTCGGCGCCGCTACTGATTGATATTGCCCGAAGACAGTTGGAGTCTGCCCGTAACAACTCCTGGATGCCGCCATTGCTTGGTTCGCTTGCTCTGACGGGTCCAATTGCATGTCCACTGAAGTGGACGTCTGGTTGTCTGCTGACGCGTCCGACAGCAGGGTGGCAGGGTTAACAGGTCTAACCATTTCTTCGATCGTGTGCTCAGCCTCCCGATTCGTGGCACCACTTGTGGGATGGTCGGATCAGTGAAGTCCGAGCTTCTCGCCGCAAGAAAAGGGAGGTGGAAGGTTAGAGGTCGCCTGGGGCTTTTAGGTGAGCCAGACGCGATCGAAGGAAATGGAGAGACACGACTGTGGATTGAAAGTCCGCAGTAGTTGACCGCTGCTGGGGGAGAGGACGGTGGGGAGGACCGGAAGGGGGGTTGGTTGCTCGGTTGCTCACGAGCTACGCCTAGCGTTGACTGGCGTTGGTGAGGGCGATTGACGGTGCGGGTTTTCGACAGACCCACGGAACTCCTGCAAACTTCTTGGCGCTTAAACTCTCTCGACGGGACGCCACAAACTTAGAGGTTCATCCAACGCCAGCCAAAAAGAGCTCTGAAAGACTAACTACACTTCTCTTTGCTACTCCTAACCTCGCAAGCAAGCTTCGTAATTGCTCTGTCCTTGCTCCTCGATTGGTCTCCTGGCTTTGGCCATTCTCGCAATTGGTCATAAGTCGCCATGACACACCACTACAAGCTGTCCTGCACTGCCTTCCGTCTGGTCGGCTCTTCTCCATTGGCAGGCGTTGCGCTGGCTAGTTGCGATCAGCTTTTTCCACTCGAATCGTCTGCTGCTTGGTTGAATGTCCACCGCCAGCGATCGCAAAGATGAGCCCGTTGGCAGCCGCAATTGGCCGCTGTTCAACCAATCAGGATGTGCAGTTGGCGCCAACTCATGCGCTGGATCGGTCTCGCGAGTGCTGGCTCGCTTTGCCACAGATGGATATCACAAACAACTAATCTGAAATAGTTGGACATCTTGTTTATGATAATTTATTCATTTGATATTTCAGATCTATAAGTATACCACAGACTCAGCGTTAATATTGGCGCACCAGTAGCTTCATAATGAGAATTGTTGCCTGAACTCTTGTTGCACCGAACTGTAATGCACGCTTTCTTGAGTAAAGCTTTCACTACTAATGATGTAAGCCGTCACTCTGATCGAGTCGAGTGTGCTTCAACCACGAAGAAAATGCAGGCTATTGAAGCTGCAAGCCTTGGAGTGCATGTCTACTACTTCCAATGCGCAACACTTTTATTTCATGGAGTGAGACGACTCCGATTCATTGTCCGTTCATTTATCCCTTGTACATGGAAAGCACTATACTCTTCAAAGGAATCAAAATAGAGTTTATCCAATTAGACATGAGTTTGGTTTCTGTTCCAATGCTTTGATGAATATAATTCCTCGCTTTGTGTTTCCAAAGAAATCATCACAATGCTTTAAGTTGTTTGTGATATCCATCGGTCAATCCAAACACGAAGTAAACACAAAGATGCTAGTAGAACAACTAGCCATATTAGATAAGTGGTTATACCATTATTTGTATGCACATACTTTATTCAAGTTAAAAAGTGTAGGACAAATAAAAAAGGGGTAGGATGTTTAAAGTCTCCCCTACAGTGTACTACCTTTTCACCAGATGGAAGTTGTCTATCGTCATGCGCCCATTACAAGTACATCTCCAGCATATGTGATCTGTGTATGCAATCCTGAGGTGAAGTGTGATAGTGGACCATCACACTTGCAGTGAATGCTGGGTGAGATCATTTCCAAAACATTTGACTTTTGTATACTATACACACAACATGTCACATTCACGGCGAGTGTGATAAAGCCAAATCACAAAGATTTGCTGACCTCTCATTGGAGATTTATCAATGCCTCGCGGCACTAAGCGAAGATCTCGTGTCACGTTGGATGCGGACGGTGCGGGTGCCATAGCTACGTCATTGAAATCCAAAAGAATCAACTTAAGTACAAGACGAGCGTATGCGTCAAAAATGAGGCTGATGATTGAGTGGCTCCGCGAGAAATATCCACAAGTTGTTCATGAAGACGGGAGTTTACTGCTACCGCTTCCAAAGGAGGCAGTGCTTGGATTTTTTGGCCACTTATGCGAGCCAGCTCACGACTGCGTTACTAACTCTATGCATGCCGAGGACGCTGCCAGCCCAGCGCTCTCTTTTTCTTGCATTGAAGGATATCGCAGTGCCCTCATCGACGTTTATCGCAACCAAACAATTGAGCTCGATAAAGTCCTCAATGCTGAGCTAAAGAGTGTATTGGAAGGGTACGAGAAAACAATCAATACTCGGAAACAACGTGGATTGATGAATATTAACGAAGGGAAACGGCACTTGAAATCAAATGGATATGATCTTTTGGCCACTAAACTCATGCAGCAAGTACCGGATGGAAATGGTCAGTCATGGGCTACAGTTGTCTTTTCTTGGACTTACTTTGTGTTGCAGTGGAATCTCATGAGTCGCTCAGACTCAATTGACAAGATCATGCTACATCATATTGAATGGGCAGAAGATTCGTTGATCATTGAAGAGCAAGGGCACAAAGGCGATCAAATCGGTGCTGATAAATATGGCAAACACTTGTATGCCAATCCATACGAGCCAAATAAGTGCCCAATTCTCGCTCTTGCCGTTTTGCTATTTAGCTTTCCTGAGAGGACAGATGGCCGACATCAACTATTTACTGGCACAGACAACAAAGGACGCTTTGGGCGTGCCATCCGTAAGATTCTACTTGAGCTTAATGATGACGAGCTACAACTTCTTGGATGCGAACGTAGAGATATCGCGACCCACAGCATTCGAAAAGGTAGTAGTACATATTCTCTTGGTCAAATCAATGGTCCCAACCCCGTTTCAGTGTATTTACGTATGGGACAGAGTTTGGGCTAGTTGCGTGATCGGTACATCCATTTTGGTGAGGGCGCAGACCAACTTTGTGGACGCATGGTGGCTGGTTTACCTTTTGATTTAGAAAAATTTGGTGTCCTGCCTCCCCATTTTGACCCCCATTGTTGCAAATCCATGAACAATGCTTACTGGCAGAGCCTCGTTTCTGGATATGATCGATATCCTAGAGCTGCTCAGACAATCTTTCCGTTTTTGCTTGCATCCCTCATCTATCATGAGTCGTATATAAGATCACATTTGGACGTACGGCATCCAATTTTCACGTCACGAGCTTTTTTCCACAATTCATTGCTTGATCAATTGCGATCCTCGATTGTACTTGCAATTGGAGCTTCAACAGTTTGTACTCTTAAAGCAACTGGCATTCCACCCCACCTTGCTGTAGCAAACAAAGTTGCTAAACTGGTTGACGAAGTGTTGAAATTGAAGAATGATTTGGCCATTATTCCTTCCCTGGTGGCTACAGCTGTGTCAAATGAGCTTCGTGAAAGCTTTACGATCAATGGAGTGGCTCCAGTGACATTGAGAGACATTGATTCAAGATTAGATGCATTTCGAGTTAGTATGATTGATATTTTGCGAAAGGAGTCCATCCAATCCATTTCACAACAAAGCGAAGAATATCTCCAAGTGGAATGGAAAACGTGGTCTGCAAACGACGGACAAATCTGTCACTTTGTTCCTCCTGATTGGGAATTTCCAGCACGAATTACTGTGAAGGCAGCTTGGGATTTGTGGCAGTTTGGTGATAGAAATACTGGTATACGACCCTATAAGCTCATTAGCCAGCAGCATGACGTCAACTCCAAGCACCAAATGCGATATCGCCGAGTGTATTCAGTCATGACGGAGCTTGAGTCGATTGCAAGAGACTCCAAGCTTATCCCAGAACGATGCCAAGTTCACAAGCTCCCAGTGGCTGAAGTCGATGTCCTTTTCCAACGTTGTTTCACTGTTCTACTTGCCCGACTCTATCCACTTGGCAGCAAGCAACGATGTGATGAGATTGCTTGTGATACCCTCTACAACAGGCTTTGCATCTATCGGAGATCTGTAAGCTTGATATAAATGAGTCGATGCCACTTGCTTGATGTTTCTTGCTTAATGCTTCTTGCTTGATCCACTTCTTGTTGAGTTCTTGTTTGACAATGATAGTCACATTTCTCATTTATTTTCATCCAATCATTTCGTAGTGATACGTTCCTCTCACAGATGTCTAGATTATATACATTTCATATAATGTTATTACTGTATATCAAATGTACTTCGTGTTTGACCATGACGGCCACAAGACCGAATGCTCTGGTCAATTTAATGGCAACGCCCATCGTCCACGCCCATAGTCACAGTTCAGCACGTTTCTTTTGGGAGGCGGCACGGCCTTACGGCTACCTGACGCCTTTCCCGACGTGAGACAAAGAAATCCCGGGTTCGTGCACGCTCGGGGTTCGCTCCGTCGAGTCTTTCGCCTGCAGAAAATTTACACTAGACCTACTCCGCTTCGCTCCGGTGAGCGCAATTTTTTCTGGACGAATGTTCACATGATATAGTCGTCGTGCGGCCTAAACTTACATCCTGAAATTCCTGAAAGTAGCTCAAACTTGGTCCTTTTGCTGCTAACTATGACTCTCCCATCGTCGTTCGTGTTGACAATGTTGTCGCAATGAACTCAAGGAGCAGTCGTTTCATGTCCTATTCACGAGTCGTATCTTCATCTCAAGGACGCCAAAAATTGCGACTCCAGTCCATTCCTTGATGCTCTGTAGTCTTGAGTCATTGCGCAGGACGTTAGGCGCCTTCACTAGCGTCTTTGGATCTCCACGCAACCAACGAGGGTGTGGTGTCAGTGAAGTGCACGACGACATCGAGATGCTATGCGGTTTGCAGTCAAGTGAAGACCCGAGATGGAACAAAAGCATCTATTGATGTTTTTTACTGGACCGACGAATGAACTCTGTCTTCTTGGGTTTCTTCTGTGAGTTCCAGAGAAGCTGTATATTCAGCTCCTCTTACCCCATTGCCTGATGGCGTCCTGATGCTGGGTAGTACTGTTGTGGTCGATAACCACCAACCTTGGACAACCCTTTGGAGACTGCTCCACGGACACGGGCGGCCGCCGATTTCTTTTCTGGGGCATGTCGTTGCATCGAACTTTGCCCTGAGCGAGTCAAAGTCCCAGCATGACTTGGCCCTGACTGGGAACGGGGAGAACGAGGAGAACGAGGAGAACGAGGAGACTCTGGACGAGCTTGTTGCGCCTCAGGTGGCGTGTACAATTGTCCAGAATGGACAGTGTCGAGATTGGTCCGAAAATGACGAACCCTCCCAGCAGCATCGGCCAAGACAGCGCATGGAACGGAAAGAACGAGGACAAGACGCATGGCAAGGCAAATTTCAAAATGACCACGATCGAGAGGGAAGAGACCAAACTTTACTTTCGATCGTGGCGGGAGATCGTGTCGTCGTGCGGCGTGGCCGAAACGCACAGCGTTGATTTGTCACATCATGTGCACCCATGGCACGAATAAGAAATTTCTTGAAGACAACGGTGCAACATTCATGCTGGCAGCGTCGAGCAGCGAATATCGTCACAGACTTGCATGGGTTTGGTTGTATCGACTGGCTGGTCGATTCATAAGCTCTTGGCGAGGTTGTGACCAGTGAATCGGCCTGGCGAACGCAGCTCGGCTTGTTTAGTTGAGGGGGACACTTGAAGGCGTGAAGGACCCATTTGAATATGGTGGCATGATGCATACTGTCTCGGCATGTGCTGTGCTTGGTCTATTGCCTGGCTCGTATAGGAAATGTATCGTTTCCTTCGTCCGCTTGTTGTGCGCGATCAAGAGTGACAAAAGGATTGTCGAATTGCAATGTCTACCAAGAAACATGGGCGATATATTGCAACGAGAGAACCTGTTTGGACGACTCGGCTGTTGGGACCAAAGGCAAAGTCTTGCTCGTGGATAGAAAAGACGCGATAAGGATCGGGGCATGGCAAGGTTCATGGAAGGTTCCTTGGGCACCCACATCATGACGAACGCAATCTCGCTCGGGTTACTATCTCAGGCATGACTCTACTATGAATTGACGATGATAACGGCGTAATGTGCACTGAGTATGAGTAATAGGCACATGACGACGTGCAACTTGCACGTCGTCATGTAATAACGTCGTAATGTGCACTGAGTATGAGTAATAGGCACATGACGACGTGCAAGTTGCACGTCGTCATGGAGGTTGCACGGTGCAACCTCCCTCCATGCGATATGCACAACGAACCTATTTCTGTGATATACCGTATTTCTGGTTGATTTATACCTAGCAATGACTAGGGTGAGGCCAGGGCTACGCCCCTGGGTGGAGCGTTTTGCTTTGGAAATAACAAAGATTTGATCACACACATGAAATGTTTGAAGCCATACTATGAATTTTGAATTTGATTCAGGCCCAGTTCGAATTAAAAAAATAAGTTAACGCCGAGCATACTGATTGGCTACTGTTGACTGACGAATATTATTTTTCGTCAGGAGATAAATCATGTCCTGACCAAAAAACCGTCGACTCGTACCGAAAGAAAAACAAATTATCCAATCAGAGATCATATTATTTTTAAACTAAGGAGACGGCATTTACTTCGCACTCTATATACACTTCTTCTTATTTTACTTCGAATTGGCCTCCATAGTTTCCCTGTTTTGTTTTGCAAAAATGCCAGTTCTTCCACAGATAACACGAACGACTTATCAGTGATAATACAGACGCACGGGGTACCCAGTCCTATTCACGGCGCATTTGACGGCAAGACACTGATGACCATGCGCTTAGATGATGCTCAAGGCGACTATGCGCTTAGATGATGCTCAAGGCGACTACTGTCGGAGACATAGTATATCTAGATGGAGAAAGGCGAACCTTAGATGGTAATCTACGGTTGTGTCCAATGTGAGCGTGGCATGTGGTGGGTGGAGGTTCTAGGAGCACGGTCAAGAAGGTCAATTTAAATGCCGAAGTTTCAGCAGCGGGTTGTACTGCTGGTATAGAGATCATTCCCGTTGCGGCAACTTTGCGCACAATGTGAACGGCAAAAAGACTGTTTCCTAGAAGCAGACTCTTTGATAATTTTATAGCTTGCCGCTGTTCGATATGCTTCTCCCATTTTAATACTGAGGTTGAATCTAAGCAGAATATACCCAAGTTCAGATTGCACAATCTGTGCGATCGATGAGTAGATCGAGGTCATCGTTGGTTGACAACCACCTACTTCTTCCTCTTGTAATACTCTATCGTTGAATCTAAGTTTTAGGTGCGTAGTTTGGGGTTAGCTAATCTCGAGGATTTATCGTCCAATTCATCGGTACGATGCAATTGGACTTGATCCAGGAAGTCACGGCAATTCCACAACAACACAGTGTATATATTTGTAAGAACATGATAACGTTTGTTAGTTATGGATGAAGTTTTATGAAGTCCTGACTATTCTAATGCTTCTTGATACACAATGTTTTTCGTGTAGATTCCAGGCAGTCCATCGTACTGTCCATTGGCGACCAAAAACTTAATGTTGCCTTTTGCTTGGGCTCTTGACATGGCGACGTAAAGCTGTCCATGCGAGAAGACGGCTTCTGGAAGGTAGACGCCCACGTGAGAAATCGTTTGACCTTGAGCCTTGTGAATCGTCATTGCAAAGGCAACTTGAACAGGAAATTGTCTTCTGCGTAGCTCAAATGGGTAATTGTTTTGCTCACCATCGTGAATTGTAGTAGTTCGGGGAATGTAAACGATCTTGTTCGAGTGGGAGCCGTTCATAATTTGAGCCTTGATACATCGTGTTTTCAGCTCAAGAACAATTAAACGTGTTCCGTTGCACATGCCTTCCGAAGTACACAAATTACGAAGCAGAATAATGGGGCAACCAACTTTCAAATGCAACTTGTGGCTGGGGAAGTTGTTGATGTCTATAGAATTCAGAAACTCGATGGGGAACTCGCATGCATTTGTGTCCGGGTTGGGTTTGTCAGCAACAGAATCGGCGGACAAATATGTCATTTCGCAGTCGGAAGTGAGTCGCTCAAGAAGTGTTGTGTTGATGTCAGCAACAACACTGTGTTTGGGTGCAAGGATAGCTCGACATCCAAAGTACGATCTAAGTGCATTGATGCGCAGGTTGTTCATGTCTTGATAGACGTTGTTTAAAAATGACCCCAAATCATCAGGCGACTTGTATGGAATCGCCAAATCATCAGGTAGTCGAATGTAATCGGCACCGAGTTCGGTACATGTGGGGTATGTTCCATGACCAATAGACTTGAGCAATGCAGCAAACTCTCGAACACTCTCTGAGTTGTTGTTGGTCAACCTCATGTTCACCGTCAGATGAAACTGTGCGATATTTCTCCAAAGGTAGCTGTTCTTCAAGCATGCTTCGAGGATTAGCCCAGGTGTGCCCTTCAAAATGACTGGAAGCATTTGCTTGAAGTCGCCCGAGAATATGACGACCTTTCCACCAAAAGGAAGCGCGTTGTCCATCAAATCTTGTAGCATGTGATCAACGGCCTCCACAGCATACTTGTGCATCATCGAACACTCGTCCCAAATGATAAGTTCTGTGAGACGTAAAAGTTCCGCAAGATGTGACTGCTTCCGAACGTCACATCGGCTAAGCTCGTGCAATGATCTTGGAAGACAGAATCTCGAATGCGCAGTTGTACCTCCGATCAAATTCAGAGCAGCAAGTCCGGACGAAGCAACAGCCAACGCAATTTTGTTCATTGAGCGCACTTGAGCCAGTAAAATGTTTGAGATAAACGTCTTCCCTGAGCCGCCCTCACCTTCGAGAAAATATACTTTGCCTCTTCGAACAGTACTTTCCTTCGTAATCTCGCTCATAACGTCGTTGTAGAAGACCTCGTGCTCTTCGGTCATCGTAGACTTGCCTTCCAAAATGCCTTGGATTTGTTCTTGGTTGTGCGAAGATTCCATAGCCACTAATCGGTTGGATTGACGGCCCCTGTTTGTTTCCTCAAGAGCAAAATATTGTTCGAAATGTGCAAGCTGTGGAAGCTCCGGAAAACGATCCAAGCTTGATGCATTCGACTCGAGGCATCTTGATAAAGCCTGAATTGCGAAAGCTGTAGATTTTTGAGAATCGTCGGGGTACATGCGGTGAAAATCTTGCCTCATTTCATCTTCGAATTTGTTCCATAGCCCTCGTGCGTCCGCAGGTTCACAGTGAATCAGAATACTGACAAAAAGTGTTCGGAGCTCATAGGGAGTTGCTGTTTCAGTTGCTTCTCGCATGCAGGTTAGCCATTCCTCGTCATTTTCAAGAAAGCCAAGGGCAAGTGCGGCTGACTTGAACGTCTGATGAACCACGCCATTGACGGTTCGCAAATCTTCGTGCGATGTCGGACCTCGTCGGTAGCATAAGAGCATTCGCATAAAAAAACAGTCTCCCGAGCGGGGTGACACCGTCAGCATCCTCCCGATCATACGACCACCACCCCTTTTACGTGATGTCCACTTGCGGAGCTTTGAGTTCCATACGAAATGCTCGGGGATATCATGGTACAGACATTCACGCGCAAGTGCTTGTGAATCACTGTTTTCACGGCACAGTTAAAAAAACACGGTGAGTTTCGTCCGGTTCCTCCTTGCCAATTCCTGAGGGCTCATCGGGCGGTCGGTAGGAATGCATACAACTTGTTCACCTTCCAAGTGTATTTCGAGGTTCTCGACAGCGTGAGATCGTTTGAACATGTCGAAAGAGAAAATGCGTGTGAGGGCCTCACAGCACGATACATAGCGGGCATCTTGGTATTGCTTGATGTCGTCAAGTTCACCGGACTCAACTTGATAATTTGAGCGGTCTGAGCCCTTGTAGATGTACTTGTACAGGTACTTGACTGCAGATATACTTGTACACGCCTCGACATTGATGTGGCAGTCGAACATGGCACTCAACGTTGGGCAGTACGGAATAACATATTGGTTGGTATACTCAGAGGGCCGCTCTGCCGAAGAGCGGCGACGACGGTAGAGTGGATATCCATCACTGCCTTCTGATGTTTCGTTGCAGTATGCTTTTGAAAAGTTTTTCTTGCACTTCCCGTTTTCCAGGCATCGGTCGCTGCATTTGTGAATCATGCAGGTTGTAACAATTTCGTGCAGTCTTGGATTCTTTTCCTTGTCGGGGATTTCTGCACTGATAATACTGTCAATATCGGCAGCTGTCTTGATTTTGTCGTCCCCAGTGAATATGACCAATATATGGGCATGAGGCAGACCACGCTTTTGGAATTCGACAACACGAACACACGCAGCTTGTCGACCCAAAACTTCCCCCTTGTACAGCATGGCTTCAATGGCTAAGAGCTTGAGACGGAACATGCGCGTCACTAAGTCAGGTCGATCAGCTGGAGATCGTTTAAATCCATAGTCGTCTTTCGCCAATTCCAGCTCCCTGTCGATTTCAACCCACTTTGGATTGCATGTCACAGTGATAAAAAGGTCTGGTCGACCGAACTTGCGAACAATTGCCATGGCGTCAAGGTAACGTTGTCTCATGTACCGAGGTCCACCCGTGTAAGATGACGGCAAAACAGTCCTTTTTCCAATGCTTTTGAGGTCCACATCATGCGAAACAGCGTCATGAAGTGCGCGGTACGTGTCGCTGCGGAGGTTGTTGGTTTGGTCACGAATATATCGAAGCCTTTGGTTTTCCACCTTTGCAAAATTGTCGACTGCAAACACTTGAAATAGAGGTCCGCTGGCATGTAATGGAGAGAATGCACCGCGCTCGTGCAAATGGTACCGAGCATAATCGTTCAAACTCACGTTTTCATGATTGCGACCGCTCTTGTTGTCAAACGACCACCCCAAAGTCCCAGTGGGAAAGAGCAAAGGGTATTGAAGCGGGTCATATGCCGAATGAAATTCCTTAATGCGAAATAAGCGTTGTTCCCCAGGTTGTCGATCCAAACGCACATGTTTACCAACGTGATAGTTTCGCTGAACTTCGCTGAGTACGGGGCCATCAATACCATGCAGTAAGATATGACGCCCTGACTTGGACGTTTCTGAAAAAAGAACAGCGATTTCAGAACACGTAGGAAGGTTATGCGTTCGGCTGTTGCTTCGAGGCTGAGCAGTGAGCACAATTCTCATGTCGTCATCCTTTGGAATATCCTTCGCATGCTTGTACAGCTGGGTGAACGCGTTGTGTTGTAGTAGTAGACGCTGGATTTTCGTCACAGTTGACACATTAAGATTTCCCCAAGCATTCTTCGTCGTATGCTTGCTTGCGTTTCAGGATCCGTAATGTAGATCTGGGCGTAACTGGCTTGTTCTTCGTCCGCAGGCAACAGTGGTCCAATCAAATGATGCAAAGCGCCTTGGATTGTATAAGATCTCGGCCCACCGTTGCCGTGAATAATTTCTTGGGTACCAATAGATGTAAAGGCAAAGAGGGCATTGTACCGGCGAGTGTTATTGACAAACCCTCTGGTTTTGAACAAAGCAATGTATTCGCGAAACTCGGGTGTGTCAGGCCAGGTAGCAACAGGCAGCACTCGAGAGCCTCCACCGCAGCAGTCCTTTTCTTCGCCTGGCCAAATCTTCGCTTCGCAATGGCGGCAAATCGAACGCTGCTCAATAGTATGAAGAGGCACCAATGATTCATCAAAGTCATCGAAACTGACGCGTGCACTGTTGTGAGCACTCTTCTTCTTCGGGCGACCCTTGGGTTTATTCCGGAGACTTAATCCTTGCTCCGAGGAGGTACATCAATCAAATCCACATCCACGTTTAGCGGAGGATCAGCATTTGCCAAGGCAAGTAATTGATTGTCAGTGTTGCAATCCACATTTCCATCGGAAATATCTTCTTCCTTGGTTTCTTCTTCACCTCCTTCATTCATACGGTAGGTTGTAGCGCAGCATAGATCCTTCGATTGTCAACTCTGCGCTCGCGATCTTCTTGCTCCTGAGCTGCCAGAATCTTGAGATGATGGTCATTTTGAGCGTGATAATGGATTCCGTCTTCTCCCTCCTTGGTTTCCTCTTCGTCGCTCTGATCCATGTCCGTATTGTGCAAAATGATGGCACCCCGCCCTTGATTCGCAACCTCAGTGTTGTGCTTTTATTCGCGAGCACGTTTGTTGTATTCCGCCTTCTTGGATCTTTTCATAGCCACCTCTTTGTCGAAGTCTTCCACGATAGCATGCCGTTTCTTTTCGCGAGCACGATTGTTGTACTCCGCCTTTTTAGATTTTTCCATTGCCACCTCTTCGTCGACTTCATCCAGGAGAGCTTGCCGTTTCTTTTCGCGAGCACGTTTGTTGTACTCCGCCTTCTTGGCCTTTCTCATAGCCGCCTCGTCGTTAATATTGCCCTGATTCAAGGCATCGTCATCCACAGCCCAGCCATTAGCTCCAGTTGATGCAGACTCTTGTTCGGTAGCATGCACTTCATTCCGCTCTGCTTGCTTGCCAGGTTCGGAGTTATCGATCGCATGTCCTTGATTGTCATTGTCATGATTGCCATTGCCTTTCTTAGAGGCCGAGTAGTTGTTATTTTCTACGCAGAAAACTGCGTCAGACAAATGTTCATACAAAAACATCAACACAAAAATGATAATGTGATTGGATCGTAAAAATACTGTGGCTATGTGTCCCGCCACTTAAGCTTAACATAATGTGGTTTGCCAGAAAATACTACTCATTTCTTTCATAAATCGTACAGAGTTCGCGGTATTTATTAAACATCACTTTGTTTAATATCGCGTATTGAACTCGTACATCCAATGGGTTGAAACTTTGATACTGGGTAATACACCTGCTAAGTATCATGAAACACCCCTGAAGTGTTTCAATCTACTCGCCGTAGGCCCACTATCAACAGTGGTACTCCATCAAAAAAAGTAGCACCATCAGTTGCAATAGTGGTAACCAACGTTACACATTGTCCCCTTACTGTAAAAAGTTGAACTATGGGGAGAGGATTTACTCGTCCAAAGTCAATATGAAAATACAGTAAAAACACACGTTATAGCTGTCCCTGGCTGCTCTATGATAATGTCCGGTATTTCGAGCCAAAAAGGCCCTACTTCGTAACATTCGCATATCGCGTCGGAATTCGCCTTTCGGAGTCCAAGCCTCTGGCCAGGGTATGGCTTAAAGTGGCAGAAAGGGCTCGTCACCCTACTCCACAGTGTGTTGACCGCTTATTCAGCGGCCTTTTCTGCCCGAGTGAAGCTATCCTAAGACATGCATCTCACCTTGCATCGTACCAGAAAAACTCAACTGCCATTCAATCGTCTGTGGCAGGTATTATTTTAAATAGTAGGACAATATATTTTCATTTTGTATGTGGAATGATTATTAATATTATCGACAACTGCCACGTCCAGCATCATGGGTGCACGATGATGCTGGACGTGGCAGTTGTGACAAAATATGACACCGAGTATTGAGCAACACACCAAATAATTGACAAATGGATATTTGCCATGGATATGGGGCAATACAACCTTGAGTGGTCAAATTAGTTGATGTTGGTTGGAAGTGCTGACAACTATGAACGAACTTGTCTCAAATTGCTCTTTTTGTACTTGGATAAAGTATGTAAAAATTGCTCATTTGTTGACTTGACGTTTGTATGTAAAAATTACTCTCGTACTTAGTCTCGTACTTACGTGTTGCGTTAGAGCCTTAAGTAATAGACTAGGGTGAGGCCAGGGCTACGCCCCTGGGTGGAGCGTTTTTGCTATGGAAAAAACAAAGATTTGCTCACACACATGAAACGTTTGAAGCCATACTATGAATTTTGAATTTGATTCAGGCCCAGTTCGAAGTAAAAAAAATAAGTTAACGCTGAGGATTCTGATTGGCTACTGTTGACTGACGAATATGTTTTTTTCGTCAGGAGATAAATCATATACCCAAGTTCAGATTGCACAATCTGTGCGATCGATGAGTAGATCGAGGTCATCGTTGGTTGACAACCACCTACTTCTTCCTCTTGTAATACTCTATCGTTGAATCTAAGTTTTAGGTGCGTAGTTTGGGGTTAGCTAATCTCGAGGATTTATCGTCCAATTCATCGGTACGATGCAATTGGACTTGATCCAGGAAGTCACGGCAATTCCACAACAACACAGTGTATATATTTGTAAGAACATGATAACGTTTGTTAGTTATGGATGAAGTTTTATGAAGTCCTGACTATTCTAATGCTTCTTGATACACAATGTTTTTCGTGTAGATTCCAGGCAGTCCATCGTACTGTCCATTGGCGACCAAAAACTTAATGTTGCCTTTTGCTTGGGCTCTTGACATGGCGACGTAAAGCTGTCCATGCGAGAAGACGGCTTCTGGAAGGTAGACGCCCACGTGAGAAATCGTTTGACCTTGAGCCTTGTGAATCGTCATTGCAAAGGCAACTTGAACAGGAAATTGTCTTCTGCGTAGCTCAAATGGGTAATTGTTTTGCTCACCATCGTGAATTGTAGTAGTTCGGGGAATGTAAACGATCTTGTTCGAGTGGGAGCCGTTCATAATTTGAGCCTTGATACATCGTGTTTTCAGCTCAAGAACAATTAAACGTGTTCCGTTGCACATGCCTTCCGAAGTACACAAATTACGAAGCAGAATAATGGGGCAACCAACTTTCAAATGCAACTTGTGGCTGGGGAAGTTGTTGATGTCTATAGAATTCAGAAACTCGATGGGGAACTCGCATGCATTTGTGTCCGAGTTGGGTTTGTCAGCAACAGAATCGGCGGACAAATATGTCATTTCGCAGTCGGAAGTGAGTCGCTCAAGAAGTGTTGTGTTGATGTCAGCAACAACACTGTGTTTGGGTGCAAGGATAGCTCGACATCCAAAGTACGATCTAAGTGCATTGATGCGCAGGTTGTTCATGTCTTGATAGACGTTGTTTAAAAATGACCCCAAATCATCAGGCGACTTGTATGGAATCGCCAAATCATCAGGTAGTCGAATGTAATCGGCACCGAGTTCGGTACATGTGGGGTATGTTCCATGACCAATAGACTTGAGCAATGCAGCAAACTCTCGAACACTCTCTGAGTTGTTGTTGGTCAACCTCATGTTCACCGTCAGATGAAACTGTGCGATATTTCTCCAAAGGTAGCTGTTCTTCAAGCATGCTTCGAGGATTAGCCCAGGTGTGCCCTTCAAAATGACTGGAAGCATTTGCTTGAAGTCGCCCGAGAATATGACGACCTTTCCACCAAAAGGAAGCGCGTTGTCCATCAAATCTTGTAGCATGTGATCAACGGCCTCCACAGCATACTTGTGCATCATCGAACACTCGTCCCAAATGATAAGTTCTGTGAGACGTAAAAGTTCCGCAAGATGTGACTGCTTCCGAACGTCACATCGGCTAAGCTCGTGCAATGATCTTGGAAGACAGAATCTCGAATGCGCAGTTGTACCTCCGATCAAATTCAGAGCAGCAAGTCCGGACGAAGCAACAGCCAACGCAATTTTGTTCATTGAGCGCACTTGAGCCAGTAAAATGTTTGAGATAAACGTCTTCCCTGAGCCGCCCTCACCTTCGAGAAAATATACTTTGCCTCTTCGAACAGTACTTTCCTTCGTAATCTCGCTCATAACGTCGTTGTAGAAGACCTCGTGCTCTTCGGTCATCGTAGACTTGCCTTCCAAAATGCCTTGGATTTGTTCTTGGTTGTGCGAAGATTCCATAGCCACTAATCGGTTGGATTGACGGCCCCTGTTTGTTTCCTCAAGAGCAAAATATTGTTCGAAATGTGCAAGCTGTGGAAGCTCCGGAAAACGATCCAAGCTTGATGCATTCGACTCGAGGCATCTTGATAAAGCCTGAATTGCGAAAGCTGTAGATTTTTGAGAATCGTCGGGGTACATGCGGTGAAAATCTTGCCTCATTTCATCTTCGAATTTGTTCCATAGCCCTCGTGCGTCCGCAGGTTCGCAGTGAATCAGAATACTGACAAAAAGTGTTCGGAGCTCATAGGGAGTTGCTGTTTCAGTTGCTTCTCGCATGCAGGTTAGCCATTCCTCGTCATTTTCAAGAAAGCCAAGGGCAAGTGCGGCTGACTTGAACGTCTGATGAACCACGCCATTGACGGTTCGCAAATCTTCGTGCGATGTCGGACCTCGTCGGTAGCATAAGAGCATTCGCATAAAAAAACAGTCTCCCGAGCGGGGTGACACCGTCAGCATCCTCCCGATCATACGATCACCACCCCTTTTACGTGATGTCCACTTGCGGAGCTTTGAGTTCCATACGAAATGCTCGGGGATATCATGGTACAGACATTCACGCGCAAGTGCTTGTGAATCACTGTTTTCACGGCACAGTTAAAAAAACACGGTGAGTTTCGTCCGGTTCCTCCTTGCCAATTCCTGAGGGCTCATCGGGCGGTCGGTAGGAATGCATACAACTTGTTCACCTTCCAAGTGTATTTCGAGGTTCTCGACAGCGTGAGATCGTTTGAACATGTCGAAAGAGAAAATGCGTGTGAGGGCCTCACAGCACGATACATAGCGGGCATCTTGGTATTGCTTGATGTCGTCAAGTTCACCGGACTCAACTTGATAATTTGAGCGGTCTGAGCCCTTGTAGATGTACTTGTACAGGTACTTGACTGCAGATATACTTGTACACGCCTCGACATTGATGTGGCAGTCGAACATGGCACTCAACGTTGGGCAGTACGGAATAACATATTGGTTGGTATACTCAGAGGGCCGCTCTGCCGAAGAGCGGCGACGACGGTAGAGTGGATATCCATCACTGCCTTCTGATGTTTCGTTGCAGTATGCTTTTGAAAAGTTTTTCTTGCACTTCCCGTTTTCCAGGCATCGGTCGCTGCATTTGTGAATCATGCAGGTTGTAACAATTTCGTGCAGTCTTGGATTCTTTTCCTTGTCGGGGATTTCTGCACTGATAATACTGTCAATATCGGCAGCTGTCTTGATTTTGTCGTCCCCAGTGAATATGACCAATATATGGGCATGAGGCAGACCACGCTTTTGGAATTCGACAACACGAACACACGCAGCTTGTCGACCCAAAACTTCCCCCTTGTACAGCATGGCTTCAATGGCTAAGAGCTTGAGACGGAACATGCGCGTCACTAAGTCAGGTCGATCAGCTGGAGATCGTTTAAATCCATAGTCGTCTTTCGCCAATTCCAGCTCCCTGTCGATTTCAACCCACTTTGGATTGCATGTCACAGTGATAAAAAGGTCTGGTCGACCGAACTTGCGAACAATTGCCATGGCGTCAAGGTAACGTTGTCTCATGTACCGAGGTCCACCCGTGTAAGATGACGGCAAAACAGTCCTTTTTCCAATGCTTTTGAGGTCCACATCATGCGAAACAGCGTCATGAAGTGCGCGGTACGTGTCGCTGCGGAGGTTGTTGGTTTGGTCACGAATATATCGAAGCCTTTGGTTTTCCACCTTTGCAAAATTGTCGACTGCAAACACTTGAAATAGAGGTCCGCTGGCATGTAATGGAGAGAATGCACCGCGCTCGTGCAAATGGTACCGAGCATAATCGTTCAAACTCACGTTTTCATGATTGCGACCGCTCTTGTTGTCAAACGACCACCCCAAAGTCCCAGTGGGAAAGAGCAAAGGGTATTGAAGCGGGTCATATGCCGAATGAAATTCCTTAATGCGAAATAAGCGTTGTTCCCCAGGTTGTCGATCCAAACGCACATGTTTACCAACGTGATAGTTTCGCTGAACTTCGCTGAGTACGGGGCCATCAATACCATGCAGTAAGATATGACGCCCTGACTTGGACGTTTCTGAAAAAAGAACAGCGATTTCAGAACACGTAGGAAGGTTATGCGTTCGGCTGTTGCTTCGAGGCTGAGCAGTGAGCACAATTCTCATGTCGTCATCCTTTGGAATATCCTTCGCATGCTTGTACAGCTGGGTGAACGCGTTGTGTTGTAGTAGTAGACGCTGGATTTTCGTCACAGTTGACACATTAAGATTTCCCCAAGCATTCTTCGTCGTATGCTTGCTTGCGTTTCAGGATCCGTAATGTAGATCTGGGCGTAACTGGCTTGTTCTTCGTCCGCAGGCAACAGTGGTCCAATCAAATGATGCAAAGCGCCTTGGATTGTATAAGATCTCGGCCCACCGTTGCCGTGAATAATTTCTTGGGTACCAATAGATGTAAAGGCAAAGAGGGCATTGTACCGGCGAGTGTTATTGACAAACCCTCTGGTTTTGAACAAAGCAATGTATTCGCGAAACTCGGGTGTGTCAGGCCAGGTAGCAACAGGCAGCACTCGAGAGCCTCCACCGCAGCAGTCCTTTTCTTCGCCTGGCCAAATCTTCGCTTCGCAATGGCGGCAAATCGAACGCTGCTCAATAGTATGAAGAGGCACCAATGATTCATCAAAGTCATCGAAACTGACGCGTGCACTGTTGTGAGCACTCTTCTTCTTCGGGCGACCCTTGGGTTTATTCCGGAGACTTAATCCTTGCTCCGAGGAGGTACATCAATCAAATCCACATCCACGTTTAGCGGAGGATCAGCATTTGCCAAGGCAAGTAATTGATTGTCAGTGTTGCAATCCACATTTCCATCGGAAATATCTTCTTCCTTGGTTTCTTCTTCACCTCCTTCATTCATACGGTAGGTTGTAGCGCAGCATAGATCCTTCGATTGTCAACTCTGCGCTCGCGATCTTCTTGCTCCTGAGCTGCCAGAATCTTGAGATGATGGTCATTTTGAGCGTGATAATGGATTCCGTCTTCTCCCTCCTTGGTTTCCTCTTCGTCGCTCTGATCCATGTCCGTATGGTGCAAAATGATGGCACCCCGCCCTTGATTCGCAACCTCAGTGTTGTGCTTTTATTCGCGAGCACGTTTGTTGTATTCCGCCTTCTTGGATCTTTTCATAGCCACCTCTTTGTCGAAGTCTTCCACGATAGCATGCCGTTTCTTTTCGCGAGCACGATTGTTGTACTCCGCCTTTTTAGATTTTTCCATTGCCACCTCTTCGTCGACTTCATCCAGGAGAGCTTGCCGTTTCTTTTCGCGAGCACGTTTGTTGTACTCCGCCTTCTTGGCCTTTCTCATAGCCGCCTCGTCGTTAATATTGCCCTGATTCAAGGCATCGTCATCCACAGCCCAGCCATTAGCTCCAGTTGATGCAGACTCTTGTGCGGTAGCATGCACTTCATTCCGCTCTGCTTGCTTGCCAGGTTCGGAGTTATCGATCGCATGTCCTTGATTGTCATTGTCATGATTGCCATTGCCTTTCTTAGAGGCCGAGTAGTTGTTATTTTCTACGCAGAAAACTGCGTCAGACAAATGTTCATACAAAAACATCAACACAAAAATGATAATGTGATTGGATCGTAAAAATACTGTGGCTATGTGTCCCGCCACTTAAGCTTAACATAATGTGGTTTGCCAGAAAATACTACTCATTTCTTTCATAAATCGTACAGAGTTCGCGGTATTTATTAAACATCACTTTGTTTAATATCGCGTATTGAACTCGTACATCCAATGGGTTGAAACTTTGATACTGGGTAATACACCTGCTAAGTATCATGAAACACCCCTGAAGTGTTTCAATCTACTCGCCGTAGGCCCACTATCAACAGTGGTACTCCATCAAAAAAAGTAGCACCATCAGTTGCAATAGTGGTAACCAACGTTACACATTGTCCCCTTACTGTAAAAAGTTGAACTATGGGGAGAGGATTTACTCGTCCAAAGTCAATATGAAAATACAGTAAAACCACACGTTTTAGCTGTCCCTGCTGTCCCTGGCTGCTCTATGAAAATGTCCGGTATTTCGAGCCAAAAAGGCCCTACTTCGTAACATTCGCATATATAAAATTTTTATTTTTTAAATTTTTTTGATCGCGTCGGAATTCGCCTTTCGGAGTCCAAGCCTCTGGCCAGAGTATGGCTTAAAGTGGCAGAAAGGGCTCGTCACCCTACTGCACAGTGTGTTGACCGCTTATTCAGCGGCCTTTTCTGCCCGAGTGAAGCTATCCTAAGACATGCATCTCACCTTGCATCGTCCCAGAAAAACCCAATTGCCATGCATCTCGTGGCGCTCCTCCAAAGGAACCCCACTGGACTCTTTCAACCTGTATTAACGGACAAATGACGAATTGATTTTGTATCCAGATAAAAGAATCGATTATCCAGAAACACTATAAACTCCAATCTGACCCCACGAATGCGCGCCATTGAAAGAGAACCATCCAATCCTTATACTTAGAATACACTATAAACTCCAATCTGACCCCACGAATGCGCGCCATTGAAAGAGAACCATCCAATCCTTATACTTAGAAATAGAATACCACTCCAGTTGAAACCCACTAAACACAAACAATAAGAGCCATTCACTTGTCTGGACATACATTTCGAAATTTGCAATAGACAGTCTATATGACTTGTCCGATGTCTCGGACTACACGTTCGACAGGGTTATGAAGGAAACAGTCAGCGAGTCAGCCGCTGTTGAATGGTGCATGAAAGTAAGTTGAAACCCCTGTTGAATGAAACTCACAGTCAAATGAAGGTGTGTGGGAAGTACGTGTGAAACAGTACTTGAAGGCCATGCGAGGTGTTCAAACTGATGACCTTCAATCTTACCTTGATCAGTTCATGTGACGAAGCAAAACGCAACAGGTAGGTAGTATGTATTTTAAAGGCTTAGTGATAGCTATTCGTAAAACCTACATCTAATACATGACAGCGTTCATTGCATTCCATGTCACTTTGTTCCGTCCAAGGAAATATCCATGGATTTTCGGATAATTATCCGTATATCCATGGATATTTCCTTGGATGTTTCCATGGATATCCGGATAATTATGCGGAAGGTTTAACACAGGTTGAAAGTGTCCAGTGGGGTTCCTTTGGAGGAGCGCCCATCTTGTCTTTGGCAGGTATTATTTTAAATAGTAGGACAATATTTTCATTTTGTATGTGGAATGATTATTAATATTATCGACAACTGCCACGTCCAGCATCATGGGTGCATGAACGAACTAGTCTCAAATTACTCTTTTTTTGACTTGGCGTTTGTATGTAAAAATTGCTCATTTGTTGACTTGACGTTTGTATGTAAAAATTACTCTCGTACTTAGTCTCGTACTTACGTGTTGCGTTAGAGCCTTAAGTAATAGACTAGGGTGAGGCCAGGGCTACGCCCCTGGGTGGAGCGTTTTGCTTTGGAAATAACAAAGATTTGCTCACACACATGAAACGTTTGAAGCCATACTATGAATTTTGAATTTGATTCAGGCCCAGTTCGAAGTAAAAAAAATAAGTTAACGCTGAGGATTCTGATTGGCTACTGTTGACTGACGAATATGTTTTTTTCGTCAGGAGATAAATCATATACCCAAGTTCAGATTGCACAATCTGTGCGATCGATGAGTAGATCGAGGTCATCGTTGGTTGACAACCACCTACTTCTTCCTCTTGTAATACTCTATCGTTGAATCTAAGTTTTAGGTGCGTAGTTTGGGGTTAGCTAATCTCGAGGATT
The DNA here is from genome assembly GCA_019828595.1 of Aphanomyces cochlioides. Taxonomy (NCBI): domain Eukaryota; phylum Oomycota; class Saprolegniomycetes; order Saprolegniales; family Verrucalvaceae; genus Aphanomyces; species Aphanomyces cochlioides. The sequence continues at coordinate 388,334 of JAHQRK010000031.1, read as the reverse complement.
TATTGTCCAATTCATCGGTACGATGCAATTGGACTTGATCCAGGAAGTCACGGCAATTCCACAACAACACAGTGTATATATTTGTAAGAACATGATAACGTTTGTTAGTTATGGATGAAGTTTTATGAAGTCCTGACTATTCTAATGCTTCTTGATACACAATGTTTTTCGTGTAGATTCCAGGCAGTCCATCGTACTGTCCATTGGCGACCAAAAACTTAATGTTGCCTTTTGCTTGGGCTCTTGACATGGCGACGTAAAGCTGTCCATGCGAGAAGACGGCTTCTGGAAGGTAGACGCCCACGTGAGAAATCGTTTGACCTTGAGCCTTGTGAATCGTCATTGCAAAGGCAACTTGAACAGGAAATTGTCTTCTGCGTAGCTCAAATGGGTAATTGTTTTGCTCACCATCGTGAATTGTAGTAGTTCGGGGAATGTAAACGATCTTGTTCGAGTGGGAGCCGTTCATAATTTGAGCCTTGATACATCGTGTTTTCAGCTCAAGAACAATTAAACGTGTTCCGTTGCACATGCCTTCCGAAGTACACAAATTACGAAGCAGAATAATGGGGCAACCAACTTTCAAATGCAACTTGTGGCTGGGGAAGTTGTTGATGTCTATAGAATTCAGAAACTCGATGGGGAACTCGCATGCATTTGTGTCCGGGTTGGGTTTGTCAGCAACAGAATCGGCGGACAAATATGTCATTTCGCAGTCGGAAGTGAGTCGCTCAAGAAGTGTTGTGTTGATGTCAGCAACAACACTGTGTTTGGGTGCAAGGATAGCTCGACATCCAAAGTACGATCTAAGTGCATTGATGCGCAGGTTATTCATGTCTTGATAGACGTTGTTTAAAAATGACCCCAAATCATCAGGCGACTTGTATGGAATCGCCAAATCATCAGGTAGTCGAATGTAATCGGCACCGAGTTCGGTACATGTGGGGTATGTTCCATGACCAATAGACTTGAGCAATGCAGCAAACTCTCGAACACTCTCTGAGTTGTTGTTGGTCAACCTCATGTTCACCGTCAGATGAAACTGTGCGATATTTCTCCAAAGGTAGCTGTTCTTCAAGCATGCTTCGAGGATTAGCCCAGGTGTGCCCTTCAAAATGACTGGAAGCATTTGCTTGAAGTCGCCCGAGAATATGACGACCTTTCCACCAAAAGGAAGCGCGTTGTCCATCAAATCTTGTAGCATGTGATCAACGGCCTCCACAGCATACTTGTGCATCATCGAACACTCGTCCCAAATGATAAGTTCTGTGAGACGTAAAAGTTCCGCAAGATGTGACTGCTTCCGAACGTCACATCGGCTAAGCTCGTGCAATGATCTTGGAAGACAGAATCTCGAATGCGCAGTTGTACCTCCGATCAAATTCAGAGCAGCAAGTCCGGACGAAGCAACAGCCAACGCAATTTTGTTCATTGAGCGCACTTGAGCCAGTAAAATGTTTGAGATAAACGTCTTCCCTGAGCCGCCCTCACCTTCGAGAAAATATACTTTGCCTCTTCGAACAGTACTTTCCTTCGTAATCTCGCTCATAACGTCGTTGTAGAAGACCTCGTGCTCTTCGGTCATCGTAGACTTGCCTTCCAAAATGCCTTGGATTTGTTCTTGGTTGTGCGAAGATTCCATAGCCACTAATCGGTTGGATTGACGGCCCCTGTTTGTTTCCTCAAGAGCAAAATATTGTTCGAAATGTGCAAGCTGTGGAAGCTCCGGAAAACGATCCAAGCTTGATGCATTCGACTCGAGGCATCTTGATAAAGCCTGAATTGCGAAAGCTGTAGATTTTTGAGAATCGTCGGGGTACATGCGGTGAAAATCTTGCCTCATTTCATCTTCGAATTTGTTCCATAGCCCTCGTGCGTCCGCAGGTTCACAGTGAATCAGAATACTGACAAAAAGTGTTCGGAGCTCATAGGGAGTTGCTGTTTCAGTTGCTTCTCGCATGCAGGTTAGCCATTCCTCGTCATTTTCAAGAAAGCCAAGGGCAAGTGCGGCTGACTTGAACGTCTGATGAACCACGCCATTGACGGTTCGCAAATCTTCGTGCGAGGTCGGACCTCGTCGGTAGCATAAGAGCATTCGCATAAAAAAACAGTCTCCCGAGCGGGGTGACACCGTCAGCATCCTCCCGATCATACGATCACCACCCCTTTTACGTGATGTCCACTTGCGGAGCTTTGAGTTCCATACGAAATGCTCGGGGATATCATGATACAGACATTCACGCGCAAGTGCTTGTGAATCACTGTTTTCACGGCACAGTTAAAAAAACACGGTGAGTTTCGTCCGGTTCCTCCTTGCCAATTCCTGAGGGCTCATCGGGCGGTCGGTAGGAATGCATACAACTTGTTCACCTTCCAAGTGTATTTCGAGGTTCTCGACAGCGTGAGATCGTTTGAACATGTCGAAAGAGAAAATGCGTGTGAGGGCCTCACAGCACGATACATAGCGGGCATCTTGGTATTGCTTGATTTCGTCAAGTTCACCGGACTCAACTTGATAATTTGAGCGGTCTGAGCCCTTGTAGATGTACTTGTACAGGTACTTGACTGCAGATATACTTGTACACGCCTCGACATTGATGTGGCAGTCGAACATGGCACTCAACGTTGGGCAGTACGGAATAACATATTGGTTGGTATACTCAGAGGGCCGCTCTGCCGAAGAGCGGCGACGACGGTAGAGTGGATATCCATCACTGCCTTCTGATGTTTCGTTGCAGTATGCTTTTGAAAAGTTTTTCTTGCACTTCCCGTTTTCCAGGCATCGGTCGCTGCATTTGTGAATCATGCAGGTTGTAACAATTTCGTGCAGTCTTGGATTCTTTTCCTTGTCGGGGATTTCTGCACTGATAATACTGTCAATATCGGCAGCTGTCTTGATTTTGTCGTCCCCAGTGAATATGACCAATATATGGGCATGAGGCAGACCACGCTTTTGGAATTCGACAACACGAACACACGCAGCTTGTCGACCCAAAACTTCCCCCTTGTACAGCATGGCTTCAATGGCTAAGAGCTTGAGACGGAACATGCGCGTCACTAAGTCAGGTCGATCAGCTGGAGATCGTTTAAATCCATAGTCGTCTTTCGCCAATTCCAGCTCCCTGTCGATTTCAACCCACTTTGGATTGCATGTCACAGTGATAAAAAGGTCTGGTCGACCGAACTTGCGAACAATTGCCATGGCGTCAAGGTAACGTTGTCTCATGTACCGAGGTCCACCCGTGTAAGATGACGGCAAAACAGTCCTTTTTCCAATGCTTTTGAGGTCCACATCATGCGAAACAGCGTCATGAAGTGCGCGGTACGTGTCGCTGCGGAGGTTGTTGGTTTGGTCACGAATATATCGAAGCCTTTGGTTTTCCACCTTTGCAAAATTGTCGACTGCAAACACTTGAAATAGAGGTCCGCTGGCATGTAATGGAGAGAATGCACCGCGCTCGTGCAAATGGTACCGAGCATAATCGTTCAAACTCACGTTTTCATGATTGCGACCGCTCTTGTTGTCAAACGACCACCCCAAAGTCCCAGTGGGAAAGAGCAAAGGGTATTGAAGCGGGTCATATGCCGAATGAAATTCCTTAATGCGAAATAAGCGTTGTTCCCCAGGTTGTCGATCCAAACGCACATGTTTACCAACGTGATAGTTTCGCTGAACTTCGCTGAGTACGGGGCCATCAATACCATGCAGTAAGATATGACGCCCTGACTTGGACGTTTCTGAAAAAAGAACAGCGATTTCAGAACACGTAGGAAGGTTATGCGTTCGGCTGTTGCTTCGAGGCTGAGCAGTGAGCACAATTCTCATGTCGTCATCCTTTGGAATATCCTTCGCATGCTTGTACAGCTGGGTGAACGCGTTGTGTTGTAGTAGTAGACGCTGGATTTTCGTCACAGTTGACACATTAAGATTTCCCCCAAGCATTCTTCGTCGTATGCTTGCTTGCGTTTCAGGATCCGTAATGTAGATCTGGGCGTAACTGGCTTGTTCTTCGTCCGCAGGCAACAGTGGTCCAATCAAATGATGCAAAGCGCCTTGGATTGTATAAGATCTCGGCCCACCGTTGCCGTGAATAATTTCTTGGGTACCAATAGATGTAAAGGCAAAGAGGGCATTGTACCGGCGAGTGTTATTGACAAACCCTCTGGTTTTGAACAAAGCAATGTATTCGCGAAACTCGGGTGTGTCAGGCCAGGTAGCAACAGGCAGCACTCGAGAGCCTCCACCGCAGCAGTCCTTTTCTTCGCCTGGCCAAATCTTCGCTTCGCAATGGCGGCAAATCGAACGCTGCTCAATAGTATGAAGAGGCACCAATGATTCATCAAAGTCATCGAAACTGACGCGTGCACTGTTGTGAGCACTCTTCTTCTTCGGGCGACCCTTGGGTTTATTCCGGAGACTTAATCCTTGCTCCGAGGAGGTACATCAATCAAATCCACATCCACGTTTAGCGGAGGATCAGCATTTGCCAAGGCAAGTAATTGATTGTCAGTGTTGCAATCCACATTTCCATCGGAAATATCTTCTTCCTTGGTTTCTTCTTCACCTCCTTCATTCATACGGTAGGTTGTAGCGCAGCATAGATCCTTCGATTGTCAACTCTGCGCTCGCGATCTTCTTGCTCCTGAGCTGCCAGAATCTTGAGATGATGGTCATTTTGAGCGTGATAATGGATTCCGTCTTCTCCCTCCTTGGTTTCCTCTTCGTCGCTCTGATCCATGTCCGTATGGTGCAAAATGATGGCACCCCGCCCTTGATTCGCAACCTCAGTGTTGTGCTTTTATTCGCGAGCACGTTTGTTGTATTCCGCCTTCTTGGATCTTTTCATAGCCACCTCTTTGTCGAAGTCTTCCACGATAGCATGCCGTTTCTTTTCGCGAGCACGATTGTTGTACTCCGCCTTTTTAGATTTTTCCATTGCCACCTCTTCGTCGACTTCATCCAGGAGAGCTTGCCGTTTCTTTTCGCGAGCACGTTTGTTGTACTCCGCCTTCTTGGCCTTTCTCATAGCCGCCTCGTCGTTAATATTGCCCTGATTCAAGGCATCGTCATCCACAGCCCAGCCATTAGCTCCAGTTGATGCAGACTCTTGTGCGGTAGCATGCACTTCATTCCGCTCTGCTTGCTTGCCAGGTTCGGAGTTATCGATCGCATGTCCTTGATTGTCATTGTCATGATTGCCATTGCCTTTCTTAGAGGCCGAGTAGTTGTTATTTTCTACGCAGAAAACTGCGTCAGACAAATGTTCATACAAAAACATCAACACAAAAATGATAATGTGATTGGATCGTAAAAATACTGTGGCTATGTGTCCCGCCACTTAAGCTTAACATAATGTGGTTTGCCAGAAAATACTACTCATTTCTTTCATAAATCGTACAGAGTTCGCGGTATTTATTAAACATCACTTTGTTTAATATCGCGTATTGAACTCGTACATCCAATGGGTTGAAACTTTGATACTGGGTAATACACCTGCTAAGTATCATGAAACACCCCTGAAGTGTTTCAATCTACTCGCCGTAGGCCCACTATCAACAGTGGTACTCCATCAAAAAAAGTAGCACCATCAGTTGCAATAGTGGTAACCAACGTTACACATTGTCCCCTTACTGTAAAAAGTTGAACTATGGGGAGAGGATTTACTCGTCCAAAGTCAATATGAAAATACAGTAAAAACACACGTTATAGCTGTCCCTGGCTGCTCTATGATAATGTCCGGTATTTCGAGCCAAAAAGGCCCTACTTCGTAACATTCGCATATCGCGTCGGAATTCGCCTTTCGGAGTCCAAGCCTCTGGCCAGGGTATGGCTTAAAGTGGCAGAAAGGGCTCGTCACCCTACTGCACAGTGTGTTGACCACTTATTCAGCGGCCTTATCTGCCCGAGTGAAGCTATCCTAAGACATGCATTTCACCTTGCATCGTCCCAGAAAAACTCAACTGCCATTCATCTCGTCTTTGGCAGGTATTATTTTAAATAGTAGGACAATATTTTCATTTTGTATGTGGAATGATTATTAATATTATCGACAACTGCCACGTCCAGCATCATGGGTGCATGAACGAACTTGTCTCAAATTACTCTTTTTTTGACTTGGCGTTTGTATGTAAAAATTGCTCATTTTGTACTTGGATAAAGTATATAAAAATTGCTCATTTGTTGACTTGGCGTTTGTATGTAAAAATTGCTCATTTTGTACTTGGATAAAGTATATAAAAATTGCTCATTTGTTGACTTGGCGTTTGTATGTAAAAATTGCTCATTTGTTGACTTGACGTTTGTATGTAAAAATTACTCACGTACTTAGTCTCGTACTTACGTGTTGCGTTAGAGCCTTAAGTAATAGATAGGTACAAATCAATCCCAAAAGTGTAATTTCACATCGATTCCATTTCTTTCCATTCGATTGGTTAAAATTTTAACAATTTATGAATGTGCAGCTGGAGACACTACAGGGAACGACGGAATTTTGGCACTATTAATAGTGGTACTTCGAATGTTGCCGTCAAGAACCTCTTGAATATTATCCAATCAAGTAGAATTGAGATGAATACTATAATAACATAGTCTAAAATAGACATTTGTATTTTTATTACCTTTATCAACCGTTTTCATCAACTCCATGCCAGCCACCCAACGGAGCACCGTCAAAACCAAGCTCGAAGCGATAGCCCTGCTTGACACCATCTCAAGCTACGAAGTCGCCAAGAAATTTGATGTCGATCCCAGCACAATACGTAAGTGGGTAGCCAAGCAAGAAAAATACAACCAAGTACCCAACAAAAAGAACAAAAACATTCCCGGCGAGGCCGCCCCGAAGCACTCCCGAGTCCCGATGCTCTAGTAGATTACATTGCTGAGCGTAGGAGTAGGGAGAGGGCGATAACATCAATACACATCATCAACTCTCTTAAGCGTCATCAACACCAGTGGCTCGACACGTATATGGCGTCCAGCGACACGAACAGAGCCTACAACAACCTCATGAGAATGATACAGCGATTCTGCGACCGACATGGTTTCTACAAGCAGAAACCCAACAAAATCAAATGCAACCAAGAGGAGCTCAAAGGGTTCCGGAACGAGTTTGCCGAAGTCTTTCATCGAAGACATCTGCTTACAGCTCCGAGCAAGTGTACAATGTCGACGAAACGGCCGTCTATTTCGACATGCCGCCACGGACAATCTGGTCTGTGAGAGGCGGCAATTCAGCCTTGTCGGCAGGCGAAAAGCACTCAATGAGGATGACTGCAGTGTTGACCGTCAGAGGCAATGGGGTGAAACTCCCTGTTCTCTTTCTTATGCGTGGAGCACCGGGTGGATTGATCGAAAGAAGGGAGTTTCCCCTCTTCCCCTCTGATCACTTTTACGCCATGCAGTGCAATGCTTGGATGGATGCCGACGTCTGGGCTTTCTATTTGCGAAATTTACTCAAGGAGGCAGCAACTGAGCCAAGCGTGCTCATAGTTGACAACTTTGATAGTCACGTGAGTTCGCACTCCCGGCGTATCGTCGAAGTTGAGCTTGGCTCGACATTGGCCGCCCTTCCTCCAAATTCAACCTTCCACCTGCAACCTCTAGATGTAGGAGTCATGGCTCCTTTCAAGAGGCATCTACGCGACCTGTGGTTACTTGAAGATGCAATGGATGACGACGATGTCGATGAAGAATCACCAACGGCAGCGATGAAGAGAATGAGACTTATCAAGCGGGTCATAAGAGCTTGGGACATTATCTCTGAGGATGTTGTGAAGCAATCTTTCATAAAGGCAATTCCCCCAGCATAGGTTTAACTCAATATATTCCATGTTTTATGACTGTTGTTTGTGTTTACAGGTAGGTAGTTTGAGATCTTCTTCTCCAAAAGTAGGTTAAACGCATTCAAAACGTTTTTATTACATTAAACGCGTTTTTATAGATACTTGTATGCATTTTATTACCTGACATTAGATGCTAAAGACGTTTTAAGACTAATATTTGGGTTTTTCACTCGATTACTGAAAGGCTAAAACTATTAATATAATCTCTGGAATATTAATATTTGTTTGGCTAAATAGGCATCAAATAATGTCTCTGAAACACACACTATCCATGCTTAATTTAATTTAATGAGATATTTTTATAATTATTCTTCTGGATGTATTTTATTAACAGGATCGTTCAACCATTGGAGGAATTAATTTACGAAGTTCGAATATGTGTGACGAAAATTGCTCACTCTCATTGGAGAATAAGAGAAGAACCCGAAGTACCACTAGTGCCAAAATTCCGTCGTTCCCTGTACACTGACTGCAATCTTGTCCTCCTCGGCTTGATGCCCCGTCGAGCAACTATATCAGTGGCCGAGAAGTTGAGAGTCATACAGGAATATGACAACTCCATGAATGTGTATGCCGTGTGAGCTGCGCAGCTCCGACTTCCATCTCCAGAATCGCAACCAACGACGTCGACAGCAATGAGAACCATCGATCGATCTCTCTGTGCCGTCCTTCGATCTTTGGCACTTTATTGTCCAATAGGATCACACTAGGTACAAACCTTTCCGAAAACCGAATTTCTTTCAAGCAATTCATGAGTAAAAATATATGAAAAATTGTATACCATGATCTTCAACTTTCAATGAGTGGGAACGAGACACAATAAAAATACTAGGTATTTTTATTTTTATTATTTATATTATATATGGTCATTATAACTACATTGACGGGCAACACGTGACAGTACGATGGACCCATAATGACATCCCACGATGAGCTGGACAGTCTTTATTACCGTGTTCGTGTGGCAAGATCGTCAGTGAGAAAAGAGCTCGTGTACAGAAAACATACACACCAAAGAGAAGCAACTGCAGGCTGAAATCGGGGAAATGTAACAAGTTGCAACTCTGGATTTTAATATAAGCCGGTTTTCCTTCTGAGATGTATATTTTTATAAAGTGAACTCAAATTGCTTTGTATTGGGTATTTTTCGACACATCACATCGTGAAGGTTGTAATAGTTCTTGAATCAACGCCTTTTGTCCAATGGATAATGAGAAATTGAAAACCACTTTCACATTCAATTTTCAAGTGATTTAGATTCTCCCACAGTAGTGATTTGGATTTTCATGGATATAGTACTACTATTTTTATATAAAATTTTGTATTACTCTTTAGTAGATACTATTCAGAACTAGTCGATACTACCAAAAAAACATCTGTGGCACAGTAATCAGGCAGTCATTTACAAACTTCTATATACTGTATAACCTCCAAATATATGGCATGCCATACAACACAGTATAGCACCCTCTTGCTGCCATATAATTAAAAAAACTCTCTAAATACTGTACGTTCTCTAATAAGACACCACTCTCTATTAGTACGCCACACTCAGTACCACTGTACTCTTTAATTTTATACCTCTTAACTCTTCTATTCAACATAATATAAATTTATACGTGAAAAGTGAAGACACGTATGCTTCATTCATTCAACATACTCATCAATGACAAGCAAGTCGTCAAAGTTTTCAACAATGTTGTCGACGGCATGGTCATCTTCACTTGACTCCTTTGTCTCTTCATCAGAGTAGATTTGCTGCAGTCGGCGACTGAATTCATCGCCGTATTTGTCGTGTCGAGCAAGTGAAAGCTCGTCGTTGTTTCCAACAACACATCGAACAAAGCTCTTCTCCACAATTGTCTTGTCAACTTGGTTCCAGGCTGCTTTTATCCATTCACCATAGACCTCAATTGGAGGTGCTTTGACACGATTTCCAGACGTGTATTCAAAAGGACCATGACGCTTCCACGCATCAATTTCACAAGCAAGGGCTGACTTGACAGACTTAAACCAGCTAAAATCTGCTGGCTTTAAAAAGCCAGTCATTCCACCAGGTATCACTAGCGTCAAAATATTGTTAGCATGCAAAAAGATTTCACCATTTGGCTGATGTGGCTTCTAGCGCTGTCAAAAATCAAAAGTAATGGCCGCGGATGAAAAGCAAATTCATACTTGATATACGCAATGAATGCGTTTGAGTTCATCCAGGAATTTTTCGTGGTCAAGAGAACCATGCCGTTCTCCTGACGTATACTCGTTTCGTCGTCTCGCGATCGCAACAAGAGACAAGGCTTGCGCTTGACGCCATCAGCACTTGCCGCCATGAGGGCAGTGATTCGAATCTTTTCCAATCCAAAAGATTTAATTGGTACATCCAAAGCACCACGTAGCTCAATCGTCTTTTGCTTGGAGTGATCGAAAAAGATCGCTGTTTCGTCCAAGTTGTAGATGCATGACATTGGAATATCATACGTTGAGATAAGCAAACGAGCTTGCTGGATAAAGTTCAGCCCACGTTCGATAACTTGGTCATCCGATAGGATCGGCTTACGGGTTTCTTGTCGCAGCACAAGATCGTGCCGTGAAAAGAAACGCGTAAGCTATCCCGTCGAGCAACCAAGATTGATGTCCAATTCTTCAGCCAAGTCGGTTGCCCAGTTAATGATCATGGATCGCGCGACTCGATAGCCTTCGATTCGGTTGAATAATATCCTCTCAAAGATGATTGAATCATGTTCCTCGCTTGTCAATGGACGGCCGCCGCCTGAAAGTCGCTTGGCGCTTGGGTTTGTCACCATCAAGTCCCGTAGTTGAGGTTCTTGGTTCATCCATCCACGAATAACGAATAGACGATCGAGTGGCACCGAATCGTCTTGCAGCTGCACTTTTGCCGTGCAGCTTAGCATAATCAACGGCTTCAAGCTTCTTCTTGGTTGTGAATGACTTCACCATTCACTTGATTGATAGACTGGCTTCTGGACAATGGCTGGCTTTGAACTGCTCAAGAGACTTTATTTCTCTCATAGTTTATATTTGCCTCAATACTGTTAGTATGTATTTATAAAGGTTATCTAATAAAACGCCACAGTCGACATGGCGTACTAAGTTACTACGCCATGGAGTGTAAATAGAGAATATACAGTATATAAGTCAAACATCATGTATATATTAAATTAAAAGGGTATCAGTTTTCAACATCCTGGATAGCTGAATCAATGGCTGACAGTTCTACATGCACCATGGCAAGTGAAGGCAAGAAGAAAAAGAAGAAGTTCGACATGCAAACCAAGCTCAAGGCCATAGAGCTGGCCAAGACTACCAACATCTCATATGCTGCACGACGATATGGGGCCTTGAGAGGTAGCCTTCAGAGCTGGATAAAACAAGAAGACGAAGTGCGTGTGAGACACAAGGAAGACAGAACGGCATCAAGACTGAAAGGTGCTGGTCGTCGTCTCACAAGTCAAGAGCTCGATGAAATCCTTTTTGAGCGCATCGTCTACCAACGTTCCTTTCATTGGAGAGTTACACGAACAATGATAGTTGACTGGGCGAAGGAACTCAAAGACGAGCTTGAAGTGCCTCTGCGTTGTAGTAACGGCTGGCTTGAGAGCTTTCTTTATCGTCATGATCTTGTCCTTCGCCAGGCAACACGAAAGCCAGTGCTTCAGGACCATGAGATCATCGAGCGCGCAATCCATTTCTACACAAATGTGAGGAAAATAATCAAAGATCACGGTGTGCCTGAAGAGTGTATTTACAACCTTGATGAATCAGCTGTCTTCTTCGACCATACGAACAAGTCCACAATTGACTTCCGTGGTTCTCGCGATGTGCCTATCCGATCATTTGGATTTGAAAAGATGCGCATCACAGGAGTGTTCTGTGCCAATGCATGTGGTGAAAAGAAAAAGCCATGTCTATTGCTCAAGCCTACGCAAACGTCGGCGAAGAAAATCGTCATAGAAGATGGTCTTGTGATTTGCCCTGTTGAAAACGCATGGATGAATTCGGATGCTTTCATCGAGTACATCCAGTTTGAATTTCGGTACCATCGTCGACCCTTATTACTCATATTTGATAGTGCGCGGAGTCATATCAGCAAGAAATCGAAAGAGTGAATGGTATTTTGTTTGTCGTGATTCCTGGTGTCTTAACGCCGTTTTTGCAACCTGCCGACTATTCATGGTTCAAATCTATGAAATCAAGTCTGGCAAAAGAAATCGATACATGGAAGTTTGCGGGACAGCACAGCCACACTCAAAACAATCGCGTCCGCGCACCAGGATATGACGTTTATGGAGGATGGGTGAAAAATGCCTGGAGCCAAGTGTCCCGTCAAAGCATCGTCACAAGTTTTGTCCGCTATGTGCTTGGAAACGACAGCGACCTTGGCCTGTTCTGGCACGAATCCATGGGTGAAATGTTTCGAAGAGCAATTGCTTTGGCCACAGAAGACACCGCCGTAGATTTGACAAATGACGGCGACAACTCTATTGTTGATGCTTTCGACGATTTGCTCATTGTCGATGATGCCTAACAATCTAAAACTTGATTTCACTCTTGGAGAATAAGATATGAAATTTATTTAAATATAGAGGTATTCATATTCATGGGTGCCAAACAATTTCAGGGTGCCACATTATTGCAGGTTTTACAGTAATTGACGTTAACCTGCTTATAATATAAGCAGGTTTGTCGTCAGATCGTGGAACAAAACTCTGGATTTTAATAATATTAAAATCAGTAAGGTACAATCATCCATTCATCGCGGGAAATATCCTACTTTCACATACCGGTATATTATTTGGGAATTGAGGGGAAATATCCTGGGGTTGGCGTGCTGGAGGAACGGCGAGAAAAAAACATTTGGGTGAGAGCAGTCGCACTACAGTAGGTACCTCGTTTCGCAGCAAGGACTTTTTTATATTTCGGTATGTTCTCGATGAAATTGACCAGGACGTTCGATCTTGTATACCAATTGTCATCGAGGAGATGTCGTTCCAAACTCTGCACTTCCGCGGTGTCTAAACGGACAGTACGATGTTGCGGAGTTGCTCCCCATTACACTCGTATCGAGTGGACATGCTGTGCATCCAATTTGATTGGCACCTGCACGAAATCGGTCTATGACCAGTCGAATCGCATCCATGAGTAGATTAAGAGAACAACTTTTTATATTGTGGATTCACTAGAAATTTCCCAATTTGGATTGGTTCTTTGCAAATCACGCCAAAACATTAGTGGTGTTCAATTGAGATTGATGTTTGATTGATGAAAGCGTTAATAATTTCATTTTCGTCCAATAGTCTCTTTCATCGAATTGTTGATTTGAAGACCAATTTGATTGATTGCATGGTGATGTTTAGATGCTAAAGAATACCGACAAGCAGCGATAGTCTGCTTTGTCCAGGGACTTAAAGCTTGTTCACAATCTCCTGACACAGCTTTTCCATTAAGAGACCTGACTCCGATGAGCTTGGTTATCGATGAGAGCTGTTCATCAATCTCTCTCATCAATCACTCTTGAGCCGTCAACGATTTTGTTGACAGCCCAATGTTTGATTGAAGGAACAAAAATACCCAGTTTCGACCAATAGAATTGCTTTATTTAATTTTGCCATCAGTCAAGTGTTTTCATCAAGCATAACTATTGGATGAATAAAAATTAGAACAGTACTTTCCCTCATGGGGATAGATAGTACTTTCTCTCAAATTTTATTCAGCCAATCACAATAGCCCAAAATATTTATTAGCCAATGGCGTCGATTGGTGAGTCGATCCGCCGGCGTGATTCGGTCTGTATCAAATCACCAATATTGCCAACTTCGTCGATTTGCAATGTATTTTTCTCTTTAAATGTATCTTTTACCAATAAATGGATCCTCCTAGAACCATCTACGCTGGGGATGCGCGAGGTACCATTGTTACATCTTACCATAGCTTTGAGCTCACGCTTGTGCTCCATGCACCTTACAAATACATTTCTCCATATGTAATGTTCCTGTTGCACAACGTGTTGTACTAACAGCATTACCTTGTTGAGCAAAAACTCAAAATCGTGTTGTACAACATGCCATAGAAGCAGGTCCAATTGTATGGGACAGTCATTGCGGCCCGAGTACATACTGCTGCCCGCCTTCCCCGATTCCGAGCAACGTTTGGTTTCCTACCTCTCGATCGTTTTCATTTTGAAACTTGCCTTGTAATGCGTCTTGCCCTTGTTGTTGCCCAGATTGCACTGTTGACGATAGTCGGCTCGAAAGCGATAAAAATTGGCAATTCTCTTCTTTGCAGGACAAAACTTCGAACTCGACGATTTGGTCTCACTGACTTTGTGAGAAGAGATCAATGATATGTCAGTCGGCACGAGGAGTGCCACAGAACTGAGCGTCGTCCTCAATGACTTTTCTTTAGCAAGACGTTGTCATCTTTATTCACCGTTTGAGAAGGCCTAGTGATCCAAGGGCCATTCCAGGTACACTAGCCATCATGGCGAGGAATCTCTTCACGACGAGATTGAACCATGAGCTCCAGTTCGCCTTCTACTTCATTGGTAGAAAAGTACGCGAAATAAATAAGCCAATGAAAATGCTATGGAAAAACACATTTCACACGTGGGACTTTAACAATTCCAGCTAAACCCACCAACATATCATTCGTCAACAGGCATCATGTCACCATAAGGTGACTGGCCTCCCTGCATGTACGATTGCCTTTCTAGCACGTGCAAACCGGTCATCAAGATGACTTGGCGCTATATGCGCCAAGTGGTCCATGACCGAAGGTCACTGGGGGATCTGCTGCATGGGATCCTCTGGTGACCTTGAACATACTACACGTATTTCCCAACCCATTCCATCCAATCACATCTTATTGCCCATGTCATATTGTGAATTCCGGCGATATTTCCAATCGCACGGAAATCGTCCGGACAATATAGTTGGCTAAAAATAATTTTACTATCAATTGATTGGCTGAAAACTGACCTAAGTTTGTGAGAGAAAAGCTGCAAATCTCACGACTCTGAACAAGCGACCCACCTCGAAGAGAATTCCACGTTATTCAGCGCTCCTCACGTTGAGCGTAAAATTAGTGGAGAGGCCTCTGGCCTCGCCAGCGCAGCGACGAAGCTTCGTGTACCATCCCGATCAAAGGTCAAAATAGCCTTCTAAAATTGATATTTGTATTATATTTTGGAGGTCCGACGATTTGCCTTTGGAGCACATTTAGACGATTGTTCTCACCAAGTCAATCGGGAACCCTCCTCGAAAGAACCATGACCATATTGACACGATATCACACCACAAATATCACGCAATATTATTGGTAGATATATTGTCTTTTTCACCCAAATTTGTATTTTTCTACCAAAATTGAGTTCATTTCCAAATCGATTCCATCATACTGAAGTCAAGTATAAATGAAAAGTACGGTAAATTGGCCAAATAAAATTCACGTGTGTATAGGTGTGTTTTGCGTGAACTTGGTAATACTCGATTCTGATTGGCTGATCGATTTGCAGATCGATTGAAAAATCGATACATTTGAGACCCCTCTCACAATTTAGAATGAAATCGACAAAATTCACTCAGCTGTGGCTTGCACTTGCGGAGTTGAGTCAAGACTGAAGTCACAGACATGGACCTGCCGTACTTGGCATAGATTGCGTCGATCGCCGTGTCACTTGAATGGCCCCGCCGGATCATTCCATCCACAAGACGCCAGAACTTCAAGCGAAAACAGTACACGAATTTGCATGCACCGCGCTCCTTCTCACTGAACAACTTGGCAGGTTTGCTACCTTGTATTTCAAACTCGTACTCAGTCCAAAGCTCGAATAGATCTCTTGGACGCTTTGACAAACGATGATTCTGGGTAGGTCGCGTCGCCAAATGAGCTTGATCACCGCTCCATGCAGCAGGACGAACAACTGGCTGTATTGCAATACGTTTCACGACAGAGCTTAAGCGCTCAAACTGCGAGCGCATCGTCGCATGCATAGATGCCAATTCAGCATGATTTTCGCACTGTAATTCCTCAACACGCCTCTTCAATGAATTTATTTCTGCTGCTTGAGACAGCACTGCGGCCATAAGTGATGATGAGTTAGAGCTGTAATCTCTGTCATCCGACAACTCAATACCAATGTCCACAAGCTTGAGTTCTCCATCGTAGCCACTGGGAATGATTGGAATGACATCAATGAACTGAGGCACATCAGAAGCCATGTCAATTCTTGCTGCAGCACGAATTGCTCGAAGTAGTTTTTTCTGTAAGCCGCCAGGCATGAGTGAATGGTCACTATTATACTTACTCGAGCCTTGTACAGCTGCGTACATGAGAGGTAATGCAAGAAGTTTGGCTATGTCTGGAGATAGTATGCGAGCTGTGTTGGGGGCTATTTCGTTTACCAAAAAGGAGGCATTGCACCAAGAATTATTGATCAAAGAATAACGAGCAGCACCATTTGGTCCACAGAGTCGCACAGCAACTTGCGCGTCAGGAAAAGCGCGTTCAATGTCTATGTACGTATCGACTTGCTTCTTGTGACCTCTCCAACGGCCACGCAATTCAATGTGATCTTTGGATACACCACATTTTGCGCAGTGAGTAGCTGCACCCTTACGAATGCTATGAGTCTCAAGATTGCCAGCGACGATTTTGTGAAAATCACAATGTTCCAGGGCCACCGATAAAAGGGATCGAACACTTCTGTGGCCATCACCACCATTGCCATACAAAAAAGAATCTGAATCCATGACAGTCAACTGGGTTTCCAAGTAGATTGCTAGATTGAGCAATGGACATAGACGATCATCCATCGAGCCGAGAATAATTTGGCGTGGAGCCTCTCGCTCTTCGGTAATATTTTTCGACCATCTCATTTGGCACAGGAGAGTAAAATGGTGGTTGGGATTGAACGAAAAATCACCAACGCGCAATTTCATCATATCATCGACACGCGCAATCAAATGCCATTGTAATGTGATGATACTTCCAAGCCGATAACGATCAATTTCAGAGAATTCATCAGTCTGTCGTATAATTTTGAGAGCGTTCAAGAACTCAGTGAACTCAATTGGTCTTCGAGCCTTTATCGCAACTCCTTGCTTTCTGACCTCGCACTTCATGACATATTTGATGACATCATTGACAGTTGTTGAGCGCGTTGGATTTTCTTCGCGCCGAATTTCGTCCCATGGTATCATGCGTCGTGGCATAAATGAGCTGAGCATTTTTTCATAGCTTTCAAGGTATTTGACCTTGCATGCGTGGGCAATGAGTTTGGTGCAGGATTGGGTGTTCCAAAGGCTTTCACATTAAAATACCGTCGTACGTCCTCTGGTGTCACGTCGGTCAGGCTTGCCGATGAGAAATTTGGATCATTCAGCTCACATGACCTACCCAGGAATTGCATGAAGCGTTTGAGCTCCATGAAGTAGACTTTGTTCGCCTGCTCCATGCTTGGTGTGACGAGTGAGATCTTGTATCGAAATGACTGGACAAGACCATCACACTGTGAATCACACTGGGGTGTGATAAATATCCCATTCCAAAACTCTGAGTTGCAGATTTCTTTCGAAAATCAGCCAATCATTCTGCCTACTCGTGGTCTCTGTCTCATTTGGCAAAAAGCGAAATATACAACTTTGGTGTGATTTTGTCTATAACATTGTGGTATCAGCAGTATCTTGGATTAAAAAGTTCTGTTGTTAGTCTAGCCGATAATTGCTACCTTATCTCCTTTCGTGTATACGCTGACCATGGAAACTAATTCTTCCGTGTCACAGCGCGTTTTAAGAACGACAATCAACGTCATCAAAGTTCCTAAACGATAGCCCTGACCGACTTTTAATACTTCTTTCTTCGTCTGGCATGCGAACTCGTCCAAAATAGGCAGCTTCTGTCTTTGGTTGGATGCGTTTCGGCGGTCTAGACTACGACGACAGCGAACAAGCCAGCTTGAACGATATTTCGCGTCAGTTACAATTCATATCTCGTTTAAAAAACTTCAGTTTCAAGACGGCTCTGAAAGGCCACGGATATCATACCTGAAGTTTTCACCAAGTGGATATATGGATTTGGCGATCGCTTTGCCTTGACAGCTTCGTCACAGACGCCAACTCTTGCAGAATGCCTTTGCTTCACAATGGTCACGTCAAACCAACTGCCGACTCAACCAACGCCGCAGGACCGGGTGAAAACCTGTTGCGGAAAGCAGAAATACCCCAAGGCCCAGCTCTCAACAGCAACGAATTGAAGAAAACTACAGACCAACCAAGCAGCGATGACGACTTGATGACAAGATCTGAAACTCTTGAATGTGTGTTTGGCTTACTTTGTCTTGTGTTCACTTTGACTCTGAGCATGTACTATCTCCAAATTTTATCCCCTTCTATGGCAAATGACTTGTGGTGGGATGGTTTCAATCGGGAGTTCAATCCTACTTGATTGACGTTTACAACTCTCAGTTGAATCTTGTCGGCAACCAGTCGACATCACTGGATTTCACGGACAAGAACTACGCGCTTCAAAAAGACTATACCAAATTCTACACACCGATCAAATTTACTCCAGTTTACCCGCGTATTGTACTCGACTCCATAGTGTATGACTTGGCGTTTGCTGTGAACATGATCCGTCAAATGGGTGGACCAGAATGGATTTTCACACAATATTGCTGGGTGGACATAGATCGAAAATGGGAGGTTGCCCATACTGCTCTGCGCCAAAATCGTTGTAAAGCACGATATGCCGACAATGGAGCGGTCTATTATGAGCCTGTGATACGTCTAGTTAACTGGAAAAAGTGGATGAATGGAAATTTTGGTGGCAATTTCAATACTACGATTGGTAATTCTTTGCGATCAACGCGTCGAGGACAAGATTGGTTGGATGTGACGCCACTTGCATTTGTCGATGTGGAGAGTGAAGTAGCATATTGGCAGCAAAAGGGAATTGCGAAGTATGCTATGCAGTACATTAACAATTATGAATGGGGGCATGGAAGAAACTCTAGCCATACAGAATGCATTTGGCGTAACACAAGACATTACAGTCAAGCGAACAGCATACAACACTCGTATCGCGAGCTGGACAACCATCTGGATGTACTTTGGACTATGGAATGATCTCGTTTATGGAGCTTGGTACGGATATAGCTTTATCCTAGATGACCCAAACAATCTAAGATTTATGCCACCTTAACTATTCCGACTACTTGGCAAATCCAGCAAATTACTCGTGCAAACCCTGTGGGGCTGCATCTCTTCTAGATGAATCCGATTGCTATACCGATTATGAAATGTTTCTGAATCTACCGGACTCACCCAGTTTCGAATTAGTGCATAGTAATATCGGAGAACTCAATTCCATCGACATGTACTTTGTACGAGTGCCACCATCACTGAGTACAATGTACTCAACGTTTCAAGGGTTCGTTTCGCAGCTCATTTTATCAAGCGATGATTTTGCTACTGTTATGAGCAAAATCCCGAGTTTACCCTCGGATCCAGTTCCACCAGCTTGGATTCAACCTGGTTTTATGTACATGGGAGGTGACCCGACATGTCTTTCGCGCCAACCAACGTCGTTTGTACAGACATCCTTTGCATTTGATGTTTCTTGCTCAACTGAAGAGGCCCAAAGTATTCTGCTCACCCCGTCGAATACTCTATTTGCACTATGGGCAACTTCAGAGACATCGGTCTCCTCGATTTGCAAAGTTTGTACGACTCGTGGTGATTCCTGCTCGGCTGTGTTTGCTAGTGCATAGGAGGCTGTAAACATCTTGAACAAAAAATATCCTACACTAGTAGTTCCTACCTTTCGTTGATTCAAGCGGCTTACAATGATATTGGTGCATTGGGGGTCAGTACAATACAGCTTGCTATCAATACATCGGATGATTCTAATCAATTCTTAAGGCAAAAAATCTTGGGAGGGCATTCTGCAACACAGTGGGATGTCTTTGGATGGATTTACGCTTATGAATGGGCACAAGGTTTCAGGGAAGTCGTCAGTTTTGAAGGCGATGCCAATATTCTTCCACTTATTTCTGACAAGTATTCACCAGTCATCAATGAAGCCCAACCTCTTGAAGTTCCTACGAGCTCTTGTCAGTATCTATGGTCCGTGTCCGTCGTTGTTAGTACGACTATATTTTTTGTTGGGCTCATTGTAATATTTTACAGCTTTCTTCTCCATGGCCGTATTGTTGGCCGTAATTTACTCCAGTTCAACCGGATTGTCGGCGCTGTGTGGTTAGGCCGACCCATTCTTCTTGTGCGCAGCTTGACAGCAATTATTTTACTCTGTACATCTCCTCTGAAATTTCAAAGGCACAATGGCTATGCTGTGTTCGAGTTCAGACCAAGAAGTTTCTTAGAGGCGTTGATCGTAGCAGGAGAATCGACATGGATATCATACGTCATAAACGACGTCTTACTTGTGCTAACTGAGAATAATCAACCGCATTGCGCTCCAGTCAGTACATGGGTTGGTTGGCTCATCATGGTCGTTTTTGATGTTGCATCGCCGTATCGAATCAAAGCTAATATGAATCGACAATGCTCTATCGACTATCCAAACAAGAAACTCACTTGCACAAGCGCCGAAATCTATGTAGGCAGTTTAGACAGGGCAATAACGCTTGCGTTGATTCAAGTTGGAAGTGTTTCTATTGCTTTTCTTTTGAACTCGATATGGATGTGGTTGAAGCGGTCAACAACTCAAAGTTCAAATAGCCACCTGCTATTGTCTGGTACTGCAATTGCATTCTTGCACAAAGATACCTTGCCCAATGGTGCATGGATGTTTGATCGTGTGTCGTGCATTTTATGTGGTCTCATAACATTTCGAAAATCAATTTTTCATCTTAAGCTTTGGATACTAGTAGCAGACAAACCGTTTACGAGAAACCATGTATCAAGTGGAAGAAGAAAGTATTTGATCCTCCATTCCTGGCCCACCCACTGCATCACGACCCCACTGTTCGACACGTTGTAGATAATTCAACGCAAGTTGTACCGGTGGGTCATCCTCTTAAGCTCATGCACCGAGTCATCATGCTTGCAGGTCTACTGTACTTTGGTGCCACAATATTTTTGGTAGTGTGATCTACTTAACTCTCACTGCTAATAACATGGCGAACGACCTTTGGTGGGCTAATTACAACGCAACGAGGGAGCACGTGTATGTGTCTCGACTTTACAACTGGTATTTGAACATTCGACCTCATGGTGGTGATGTTTCAATCACAGATGCAAAATTCATGGATGATGCCAACTACACAACGTCATTGGCGAAGGGCGTAAGTGCCACGATGAAGCCATACTACATTTCGCGCATCCCCTCAACAGATGCAACGGATCTCTTCACTGTTATACACAGCCTCCGCGTTATGGATGCTTGCTTAGCACCATGGATCTCTGTACAATACTGTTGGCTCGACTTTCACATGAAATGGGAAATGGCGAACTCAGCTGCAAGACAAATCCGATGTGCAAACAATTACTCGACTAATGCAGCTGTCTACTTAGAATCCGTCCTACGCAACGTAAAATGGACTCCACAAAGATCTTGTTGGGGAACATCACTAGAGACTGCATTGGGCACATCCCTCAGCCGATTACCAAATGGGGCTTCTTGGTGGAGCTCTGTTCAAACTGTAAGTACATCTGAAGCAGATGAGCTCCATTATTGGCAATCATTTGGAATAAAACAGTATAAATAGGACAAAGCCTCCAGATTCTGAAATCTCGTTGCAGAGAAGATTGCCACCGACAGTGGCTATGATAGAGGAATTGCTTACCCAAGGAGGTGGAGTATATCCAAAGGGTGAAAATGTTGGGAGAAGGCGGTATTGATCGCTGAAGTTTGATGAGCCAAGTCGCATCTGAGCCAAAGCATCATTCAGCCGCAAGCAGAATGCCATGAGGGATGGTGGAACAGGAACGCGCTTCAAATCTACTGAGCCAAATGACCCAAATGTACTTCGAAAGACACCATAGCACAGGTACAATTGTACAAGCAACTAGAACCAGTACAAACATTGTAGCTCTACTTAGACTACCAACTTCAATCAATCCAACTGTGCATGCAAATTTCTTCTCACCAATGTCAAGACTCCATTGTCGATTCAGGATAGCTGTCATCCAGTATGGCGAATTAGTATCAATTGCAAGCAGGCATATCCATGTAACACAAGACGTAAAGGGAGCTACGTAGGGGCTACGTTTCGAATTAATCAGGAAGTCAAAAGAAACATAGGATATCCACGTAGCTTCCCCAGCAACCAGCATGGACTCGAATAAATTTCGGGGGGCGATATTGAAGTGTGCATATCCATGTTGATTTTGAAATTTCAAAGGAGACGAGGACAAAAGAATGACAGCAGTCAGACCGCGCACAAAAAGCAGCGGTCGATTTAGCCAAGCGGCTCCAATAACACGATTGAACTGAAGTAAATTGCGACCAATGATACGACCACGCAGTAAGAGGTAGTAAAACGTTATCATTGTACCCACAGCAAGCTGGACTGTCGTGACTAGAGTTGCAGCGGCCCAAAGGTATTGGCACGCACTGACGGTAACTTCCAAACTTTGCGCTTGATCAATGATCGGTTTATATTTGTCGGAAATAAGTGGGATAACATTTGCATCGCCTTCAAATGAAACGACTTCACGGTATCCTTGAACCCACTCATACAAGCACATCCATCCGAACACATCCCATTGATCTGCTGAATTTCCTCCCAAAACTCGTTGTCGTAAGAAAACATTGGACACATCAGTTGTGTTGATCGAGAATTGAATAGTACTGACACCCAACGTCACGATATCCTCGTACGCAGAGCGAATCAATGGGAGGAATGAATTTCTGTCACCGGTGTAGGCTTGTCTAAATAGCTTGGCAGCTTCCAATGCTGCGCTAAAGACAGCACTGCAAGCTTGCTTGAAGTTCAGACTAGCACTGCACACCTGTGAAAGATTAGTTTGAGAAGTTGCCCAGAGGGCAAATAGAGAATTGTGAGGTGTAAGGACAATCGAGTGGCTGTCCTCTGACGTACAAGACACATCAAATGAAAATGAACCTTGGATAAATGAAGTTGGCTCACGATCTCAAGACAGGTAGGGTCACCACCCATGTACATCAATGACGGCTGCAGCCAAGAAGGGGGAATCGGATCTGAAATCAGTGTTGGTATAGCTATCATGGATGCAGCAAAGTCGTTATTTGATAGAATGAGCTGAGAGACCGACGCTTGAAATGTTGAAAAGAGTACGATAAGTGATTCTAGTGCTTGAACAAAATATAAGTCGATTGAATTGAGTGGACCGATGTTACTGTGCACAAGACAAAATGTTGGTGTATTGGGCCAACCAAAATACATTTCGTAATTGATTTTGCAATTTGCAGCATCACGATTCCACTTCAAGTCACAACGGGTCACACGAATAAGTTGCTGGATTTGCGACGAAGGTGGAATAGTTGCATAGCGCTGAGAAGCGTTGGTTACCAAGATCATTGAGCAAAAGGCTATACCCTCGGGAATCTCCATAGGTAAGATCATTCCATTGTCCAAAATACATCCATGCTGTTGTCCAGCCTCCACCTCTGGACTGGTAAGCTATGCGTTTGGTCGTAACATACTGAGTCATTCCAAGTGCATTTTGTACGCCAAGCGTCTCGCTTATTCCATTTGAGTGGTCGTGTATTGAACTGTGTACCGCAAGATTCCCATTTTGCGCCAGTAGGCAACTTCTGCCTCTATACTCTGAAATGAATAAGGCGTAGTGGACAGCCATGCTTGACCTTCAGGCGTCTTTCTCATTCCTGCATCGATTGTTGAGTTGAAAGCGCCTCCGAAATATCCATTTAGCCACTTGTTCCAATCAACCACGCGAACGACTGGCTCATAATACACTGCGCCACCACTGGTCGCAGCGTTTTTGGTGTAAAACGGTGTGGGCCACTTCCCAAGTCCGGTTTAAGTCAACCCAACAATATTGAGTTGTAATCCAGTCTGGACCAGGGATTCGCCGAAGTGCGACAACAAAGGCTGCCAAATCATACGCCATGGCACCAAATAAAAGTCTTGAGTACACTGGTGAGATTTCAATCGGAGTGTGGAATTGTGAATAATCTTTTCCAAGACCATAACTCCTGCTCGTCAAATCAAGCGGTTTAGTTTGGTTGCCAAGAAGGTTAAGCTGCACATTGTAGACGTCAATCAAGTAGGATTGAATCCCAGTCGCATTGACCATAAATCGTTGGCCATCAAAGGAGACAGAGCTCCGAGATAGTATACGCTTAAAGTCAAAGACAGGAAAAGGTAAAACAAGCCGGACAGACTCTCAACAACCTCGAAAGTACTAATTGTGTCTTCGCATGTGACTTGTAGGTTCTCCACATCAGAATTCTTGTTGCTGTTGAAGGCTGTGGCGGGTTGAGCACTTCTCACCATACTGTGGCTTGGAAATGCAGTCATAGAAGGGCCGATGGGCTGAACATGGATACTATTTACGCCAGTCTTGTTATGCATGACTATCCCAGAAGTGACAAGCAGCAAGGTTTATCGCTTTGGCAAGTTGGGTTTTAGTTTGAGACCTTGAAAATCGTCTTTTCATGAAACGCATGGTCTACAGTTTCGTTGGCTATTCAAAGAGAAGATGAACATTAGATTCAACAGCCAGGATAGTTATCCCCATCTAGCTTTGTTGATTTTTCTCGATCAGGCAGTCAAATATCACAAGCTGAACAGTTCTACCTCTTCCCTTTGTCCTGAGGCCACGCAGTTGAGTCTTATACATTGAAAGTGCCGTCTGCACTCCATTTATAGAAAAGCGACTGCTGCAAGTTGCAGTGAAACATCCACTTATTTTAAGAATTATTAATATCTGCAGCATGCGTTTTCGTTCAAGAAAAGATAGCAACTTCTATCTCGTAACTGGGATAAGAGGCTCGACGAGACCTAGTCTCGGGAAAATATAAACTAGATATCTTGAGTTTTCCCCAGGTCAAATTGCATTTTGCTATACACCAAACCCTTTCGGTTTGCCAATCTTATTCGATTTTCCTAATAGAAGGGCTTCCAAACTCTCTTAGTTCTCTTCGATGACACCAAAGAACACACATCATACGATAGGACGAGGCTATTTACAGTTAGTTGCAAATGAAAGACTGAGTATATCACTAATGACGACGCTGGAGGTCATTAGAAGTACTTGTCAAACGAGTTCAGTGGGCCAATGTTGCAATGAAAATGCGTCTGGCGAATTCAAACTCATTTAGTCAATATTCGTAGACGAAGATTGATTTTATTGCTTGCAACGCTTGATATTGCGAGACAACATGACGGTCAAGTAAAGCTGTCTTGACTAGACATTTAGTTGTTCTCCACATCTCATGGGTGCCGAAATACGAAGCCACGGAGGGCATCTTACTGGTCTATTTGCTTTCAACACCCTGCTGCAACAAGCGATGTTAAGGGATCTGGCAACTACAAACTTGATTTAATTCAGATTTGATCATGAATGGGATATTGTTAGCAACGAACTCCAATGTCCGACTTTCTTCAACAGAAACGATCGACTTGAAACGTCACTTTACGACGTAACTGCCACAAAACACAGTGTTGCATCTGGACCTTGGTGACTTGAGGGTATGAAATCTGCGGAGTTCGCTCTCCCAGGTGCAATTGACAACGAAGGATCCGTCAAGATCAATAAAAGTCAAGTTCACCCTCTCAAAGATTCCCAAGCATTCAATACTGCAAATGAATCAAGAGAACCACTGAAAGCCGTCTCGTCTGTCAGTGAAGACAGGCCCAAACCCAAACTTGCGTTTTACGAGCCAACAGGAACTAACGGAGATGAACCTCAGAGCGACAACCATGGAATGACTCGTCACGAGAAGGTGGAAGTCGCGCTTGGTATGCTTTATCTCGTTTTCACTCTTGTATTGGGCGTGTACTATGTCTCCATCTTGTCGCCGTCTATTTGGAATGACTTGTGGTGGGCACAATTCAACGCAACGGGGGCGCAGTCCTACTTGATGGATCTTTTCAACGCGCAGCTCAACTTGGACGTGAATGGATCGTTGGATCTCACGTCCAAAATGTACAGCCTGCCGAAAGATTATTCCCAGTTCTACACGCCGATTGCAGTGTCACCAATATACCCTCGCATGGTGCTCGACTCGAAAATGTACAACTTGGCTGAAATCATTGCTGCCTTGCGTCTCTTCCCATCACCTGAGCGTGTTATCACACAATACTGTTGGCTCGACTGGCAACGCAGATGGGAAGTCGCTCACACTGATCTTCGGCAGAAAAGATGCTATGCGCGATACATCAACATGGCGCCGCCTACTGGGAAACAAGTCTTCGTCTCATTGATTGGAATGCATACATGGCAGGAGCGTTTGGTCTTCCGTTCAATACAACGATGGGAAATGCGCTTCGCAAAACCGAGGACGGGCGGCAGTGGCTCACGACCATTCCATATGCATTTGTCAGTGTTGATGCTGAAGTAGCCCAGTGGCAGCAAGCGAATATCACTCGATTTCAATTTCAAATCACGAATGGCAACACGTGGGGTGTGCAAGAAAGTTTTACAATCGGTAATGCTTTCGGAGGGACACAAACGATTTCGATCAAGCGAATGCCATTCCAAGCTCGAGGCGCCCTCTGGACAACGATTTACATGTACTGGGGGGCGTGGAATGATTTCTCCTATGCACAAATTCGAAGCTACAGCTACGTGCGCAGTGACCCAGCTAATCAACGCTTCACGCCGCCTTGCAATTACTCGAATTACTTGGCAAATCCAGCAACGTATGCCTGTGTTCCATGTGATCCAGCATGGAATCCCAATCCTGCATCGTACAAACCCGATTTTGAAATGTTTTTGGCTTTGCCGATTACCCCAAGCTTCAAGCTTGTCCGCAGCAACATTGGAGCTCTAAATTCGATCGATTTGTACTATGTCCGACCGCCGATGTCGCTCACAAATTTGTACTCAACATTTCGAAATCTTGTAGCTGAGCTGGTCCAATCTGACGATGCATTTGCTGCAGCGATGGGTGCGATACCAAGTCTTCCCATCGATCCTGTACCTCCTAGCTGGCTTCAGCCATCTTTCATGTATATGGGTGGCGACCCCACATGTACCAAACGCCAGCCAACAGCGTTTGTGCAGTCCTCTTTTTCGTTCTTTGTCTCGTGCTCCACGTCAGACCGCCAGAAGATTGTCCTTACTCCGCTGAACGCCATCTTTGCTCTATGGGTGACGTCCCTCTCTTCCGTATCCAAAGTGTGCGATGTCTGCCCAACCCAAAACAGTTCGTGCTCTGCTGTTATGGGTGCAGCATCTCAGGCAGCTAAATTGCTCATTAAAGCCTATCCACCCACTACAGGTTCCTACAATCCACTGATTCTAGGAGCGTACAACGATGTTACCGCTTTGGGCGTGAGTACAATTCAGCTGGCCATAAACACGTCGGATCTTTCAAATCGCTTTTTACGTCAGCCAGTTTTGGGAGGAGAGTTCGCGGCCGTGTGGGATCTCTATGGATGGATTTATATGTACGAATGGGCAGAGACTTCCCGCGAAGTTTTATCGTTTGAAGGCGATGCTAATGTTCTACCATTGATCTCCAACAAGTACGACTCGATTGTGAATCAAGCACAAGGTTTAGAAGTCACAAAAAGTGCTTGTCAATATCTTTGGGTGATTTCAGTAGTAGTGAGTACCATCTTGCTCTTTGTTGGTTTCATTATTACTTTCTATTGTCTTTTTCTCCGTTTCCGAATCGTTGGACGAAATCTATTCCAATTCAATCGAGTTGTTGGGCCAGTTTGGTAGGGTCGACCTCTTCTCCTCGTACGTGGAATGACTGCCATTGTCCTGCTCAGCACATAGCCCATGAGCTTTCAAAATACTAATGGATATTCCCACTTGAAATTTAAGCCCCGTTCGTACTTTGAATCGATGGTTGTCGCTGGTGAAGCCACGTGGATTAGTTATGTCATCATTGATTTTTTACTGCTTTTAAGGCGTGGCTCTGAATATCATTGGGCACCAATCAGTATATGGATTGGATGGTTGTCTTTGGTAATTATTGATATTCAGTGGCCGTACATGATCTCAACTAACTTGAACCGACAATGTGCAGTGGACCTTGTTGGAAGAAAGATCACGTGTATGAGTGGTGCGGTTGAAATTGGTAGCCTAAACCGCGCTATGATGCTTACACTGATTCAGGTGATTTGTGTCGTCAGTATTCTCATGATACAGCACATTATTTTGTGTCTCCGCTCACCCACGAGGGCCAAAATAATTCACACTCACTTGTTTATTTCAGGATCTGCGTCGTCATTTCTCCGCAAAGATATTTTATCTGATGGATCATGGATCATCGATCGAGCTACATGTGTCATGTGTGGACTAATAACCTTTCCAAAGTATATTTTTGATGTGAAACTTTGGGTATTAGTGCCAGACACAACCTTGACAAAGTCTGGAGTCAAATGGGGCATGAAAGTTTTTAATCCACCTGACTTGAGTCATGCTTCGACAATAAGTTGTGCAAAATCGGACATTCAAGCTGAAAATACCATCACAATCGGTAAGCCCCGATATCGCATCATGGCGCTTGTCGGTCTCTTCTATATGATTTCGACATTATTTGGAAGTGTTACGTACTTAACTCTGACAGCTACAAATATGGCAAATGATTTCTGGTGGGCGAATTATAATGCAACGAGAGAGCACGTTTACTTAGCTAGACTGTATAACACGCAGATTCTCTTCCGTCCTCAAGCTGGGGCTGTGATTTTGACGGATCCCAAATTTATGGACGATGCTAATTACACGATACCCTTGTCCACTCCTGTAAGTGTCAATATGAAATCCCTCTACTCGTCACAAGTTATTTCGACAGCCGGAACTGAGCTTGCGACAGTTGTCCATGGCCTTCGGGTGATGGATGCATGCTTGGCTCCATTTATAGCTTCTCAATATTGCTGGCTTGACTTCACGAAGAAATGGGAAATGGCCAACACTGCAATTCGGCAATCTCGCTGTGCTGACAAGTACTCAGCTAATGCTGCAGTATATTTAGAGTCTGTGCTGCGCAATGTGCAATGGTAGAAATTACGATCATGTTGGGGGACCTCTCTCGATGTAGCTCTTGGCGAGCCCCTACGGAAATTACCCAATGGAGAGACTTGGTGGGCCGCTGTTCAAAGTGTCAGTACATCGGAGCCAGATGAAGTCACCTACTGTCAATCGTTCGCACTAACGTCATATACGACAGACTGGCAAAACTACAAAACTATTGGAGTCATCGACACGTTTGGAATTCAAAATGCATTTGGACTCATTTATCCCATGACTCTCAAATATACTAATGGCACACTCAACCCCGCATCACAAACAAGTATGAAAATGTATTGGGGATTTTCGAGCGACTTATGGGCAGTCACAAGTCCGACGAATTTAATGTATGGTGCAAGTTTGATTCGGCAATCTTCGTCGTTTGCATTTGCCAATAACACAATCGAGTATGTGTTAGTGCAGAATGGAACGATAAACAATGCAGACTTTTCCAGCGGCGGTGCTTATAGTATATTTCGTCGGACATTTGGCCCATTTGGTTCTGTCGATTTAAAACGAGTGCCGGTTCCACAGTCACTGCTTGCAAATATGTTGCAGTTCAGAGATGCAATCGCGCAATTACGTGTTGAATCAGCGGATTTTAGCACGCAATATCTTCGCCTCCCAACAATTGCTACATTTCAGTTTTTTCCACCCCCATGGATTAATAATCCCAGCATTCCAACTACGGTTGGTGGGAATTTACTATGCAATGAAGTTACTCCTTATCCTCTGACCAGTGGGTCTCTACTCCTTAGTGGTTATACTTTTACTTGTGGCTCCATCCTCGGTGAATTCCTCTCATATACAACAATATCCACTTACAGCCATCGTTGGAGCAAATTTACACAATGGAAATCTAACGACCAAGGACACAAATGCAATATGCGCAACGATCGGCCTTACGAATGCATCTTGCACCAACAATTTCATACTACCCTCAGCCCGGCTTATGTCCAATTCGTCACTATTTTCGGACTCGACGCTTCTGCCGTCACTCAGAGCTATGGCAATTACAGTTCAAAATGAAATCCTCAACCTTGGTGTTTATCTAGTCCAATACGGGAAACGGACGGATGGAAACATAACTCTATTGAAATACAATATCTTTGACCCAGCGTATCCGACATTTCATTTTGCCGCGTGGCTTTTTGCCTTGGACTGGGTCAGTGCGAATCGTGAAGTACTTTTGATTGAAGGAGAGACAAGCGCAATCAACGTCATTACTACGCCATGGTACGAGGTCGCTAGTTTAGTCAATCCGCTGGAGGTTCCTGTAAATGTTGCATTCTATATTCGTTACGCCTGCTTATACGTCACCTTCATTGTAATTTGCGTTGCTGCAATTGCATCTATTTACCTCTTTGTGAACAAAGGGTACGTTGAAGGTGCCAATCTTTTCGAGATCAATAGAGTCGCCGGCATTGTCTGGATCGGTCGCACGTTTCTTTTTATTCGAAGCATTGCAGCCAAATGTCTTCTCAGCACTGAAGTCTTGTCATTACAGTTGCTAAATAATATTTGGTACTTTGCTGCTGCATCAGACGTCTTGAATGAAACCTCAGCAGATCAAGCGATAAGAATTTTAAAAGTATTTCTTGCAGCAGGAGAAGTATCCTGGCTAGGATTTGTCATCTGTGATATTCTCATGGTTTTAACAGCACAGTATACACCAGGATATGTTGTCAAATGCAATATGATGGTTTGGGGAATGGCTGCTATCTTGTCGTGGACGATACCAGCCACCCACACTGCCACAATGGAGCGAACCTGTAGTTTCATTCATGTGGATTTCCAACTTGAATGCAAGAGCGGTACATATTTTAATCCTTGATGCATAAAGTGAACTGATCTATTGCTATAGGCATTGTATCAATTGGGAGCTTCAGTCGATTCATGACCTTAGTCGGTATTTGCGTGGGCTCGATTGCAACATGTTACTTGTACAAACGTCTTCGCCATCCCTCTATACCGCCAACACGGCAAGATTCGTTGTTCTTGTCATCTTCAGCAAAACACGTGTACACTTCGATACGTTGGATGGACAACGATGTATCTACTCGCTTGTTTCTAGCTTCTTAATTTGTCTATTTTAGGTATATCATCTCGACACAGCATCTGCCGCGATTAACGGGCTCTTATCTGTACGGCTAGCAAACGTTTTCTATGTATTTGACTTGAAGATCTGGCGAATATTTGTTATCGAAGATCCTCCCGAAAAGCGAGATCGTCTTGAACGCCTAGGCGAGCACCATTTGCTCAAGGCTATCCCCCTAAAGAATTAACAAATTTATGAATAATATACTTCGAAGTATTTTCTGCATTCAATTTGTTAGGAGATGTTGAATTTACGTTAACATTCTTTTTTGTTCAGTGGCTGGCTTTCAAAGATTTCCAAAGACAATTATTTAGGAAACGCAATAGTTCTGCTCATGAACTCTTCGTCGGATGGGCTCGTTGATGCGCTCTACACCCACCAAGATATAGACTCAGAACATGAAAGGGGGCTCTCTTCATTTTTCAATTGCAAATAGATGCCTATGAGCTAATTTCACCACCAATGTGTTGTAGACAACAAACGATCAATTAGTCAGTGGAATTGCTGAAGTCATGTGAGATTTTTCGTCCCGTTTTAGGCGTTCTCGTGTTTCCTTCGAAATTTCAAGTACAAAAAGTCTCCAGATTTTGATATCAAACACATAGAAAATATTGCCCACAAAGAGTACCATTTATCGCTGCCGATGCCTGATCAATCCAATAAACCTAGTCATAGTCATGAATCATTAGTAAACATGAAGGATGGCGTACATTTTCATGCATCCATTCATTGGATTGGAACATGTACTTTGCTGATACAGACAAAAAGAGCGAACTTCGTTGCGGTGGAGGAAGCGATGGTTGGCGTATACGCTCAAATATATAGCATAAAACACTGGATAGAATACAGATGCCGACGAGAGACATAAACCGATTAACACTACCAATCGAAATCACACCTACGTTTAGTTTTGTTAACTTTGTGAGACTCACTTGATCTTACCACTTGTACACACGAGCTGGTAATCAAGATGAGCAAATCTACATTCGCGTTGAATAGTTGCTGTGTGCATCGGCGGAGCGAACCACGAAAGAAGAGTGGCGACGCCCCAAAGTAAGATGGTGCACTCCATTACATAAACTGTCGTGTATTGCGCTGTGAATATCATCATGACGTCATTCAGCACAAAACAAAGCCAAGAGACTTCACTGGCAGCGAGAAATGTTTTGAACAAACGTATAGCTTTATGTGTCAATGTTTCGTTGACAACATCCGAGATCGCGACGAAATACCTCACATTATTGGTGACTTCAAGCGACATAACGTCGGTACTTAGCAAGCAAATGGCAGCAATGCTTCGAATCAAGAGTAATGGACGACCAATCCATACCAACCCTGCCACTCGATTTATCTCAATAAGGTTGAGACCTTCGACATGACCATTGTTGAGAACTAAGTAATATAATGACGCAATGATAGCAATACAAATAATGACACTTGTCACGTACACACAGGCATATCGGACATATGAAACAACATTTATGGGAATTCCAAGCGAGTTAATCTTCGTTGCGATATCGTTAGTCGAGGTTGAAAGGACATTTGCCCTATCCACATCACCCTGAAACGAGATGACCTCACGATTATTCATTGCCCAATCCATCGCTAAGAGCCACGCAACGTCGTGGAAGGTAGGGTAATAGGGATCAAATATTTTGTGCCGCAGTAGAGTAACATTTTCATAGATAGATCTGTCAAAATGGTGTATCACCATTCCTGCAATGTTCAGTTTTGTTCGGTACGCGCTGTATTGGTTCAATTCAACACCGAGTGCATAAATGTCTTCCTGGGCAACCTGGGCCAATGCTCGAAGTTTCGAAAGCCGTTCAGTATCATCTGCAAAGGATGAATTGAGCAAAACTTGAACCGATGGTAAAAGGAGATTTGGCTCTGTTGATTTGAAACGAATACCTGCGCCACCATCTCTGATGGAATTTTCAAAGCACTTTTATGATGCAATCGCGACTGTGCAAATTCAATCGCTAGATTTTGCACAAAAATATACGGCACTCCTTCCTCTACCCCAAATTGGATATATGCCACCTCCATGGACAATGGTTCCATTTACATTAGGCGGGAATCTTCTATGTGATAAGTTATCACCAATGGAAACGATGGATGGTCTTTATGTGGTCACTGGTGGCTCCATTTCATGTGGCTCAGTTATTGGAGAGCTCATGTCAGTCCCAACACCGTCTAGGATTGCAGCTGCCATTGGAGCCAATTGTTCGCCGGAATGCATCGAACACTGCGCTCTCCGTTTTGAGATCCCGGTTTCTCAAAGTACCGTTCTCGACTAAAATCGACTCCATCGTGGCATTGCTAAATGCAAACAATTCATCTTGGCGAATCAAACTTGCACCATACATGGAAGTTGACGGGCTTGTGACTGCCCATCAATCACTGGCGAAGCCCCAATACATTTTCATACTTGTCTGTGCAGCGAGTTCAATGATCCATTTGAATACTTGAGTGTCATCGGGTAAAGAAAGCCCAATGAATTCTGAATGCCAAACGTGTCGACAATACCGATGGATTTGTAATTCTGCCAGTCTGTTGCATAAGCTGTCACGCCGAATGATTGCCAATATGTCAGCTCCTCTACTTCCGTTGTTTTCACCGACGTCACTGCTTTCCACCACGAAGTTCCATTCACTAACCTGCTCAAGGAAAAACCGAGTGCTATATTGAGTGACGTGCCCCAGCATGTTTGAAGCTGTGTCCATTGGACATTGCGCAGTAGAGTTTCTAGATAGACAGCAGCATTGGTCGTGTAATTGTTTGAGCAGCGAGTTTGTCTCTCCACAGTGTTGGCCATTTCCCATTTTTTGCCAAAATCCAACCAACAATACTGGATAGATATCCAAGGGGCCAAGCAAGCATCCATAACACGAAGACTGTGGATGACTGTGGCTAGTGAAGTACCTTCAGTTGATAGTATTTGTGACGTGTAGTGCGGTTTCATCCCTATTCCAACTCCTTTCGACTGTGTGGCTGAGTCATTTAGATTAAAGATGAATTTGGGATCTGTTCACGAAAACGCTCCATGATGAGGTCGAAAGTTCAGTTGAGTGTTGTAGAGCTGCGTCACGAATACGTGCTCTCTCGTTGCATTATAGTTGGCCCACCAAAGAAGCATATTAGTTGACGTCAGAGTTAAGTATGCTTCCAAATATTGTTGCGCACATATACAACAGGCCAGCGAACATAAGAAGACGTCGCCGGAGCTCGATACGGCGGTCAACTCTCACAGATTGGGACCTAGCATCCTTCCCATTAGGTTTACTGTAGTCGTCGGGCAACCCCAAAGGAGGAGGATGAAATACTTTCATTCTCCATTTGACGTCTGCGTGGCTGCGAGAATTTTCTTCCTCAAGCAAGATTATCCAGAGCTTGAGGTCAAAAATGGATTTGAAAAAGGTAATCAGGCCACACATTGCACAGGATGCTCGGTCAAGCACATGAGAACCATTTGGTAACGTTTTCTTGGACAGAAATGATATCGCAGTGCTTGAGAGCAACATGTGCCCAGTCAATAATGTACCATGTGAACGTCGCGCTGACATCCATAGTTTGCTCGCAAGCATACCGATAAAACCTGAAATCGCTTGAAGAAGTGCGAGGAACAACATTCGCTGGCCTCCGCCATAACCAATTTCACCGCCTCTACAGTCAATGTGCTTACCCAAAAAGTCAATCACGCATTGCCGATTCACTGTAGCTGTCACCTGATGAGGCGTTGCAACATCCACGATGACCATTATCGTCCAACTGAGCCACGTACTATTAGGAGCAAAATGAGCTGTGTGGGTTGTCACTAGTAAGATATCACTTAACACAAACGATAGCCAGGTGGCTTCGCCCGCGGCAAGCATCGATTCCACAAAGGATCGAGGTTTCATAACAAAACGAGCATATCCAAGTTGCGTTTGAAAGCGCACAGGGGATGTACTCAAAAGTACCATAGCTGTCACACTACGGACAGTAAGGAGAGGTCTCCCCAACCACACAACGCCTGTCACTCGGTTAAATTGAAAGAAATTGCGGCCAACGACTCGAATGCGGACAAGAAGTGTGAAGCCAACTACAAGCACTCCAACAAAACCGAAAACAACACTTGTGAAGATCGTGACGGTCCAAAGAATGACACAAGCACTTCGAGGAACTTCTAACTCTTGGATTTGTCTGAAACAATCGAGATAACATCAGCGTCGCCTTCAAATGAGACGACATCACGGTAGTCTTCAACCCATTCGTATGCGTACAGCCATCCAAAGAAATCCCATTCTTGCACTGTCGATCCCAAAATTTGTTGTCTCAAGAGAATCGAAGAACTGTCGTCTAAACTAACAGCAAATTGAATCATACTAACACCCAAATATGAGATATTTTTGTAAGCTTCATGAATCGCAATGCTGGAGAGTGTATTGTTCATGTGTAAATCTTGGCTGAACTTGGAAGCAACATTGGTCGTCGCATTCAAAACCAATAGACAAGATTCGGTGGTGGTCAGACAGAGATTGCAGTCGATGGAAGAATTGGTTTGAGATGTCGCCCAGAGGTCAAAGAGTGCACTGTGTCGAGTGAGGAGAATGGTTGGTGTATCGGATGAAGTACACGACGTATCAAAAGCAAAGGACGTCTGGACAAAATTCGTCATCGTACTTCTTATACAAGTAGGATCACCACCGCTATAAACAAATTCTGATTGATTCCACGATGGAGGAACGGGTTCAATCCGCGTTCTCGGTATAGCTGCCAACGATGCTGCAAAAGACGTGTCGCCAGATAAGACAAACTGGGGAAGACAATCGTGAAAAGTCGAAAACATCTTGGTGAGCGACGAAGGTGGTCGTACGTAGTACAAATCAATCGAGTTCAATGGTCCAATGTTGGTGTGAACGAGCTCAAATACAACCGTAGCAGGTAGGCCAAGAACCATCTCGTGGTTGACTGAGCACATCGTCCAATTCCAAGTTGGATCACAAGGGTCACACGTGTAGTTGGCAGGATCTAAAATGTAGTCGGCGTAGCCACATGGTGCAGTGAATCGCTGATTGTTTGGATCATTCAACAAGAAGCTGTAGTTTTTCATTGCAGCAAATTCCAAGTCGTTCCACAAGCCAAAATACATCCAAATCGTGGTCCAACCACCTTCTTGTGTTTTAAATGATGTTCGCTTGATCGTCACGTCTTGTGTCGCTCCCAATGCGCTGCGAATAACTAGAGTCTCGTCCACATTCCAAGTATTTCCGTTTGTGAACTGGACCGCGTATTTCTTATTCCAGCTGCTTGCCAATACGCAACTTCACTTTTCACATCCACAAACGAGTAAGGAGTCTTAGCTAGCCACGCTTGACCTTCAGCTGTC
Source organism: Aphanomyces cochlioides (assembly GCA_019828595.1). Taxonomy (NCBI): domain Eukaryota; phylum Oomycota; class Saprolegniomycetes; order Saprolegniales; family Verrucalvaceae; genus Aphanomyces; species Aphanomyces cochlioides. The sequence continues at coordinate 351,856 of JAHQRK010000031.1, read as the reverse complement.
GAATTCAGCGGAGAACCCAACGACACATGGAAAGCTTTGGCAAATCGTCCAGCCAACCATTTATTCCAGTCGACAAGGCGCACGACTGGCTCATAATAGACAGCGCCGTTATCAAAATACCTAGTGTTGCATCGTTTCTGGCGCAAGATGGTGTGCGCCACTTCCCAAGTACGATTGAAATCGACCCAGCAATATTGTGTCGGGACTTGGTCTGGTCCTGCAATTTGGCGAAGCGCCAAAACAAAGGAGGACAAATCGTAAATCATCGAGTCAAGTACCAAGCGAGGATAGACTGGCGTAATCGCAATAGGCGTGAAAAACTGCGAGTAGTCTTTATCAAGGGCGTAGATCTTGGTCGTGAAGTCAATCGTTTGTGTCATGTTGCTGGCGATATTGAGCTGCGTGTTGAAGGAATCGATCAGATACGATTGAACGCCAGATGCATTGAAACCAAGCCACCACAAATCATTTGCCATGGATGGTGACAATATCTGGAGGTAGCAAAAACTCATTGACAAAGTAAAGCCAAGGTAGAGAATGCCAGTCACCACCTCGGCTATTTCAAATCTCGTCATTGTGTCTTCATTGCTGCTCTCTTGGTGCTTGGGACTTTGTCCTTCGAATTTGTTGCTCAAGGTAAGTCGGTTGATATTGGTTGAATCCGGTGACTAAGTATGGATGGACTGGGACTCGTACCTCAGAGGCTGGACATTGTTTGGATTTGTCCATCGGTCAGCATGCATGAGAGCATGCGTGCGCAGCATTGAACGAAATTCTATTTGCAGCGATACCGTTTGAAGGGACGCTTAAACATTAGTGAAGCCCTAAACCTTGCAATAAAGAGAGATTGACAATGTCAACTTGTTGAAATAGCGCTGGATCACTAACAGGACGTGATTCCTTATGCTTAGTAGAACATTAACCATTCGGGGGCTATAATACTGCCATAAGCACTGAGTTGATACTTAACGAAAGCCCACCAAACGATCGGAGCTTCTTTTAGCCAACTTTAGAACCAGTAAGCAGAAGACGATAAATTTGCTATAGTATGTTGTCGCGAGATTGATGATTGTAGAAAGCTTCAAACTTCCAAAGTGCACTTTGCAGCATGCCTGGCACATTTACAATTTGGATTCTTCATGAGGGAAATAACGATTACTGGTCGTTCGATCTTTCAAGGAATTGATACGTCACTCGAGGCGCACAACCAAATCACTTCAAACTTATCGATGTAATCTAAACAACCAATTCTGTAGCATTTGTACCTCATTTCATTCTTGCTGCATATCTACGCTAGCTGACGCAATATTAAACTCGCAATCAATGCTGACAATTGGGAGCATGGCTGCGATATATACTTGCGTATGGTTTCCAACCTGTGTGTCCATCGACATCGTCGTCGTTGGACGTTCCATATCGCCAATGTAATTTTTGCAATTCATCCCCAATAAGCTCAAGACTCTCCATGCAAATAGAAGATATGCTCGCACCCTAGGATCGTATTGTACTTGTCCGTCAAAGATCTTCTTGAACTCACTCGCGACGCCGTGGCAACGACTTGGCCAAACAACGCTGCAAAATCGTTGTTTCGTATCTGCATCTTGATGGCCATCCGGATAATAGTCCTTATCCAAAACTCCTTAAATTCAGGCAATTTTGTTATAAAATAACTTTAAAATATTAAATTAAATGTCATTCAAGCGAGGGACTGCCCACTCTGAACAGTCACCAAAAATATTTAACCCTAACCTTTGAAAATGAATCTTGTAATATTTAATTACTTATATAAATAAATATTTAGAAAATGCATTTGTCGAAGTAAAAACGCTATAATCACGCTAAGAAATTGTATTTTGTATAAATTAATAAAATTGTTTCAATTATCAATCTATAGAGGTTTGACTTTTGAACCCGTGTGGTTTGAGGTTTCGCGGCCTGAGCTTTGTCTTGGCGACCACGTTCCAAGTTGGCACGATGGGCACATCCGAATTTGCTGGCTGCGTGACAAGCAAAGCCCTGACGTCGACGGCGTGTGTGAGAGCATGGAAGATGTAGGTTCATCCAACAAGAAGCCGACAACGCCGTCTGGCGCGCGAAATACGCCGCTCCACGAAACGAAAGCCAGGAACAGTCCTTTGGTACCCTACTCTCCGTTCTTGATGGAATCGTACCACATGAGCGCCAACTTGGGATTGTCGGCGTCTCTGCATGGATTCTCGTCGCCTGCGAGCTTTTTCTCGGGCTGTCCTTCAGACGATCCACAGAGCGACCACGACGACATGTACAGCTCGTTGTCCCATCTACCAAGTGGGTCCAACAAAGTGACCCAACATCATGGTGCAGAGAAAGAACACACATCCGAAGACGATGACGAAGAAGGAGCAGAGCAAGATGAAGATGACGACGAAGACTTGACTGCGAGCCTTTGGAATTGTCTTGTCTGCACTCGACTCAACCAAAACGACCAATGTGTCTTTTGCGGCCAAGATCGAGATCGACCGTTCGAGCCACAGCCACGAACGCAACCATGCTCAAGACAATCTCAAGCTCGTCCAGTCCAAACGGCCATTGGATACGACGATCGCATGCGACTCCATCGCGAAATCGAGGTAGACACACTCGATACGAATGTTGCTTGGATGCTTTTCGCTTGGGTAGCCTCGAGACAAGTTCGATCTCCATCCCGAACGACCCGATCGCATTGCTGCAATCTACGCACAATGCCAGCAAGATGGCGTGATCGAGCGATGTACTCACGTCTGTCCCTGTCTTTGTCCATGTTTGTCCAAACGTGCTTCTTTTGTAGATACCGAGCGTTCTCGTCGACAAAGCCGACTTGCTTCGATGTCACGACGCCGAATACCTTGATGAGATCCACGAACTCTTTCAACTTCCTTTCCATCACATTACGCCCGACACGTATTGCTGTCGAGATTCTGATACTGCAGCGAAACTCTCGGCGGGTATTGTCGTCTCCCTCGTCGACAGGGTACACCCTCTCAAAGTTCTCCGATATCGTTACGACTCCATGCTAGGTCATTCGCCGAGAAGTCCGCAATGGTTTTGCCATCGTCCGGCCGCCGGGCCACCATGCTGAATCACCGCATGCTATGGGCTTTTGTCTTTTCAACAACGTGGCCATCGCGGCAAAAACTGCCGTCGAAAAGTTTGGACTCCGTCGCGTCCTCATCCTCGACTGGGATATTCACCACGGGAATGGCACAGAGCACATGTTTCACGACGACCCGACCGTGTTGTACGCATCGCTCCATCGATTTGACAACCACGGCGCCTTCTATCCTGGCACAGGAGCTCCAGATAGCGTTGGCTCTGGAGCTGGTGCTGGCTTCAATGTCAACATTGGCTGGCCCAGTGGTGGTATGGGCGATGCCGAGTACTTGGCGGCATTTGACCGTGTCTTGATGCCGATTTTTCGATCTTTTGCGCCTGAACTTGTCCTTGTCTCGGCTGGCTTCGACTCTGCGCTTGGCGATCCCCTCGGGCGCTGCAGGATCACGCCGACTGGGTATGCCCACATGACGCATCTCGTGACGTCGCTTGCAGACGGCAAAGTCGTCATGGCGCTTGAGGTACATTCTCTTCATCCTGACGGCTCATCTCATGATTTGCCTAGGGTGGTTATAATTTGAAATCGATTGCGGCGTCAGCTAGTGCGTGCATTCAAACTTTGTTGGGGGATGCCGTGCCACCTCTGAACGACATGTCCCCGCCGATGGAAAGCGCGTTGCGGGCGATTGAAACCACACGGCGGTGTTTAGAACCATTCTGGCCGTGTCTGTGTGTCGTCGATGAAGAAAACGACGACGAGGACGACAATGACGACCAAGCAAGCCAACAAGACACATTGGCAGCCAAAGTCGAGCTAGCAAGACGACTCGATCCACGTATTCTCGCCGACGTCCGTGCCAAACTACTCGAGAAGCGACGCCAGAGGTATCGACCGTATAGACCATCGCATAAATTGAGTTAACCAAATGTGGAATCAAATCGTCCCGGCGACTGCGACCGCCTCCGTCGCTGTGGCTTCAACGGTGGCCATGGCTGCTCTAGAAAGCTGGAACACTTCAACAGCCGCAGCGGGACATCCGCCCTACATGACGATGAGCTCCATCAACTTGACAAGGTCGTACCCGATAGACTTGTTGATATTGAGGCGCTGGAGCATGCATGTGATGGCATGGCGTTGTGCTGGCGTCGTGTGTCGGCTTGAGATTGCATTGTCGGCAAAGTAGACCACCGGCGTCTTTTGAAATTGCATCGAGGTCGATCGAAATGCGCTAGAATGGTTGTGGTACCGCAAGACGAGCTCAAAAATGTTCACGTCGTCGCCTGCTTCGATGAGCGCATGGACTGTCGTCGCGTCGGGAGTCTACAGAGTTCATTAGGAGGTTGTGGGGCATGGGAGGATGTACCATTAAATAGATGGCAACCAAGAGTCCATTCGACTGCATTGCAAAGAGCAACCGCGCTTCCATGGCGGAACCGTCGGCACAAAGCACGCGATGACTTGGATCGTCGCCAAAATCAAGCACGCTTTGACGCCAGTGCTCGACGAGGGTTGCATTCCAAATGTCGAGACTGAGCGGCACGTGGAGCTTGCGGAAGAGCTGGAGCTGCATGTCTGTTGGATTCGTTGAGTGTGTGGTCATAACGATCGACGGCGGATGATGGCTTGTGCTGCTGACGCCTTGGAGGATCAAATAGCCGACATGCTGGAGGAACGACGTCAGGGTAAATGGTTGAAATAGTCGTGGTGGCTTCATATAAAAGAGAAACCAGAGCGGACCGCGATGCCAGCCCCACGCGAGCGACAGAAAGAAGCAGCAAACGACCGTCCACACCATGGACATGTGTAAATAGATGGTCGCTTGAAAGCCATAGTGGATCTACAACGTCGACATGACCTTGGTACAAGCTATCGATCTTACCAGTGCGATCTTCACCACGGCGTAGAAAAGCCCGACGATGTATCGCATCTGGGGCGTAAGGAATGGTATTCGAGTCCCGCGGAGACAATGCGCGGCAATGGAGAACCACAAGCACGTGGCCAAAGTCTCGGAGAGCAAAAAGTAGATGGCAAAAAGCTGTGTATCCAAATCGTCGTGGTATGGTTCATGGGGAGGTCCCCACGGCGGGAGACCGCACGACGAGTCACAGGCATTCATAGACTTGAACTGAGTGGCGTGGAGATAGTGGCGCTGGTCGAATGGACCGCGTCGGATCATGTGTCGGAAGAGCTTCATCCTTGGAGCCGTTGCAATGGCAAATGTCGCAATTTTGGAAATTTATCCAAAAAACCGAATTCGATGAGTACTTGCGACAAAATTTGTACACATCATATTTGCACGGACGTCATTTTTATCTTGAAATTTGTATACTATCGACAAAACGCCCATCAAATTGCGTCTCCATGCAAATATGTTGATGCGTCTTTGATGGCAGTCAACATACCAAGCCTCAACACACTGCTCGACTCTGTCCTGCTCGAGCTTTCAACTTGCGGTTGGAGCGACTGCCATTCAGCAAAGCACGGCGGCGGCGGCGGAGTGGTCGATCGACTGAGATTGGGTCAAATTAATTCCACGGAGATTTCGAGAGGACGAACTGAGGATGAGGCATGTGTCTGGTGGTTGTCTTCAACTTGAAATTCATCCTCGCCATGTGCGTGAAAGAATGACTCGAGGAAGAGTGGAAAGAACGACGCAGGCGCGGCTGAAACCTCTCGACTTTGGATGCCATCATGATCAACGCATAAACAATCCAAGGATTGGTTTATCTTGGAAAATGTATGCAACTTGATAACAACTTCATCAATGTTGATGTGCTTATTTTTCGTTGTTGAAGCATTTACACTTGATTAAAGTATGCAAATCCGCACCAGGCAACCTCAACTCTGCTTGGGACAGGACAACAGCGCACCCAAACAAGACGGGATATGCTTGGAAATGACAGAAACGATAACAATGCGCGCCGTGGAAATGCACGTGAAAGCTACATACAAGCTTGACGGCTAAGAAGCGCGCGTCAATGAGATGCACAAGTCCCCAAGTTCCCTCAGTACGGGTCATCTCTTCCTCATGGACGACTTTTTTCGAGTTCTTTGAAAGCACGATGGCTGATTGGGGTCATAGTGCAGCTGGTGCGCATCATTCGAATTGTTGCGCAGAATCGCAGCCGATGCCGACAAATGTCGGAGACGGAATTGATGTTCCGCATGGATGAACTTACTTTATTCTCGCGATGGTCAGAGCTCCAGAGATCACAGACTCTTGCAAATCAACAATCAGCGAAATGGAAGGCACTCTTGATGTTATCCTACTATCTGCATGATTCAAGCTCATGTGGTTTGTATCGGCGGCACTTGTTTCACATGAAGAGGCAAGAAGATTACTTGATCCTTCTTGAGTGATTTTTGACGTGATTCCGTTCGGGCAGCGTCGGTTGCTTCGTGGCTTAAAACATCCTGGCCGTCAGCACGAATGCAGCGATATCGATTGTTCTTGCGGACGCCCATGAATGCACATGCGGCTAGCATTGCCGTGCAGTGCCATATTGAATGGATCTACACATGAGAGTGCATGAAATCACACACCGTGGGGCTCAAATGCCAGCATACCAGCCAGTAAGTTTGACCAGATTCGACGAAGAAACACCCAAAGGCTGAACCCCATAAGACGACTCCAACACACAAGAATCGCACGTCAAAATTGTCACTTCGGAAGAGAAAGCGATGAAGAGTCCTATCAGTCTTGAGATCAATTCGTCGTCGGGTTGGAAATACTCGACGAATGAGACGCCCAAGCGGTGTTTGGCAAGTGCGAGCTAGAGAAAAAAAAATGTCGAGGGTGTTGCCGCGACCAGCACACGTACGTAATATGTCCATGTTGAGATGAACTGGACGAGAATGACAACCCCGACTGCAAGCCAATTCTTCATAGTCGTTGCGTTAAATGCCGTCATAAAGATGAGTGCGACAAGAACAAAAACTTGCATGGCAGCCTACACGAAACAATAGTGAGAGCAAGGTGGAATGCGCTCTTTGCCTTGACGTGTTTGAACGCTCCAGAGAGATGAATGAATCCCATCATGATGGCATTGAAGGTGAATGCGAAATCCATCGACTGGAGAAACTTGTACGGCAAGACACAGTACAAATTCATATCACAAGCATGGTATACCCCAGAGATGACCCCGAGGCCTGCAAACAAGACGCCTTCGACTGCACCATGCGTCGATTAGACAACGTATCTCGATGCAGAACCGACCGTAGAGTTTGCGAGTCCACGAGAGCACTGCGGCGGGTAAAATCGCTCCATTTGACAAGAGGAGCAGCAAAGTTCGGCCAAGTCGCTATCAAGTCATGAGCAACCATATTTGGAGATATATGTCCAAACCTCTCCGTTGGAATACACACTCTTGCTGCAGTCACGACCGCCGTAGCCATATGTGCAGAGGCATTCCCCGTAGATGAACCCTTGGTAGCTGGTTTTGACAACACAAGTGCCTCGATCACTGCATGTATGGTGGGTTGGACACGCGGCTGTCCGGAGCTGAAGGGCAGCATTCCATGAACTCTTGACATGACTACCATGAGAAGAAATTGAAATGGTTATGCAAGGCGAAGCAACGTACGTGTCAACTTTGGTGGGCCGGACAATGATATACCAATGGCCTGGTTTCGGAAACGAAATCGGTGGGAACTCGACGACGACAATCGTTCCATTTGTTTGATTCCGGAGCACGTCAAATGAAACAACAGTCGACTTGGTCGGGTCGTCCGAGAGACCCACGGGATTGATTGGCATCGTTTGCGACGCATTGAACCTACGAGCCACGCTGTCAAGTATTCCGAATCGACAATGCTTGTACGTGTAGTCGTATAAAGTGTCGCTCGGCCATCCATCGACTCGAATGTAAATCATGAAGTCGATGAGATTGACCGTCGCCGCCATGTGCAGGATGACTGTCGACCCAGTGTAGAGTGGAGAAAGCTCCAACTCGTATGCCTACAGTCATCGAAAAGGGAAAAGCTGCAAGTTCGTCAAGTATACCTGGAGTTGCGAAGACGGTGGTGTTGCTTGGAAAGCACTGAACGCCGCGTGGATAATGTAATCGTCTGTGGGGTATGCCGCATTGCGCATTTCATTCAAGGTCGTCATGTTGGCTGGCACTGTGCAAAATCCATCGACGGACGCGCACGGCTACAATGGATTGAGTTGTTTCCAATGTATTTTGTCCTACTTGGGTCGAAAACGCCACTGTGATTTTGGTTCCGCCATTCTGTGCACAAGAGCCTCGACTGCTTGTGGTCTGGACGACAATGAGCCACGTCCTTGTCAAAGATGATGAAATCTCAAGACGTCTTTGTACCCAGTTTGTGGTCGAGTGACGTGGAATTGGTTGGTGGCGGCAGTGGCATTTTGGACAGCGACAGAATCCGAGGCGAGAGGGTTGGCAGCATCCAAGTACAATCCCCACTTGACGTTGGGATCGCTTGACGTGAGTTGCACGGTCAAATCGATCCAAGGCTGTGTCAACTCGAACGAAAACACTTTGACAGACGATGTTGAGTCCAAGCAAGTGGTCGCACTGCCATTTTTGCCTCCGTTCGATGCTTTTGAAGATGCCATGGCCACGCGTGGAGCTTGACAAGCTGAACCTACAGTCGAGAATCAATGAAAAGTGCTCCAAATCAAGCTGGAACTACCAAAGGCATCCAAGTCCAAGCACATGTGGTACGTCAAGTCCAAGTACCACCACATATTGAGAGATGGTCCGACGCCAAATGTTGTGATTGAGCCGTGGATATTGCCTCCCCAGACTGTAATGTACTGGCGTCCAATCTAAGACCCAGTGAGACTCCCAAGAATAAGTTGAAATCAACCTTGAGATTTGTCAAAGTCGTCGAAATGTATGGAGTGGCGTGGCTTGTGTTGATTTGAACATCAAACGAATCTTCGGTGGGGAAAGCATCGTGCTTGAGATAGAGAACGGGGGGCGTCCGTGGCCCCAGCTCACTCAGAATGAGCGACAACTCCACGAGATAAACTCCAGGCGGAACTATGAAACAGTCAATTTGGAAAGTCAAGCTCAATGTTGTACCATCGATGGCAAAGTATTCGTACCCGTCGCCTTTGACGCGGCCATACTACAAAAGCGTACCAATCAATCAAAGAGGTCAAGCGACTTCCAGTACAAAATGCTCAACCCACGACTTGTCGACGCGTAACGCCGCCGCTGAAAGGGTAAGGACACACGCAGCGAAAAGAGCTCTCCACATGGTCGCAAATTGCACAGTGCATCGAAGATTTCAAGAGTCACACGATGAGAAGCAAGTTGACATGTCTCGGCCAGAGACGAGTTTCTCTCGTAACGGCCACCACGATCTTTTGAGATTCACATGCGTAGACGACACGCGTATGAAGAATGAAATAAGCGTAGTCCAAGTAATCGACACCACAAAGATCGTGACGCTTCGACTTTGACATGGATCTTGCCTGTAGTAATTTAAAAATAGTTTAAAACCTGGTTTAAGTATTTTAAATTATTCCAATGTTTGAAATGGAAATACGAATGCATTGTATGAACTTATCGTGCTCATCAGTTGAATGTAATCCACCTCGTTTTTTGTGATGAGAGCATAACTTAGCCTCTCTTTGCAAATGGATACTAGTAGACATCAAGACGAGCACCCAACGTTGTTTGACCATGATCCAATGACTTTGAGACATCTACGTGTTCGTACACCACCGTGCTCTTCCTCAGACCTATTTTTAAATAGTTTCAAATATTCACGAAAAACTCGAGATCGCTACCCAACGCATGGAATGTCTAATTCACACATCGCTCTTGGTATTTCCCTAAAGCTATCGAAGGCATATTTATTGGGTCCACGAAATCCATTGCCTAAAACGCAGGTGTCAGTGCAAGGCAGAATGCATCCCACTCATTTATTTAAAATGTATTTAAAATAAATGGACCAACATCAGCCTGTTTCGATTTCATACAAAAGTCAAGATAGAAATCCATGTCAGACACTCGACCATTTTAAATATTTAAAATTATTGGATTGGTGGAAATGCTGCTGATTTTTGCGTCAATATTCATTTTGAAAAATTAAAATCTCGGCAGAGCACCATGTCGTACAACAATCGATTCGGTGGCGGGAACTCCCGTGGCGGCAACTATGGAAACCGAGGCGGCCGTGGAGGTGGCGGTGGACGAATTAGTCACATCCGGAACCGTGGTCCAGGCCAAGAAGTGTGTGGTTTCTATCTCGACGATCGGTGCACACGAAACAATTGCAACCACCCACATTTTGTCAAGCGACTTGGTACGGCCCATGGACACACGAACGCTGTGAAAGACGTCGTGCTCTGGGAGAGCAAGCAACAAGCGTTTACGTGTTCGAACGACGGCACGATTCGCCTCTGGGATTGCGCGACATGGAAAGAAGTGGCGCAAATTCCAGTCTGCAATGTGGAATTGGACATTCTCCCAGCCGAGCGGGAAAAGGTACGCAACACTTGATTGCCATTTCAACAACAACACGAACAGAAAACCAGTGAAGGCGTCGCATCGCTTCATCTTGAAGGATCGCATCTATTTGTCGGCTATGAAGAACCCATTCCAATCTCGCCTGGATGTCCCGTCGGCAAGATCAAATGCTGGAACTTGGACAATGCGAGCGCTCCACCACTCGAATTCATGGTACTCTTCCTTTGAATTTTTGGAACTCATGCCGTACCCTCTAAATAGGTCAGTCCAGAAATGCCATTTGCGCATTATCGCAATGTTTGGGCACTCGCAGTTGCCAAGGATCCAGTTTCAGGTGCCATGATTGTTATCAGTGGTTCTGGCGATGGTCGTATCCGATATTGGACGTTCGATGCTGCGTTGGGAGCTTTCAAATGTGGTGGTCTCATGGAAGGCCATTCCCGCGGCATTACTCGCTTGAAGACTGTCCAACTTGGAGCAACTATGGCGTACGAACAACGTCGATCCTCATTGCTTGCAGACTAACACGTTTTCTAGGTTGATTTCGTCGTCGATGGACCATACGATTCGCATTTGGGACCTTTCGACCTTTAAATGTGGCACGGCACTTTCCAGGGCCAACGAAGGTCACGCCAATGTCGTGATGGACTTGGACGTTTGGGTGAATGGTGCTGAGCAATACTTGATCTCTGGTGGTTTGGACAAACAAGTCATCGTGTGGAACCTCGCGCCACCCTTTGCCAAAGTATTTTCCGACACGGTGGATCTCCCCATTTTATCGTTGACCATTGCTTCGGACGGCCAAGATGCGCCTCTATTGCTCCTCGGCCATGATGTACTATTCCCAGCATCATGTCCGTGAAATTCATGGGTTCTTTTGAGTAGGATGGCTCGATCTCTGTCAAGGAATTGCCCTCGTTCAACTACAAGACTGCATTTGGCAAATCGCTCAACAGTGTTGGCCACACGCAGCCCGTGCGACGAATTATCCGCGGCCCATTGCACACGTTCTTCTCAGTCAGCATGGATAACAAGATGATGGCATGGCAAGTCACAGGCAAAGCTGCGGACGTCTCGCCTTCTTCATAAAGATAGACAACAACGACAAGATTGTGTTTTTGAATTCACATTGAGCTAGCTAGCGTTTCGCACTTGATGGCGTCGACCATTTGATCGAGACAATGTTATTGTCCGTCATTTTGTCCAATTTCCTCGGCGGCGTTGGTTTCACGGGCGGTCTTGTGGCGTTAGTTTTCTTGGAATACGACGAAGCAGGAGGCGACTCCTGGACGAGGAAGGCCAGCTCGGCTTGGCGCTGGGCTTGCACTCGCTTCTCAAGGACGTACGCTAGTTGCGGCGAGAGGTCGACTGACTGATAAATCTGCTTTTGCACCACGGGATGGGTAATCGTGTGGCAATACTTGTCAAGGATCGAATCGTATGGTGGAATCGTTGTCGACTGCGACGACCCATCGACCCAATTGCGCTCCCGTTCCAACTGCGCTTGCATTTCATGTTTTCGCTTGGGACTTACGAGACGCCGTCGTCCGTGGCGATGGTAAGGCCCCCCACCACTACGGTCAGCACTCGACGGTCGTGCCGAGGTTGCCGCTGTCGTCGAGGTATTTTGAAAACTACAAAAAGACTGGTATTTCGACGCATCGCCTTGGCGAAACATATTGAGTAGGAGCCATTCTTCTTTCATCTTGTCGATCTTTGGCTCGAAATGGTACTTCAGGGGCGATGTCACCGTCTACATCTCGACTGTAAGTACGAAAACAACAGCGACGAGGTAGTACCTGCTTGGATTTCGACGGCGATGGTCGTCTGGGCGTCGGTTTGTCAGGACGCCATGGGCGATAATCTTTCTGAGGTGAATGAAAGACCATGGGGATGTCACTAGGCAATGGCTGCCGTGAAGTCTCGCCGGGAGAGCCCATGGCGTCTTTGGGATAATCCTGAGGAGGTTTTGGCTGGTTCAATGTTGATTTGGAGGGTTCTGCAGTGGGTGGAGATTGTTTTGGAGGCAATCGTTGTTTGAGTTTACTTTCCTTGGGCATGGGAGCAACTGCGGCTGACGCGTAGCTGACGCTTTTTCTGGGAGGTCCCGCTCCACTGGGGGATTTGACAGTCGCCGATGTGTTCTCCTTGGAGGCTGACTTGTGTATCAAAGTCGACGGAGTAGCAATTCCACCGCTGTGACTTGGCGACATTGCAGCTTCAAAGGCCGAAATATTGCGACTGCTTTGAGCAAAATTGAAGCAAGTCGTGGGACTGATACCAGCCATGATAGTATCGTCTTCAAAGACACTATGACACGCAAGGATTTCATCTTCATCGCTTTCGATTGTCGCTTGGTTTGGAAATAAAATTTCTGATGGCGTATCACAGGTCGGAGGAAGATGATTGTCCTCTCGATATTCGTTTGATTCGGACGTGGTGTCCACATATTTGAAAGATGATGGCGATGGACTTTCATACTCTTCCGATTGGGGCCGTGCTTCTTGCGATGGAGATTGAGGTTGGACTTCTTGACGAGTATTAACTTGATCGAGCTGAGCTGTTTCGATGAGAGGCGCAGCAGAGCCGACAACTTCCAACTGCTCATCCGACGCAATTTTTGGACCTTCGTGTGAAATATCTGGAGGTCTTGGATTTGATTCCTGCGATGTAGCATCTTGCGTCTCGACGGAAACCTCGGGCTCTCTGCTGGGCAATGCTTCATCCCGGGCAATCTTCACCTCGTCGTTGTCTTGAACACAACTTTCATGCTCGAGTTCGCTTGGAGACTCCATGTTGGCAATGTCAGTGGGAGGTTGCTGGTCTTCCATATCCGATTTCTTCGACTCCAGAGCACACGAAGAGTTTGGCTCCACAGCCAGTGTTGTCTCGGGAGTAGAATCACTTGATTGCTCGACCACGGCGTCACTTGTTGCGACCGAATGGTCATATTCGAAAACGCCAGCCTCGACGATCTCAGTGTCTTGTGCCTCACGTACTGGAACATTAGCTTCAGGTGGATTGTCTTCGTTCTGTTGTTGGATATCCACTGGCGGAGTCTCGCTGTCTGAAGAAATTTGCTCTGGATCCGACGCTGTGGTCTCTATCGGAGTCGATTCCACCTCGGCATGATCGGGACGAAATGATTGATTTGTCGCGACTTCCTCGTCAGGTTTAACTGGAGTGACAGGAGCCTCTTCGAGCTTTTCCTCCTCGCTTGGTGTCTCCATTGATGGCATGAGATCACCCTCGGGGCTTGTTAGTTGCTCGAATTGAGTTTTCGTTGGCTCTTCACTTTGTGGTATCGGTGGCGTTGGTATTGTCGGTTGGAGAGCTAATTTCGAGTTATTTGTCTCGACAACAGGATCATCTTCATTCCCAGCTTGCAAATCTGGTGCGGGATCCTTGGCTTGGGCTGTCAAATCAACCGGCTGCGTAAAGTCATTGTCGTTGTTGGATTCATCGGCTGGTGATACGTCGCCATCGGCAAAGTCGTTGACATCGTACAAGGTATCAAGTTTGTCGTCTGGCGCTTGCGGAAGTCCAGGAGTCGATAAAGAAGCCGCTAGAGTGTCGTCGTCGTAGCCACCATCGTCTTCGTCTTGAGGCGAAATAGCCACATCTTGAGAATAGTCATCCTCGTCAAATGCAGCTTTCGATGGTGGTGGTTTCAAAGGGCTGTTTCGACCTTCCTCTTGAAACTCGTCGTCCGAGTACGTCTGCTCCTACAAAGAATGCGTCAAAACCACTCGAGGGTTGCCAGAGTTTCACATACGTCAGACATATATCCACGCTCAATGCGAGCAACCCGAGGTGGTGGTTTCTTTGATGTCGGTGCTAGTTTATTTTTGGATATCGTTAGCTCTGGAAAGACAGATCACAGAGCTTACCTTACTCCACCAACAGCAACAGCAATGACCTGTTCGCCTGCCCATTTTGCCTCCGTCGGCAACCTTCCAGCAGTAACTGCAGCTCTGTGTCGGTGCCACAACGACTTTGGAGGGCTCCAAACCAACGAAGAAGATATTGACGAGTTGCAAGAGCTGTCCGTGCTGGCTATGTCACCGTTGACACGGCATAAGCGCCATTTTGAAATTGGGAGGCTGCCTAGCTACACCTGCAGTCGGCTATTTAGCACATCGTGGTCACGCAAGACTCCGTCACTAGCCCACAGCTCGCCACCATTCTTTTCTGGCGTATGTTCAAATTCCAAGTCATTTCACTAAACATTGATCCTCTTACGTAGAATAAGTTAAGATGCGACATCATGTGAGATATTCCCATGTATCTTTGGTCGGTAGTTTGTCTGCAGCTACAGCCACTTTGCGTCGGTGCCAAACGTAGATTGCAGCAACTATTAAGACCAGTGTGCCGACACTACCAAGAAGAACCCACGAGAGGTATTGTGAGCTGTCCGTGGCTTGTTTCGACGGTGTGACAGACGTGTCATTGGACGAAGGACGCTGTTTCACCATATCTACAGCTTGTAATTTAGCATTCCTTGTGTTGTACAAGTGAGCTTACCGAGAGGTGGCACGATACAAATTGTACTGCGCGAGCCAAGCGTAGCTTTGTGGCCTTGCACTGCATCGCAATTTGCCTTGCTCGCTGGGGTAAAGAGCGTGTCCAGGACGAGGGAGCCTTGGCGACTCAGCGATGAGAGGATCTCATACGTCTCGTTGCTGACTTGAAAGATTGAAATTGTCGTGTTATCAGCAGAGCTACAGAACAACATGAATCGTTCGAAATGAATTTCACAACGTACAATCGCGTCAATCGCTCTGAAAAGCAGAAATTCCGAATCGCCTGGAGACTATTGTGGTCTAGAATTCTGCAAACGAGTTATGGCATGATCCACGTTAGTTGGGGCCTACAAGACACTAAGGCTCGAGAAATCCATATTTGTAATCGCCCCGAGATTATTCAAGGACACATCTCTACGAAAGACCACAATGAACAACGAAATATACCACGAGACGTACAAGAGGCGCAAGTTTGGGCGATGGACAATCATATCAAGACGATTCCGGGCCAACCGCCTACGTAAAGTTGAATTTGCCTGGGAAATCAGGTACTTGCGTACAGTTCAACAACGTTGGGGGGGAAATTGAAGTGCTGGTTGGCAATCTCGCATGAGGTCATGGTCCTACGATTGCACAAGGTAATACATGAGCTTACTGAGGTAATGTGGCGTACAGTGACATGGGCGAGTCGGGCCAGACGATCGTGTTGAATTCAAAGTGGTCGATGCGGCAGTTTATGAAGGTTCTACATTGGAAATGGGTTCACGACATAACAAGCAGCGAGTCCCACAGATTGACAAGTTGCGGTGGAAAGAGGGCATATTTGAGCGTGAATGGGGTCTTGCAATTGCTCACACTCCTACCAAAAGAGTCCCATCGCTGTCCATTGGACGTGTGCTTACAGAGCGAGACCTTCTGGGTAGTCGGACAGGTTTCCAATGCCAACGATGCCACTATCTACTTGTAGTACCGATGCATTGTTGCTTGGAAATCGCGAGACAACTTCACAATGCTTTGATCAAGCAGACTGTTGACATGCTGCCATTTGGACGGCCACAAAAAGCTTCCGGACAAGAATCGTCGCATCCACGTCATAATCTGCGATATGGACATCCATTTCCAATGAAGCCAGCGCCGGTCGCAATGGCCCACGAACCGGCCCATGCTGCGGCCATCACGATCAACCTCTTCATGCACCCATGCCTCTGCATTGTCGATCAGATGCTCTACAACCATAGTTACACATCCTTCAAGATCAACTATTCCATCCATATTTAAACAAGTTCTTAATTTATAAAAAGTAGACAAAACATCGATTCCTCGTTAGTAAAGTGATGGAAGGAATGATATGCCACTACTTCCATCGTTGACATCTCTTTGATGATTGGTCAATACATGGAGGATTATAGTCCAATAGAAAGGCAAAGAGAGGGCACACATTTCAAGCGCCAAAAGAGGATGCTGGATGGCTATGAACTCTTCAAAATGGCGGGAGATAGAAATGGCGCGAGAAATAAACATATGCCACTCTAAGGTTTCACTGCACTGGAGGGTCCATAAGCGATCCTACGTAAGCGGAGAAAGTATGTATATACGAGCATTGAATGATCTCATATTTGTACGTTGAATAGAAGCCTCTTCGATGCCCAAAGGCGATCCACTCTCTGAAGATGAGAGAATTGAAGCTCTCGTCCTTCAACGAGAAGGAAGGACCATATCTACATTGCCAATGAGCTCGGTCGCTCCCGCGGATGTATTCGTGGGTTCTTGCGCAATCCCAAGTCGTACGGACAAGCTCGGTCGACAGGAAGACGCTCTTTGATCTCGTATGAGCTTCATCGGCGCATCATCCGCGATGCTGTTTCAGGCAAGTACACTGCTGCCGAGCTTGTCAAGTTGAATTCCCTTCCTGTTGGGCCCCGTCGAGTCTGTCAGCTCTTAAATAAGAGCGGGCGACTGAAATTCAAGAAGCGATTGGCTGCGCCGATGATGACTCCTGCCCACAAAAAAGCTCGGGTTGCTTGGGCTCAAGAGGCGAAGGACTGGGGAGCCCAGTTTAATGAAGTTATCTGGCCCGACGAGAAGAAATGGAATCTTGACGGACCCGATGGCTTTAATTACTACTGGGCTGATCTACGTGGCCGCCGTGAGCACTTCTCCAAGCGCAAAATGGAGGCTGTGGAGTCATGTTTTGGGGTGCTTTTAGCAGCCGCGGCAAGTCCGAGTTGGCCCTTCTTGATGGCAAGCAAGATGCTGCTGCGTACGTGGATACGCTTTCCGAATTTATGGTTCCTTTTGCTCATGCTTTGCACGGCAACGACTTTGTCTTTCAGCAAGACAATGGTCCTATCCACACCGCTGGTTTGGTGAAAGAGTGGTTTGAGCTCCCTGAGGTGGACGTGAAGACTTTTAAATGGCCTGCCAAGTCACCAGACTTGAACCCCATCGAAAATCTCTGGGGTATCATGTCTCGTAGAGTCTACGACAACGGTCGTCGAAAGTTTTCGACCAGAGCCGAGCTCATCGCCTGTATTCGAAAAGTGTGGGACGAGTTGGATCTAAGTCTGCTCCAGACACTTGTGGCGAGTATGCCTCGTCGCTGTGAAAAGGTTATCGCAAGTTGCGGTCGCAAGATAAAGTACTAAAACTCTCGTTTTGGTCTACTGGCATATCAGTATTTCTTCACCAGATTTACATATTGTAGTGCAGTATGAAGAGTAGACGTCTACACGACATGTGAAGCTCATTAGAAGTCCATAAAAGCTCTAGGATTGATCTGTTTGAGTCTCACGTACATTCGAGACCACACCGGTGAGAACTCTCATAAAACTGTGTGTGGCATATCATTCCTTCCATCACTTTATAGTGGTCAGTAAACCCGCCTGCCACGCGGGCACTTTCGTTTTTGCTTTGTAGGTTAAACTACCACAGCCCCCCAACGGAAAATCTTGCTTTTTAGGTGCTTTCGACAACTCATGGCCTCTAGCGCGAAAAAAATCATCCTTTCGACGGTGTCTCGATTCGCTCAACGTGAATCGACGCCTGACCCTAGCCAAGCGACGCCCGGTCCGAGCCGAGAAGCCGCTGAAAAACCTCCTTCCTCTAGGAACAGCGCCGCTGCGTCCGACTCTCTTCGTAGGGAAAATGTTTCCAACCAAGATGGTGTCGACTTAGGTGGTGACACTGGTCGAAATATGGACAAAAAAAATGGACCCGATGATGCAGGAATGGGTATGGAAATTAATGGTTCCAACGAAAAACCTGCCTCTGACGCCAATGGTGGCAAATTACCCAAGGATTCTGACAAGCCTGGGGAGAATATTACCCATCCTGACGGCACCCATCATGGACGAGTTTTATCTAATTCGAAAAATCCCTCCAAAGATAGGACAAACTCTCCTGCCAAACCCTCCAACCCCAAAAAACAAGCTTCGTCCAACAACGAAGGCAAAAAAACCAACTCGAAGAAAAATAATGTATGGGAAGGAGCCCGCCATGTGAAAACCCAATTGGTTCGCAACACTGGTGGGCATCCTATTGACGACTCTGAATTGGATGAATTAATTCGACAAGCTCGAGAATTCCGCCAAAACCCTACTGCTATGGATGAATTCATTGAAGACATCTTGAAAACTCCATCCTCGAAGGCTTGCACTGTGGACATTCCTCTGGGAGAAGCTTTCCGTCAAGTCAAGGACTACCAAATCCGAGCGAATTTAATTACCCAAAACCCGGGTACGCTTTGGGAATCGAAATTCAAGGAAATTCTGTTCCACAAGAAAAACCTGACTACTCTCTCTTTGACGTTTTATGACGATGATCTATTGCGCAAAACCTGTGGAACCTCTCTTCGTCTGGGAAAACAAGAATTTACTGTGCCTGAATTCTCCCCACTCGAAACTTTATTCTATTACTTTCAACAAGCTGGTGGATCACGATATTCAAAAAGCGATATTGAAAAGTTGGAAGAGCTCACTCACTGCGTCATTGTTGGTTTTAACCCCAGTACTGACAATTTATTACGCTCGACCCAATTTCGAGTCCTTTTTTACTCCGAAACTCCTCCTTTGGCATTGGTACCAGATGATGGAGGCGAGCCTCTGAGAGAAATTGAAATCCAAAACCAAGTTTATGTCTTTCAACATAAAATTCGATCCCTCAATCAAACGGTCCCTCCCAGCGTTTAAGCTAGACTGGAAAAAGCCAAACAAAAAGACGACGCTAAAAAGAATACAGACCAAGTCGAGGAAAACGCTACAGAGGAAAAACCTGATGCTCCCGAAAATCCATCGACAGAAAACCAACCACCCAATACCCCAAAGGAAAATACTGGCACAACTGAAAACTCCGACTCCCCTAATGCCGATCCCAAGGAAAATCAAAATGACAAGGAAAACTTTGTCGACCTGTCAAGCGATGTGGACATGGAACAAGAGGAGAAATCAAATATCGAAGAGGAAGAAATGGTAGCTCAACCCAAGAAGATATTAAATCCTCCACAATCACCCAAGGGCTCGAGCGAGAATAATATTATTCTCACAGACAAACCCAATTTATCCCAGGACGAATTTAAACCAACTCGAGCCGGTTTTATTCAAGGTCCCCAATACAAAATATCAGCTACCTCGATTCCAACACAAAATCGATTTGCTATCCTCAGTTCAGACGACTCTGACGTGACAACACCAGGCACAACGGTTCCTCGATTCCATCTCGATATCGTTCCTACCGACACGCCCAAAAAACGTCCTGCTTCGTCCCCAAAATCAACGATACCCAAAAAAATTCCAGCCTCTACGAAACCAGCAGGAGCCAAAGTGAAGGCTCAAATCACAGAGCTGAAGAAAAAACTGAATGAATCCACCAACCCATTGGTATTTCATGATGAAACCCTCAACCAACCTGGCTTTATTGGAAATATCTATATGGACCCAAAATCTCGCAAAATCGCATCCAATTTAATTGCCTCGAGAGGAATTATACGTTTAATGGCTGGAGAAAATCCCATGCAAGCTATTGATGAAGAACGATTTACCTCGTACTACCAAAAACAGCATGGCCATCCTCCTCCTGAAAATTACACCCCCACAAATCTATTCCAAAGTTTGTGTCCCAATGACGAAGCTACCACATGAGAAGATCTCTAGCAGCAATCGATCTATTTCTGTCCAACAGAGCACCTGAAGCTTATACGAACGATGAGTATATTAATCTGTGCCTGAAAGACAAAGTCCACCGTTGGCCCAATTGCAATTTAATCACGGACGCCTCCTTGATTAAATTAATTTCCAGTCCTGCTGCTGGAAACCTGGTGCAACATCATAAAATTGAAGAAGAGCTGTGCCATATTGTGAAAGATCTGGCACTCCAAACAATTGACCCTACGAAGTGCTTTGACTCGGATACTGATGCCTTGTTAACTTTACTTCCGGACGAAAAGGCTCCTGAACTCGAATACAAAGAACTTGGCGATGGTGAAAATGAAGACTTCAATTGACTCGCCAACACACAAAATCAATTAAAACCACAATCACCACACCCCGACCCAAACCAACACAACGACTTGAAGTCAAAAACCCAAAACCCAAATATTAATCATGACTGTGACCACAATTAACGCGTTACCACAAGCCATTATCGACTGGGATATTAGCTTGTTTTCTCTCAACACAAATGGTCTCTCCAATTCATTCCACCACCTTCTCAAGAACTTTCTCCTCAAAAACTCTATCTCACTTATCCAAGAAACTCGACTGCCTTACCCCAGCGACCATGGCAAAATCAATTTCTACTGGAAAAAACATACCAACCAACAAGGCACTTTCTTCTACGAGGAGCCAATTTATTCCATCAGCAATACCTCTCATCCTACTGGAGGCCTTGCTACATTTATTCATCCCTGCCCTCTGGACAATTGCACCAATTTAAACCACTCTTGGGACAAACCTCTCCTCCGTGGTCGTTATTTACTTATATCGGCCACTCTGGACAATATCCCGGTTTTTATTCACAACATCTATGCTCCGTACGACTATCACGACCGTGTGGATTTTTTTAATGATCTGCCTCGCGATTTTCCACCCGAAGCTTTTCATATTGTTGGTGGCGACTTTAACGTTATTTTCTCCCCAACATTAGATTCATGCCGTCCTTCGACTCATGCGACCCATGGCTCATATGAACTCAATCTATGGCTACAAGATTTACACCTCGTTGATATTTTCCGTCAACAAATCCACTGAAACGTGCTTTCACAAGTCCAAAATTTGTCAATCGGCTTGACTATATTTTCATCTCATCTGCTATGGCACCCCTACGTCATCTGAAATTTCGTCACCTGGAGCTAATTCCTCATGCTGACCACACTCCCTGCAAATTATTGACCAAACGTCCAGCAGTATCAATGGGACCTGGTCCATGGAAAACACCACAATGGGTTCTCAACAATGACAAGGCCAAATTAATTATCTCTCGTCAACTTGAAACCTTCCTTACCAAGACCCAGTTAAACTCAAATGTTGGTCTACATTTCGACACCATGATCACCAACATGCGAAATCAATTAAAATACCTACACGACGAGTTGGTCGAAAATCAACAAAGGCCACTCAAGAAATTATCTATGGATCTGGCTTTATTGATTCGGGATTACCAAATCGCCCCATGTGCGTCCTTGATGGCACGTATCAAAACAATTCAAGCTGCCATACATGAGTATCATGACAGGAAAAAAGTCCTTCGGGAAGACACTGCTATGAAAACTCACCTCGAGAAAGCGGAAAGGTGTACCAAATTTCACCTGAAACCACCTCGCACAATCCCTTTACAAAAATCTCCCTTCAAGGCACTCAAAATGTCCAATGGAAATATTGCTTCCGATCAACAATCAATTTCCTCGACACTCCACGAGTTTTATTCTGACCTGTATGGCGACCATGAGGCAGTTGACAAGGAAAGAATGGCCAAGTATTTAAAAACTCTGATATCTCGCCGACTCAATATCGACGACAAGAGATTTATTGGAGCTCCTCTCACGGCAAACGAATTTTATTTTGCCATTAAACACTCCAAACGGAATTCGACACCCGGACCAAATTCACTGCCCTACGAAATCTTGAAAATGTTTCCCCATGAATGGTCCCTGGCTTTGGAAATGCTATACTATTACCAAATCAACTCTCACTCCAACTTGGCACCCTCCCAATTGACAAGTTTAATTGTACTGCTGTACAAAAAGGTCGACAAACTACTCCCAAAAAATTACCGTCCCATCAGCTTGGTCAATATCGACGTGAAAATCCTCACAATGGTCCTTGCAGAACGAATGCAGAGAATCATTCAGTCGATAGTCCACCCGGATCAAACAGGTTTTATTCGTGGTCGGTCAATCCAAACCAATTTACTGCGCTTGGAAGACCTGAATCACTTTATGAAGTTTTATTTCTCCGAGTCTATTGTGGCCCTCTTGGACTTTGAAAAAGCCTTTGATAGGGTCAACCATTCCTATTTACTGGCAACCCTGAAGGAATTTAATTTTCCACCGTCCTTTCTCAACATGGTCAAAGTGCTTTATTCAAATCGTCGTGGACGAATTATTGTCAATGGACATTTATCCAACCCATTTAAGATCCAACGTCGTGTTTTACAAGGCGATCCATTATCACCTCTTTTATTTGTCTTGGCGCTAGAACCTATGTGTTTAGCCATACGCAAGAGAAAAGATTTGGGCATACGCATTGGTCATCACACTCACACCGGGAGCTATTATGCAGACGACTCCCAATTGTACTCCAAAAATGCATCGACGTTGCAACTCCAACTCGACATCGTCAAAAATTCTGTGATGTCTCTGGTTTCAAGTTAAATCTTTCCAAGACAGAATTATTAACCCATGCCAATTTACCTCCAGACCTGGCACCCTTAGCTATTACTGATGACAAACCTGCTAAATCGTTGGGCCTTTTAATTTCTCCCAACATCACAGCCACAACACGTTTAAATTGGCTCTTGGAGAAATTGGTCACAAGAACACAATTATGGTCTTATCGAGCACGAACCCTACCCGGAAAAGTGACAATCCTAAGGTCAATTTGTTTTCCTGTGCTCTGGTATCAACTCCAATTTATTCCGATCGACAAAGAATATGCCAAACTATTCGACAAGGTCGCCAAGCAATTTATTCACGGCGATACACTTGATCCATATTCGACTCAACGTCATTTGCATCAATTCAACTCGGACATTATTTTCCTTCCAAAAGCACAAGGTTGTCTCGGATTTAAATCGTCTACCCACTGGTGGTCAAAACTACACCGGGTCATGACCTTTAAATGCTTCAAGCTACTCCTAGCACCACCTCACAACTCGTATGGTCAAACGAAATTGCCAGCATGGCTATCCATTGGAGAATATTTACTCTCCAGAGCCTTCAGTCCATGGGGAAATTTTTATGATCTCCTTTTTATGAGTCCACACTCTAGTATGTACAAAGCCATATTACACCAAGATAAGGCTCCACCTCTCTGGTCAGCATTTACTCGACTATGGTTATCCTTATCTCCAACCCCACTTAAATTTCCCACAGTACAAGTCGATGGAAATTTTCCACTTTGGCACAATCAATTCTTACCCTTGGAGAAAACTGTCTTTGAACACTGCTATCCAAAGACTTATGATTATGCTGTATCACTGGCAAAATTAAATTTTACCCATGTTCGCCACCTACTCGATGAAAATGGCAATCTTATGGATCGGAAAATCCTGTTAGATTGGATTAAATCTCAATGTTCAAGACGCCATTTAGCCGCTCCCGATCATAAATGGTCGTATGCTCTACACGGGAGACTTAAAGCTATTCTACCATCTCCACCCGAGGATACAGAAATTAATTTTCGTCAGCCTACACCTTATCGGCAGACGGCTACCGAAATTACTTGGGCTGGAAATTTCAAAGATGGCTTTTTACCCTTTATTGATGCCACCTTGGATGATTTAACTCATGAATTTAAATCCAAATCGGCTCAGGAGGTTTTACCCACAGCGCATTTATTGGTACCCTCGGATTTTTATGCCCACAAGGAAAATATTAAAGTGGTCGCATTCTACAGGCAGCCCAAATTTATTCTGCCAACGTACAGTGCTTTCATATATCGACTGCTTATACGAGCCTTACCTCTCCGATACAAATTCAAGTACTCGGACGACATCCTGAACGCTTGTATTTTTTGTCATGAAGTGGAGACGTATAAACATTTCACCTTGGACTGTCCATATACTCGAGCATGTTGGAGTCCATTTAAATCCATGGCCAGATCCCTTAACTTTACTTGGCCAACTACCATGGAAAAAATATTCTTCTCTCCTAAAGCACTCCAAGACAAAGACCTCCAAGCTGGATTTAATTTGCTGTGGCCAATTTTTTTATCGTGTATTTGGTATACAATATGGAAAACTCGGTGCGACCGGATTTACCGTCCAGATTTGCCTAACAAAACACCCATGACGATTTCCATATTAGCAGGACACATTATAAAGCGGCATCTGTACCAACTCAATCGAGCCTCCTTGGACGACTCCACGAAGGCTTCCTTGACATCGGTGCTTCATAGTTTGCACCAGAATGAGTGGTTCTCTGCCCAAATCTTACCACAATCTCAAAACGAGACCTTGGAATCTTAAAAGGCATGTTATATTGCAACCTTTGAAGAAATTCACCTAAGTCACCAACATCAATGGGAAAACTCAAAGTGAATTTTCTCGCGACCCACTTGGCCTTTTCATGCGTTTGATGGCTCGTTAGCCCCAGCTAACAGAGCTCTATGAACACATCAAGTAACTTTATCTCATACCGATTCGTTCACAAAATCGACTTGACTTTATCCGTTCACCCAAAATGGCAAAACTATCGACAACTCTGGCATTGCCCTGACGATCATTTCAGACATTCTAATGGTCTTCAGGGTTGCTAGACATCCCAAGCAGACAAACGCAAGCGTTAGACCGCAAAAAAGTGCTGTGGTTCTCTCACAACATCACTTTGAAAATTGTTACGACGTCTCCCCCTGGGGGAGAAATCTCAAAATCGAGTGCACACTTTTTGTTCGGGAAAATTGCGCCACGGTGCCTAAAAGATTCTCCCATGTCTCCTCCTCAAGATGTGCCAGTTTGCGAGTGTTCAAACCTCGCCAAACTCGCAAAACAAAATTCGAAAGGAAATTCGACTCGGTGACACCCATTTTGAACCGGTTTCAACCCGTCACCAAAAGTGAAAAAATTTCTCTCGACCTACTGCGTGGATTTCTACGTTTAGTGGCTTGTTACCTCAGTTGAATTGAGCTCTATGCCGACACCAACTAGCATATATTGCAGATCTATGGTTCAAAACCACGAACCCATTTTGGACTGTCACCCAAACCGGTGAAACTCCAGGACAACTCGAACGCTTTCCCTACGGTCACCGAGTGACATCTAGGGGTCTAGTGGGTGGCTCCACCACTTATTACGACTAGCCAAAGCGTTAGAACGCCCTGAAACATCCTGGTTTGCTCGCAATCCTCAATCCAAAATGTCAACCGCCCCTATCCATTGGCTACAACACCTTAAGTCGGCTACAGGTCGCAAATCATTTCCAATCGACCGGCTATGACTCTTTTCCATCCTATCATGGCTAGACGAGTGTTTTAAGCCATCAAGAGCGATGATTGAAGCCATGGAACCTACTTGCCGTCGCCCCGACAACTTTTGGCGAAATGGCTAAAACTCATCGGAATGGCTCCTGAATGCAAATCAACTCCGATCGTCCAACTTAGAGGTGGAGAGGCTCGAGAATGTCCTCGCGATGGATTTGAGCTATCAAGCACCATGATAGCAGCACAGGAACCCAACTTCCGATTCCAAACCATTTTGAGCCGATATGGCTCCAAAACGACCATCGTAGCTCATTTCAGCTACACGACTCTGAATGCACCGATTAATATGGTGCATACATGGCTACCCTCCATTGATAGAGGACACCAAGTATGGCTATCTCTCATAGCCGTTCGGAAGTTATGACTCCATCAAGTTTCGCTGCCGAGACGCCCGATTGGAAAATCACTGGTTTTGGCGAGCGCTCTCCCGCTACACGCTACCTATGGCGATTCTAATGGTGCGCTATCCTTCGTACGTATCGTGGCTACGATCCTGCCAAGTGGCTCCATGGACCGTGGCGCCGTTCGAAATCCAGCTCCGACGATGCTCGCGCTCGAGACCTATCCGCGCATGGCGCATGTCAAAATGGCACCTCCCAAATATTTTACCCTGTTTATTATTTTTGGGAGGTTTTCTCCAAATGCCTAACCCACAAGGGATTTTCTCTCTATCTCGCCGCCATCAACTCCGATGAAGACGCTCCTGAAAACAACTTTGCTTGTCATGGAACGGCCGACCTCGGTGATTTTTTTGGCTGGTCAAATCGTCCAAGAACATTTTATTTTGGATGGTCCTTTCTCTCAAACCCAGCTTTTCCCTTGGTTCCAGCGATTTAATTCGGCCTCCTGAGGTCGAATTAAATTGGCCACGACCTCGTTTGGATTTTTTGGGCTCCTACTTCTTGCCAATTTATTTCTATTGGACCTGATTTTATTCTGTCTCGACCCTTTTGGCAATTTTTGGCCTTCCTCTCCTGTCGATTTATTTATTCATGGATCGACCCCAACTCAAGCTTTTGTTTACTTGGCCTTTTTCACTGCGTACCTCCACTTGGAATTTTTATCAAGACTTTTGTATACAAATTTTCAAGTCCTCCACGGTCAACCCGAAATTGCCTTGTATCTCGCCACCACCAACTCGGATCAAGATGGTCATGAAAAGAAAGTTGCTTGTATGACTCTTCTCTATACTGTTGAATTTTTTCACAGTCTGAATCGCCTTGCAACATTTTCTTTCTGCCATGGTCCCTCCAAATTACCCCTCACCCAAGTCTATTTCGGTTAAGCAACACTGGACGATTTTCCACAAGAACCTTCCAAGGTCACAATTCGCAACACATATTTATTATGCGACCTATGAAGCCAAAATCGAAAGTCTAGTTTGCGGCCCTTTTGGGCCATATTAATTCTTTAATATACTCAGTTAACCGCCCGCCTGTCACTCGGTTCAATTCCCGGACGGGGAGATCTTTTTCCCCATTTTCAACGACGACGATGTTGCTTGGCGACATCTTTTTCTGCGCTCTTTGTCTTCCTCCGCGTCGTTGAGTTATGGTCTATGCGCTCGCGCTGGTTCTCGTTCCTACAAGCGCTTTCTCAATTGCTGGACCATGGGGCTTTCCGTCATATTGTCCAGTGTCTTGTGCTACCGGTACTCCAAGTTGTTTCGAGGGATACAAGTCGCGGGGGTTGGATCTAGCAACATCGTGGCAAAGTGTGCGTGGCAGTGTGCTGCTGCTGGGCGTCATTCAATCATTGAAGAATTCTCAACACTATGTGGGCTTTGGTTGCTTGGAATCGCTTGGATGCCATGCAGGTTTTCAGTGGTTGTTGGAAACATCCACGACGTGACTTTTTCTCAAATGTGTCATGAGAAAATCGCACTCGTTTTGATCCTTTCAAGTTGTATGGACCATGATGCAGCACAACGAGATTGCGCTGTCGGATGCATCGAGAGAGCTACAGTTCACGCTCTTGCATATGCTCCAAACCATGGCCCGAGATATCGTTGCTGTGCTCATCTTCTACACCTTGCTGCGTTTCTAGCACCCACGACGAACCCGAGCAAGTCTGGCATGCACGATGCATCCTCTTTAGTGTCGTAATCAATCTCGACAGTGCGATCTCGCGTTTGGAGTTGTCAATCAATCGGTCGGCCATGGACATGCACTTAGCGTAGATTCAAGCTGTATCCATTGTTGCTGTAGTACAAGCAGATGATGGTTGCAAAGTCAATGACATCATCACATACAAGTGAGCTACACGCGCGCTTTGTCAAAGCCAACACCCAATGCGACATGCAGTCCGCGGTTGTCGTTGAGATGCCCACACATCCCGCGACTTGGATGGTTGCCAAAACATGTCCCAAACCACTCCGACAGAGCTCCCTACGTCCTTTGTCGCGCCGCAAGATCCCAAGGATGTCCGTGGAAAAAACATCCATCGCGCGCTGGATTCAATGCAATCATCCATCCTCCACCTTGGCGTCGTCGGCCCACTCTCGAGTGGATTGGCAACAACGGCGCATGATTATCCGGATAAATGCATCGAAAATGCATATATTTCGATGGTTTTCACTATAAATTAATACAATACGCCTCCCTGAGATGTTAGAATGCATAGAAAGTGCAGGACTGGACCGATGGATATATAAATTTAAAGAGGTTCTTGTTGGTTATCCGGATACCCTCGAGGTTGGTGAAACGGTATGCCCATCGTTCCCCCCAATTCGCATTCGCAGTCGGACCATGTCCTTCGCCATTCGCTTGAACAACTTGAAGACCCTCGGGCAGCGCGATAGCGGCACGACTGCATCTTCTGCATCTTCGGGACGATCCGCGGTCCGACGGACGGCCTCCGTGCTCGATAAAAGCAAGCCGAGCGTGATTGATGTGACGTGTCCGACGACCGAAGTCGAATGGGAAGGGTACTTGTACAAGCAGTCGAAAATCGTCAAGACATGGACGCCGCGCTACGTCACGCTGAAAGACGGCTTGATCCGATACTACAAGAGCAAAAAGCACGCAGTCGAACGCACGCAAGATCGAGGCTCGTGGATGGTTGGCGACATTCACACGACGATTCCATCGGCAGGGTTTGGCGGAAGCAAATTGCACGCCAATACATTGGGCTTTAGCGTCGTCTCGACGGACAACCATTTGATACATTTTGTCGCGATCAGTCCGTGCGAGAAAGGTAGTTTTGCGCGCTGTGACGATTGTTGATCGAATTGGGTAGAAATGTGGCTACACATGCTGGGCAAATGCTGCGCGACGGCTTTACGCCAAGCTCGCATCGCCGGTGGCGCGGAAGAAGCGAGTCGTCCAAGCGATAGTTATTTCCACTTGGAACCGACAGAAGCCTCCCGCATACTCTATGGTAGGCTTGCCCAGCCATGTGGACGCTAATTTTTTCATGCTTGTAGCCAAGATGATCCATGTCTTGAGCGATTTGCCGGTCGCAGACTTGATGGAAGCGCTGCCATTCTTCATCCAGCATTTGAGCCAAGACGTGGAGCTCAAATTCAATTTTGATCCAGCCGACGCCAACAAATATGGCTTCTGCCACGGCTTGTACTATGCCCGCGAAGGTTTTGTCCACTTTGTGTCGCTCTTTCGTCAGTCGTTTGCGCTCGTCGACCAAGATGACGCCCCCACGTTGACGTTGAAAGAGCAAGATATTGTCGAAGTTGTCGCGCCGCGGTCGATGACTCGATTGGATGCCAAGGATACGATCGGCGGTCGTCTCCACGTTCGATTTAATTTCTCGCCGTCGGGACGCATTTCCCGCCTGAGCGTCTACTTTCGCCAAGATCGATCCGTGGCAGCCGCGCCGGCCAGCCGGTCTCGTAAGTTCTCGCCGCTGGAGGAATTTCATGCTTTGGTAGGCACGCGAACTTTGTACAAGTTGGAATCGCACCCGCAAAACTTCCACTTGTGCTTCAAGACGAAGCGATCGCTCTTGCTGAGCTTCCGCGACTTTGAAATCCTCGGTGTGCTTGGTCAAGGTACACTGGAGCGATCCTGCAGTGGCTTGAACGTGTCTAGGTGGCTTTGGCACGGTCGTCTTGGTCCAGCGCAAGTCGCATGATGAATTGTTTGCGATCAAAGTCGTCGACAAGGTCAATGGCAGTGCCAGTGCACTCAAAGAACGGCGCATTTTGTCCACGCTCCGTCATCCCGTGAGGCTGCTTGACTAGTGCGTCGTTCTAACATATGTGTAGTTCTTAGCCCGTCTGCGGTTCGCCTTCCAGACCCAGTCCAAGCTTTTCTTGGGCTTGGATTTCTACACGGGGGGAAATTTGTACTACCACATGCACGCCACGACCATGTCGGACGGCACTTGCGTCGAAACCACAGGGGGCAAACGGTACGTTTTCAAACGCTGCAGCGCGTTGGTTGATGGCGCTTTTGTAGCTTTGACGTGGGCCGTGCACGATTTTATGCCGCGGAACTCGCCCTCGCGTTCGCCTACTTGCACACGCATGGCATCATTTACCGAGACTTGAAGCCCGACAATATCATGTTGGACCAAGAAGGCCACATTCGCCTCGTGGATTTCGGTATATCCAAGCAGCTCTTCCAGGAAGAATCGACGGGCACCTTGGCTGGCTCGCCTGCTTATATCGCCCCCGAGGTAGAGAAATTCCCCTCTTTTCTGGACGACTGAGGCATTCTCGTGTAGCAATTGAGCTCGCAAAATCCAACGTATGGATATTCCGCCGACTGGTGGAGCTGGGGCGTCTTTCTCTACGAGATGCTCTACGGCAACACGCCATTCAACGACAACAACGTCTCGGTCATGTACCGCAAGATCACGGACGCGGATATCAAGTACCAAAACCACTTCGACTTGGATCCTGTTGCCGTCGACTTGCTCCAAAAAGTGCTCGTCCGTGATCCATCGAGCCGCTTGAGCTTTGCCCAAATCAAGTCGCATCCTTTCTTTGAATCGATCGATTGGATTGCCTTGCTGCAGAAACAAGTGACGCCGCCATTTGTCCCAACCACGCGCGATGTCTTTGACCATGTCTCGCAGCATTTCCGCAAGATGAACGTCAATTCGCTCGACGATACGCCCTGTGTCGGCGCGCCGTCCGCGACGTCCAAAGCCATGGCGACCGATCATTTTGAAGAATTTAGCTTTTGCTACGAACGACCGGTACGCAGTTGGCACACTCCATGCACAACGCATTCTCTTGCTCTAGGATATGCGCGACGAAGCGTATGAAATGATGATTCAAGTCAAAGAAACATTTGCAAGCGATGCGATGCCCGCCGCGCCGCCCCTCTTGGAACACCAGTCGTCGGAAGAATTGGTGTATCATGAAGAAGACAACGATTTAGACCCCGAAGTCGAACTCGTCATTCGAGACACAGAATTAGAAGACCATGAGACGACCGAATTGTAAGAGCAAGGAGAGAGTCTTCCAGTTGTCTCCATTTTAAACCTGCAATACAAAACGAGAATGCTTTAAACCCACCCTCTCGAGTAGATCGCCCGTTTGGAGCACATTGGAGCACATTGCACGTGCGGGATGATGCCAAGACATTGTTCTCCCTGATCGAGTTCAATTGCAGCATCGCTCTGTTGCCCACCACGATAGATTTGCGCACAGAAATCAAATGAACAAACGGGATCACCCATCCACAATTGAGTTTCTTGTCGTGGCGGCGATGCTCTTGTCCCCCCTTTGGGTGAATTCGCCTGCTCAGGGGAGTCGAGTGAGGGTGATGTCGAGGGCATTGATGCAGTCGATAGATGTAATCTTATCCCATTTTCCAATCAAGCAGGGGGAATAATGTCCTTGAAGAGCCGTACGGAATATCACGAGACAGGTCTTGCCGATGGTTGCTTTCATTTGCACACCGGACGACGACTTCCAGACCTAGGACTCGCAAAGAGGACCTCAGAGTCAAGTGGATGATTTGATGGATCTAAGAATGCGTCACTGAAGAGACTGCAGTCGTCGTCGAAGAAAATCCAGCCGTTGTTGACGAACCCCCTGCTGTAGTAGATGAAGATGTTGCCGTGTGAGCTGATCTCATGCTCGTCAGGCTGTCTACGATGTTCACAACCTGAACATTGGGACCGTTGGTTGTTCTCTCAATGTTCACTTTGCATACAAAAATCAAGATCAAAATTGTCGAGTAAACCTCCCTACATTTGAAATTATCTTGAGATTTGTATACTGCAGTATTTCTCCATGGATTCATTTTTTTATTTGACGTGCAGCGTCAAAGATACAATGCCGATCCGATTCGACGGACAAGTTGCGATCGTGACCGGCGCGGCCGGCGGACTTGGCCAAGCGTGGGCTCGAGAACTCCATGAACGTGGCGCGACTTGCATTCTCGTCGACATTGACCCCCGTGTGCTTCAAATCGAAAAACCATCGCAACCGACGTCGTCGACTGCGAAATGGACAGGCGTTGTTGCCAACTGCGCAGATGAAAAAGCAGGAAGACAAGTCGTGGAAACGGTTCTGGCGACCTTCGGACGTGTGGATATTCTTCTCCATGCATCGACCCAAGTGCAAGACGCATCGTTTCGCAAAATGACCCGAGAACAGTGGAACAGCGTGCTTGAGAACGATTTGACGTCGACGTTTACGATGACCCGTGCTGTCTGGACTGCCATGCGACAACAAAACTATGGTCGTATCCTCCTCTGCACTAGTGCCAGCGGTCTCTACGGGAACTTTGGACAGGTAGAAACTCTTTCTTCCTTGTGCTTTCTCCTGAGATTGATTAGGTCAATTACGCCACGACGAAGAGCGGCGTCTGGGGACTAACGAAAGCACTTAGCATTGAAGGCCGCAAGTACAAGATTGGTGTGAATGCGATTGCGGCTGTAGCAGGCACGACATTGACTCAATCCGTCATGCCAAAGGATGTGTTTGACCGACTCAAACCAGAATACACCTCGCCGTTTGTCGTGTACCTCTGCCATGGATCAAACAACGAAAATGGCAGCATCTTTGAAACTGGCGGCGGGTGGATTGGAAAATTACGTTTGCAGCGCTCTTCTGGCGTCGGATTTCCCCTTGCAACTACTCCTGAAGTTGTTGCTGCGGCTTGGGATCAAGTGGTTGACTTCAGCGAAGCGTCCTACCCAACTACCACTCAGGTGCACCTCCTAGTTGTATCGATCTCTGAGTCTCCACTTAGGATTCCTTCATGCCAATGCTTCAAAACGCTAACTATCCCCCCACAACGCTCAAAACTCCCCATGCAGATGCAGTTGTTGCTGTATTTGACCGCCTGCGCTCAACTTTGGCTCGGCGCCGTCACCCGCTCCGTGCCAGCGGTGTTTTGGAATGGGCGATTGGCAATGCCACGTTCACAATTGACCTGAAGACGAACAGTGTGCATCATGGTGGCCGATCTGATGTCGGTGGTGCAGATTTGATCGTCACCATGACGGAACATGACTTTCTCGAGCTCGCCGCAGGCACTTTGCGACTTCAACAGGTACTTTACAAATGCTCCAGTCTCGTTTAGACTGTTTTTTAGGCCATGGCTAGCAACAAGCTCAAACTCAAGGGCGACATTAAGCTAGCGATGGGTCTTCGCCATCTCTTGACTCTGTTTCAAGAACAACCTGCCTCGAAATTGTAACAAACCAAACACGCATGCTTTGAAATCCATCAACTTCTTGGTTTGGTCTAGCCTACTGGTGGATTTCTAATGGAGTCCTCTTGACACTTCTAGCTTTCTCGGAATTAATCTATGCTCCCAGGTGGAGATAAGAGTCGTGCATCAGGACAAGTCTGTACATGACAAGTTGAAGTTCAAATCCTCTTATCATTTATCAAATATAAATTTCATCAGTATCGTACTTAATCAATATATTACTATTTGTATAAACAACAAATTCGTACATAGCGATAAACGATTTGTGGGCAACATCAGCAATCAACCAGGTAAACCTGACCCTTTGGTTTAGGAGGAATCATACCTTCTCGGCCTTTTGGCTAAGATCAAGTGTAGTATCTGTTCTAATCAGTGTGAAAACTGATTTCCATACTTTGTATGGAGTTTTTTTCACATTCATTTTTATAGACTCCGGCTGGACAGCTCGCTTGCGACTGCCAATTGGACAGGTTTCCGAGGGCCCAGCACTTCTCCCTTGTGAAGCCTAACTCATCAATCACATCCTCCACAATCATATCTGCCTATCATCAACTTTCATTTCCCACGTTAAGTTTGTTTTGTGTTCGTTACTACTGGAGTCTCCAGCTCCTCTATTTTGGACGGATATTATTACGAAATTCCCCTCTAGCACGAAAACTATCCACGAACAGATTCTAAGCAATGCTGGGCACGTTCTAATGCTTATAGTGGTCTACCTTCTCGGCCTTTTGGCTAAGATCAAGTGTAGTATCTGTTCTAATCAGTGTGAAAACTGATTTCCCCCACCGACTCAGTATCCAAGTTGCCGCCATCCGATCAAGCCGCTGCCTCCGCCGCCCA
This sequence comes from Aphanomyces cochlioides, assembly GCA_019828595.1. NCBI lineage: Eukaryota > Oomycota > Saprolegniomycetes > Saprolegniales > Verrucalvaceae > Aphanomyces > Aphanomyces cochlioides. The sequence goes on along the minus strand of JAHQRK010000031.1, from coordinate 317,653 downwards.
GGAAGGATTTTGGACATTTATACAGCCCAATTGCAGGTGAAATGTACCTTGTACAACACTTGTCGTCTGGCCATTCGACAGATGTTGAACGATGATGGAGCTGAACTGGACTTCTTCCGTATAACCTCTCCTAACTATCCGAACTCCATGGCATGAACAGTATGTATTTGAAGCATCATTTGGCTGTTGAAAAATTGTTCATTGTGATAACAGAATAACGCAAATTTCCCAGGAATGACAACCACAATGAACAGTATTCATTGTGGCCATTGAGTAATGGAAATTTCCAAGGAATGATGAGCTACAATGCAACTGAAGTGTTATTCAAGGTATAAACTAATTATCATCGAAAACAACGTGTCCTTCGTCAAAGCGTATGGCTCCACAAAAATCGTTGTTGAAAATTTGTCCGAGACAAATGTAGCAAAGCCTTAGTAAGTTTGTTTTTGTCATGGTAGATGGATCACACCAAACAATATCACTTGGAGCCCAAGAAGGCCGAAGAGACCAATTGGGAATGCTTCCACAGGCTTCTCGAACTAGCCGTCGGGTTTGCTACACCATCGTGAGAGTAGGATGGCTAAAAATTTACCTCCTCAGCCCCCTTTTGGATAGGGCTACAATCGACAGCAAAACTTCCTTTGCATTTCTTGGTTTGTCAAATCTTTGGTGAACAAATGTAGCCATTTCATCAAGAGCACTCCCCGAAACGAAATACTGCTCCTGTGGACGAGATATCTTGCAAAGGGATAACTCTGGACGATTGCCGTTAATATGTGTCAACTAAGTCATGTAAGAAAACCAAACGAAAATGAGTTTACCGCGCATGTTCCATGAGCAACCGAAACGTACTCTGCAAGGTATTCATGAGTTTTGTTCGTTTTCGAGCAATTGTTCGACTGTGTGGTGCTTTTCGTGAGACCAAAAATGAGTTAAAATCAATTTCGCGCATTATTCGGTGCAACGGGACTGGAAAGGGTATTTGGTCTAGCAGTCAATTTGAGGCACCTTCCAATAAGACATGCTTACATTGCGCTAGATTTCCAATAGTGGGTTCAAATCCACGCTTCAGACATTCGTTAACAATAGCATCAATTACAGGTCGTAGAGGGTCTTTCGATGTGTGCCAACTTATAAGCGCCTGTGCTCCTAAAAAGGCATTAGAGTCATTATCGTTGTTCGTACTGTTTGTGTTTGGTAGAAATGATTGCCATTGTACCCACATAACTGATTTTGCTTTGGGTAATATCTTGAAAAGTTGTGGTGCAGCGTTCACATCGGGATAGCCTTGTAATAGAGAGGTTCAGCAAGTTATCTTTATCCCCATCCTCATCCAAAATGACAATACCAGAAGTCGACCTGCTAAATTTTATTAAGGATACTGTGAGAATTGATAGATTGTCCTCAGTTTTTCGAGATTATACGGACACTTACATTTATCCCTCTAAGCTCAAGCGACTTCAAGCCGAGGTCGCTGGTTACCATGACGACGCCCAGCAAGCACCGCAACTACACTGAGGAAGAGGACGTGATGTTGTTACGTCAAGTCGCACTCGAAATGCCATTCCAAGCTCGTCGTGGTTTGGTCATGGAGCGCTGGGGAGCAGTTGCATCTGCTCTAATGACATGTGATGCCTTCAGGCGTCGTGAAATTGACGCCAAGAAGGCCTGCATCCGCTTTTTACTATTGGTCGAAGCCCATCGGAAGTACAACAAGGAAATCCGAGCGAGCATCAGACATTTCCGAGGATCTCAGCGAAAAAACTCTCCTTCTGGATGATCTCGTCGCGGCTTACGACGACGCAAAGTCTGCGGAAACCCAACGCTGTGATGAACAAAAACTGGCTGCAGAACAAGCAGAGGTCTCTGGACAGCTGGTGCGAACAGAAGCATTGCAAGCTCTTGGAAAACGGAAACGCCAAAATGATGACGATGAAGGTAGTACATCAAACGGACGATTCATGAAGGTGTTCACCCAAATGCATGAGCAAGCTCAAGCAGACCTTCAATTCCAAAAGGAAAAATTTGAAAGGAATGCGAGGAACGACGATTGGATCGTCAACTTCTTGCTGACCAAATTCGACAGCAACAAGAATCAATTACTATGTTGATTAAGCGTGTCTTGGACAAGAATGCATTGTAATTCGTCAAAGACATGCTTAATCAATATCACAATTGATTATTGATGTTGCCAAATTGGAACTAGGGAAGTTGACGATCCAATCATTGCTCCTCACTGTCCTTTTCGATTTTTTCTTCTGAATGTGAAGATCTGCCTGACACCGTTCATGCTTAAATTGAATGTTGTCATGCAGACCTTCCGATCCGAAAGGAAAAAATTGAGAAGGATAGTGAGGAGCAACGATTGGATCGTCAACTTCCCGTAGATCCAACTTAGCAACAACAAGAAACAATTGTGATGTTGATTAAGCATGTCTTTGACGAATACGATTTGTAATTCATGCTTAATCAACATCAAATTGATTTTTCGACTTGATGTAGGAGCATCAAGTCCTTGTCAGTAGAATTTAATCTATTGAAGACAAACGGATCCTCCATGTCATACAAAAACTCTCGAAAATTAAATCTCTCTTGTTACCAAGGCTGTCTCTTGTTGCAATGCATTTGCCAAATTCCCAATATGCTGTTCTGATCTAAAACCAAATCACTATGGATTTTACACCTCCGAGCTGACGAGAGTATCTCTACATACTTGAAATTATAGATAAGCAATTATTATTGATTTCATTTCATGCACATCCTTTTCTATATGACTACAATTTCAAGTGTGGCGAGATATTCTCGTAAGATCGGAGGTCTCAAATTGAAATACTTACTAATTTGATTGTCCCCAGAATAGCAGGTAAGGCAATTTGTCAAAAGCATTGCAATTGAAACAACCTTGGCCACGGGTGAAAGCCGAATTTTGGACAGGTTCTTGAATGATATGAAGGACCAGTTTGTCTTCATTAGTTGATCTATCCGGGAATTCTCAAGATGGTTTAGTTCAAGCCATGGCTTTGTTTATCGAAGTCACCAACAATGTTTACAATGACAATGCGATTGCTGGTGGCAGAAGCTTATGCGCTCGACCGCGCATTCGGCCCAACAGGCCTTGCGAATGTTGGACTATGAACAACAGGTATAGCCTCCCGCAATGTGATAGCCTTACATGTGCGAATGTACGCGAGTATGTCGTTTGTCCCGATACGTGCTACTCGCGTGAACTGTGTCGAAACCAAGGTTTCAACAATGCAACGCGTGGAGCACCAGTGGAAATCTTTGCGTGCAGTCTTGGGGTTGGCTTGCGTGCGGCATGTGGTCTCTTCCCCGGAACCTTTGTCATCGAATACGTTGGAGAAGTAATCGACGACATTGAGTGTGAAAGTCGTTTGAACGCAATGATTGAAGATGGAGCAACGTCTTTTTACATTATGAAGCTGTCGAGTAAGCGATTCATTGATGCGACCAAGTTCGGCAACTTGGCAAGATTCATTAACCATTCCTGCGACCCCAACGCGCGCTTTGAAGTTTGGAACAAGGATGGTGAGAAGCGAGCCGCAATAACAGTCATTCAAGAAATCGCGATTCATGAAGAAATTACAATCGACTATAACTGGTGGGACTCCGCCATCGATTTCAAGTGCATGTGTAGCACTAGTGCGTGTAAGAAACCAGCCAGTTGAACACTAGATTAATCTCGATAATGAATGCATTAAATCATCATTTCACATCTACACCCCAAATCTTGCTCAGTCGAAGCAGACTCTAATGGCCAAACACAGACACATATTCAACTTGTCTTCCGTCTATTCATGTTGTCGTGGGCGTTGGGACGGCCAGCCACCACTATAAAATGCACTGGAACGACCACAACAGAATTGTGTGCTTCCTTTGAATCTACGCGTCAAATTAGGACAGATACATAGAGGCAGCGCTCACCTTTTTCGCGTCAGCAGCGGCGGCTAGACCAACATAAAGTTTCCGAAAATTGATATTTATCGATACAATATTCGTAACCTCTATTTTGATGATGAGATGTGGCCATATGGGTTCACTGCCCCACATGGAGAAAAATGGGCCACAATTTGTCTGGCAAAATGACCAAAATTCAACCTCCCGCCGCCACCGCAAGGGTCCCTCCGGACTCCGGCCATCCGGATCCGGATACCCAACTTCAAGTTCCGTCGCAGCCAGCCAACGGCCATCCGGATACCCAACCGGGGTATCCGGATGTGGGGTCATCGCGAGCTCCGACGGCCACGGCGACATGGAGTGATGCGTCGTGGCCGGAGGCTCTCGCCGAATTTCGACTTGAAGACCAACGAACCTGTCGGCCGACGGTGCGTGCCGTTCTGGGCGCCGTCGGTTCGCCGTGTAACCATGCCGCCGGGCGAGCTCCTACGGCTGGGGCGGACCCGGGTGGAGCACGAGGCCGACCATCCCGAATTGCTCAGGGCGAGCGGCAGGGACCCTGGGTGTGCCACAGTGACGGCACACCATCAGCGCGTCACAGTGACGACGTGCACGATCAGGGTGTGCTCATTAACTCAGGATGGCGGGCAATCCCAGAGTGTCCTCCTCGTGGTTCGCTGATTTTGGAGTCGGAAGGCGGTGGCTCTCGTGCATCCATGGCTCCGCGGGAGACATTGCCTCGAGCCACTGCTATCGGCAAGCCTTCGGCCGTGCCGCATTCTCCACGTCAGCCGTTGCCGGCAGCAACCGTCGCTTCTTCGTGCTCCTCTTTGCGTGTTCCTCTTTCGGCCCCTTCGCGTGTTCCTCTTTCGGCCCCTTCGCGGGCTTCTCTTTCGGCGCCCCCGCTATCTCCGCCTCCCTCTCCCGTGCGGCTTGTCTCTCTTTCGCCTCCCCGTGCACCTGGTCCCTCTGCCTCGATGTGCTCTGTTCCTCCCGCTTTCCTTTCTTAGAGAGAGGTTTCCGAGGGCCCAGCACTCCTTTCTTGTGAAGCCTAACCCACCTCCACTCCTCTCTATCCCCCTTCACTATCTTCCCCATCATACAGTGTACTTGGTGTCCTTAGCAAACGGGATGAAAAAGCTGAAGAAGAGAAGTCCATCAACTGTGGTACAAATACGCCAGTTGTGGATCCAGTTTGCAAAGAATACATCGACGAACAAGTTTTGGAAGTTGTCCAATCATACGCCTCCAATGCAGCCAATGCAGGATAAGTTTGAAATCCGCGAATTGAAAAGACGTCTAGCTATAACTGAAGCAGTCCTTAAGCTAGATTGAATATATTGCATACAAAATGCAAGTTTATTATGTTCTAAGATCATACAAATGCGTTCAATCATCATTGACGCTCTAAACTTTGCCGGTGTGCGACGTCCGACAACACAGGTGCCTGTTCAACTCAAGACATATGTCGAAACATTCAACAGATGGCCGATGATTTAAAGGTGTCGCGCCAAATTACCAGATTGCAATTGGAAATGAGAGATACAGTGCAAAATAGAATCGTCATTCCGTTTTTCAAAGTGAAGGATCACAAAGAAACAACACTACAGTGTAAGTGATGTCATTCTCTTTGAGAAACATTTATGTTACAGTATCTACCAGATTCACAATCGCCAACTTGTATAATTAATGTCAGTTTATTCAAGGCTTCAAAATCAATTTTCGCAGTTATGGAATAAATGTATTGGGAATTGTAATAGATTACTACTCCGTCCCATATCTTTTGTCCACAAAAAATTTTCATTTGTGTACATTTTGCAGCTTTCTGAATTATGCGATCCTGATTAGCTTAAATTCAAGCTCGTGATCTCCTCTTTCATTGGACAATATTAATTTTATCGACACTGAAGTAGAGTGGGATATATGAGTGAAAAAGGGAAAGACTCGCTAGAGCTTCGTTTTGAAGCCGCCGTCTACATATCTTTGTCGAGTTGTCAGCTATACTGTTTTGAATGGCATCGTCCTGGTTTCGTTGCCCAGAAAGCATTATAGCAGAACCTGGTTTCGTTGCCCAGAAAGCATTATAGCAGAACAACTTACTTCAACTAAAAGAAAAAATATTTCAACCCATAAAAGTAAGCCAAGGAGGGTCACTATGGAAGTCAGATTGGGTATGAGGTATCAAAACAATGATATTAAGAGATTTAATGCATCAAATGTCTAATATACAAAGCCTGGAGCTTATAAATGAGTTTATCTTCCCACCATTTAGATAAACTCTTAATATTTATAAAATACTCTATACTTCAATATTTTTCAATACAAAAATCAAGTGTAATAATCAAAGGACAAAAGATGCGGGACGGAGTAGTATACTGAATTGTTTATCAATATTCAGGGTAAATTGAGTTTTGAGAGATTTCGATGATTGATCAGTGCTGCGAATGAACATGCCATATCAGTAGAGCGAGAGCAAACACCACAACGTTAATGTCATGTCGTTTTTCAAACGCGCTGTTCATTTCAAATCCATATATGCCACCGAAGCGCAATACCGCCATCGAGCAGCCATCTTCTCCTCCCCATTCGCCTCCGCCAAAGAGACGCCGGATGCAGATATTTACAAAATCCAGTGTGTAGGAGATGGTATGAAGGCATTGTCCCTCGATGGAGTCCCCCGTGCCCAGTTCTATGGGAAGGTGCTGTGGACCAAAATACGCTCGCCAGATTTCATGATAGTCTACTTTGCTCCCACAGATGATTCTGCGAGTATCGACTATATTTTGTCGCTCACGCGTGGTGCACCATACCAGAAGAAAATCAACAACATGGGTGAAATTTACTGCTCGTGTCTATATGGCGTATTAGACGATCCTAATCCTTTTACCACTGGATGGGCATTGCAAGCGAGTCACAGGACACAACACGTTCTATTCTTGCGGCTACAACTGCAACTCGAACATTGCCGAATGGACATTTGGCATTAGTGATAATTGAACTAATATACATACTGTATTTTCTTTGAACTTTGCTACTTTGACACGAGCTCAATAACGTTTTCAAATCACTCCAAATCGTTCTGGGCCGAGAACACTCAGTTTGGATGTTTTCGGTCGGAAATCTCGAAGCTCCTGACTGAGATATTTTAAAATTTGTATTGCTGCGCATAAAAATCAGTTATTAAACACCCAATGAAATTGCATCGTCTGCTTAAAGACCAATCAGAGCTCTGTCCAAAACAGAGATCACCTCCAGAAAATAGTATTCTTGTATTCACACAACTCTTGTCATCCTGATGGACACACCGCGTTAACCCCACCAACATATATAATTTTAGAGTAATCTAAGCAAGAGCACATCACCCTTGTGATTTGATTGAAGTTTTGGAAGCATGTGAGTAGCGTTGCTGAGTTGTGAAAAACATTTTTCACGTTAAATATGTTATTAACAAGTTAAAAAGTTGTTCAAAATGTTTTTAACTCTGTGAAAAAGTCGATGCCGGATAGATTGTGTGTAACAGTCTGCCTTCACTGCACAACGTCGGCTTTTGGTGACAATGCTGAGGACAAATGAGCTCCAAACGTCGGCAAACGAAGTTAATCCTTGAAAACTATGTTAACTAAGTAGATTGAGCTTGAAGAACATGATTGAATAGACAAACTTTGATGTCTGCGGAGTGAAATCCTTGAGCGGCAACATTACACTGTACAATTTGGTGTCTATACTTAACTTGCAGTGTGCACAACAGAATTTAAATGTTCGGGGCGAAAGACGATGAAGCTCAGACATTTCGGGACTTCCTTTCTCACAGAAATGTAAACTCAGTCAACGCTATCTCATTCAAACACGGCATCTCGCAGTGAAATCAATCGCCAGTCTCAGCAGCCACGCTTGGGGCGCCCAGTGAGCGATGTTTGGGCTCTATTCGAAACAGTGACAGAGCGAAAGGCACACGTCAAGCAGCACCCCGATGTGCGCTGCAAGGCATGCGGCTACCTAAAAAAGAACGCTCAAGCACAAAGTCTAATAAGTCATGTCATTGCGTGTGAATACACTGAAATTCCAATCAAGGCCTTATGAACGGCAGCTAAATCCAAACGACGCAAACAACGCAACACCTCCGAAAAATTAGGAGGCATATTTACACCACGGAAGTCACGACGCACAAGTCTTACAACCCCAAGCGACAAGGTTAAATCTGAGCCTGATCAAAATCAATTTGCTCTTGACCTGGCAAACGTCATCCACAGCATGGGACTTCCGTTCCGAGCAGTTGAAAACGAGCATTTTCAACTTTTCATGCAGCGTTACGCGCCTCAGTTCCAGATGCCAACACGAGAACGAGTCGGTGGGGACCTTCTGGGAAGGTTTACCTCTTGGAACGAAAGTCAGTCATTGAGCATCTTCAGATACAACGCTGTCTCTCTGTGGTAACGGATGGTTGGACTGACCCCAGCAACAACTATGTCGTCAACTTCATGGTGGTGACGCCGAAAATGCGTCCGATGTTTTGGTCATCCGTGCGAACGGAAGACGCGACTCATGATGCGACCACGATAAGCAAGAAGTTACTCGAGTTTATTGATGACATAGAACTAGCTTGTGGCGACCGCAAGGTATGTAGCGTTGTCACTGACAACGCTTCGGTCATGACCAAAGCTTGGCAAGAGCTCCAAGTTTTCAAGCCATGGATTTTGTGCAGCGGATGTGCTGCGCATGCATCAAATCTTATCACTGGGAAGCTGTTTGATGCCAAGTTTGCATCAGGCATATTTCATGATGTTCTGGCCAAGTCAAAGGCACTGACCAAGTTTGTAAAGAAGCGCACGGCTTTATCCTTTCGGTTTCGACAACAACAGAAGCTCTCAATTCCACGCGGGCAGCCCCGTCGAGCTTTGTCTCTCCCCGTGTCGACTCGCTGGTACTCGAGCGAAAAATGCATTGGGAATGTCGTGCGAAATCAAGTTGTTTTGGACGCCACCTTCAGCGATGAAGATTTTATTTCGCGCTACAAAAATGGACACTCCAAAGACAAGCTTTCTGAAGTTACGGAGATCCTTGCTGATGCGTAATTCTGGCACCAGGCCAAGCATGTCTTGAGCTATACTGAACCAATATCCAAGGCACTTGGAATCCTTGAGAGCGATAAAAGCTTTGGGTGTATGGTTTATGAGCAATTTAAGAGTATGCTAACTGATCCTGCCTATGGAACTCAAGAAGAGCGCAATGAGGTCCAAGTGGAAATCTTGGAAGTGATCCACTCTCGCTGGAAGAGCTTCCACACGCCTGTGATGCTTAAGTCCTTTCTCCTGGATCCAACAAAAGGTCTGCATGAATTCATGCCTGTCTTGCTATCGATGCCGCCCCTGTCATTGCAGAGAAGGTTGGATACATGGACAAAAGACTCAAGAATTTCAAAAAAGAGCTGGAGAACTTTGTTGCCAAGAAGGATCAATGGCCCATTGAAGTGCTGAATGGAAACCGCACGAAGAGCCCTCCATCTCCACCGATTACACTGATCTATCACTCTTCGCTCAACGACTTTTCAGCGTACCAACATCTTCAGCTTCAAGTGAACGCTCATGGAGCATTCACGGATTCATCCACAGCAAAAATCGAAATAGACTTGATCCAAGCAAAGTAGAGATGCTTGCGTTCATATACGCGAATCAAGGAAGCAAGGATCCTGTAGATCCAAACTTCTACCAAAAGCGCGAGTATTTGTACAACCCAACAAAGCCGACGCAGCCGGGAGATGGCGACTCAGACGACGAGATTCCTGTGCGATTGGGTGTAAGTGGAGAAAGCGATGACGACGATGCATCTCTCAACATCGAGCCTCCGAGAAAAGCCTATCCGCGTGCACTACGCTTTGAAACCGAGCCAACGAGGTATTCACAGTGTGTGTCAGACGATATTCCGTCTCGCGAGACTCAAAAGCCCTTTCCAGCTCGCCACGCCAGACTTTGGATGTAAAGAAATACTCTTGAATCAGCTTGATCGGCTCTGTTTCTAAAATAGATCGTTTTGATATCACTCACTGGAGTTCAAAGGCCACACACACATGTTGGTAGTCATAGAGTCATTAACCTGTTCAAGAATGATTTGAACTTGATACAGTCCAACGCAAACGCAAGATATAAAGAAGCAACCTTAAGCAGTATTGCCTCAGTAGCTTTGGCTCTGTGTTCTCAGCCAACTCACCACGAATGCCGTCCGTGGATCACAGGAAAAGGAACTGTGCGCACCGGATGGACTCTTTTAGTCATCGCTATCCACGAGAAAGGAGTCCGATAGTGTCCTTGAGCAGGATGTCCAAAAGACTTTGACTTTTCATAATACAGTTATCTCATCGCGACTGCAAAGTTTGTCGAGACGATGAATTGTTGAGACAATCATCCTCTATTCTACATTGATATCAATGGCTTAACATTTGCAAATTCAATAGAGTTAATTTCCATAGGTATACTTTGAAATCCCTTTAAGGGAGAAACGGATGACGACACATCAAGTGAGCCCCAAGCGTTTTCTTTCCACGACGCGAGCCCAAAATCTTGTTGACAAGAGGTCTCAATTACATTTGATTCATGTCTGGGGTTGGAGAATACAAAAGGCAGAACTGAAAAATGTTCTTGTGCATTCGTATCTATGGATACGGTCAGAGGCACATCACATTCGTGGCCTCCCTCGTGAATAAGGCCTAACTATATCTACAGTCTCTTCATCTATGTTGATGGTCGTCTTGACTTATCCACAATTGAATGCATCGCTTCATCGCCACTGCACAATGAATGCGGTTTGATAGGGATCGAGGATAATGTTTCGGTCAACGGACAAAATCTCCTTATCTCATTGTAGAAAAAGATATCTGCTCGAATTCACGCTACAAGGGAAGATCAAGCAATTTCAACACCTCTGTCTTGTCTACACATCTATCTACTGGATACATGATGAACACGTCTCCTTCTCGACACACCTAGAGTGTACTAACCTGTTCAGTGGGTGTAGCTGATATACGTGTGGCTTGGAGCGGCCAAGCCTCATGCGTAGTAATTGACGTTATAGATATTGGCTTGATGGTCTAGGATCTCTTCTCGAATTAACCTGTGTGCAAAGCAGCTGTAAGGCGTATAATTGTGCTTAATCATCTCGATCTACGGGGGTGCAAATGACTCCCCCAATTAAATCTTGAAAATGAATCAACGCCATGCGCATACTTGCTAAGTTTGACACTTCCTTAAAGATATCTACACCTGACGCCTCGAGGCGAATTATCTTGTCTCATTCACCAGGCGCAATACACATCAGTCGCCTTCTCTGAATTATTTAAACACAATTCGACATGGTGCTCACAGCATCAAGAAACAAAATACACCACGATTTCGATTGCTAACGGCTCTGTGCATTGTCAAAGGTCGAACGACTACTAATGTCAAAGTCAATGAAGGCACCTCCAGCGCGTCGGTAGTTCCTACGTCTACATTGTAGCCAAAAAGTCGAACTTCTGACAATTTGTCTGTGCAGGAATGTCTTGACACAACGTCACGCTCTTGATTTCATGTAAAGCACTTCTGGAACGATCACTGCATTGTCATCCGCTGTATATTTAATGAGGCAACTCAAAGGGACTGTTTTCACTTGTAAACTGAGTGGCAATACATACCACAGAAGTCACGACGTGATAATTCTGCAACCCCAAGCGAAAGGGGCTAAATGTGAATGTGACCTGGCAATCGTCATCCACAGCATGGGACTTCCGTTCCGAGCAGTTGAAAACGAGCATTTTCAACTTTTCATGCAGCGTTACGCGCCTCAGTTCCAGATGCCAACACGAGAACGAGTCGGTGGGGACCTTCTGGGAAGGTTTACCTCTTGGAACGAAAGTCAGTCATTGAGCATCTTCAGATACAACGCTGTCTCTCTGTGGTAACGGATGGTTGGACTGACCCCAGCAACAACTATGTCGTCAACTTCATGGTGACGCCGAAAATGCGTCCGATGTTTTGGTCATCCGTGTGAACGGAAGACGCGGCTCATGGTACTACTAAAATAAGCAAGAAATTATGCGGTGTCATTAATGATATAGCACGAGCTTGCGGTAGCCGCAAGGTTTGTTGTGTTGCCACAGACAATGCTTCAGTGATGCCCAAAGCTTGGCAAGAGCTTCACATTTTGAAATTTTGAAGCCATGGATTTTGTGCAGCGGATGTGCTGCGCATGAATGAAATCTTAGCACTGAGAAGCTGCCAAGTTTGCATCAGGCATATTTCATGATGATTTTCTGTCCAACGCAAAGTACCCTTACCAATTGAGTAAAATAGAGAACGGCTTAATCCTTTCGGTTTGTAGGACAGCCATGGCTCTAGATTCCACGTGGGCAGCCCCATCGTGCTCTGTCTGCCTCCATGTATTCGAATGCGCATGTTAAACTGAGGGGTGAAAGAAATTCGTCATCCCCGGTACATTGGGCCGAAGTTATGAGAGTCACGCCACACGAGTCCCAACCGAAATTGGAATGGCTTGAAGTGATCATACGCAATATGCACTTGAGCTTGCCAGCCCCATTCACCCCTTGTGGACTTACATTTCGACATCGAGGACTTCACATCGTTCATTCAACGACAACTCGCTCTAAGATAAGTTTCATCACTCAAAAGAATTTGTACGGTCCTCGTAGATAAATCATAATTCATAAAGGATGTCATTGTGGACCTCACAGATATTCGGTGCGATGTTCATGGTGATGACGCTAATGCATCCGACATAGTAGTCCTCCATCAGAGCAGAAGACTCAGCTCAAGACGTTATTATGAATGCATCTCGGGATCGTTGGCGATGTTCAGTGAGTACACTTGTAGCGACTCGCTTAAAGCAGACACGCTCGCCAGGGTAGTAAAGAAGCGTAGGGCCCTCAATTCTGCTTGAGCATATGCTCTTAGTCCAGAGTGAACAGCCTTCTCGAGAATTCCGTACACGATGCTTGACACATCGGGCAATTATAAGCAGCATTGTCGAAAGTGAGAGCATTGGAGGGTAATAGCACGCAGATATTGTCTTTAGTCGTATAAACTGCTAATGGGTAGAGATTTTGGATGTCATTCATGGAAGAGATCATAAGTAAACTTGCCGTGCTTGTTGAATTTCTTTCAGATTCAGCCAAGATCTGCATGATTTATAAGGTAAGAGAATGTCAACCTTTCAATTCTGCCCCTGTCATTGCTGAGAAGGTTGGGACGCACAACGTTTAACTCGAGAAATTAGCATTATTGTTTCATCCGCAACAAAAGTCGTAATGGACTAGACCAAAGAGAAGTAGAAATATTTGCGTTCACATTCTCAACAAGCGAGCAAGGATCCTGAATACCCAAGTTTTTTTGAAAAGCATGTGTTCTTGTGCAACCCGACAAAGCCAACTAGAGCTAAAGAGTTTGAGGTAGACGAAGAGATTCAAGTGTGTGTAGATGGAGAGCCCGATGCTTATGAGGGTGTTTCTCCCACGTCGAATATTCAAGAAAAAACTGCGGTACTATCACTGCACTTTGAAACCGAGCCGACAGGCATTTCAGAGATATTCCACCCTTTGGGAATCATGAGCCCTCGCCTGTTTGCCATGCCAGACTTTTGATGTAACAGTCCTCACAATAAAAGCTTGAGTTCAAAGGCAACGCACACATATTGTTTGTCAATCATTTTTGAAACTGCTCCACAATGATTTTGGACTTGAAACCGTCCAAACAGGAGACACTAGATATAAATAAGCCATTTATTGCTTCAGTAACTTTAGCTCTGCATCTTCAACCAATTCTCCAAAACTGATGTCCGTTGATCACAGAAAAAGAAACGTTACCTTGTTTTTTAAACCGATAAAATGATCCTTAGAGCGAAGGATTTGTTTGGAATATCGGCCTCTTATCTATTGTCAATGACAATCTTAGGTTTGTCCGAAATAAAAGTGACAGTGAATATGTCCTTACATTTGAAACCTTTCACGGGAATACCGAACGACATTAAAAAAATGAGGCTCGCATTCTCTCCGTGTCATTCTTACGTCCACGACTTGGGGATTTAATATCAATTCTGAACAAGGTTCTTATTGAGTACGTTTCTGTCGACACAGGCGTAAGCATATCACCTTAGTGCCCTCCGTCGTGAATGAAGGCCTCGATTTATGTACCAGTCTCTTTATCTATCATAATGGTCATCTCGAAACATCCACATCCCAATGCACCACTACATCGTTTTGATTGCCGTTGGGTAGGGATGAAGATAAAATCTTGTCCAAACGGGCCACATCTTCTTGGCTCATCTCATCGGAGAAAACGATATCTTCTCAATTCCATGCAATCAGGGAATTAAGTACAATTTCGACACCTCTGTGTTGTCTTTATGTATATTTGCTGGATACATGATAAAATTCTCTCCTTGACGAGACACCTAAATTGGTCTACTGGCGTTCAATGAAAACAGTGGCGATATGGACGACCCAGATCGTCTAGTTTTGGCATCTTACAATGAAATCTTTGTGAGCGTAGCTATATTTCGTGGAGAGCTTAAAGCATTCTTGCTTGGGTCACGTCAGAGACATCGGCTTGATGGTCTGAGATCTCACTTTTGAATGGACAAGCCAAGACAGTCGAAAGACATGAGATTCTGCACAGTGGTCACATGACCTCGTTTGCACTGCGAAAGGCTGCCCGTTACACATGGCCGAGTCCGGATAATCCTTTTTAACATGAGTTAAAAAATAACATCACATTTTGTGAAGAATGCGTTAAAAGTTTTTAACTGTTAATTAACGTGTTATAAAGCAACGCTACATGTGAGATGGCAAACTCTGCCGACACTTCCCTTGGATCCAGGCATAATTTTTCACATTACAAAGAGGGCAGATTACAGGGAGCGACGTTGAATAACAGCCAAATTGAGTAGTTTGATTGGCTGTCGGATGACACATATCTGACCAATAATATTAGACATGTCGAATTTGGTGAATAAAAATGTGACAGTTGCCCAACAGAAGATATATAAATTTTGACAGTATATATGTTTTGTAAAGTCATTTTTCATATAAATGATTTATGTCAGCAACAGGATCTTCCAGTCTACTAAATATGATGGGAAATGGGACATTGACTTTTAAAAAGGTCAAGAATGAGAATTCTCACACCGAAACTTCAAGCAAACAATTAAAAAGGAAAAAAATAATATATATACTTTAATTAACATAAAAATTAAAGGAAGTCATTTTAATTTTGGTTTAATTTCAATACTAGTATTCACTAAGGACCATTCGTACACGCGCTTTGATTCTACGGCGCTTGTCCTCTGCAGCCCTTGATTTCCTCGATCCATTTCATTCTCCGATTTCCTGCCAACCAGTCGAATGCTCGTTTCAAGCCTCCTAGCCTGGGGGGGTCTGCCCCAAGCCAACAACATCGCTATCCCTACGCAATGGTTCTCTAGGACAAAGTTCCCTGCGGAGTTTGACCACGGCAACAGGTCAACGGTGCTACTGTTGCTTGGAAATCCAAAATCATTTTTGGGTGGGGCACCCAGACTTTAGTACAAAAACTTTTGGCGGAAATCGTTTCAAACTGAATTTTTTAATAAATTATTTTCTTTTTGTGTTCTTTTTCTCCAAAATGAAGTTTAATGTCGAATTTAAACTTCATTTTGGGGATGCCGTGTTTCTTAAATAGAGTTTTGCTGCCTAAAATATTTTAGTCAGCAAAACTCTATTTAAGAAATACAGATTCGTTCTTAAATACAATTGTGTGTTTAAGAAGGAATCTGACTTTCTTAAAATATTTCTTAAAAACCACAAGTCTTTCTTAAATACAATAGTGTATTAAAGAAAGACTTTACCACAAATAATTGTTCTTAAAAACAATCTGACATTAAAAGAAAATCAACAAATTGAATTCAATCATTTTAAGAAAGCTTCACTTTACTCTTCTCAACGCCTTTTGAAAACTTGCTCGCACTTCATCTTCGGTGATCATATCCCATGTACGAATGGCTCTTTCAATCATTACGAGTCGCTTTTCTCTGGCCGTTGTAGCTGTATCTTGAGACATAATCCACAAATCGCGAAGATGCTGCTTGGATGGCCCCATGATCGACACATCAAGGAGCTGGCAATGCGATGTACTGTTAGACGGTAGGGGGTACAACACGCTTCCAAGTTCTTCACCAATGATACGCTGACTTTCATCACTGACGTGGCTATCGAAGTTGTCAACCAACAGGACAGATGGATTTTGGATGTGGTCATGGAGGACATCACGCAAATATTTCTTCCATACGACACCATTCATCCATGCCTTCTTCTGCATGTAATAGAAGTGCGCTTGAGGATAGCTTTCGAACTCATTGGACTCGATCAAACCGCCGTCCATACCACGAATGATGTATACAATGTGCAATTTCAAGCCATCAGCACGAATGGTAAGTAAAGCTGTCATGCGGCTTGAGTGCTTTTCGCCGTTGGCCACATAGCTTCCACCACCACGAACAGCCCATATGGTGTTTGGAGCCATATCGAAGCAGATACCAGTTTCGTCGGCATTGAACAAGCAATCCAAGGGAAGATCACCATGCTGATCGGCGAAGTCATTTGCAAAGGCCAATCGTGTCTCTTCAAGATCCACTTGTGTGCGCTTTTGGCGGCATATGCGTTGGCGTGTAAAGTCATGGCGATGAGCAAAGTGTTGAAGGAGGCGCAGTAAGGACTTATACCCCGATGACCTTGTGGTAATGTAATCTTCAAGCCACGTGTTATGGTTAACTCGTAGATAGTTGATGAGATGGCCGGTCGTCACAGCTTTCTCTTCTCGTCTCAAGTCGCGAACGTAGAGGGCGAGCTCGTAGCTGTCCGGTATGATGGTCTTCGCACCGCAGTTGCCGGTGTTCTTCCTTCTTGCCTTGGAGCCATTGAAGCCATTGAGCTTGTCAGCGTCCTCAACCCATTCGCGTAAGGAGCTCTTGTTCCATCCGGTAATTATAGCGGCCTCGTGGTATGATGTTTCTCTTACACAGGCGATGGCACGCAATTTCTCAGCGAGGGTTGGTCTTGCACGTCGAGTCTTGGTACCATTTATCGTACGCTATCACTTTTTGAAGGTGTCGATACTTGAAAATGTGATGAAAATTGCCTCAAAAATTTGAGCCAATTAAATCATTTTATACTGTTTTATGTGATATGATTGGTTGATTGAAAAAATATTGGGTTTGGCTGTTATTCAACGTCGCTCCCTGTAGTCGAATCAAATCCAATTGCCTTAATTAGGAGGAGACTGCGCCTAAAGCGTAAGCGGTCTACAATTAAAATCCCGACGGGGGTTCAATTGGAGTAGTGCCCCAGGAAGCCACTAGGGACCCAAGATGACGCACCAAACCCCATATTTTGGTTGAACTTTCTCCAGCTCGTCCTCGCTCATGGCTCGCTGATCTTGACTCCACGGTGGGTTGGGGTTTGAGGGTTTAGGGGTTTAGGCTTTTGGGGGGTTGGGGTTGACTTATCATGAGTCGAATGCGTCCGTCATCGGTATTGCGAGTTGAGACAACCTGCGGGCTCCTCTACATTATAATGTGAGTATTTAACTTCTATTTTAACAAGAAACAGCTTTCGTTTGTTGTCCTCGGAAGGTATCGTGTAAATCATCTCTTCGATGAAGTTTATCTTGATTTTTGTATGCTGTGTCAAAATTTCGCCTTTTGGTGACAGAAAATATAATCCCGCAAAAAAATGCCAAGATGAACTTAACGCACTAATTAGGACTCTGCCACCAATTTTCAAACCAATCATCAACGACCAATTAGGCCCACTTGCAATTATTCGGTACTATTAATAGTATGTTATTAATTAACCTGGACGCCTTCGAAAATTCATTAGTGTGCACAATTATTATTTTCTTGATCAAGTTGGGTGACTGTGCAACCAAGGATTATTAATAATTTCTAATAATTTCTAAGGGCGGGTCTGGATGCCACCAAAAATGGCATAAAATTGCCAAAAAATGCCATAATTCGAAATATGCCATAATTTTCAATTTTGACTGTCTGGATGCCACCTTCTCAAAGAATTTTGTGTCACAATTTTCTGGAGTTTTGGCCAAATTATGCCATAAAAAAATGGACCAAATTGGTCTATTTTTATGACATATTTTCGTCATGAACGCACTGATCGAGTCAAGCTTGAGATTCAGCTTGTCATCTCTACAAAAATACACGCACACACTATATATTATCACTCTGTTGCATGTTCTAACACTTTGAGAAGCGACAGTGATCGAGCCTTGCTCATCCCTGGCTCATTTCAAAGTTTCCAGTAGGAAGTGACTGACACAGCAGTATGGCAACAATCGTAATGTTGAAGGCCACAAGTTGTGGCATCCAGACAAATAATTAATTTTTCCAACTATTCCATTTTAAATTGTGAATTTGGAACTTTGGAAAAATTTTGCAAAATGTCACTTCAGTTTTATGGAATAAAAAAATTGATGGGCATCCAGACCAGCCCTAAGATTCGTTCCAACCAACCAGTAATTCGTTAATTGTGACACAGAAGCTTCGTAATAATTCTAATGCGATCCAGGAAATAGAATAATAGAGGCCAGGCCATCATGCAATAACAAATTATTATGTCGAGAGGAACTGATGCGCCACTCCAAGGAGATGCGGGAAAGCGCATGCCAGCTCATTGCCTTGACTTCAACCATCGAGATAGCATTTTCAAGATAAGAACTGAAGCATCTCAAAAATAAGACTAGTTTTTATCATTTAAAATGTAAACTCAGAAATAAGCTCAGAGTTGTGAGTTCCTGTTTCTGCCACAAGTTCGACAACCATCTTTGGAGCCGCGCCTTCAAAGTTAGTCACTTTCATGCACTCCTTTTGCACACGAACAATAAACGGTAGTTGAATCGCAACCTCAGTGATGGCAGGAGCGCCATTCTTACCGCAAACATTTTCGTACGCTTTTTGCAGCCCAGCAACTTTGGCAAATGTACGGTGGCTCGGGGTCGCCATTTCGTTTTCAAACAATAATTGAGGATTGCATGTCCATTCCCATCGCACGCGCAAGATTGACAAATCGTTCGCATCAATTTCGCAAGTTCCTCTTGCGCCGGTTGGAATCAACAACACAACAATTGCGTTGTTTTCACGTTTTACGTAGTCGTAAAACTCGCCAACCAAGCATTCGGGCCTCGAAACATTGACCATATCGCAACTTGACACTTCATGTTTTTCGACTTCTTTGTCCGAGCCAATGCTCTTTCCATTGACAAAAGGAATACATTCATCTTGTTCCATTACAACATTAGCCTTTCGTTTTCCTATGGTAGAAGCTGACAACTCTGTAAGGAAAAATATGGTACCTGATCGACCAAAAGAGCCGAATTTCATTTTTGCGGTGGAGTCGAAGTGCTTCTGAAAGGCAGCAAAGTTGTAATCGTGAAAGAGGGGACTGAGATTGTACGCCTCGGAAGCCTTTGTGCGTGAAGTGATAGTATGATCGTCGAAGAGTGATTCGAGATGGAGTTGTGCCTCGGAGCCTTTGGTCCACCGTGGAGCCATGCTATTCAAAACTTTGTGAACAAGCATCTAAAAATCCCATTTAACAGTGGTCGACAGCATCCAGACGTCTTACGGATAAATATCCGGTGGATATAAAATTACATGGTATAAACCCTTAGTCGTGTGATATATACAAAGAGTATAAAATTATAGAAATACAAAATATGAAGGGTATTAACTTGAATCTGAGTCGCTGCTTGACGATTCCTCAACGATGTCTGCATCATCAATGGCCAAAATATATCGATGCAACTCAAGCAAACACTTCTCAGCCTTTTTGATGCATCCATGGATCACTTCGGAGGTTAATTCGCCAATTGCTTCGTTCAACCTCTTGCCAACGTCGTCAAACGTCGTGTTGACATCATACTGTCTCCCAACTTTTCCTTTCACAATCGCCCATATGGTCTCGATGGGCTGGAGATCGCTATGGTGTGGTGGTGTGAACACAATTTCATGACCAGCTTGTCTGGCCATTTGGACAACTACTGGCTCCAAGGATAAGAGATGTGGCTGTAGCTTTTCCCAAATGGTTGCCTTCAAATCACAAGGAGAACATGCAATCGCAAGACGTTGGCAAAGCGCTAGAAGCTCTGACTTCTTCATACTTCGCCTTGGAGCATCTTTACTCAGTGATTTATGGTAACGAGCATTGTCCATGACAATAAGTGCATTGCATAATGCGTGCTCGGCCATTTCAGACAACAATCTTTCAAACCAAGCAACAAAATAATCGTGACAAAACATACCATGGTAATCTTTCGTCTGTTTTTGTCCACCCACGAAGCAGTCGTACGCCAAAAATTTGCAGTCTGAACCACCATCATGCGATATCGCTCCAATAAAACAATAACCTCTCCCCTTGTGCTTTGCCCGAGGTTGCTGATCCAATTCGTCCGATGGGTCATAAAGACAAAGATTGTCGTCAGCGTAATCGTGATGCACGTAGCTTTCATCAAGATATACAACCACTTGACGAACATTTGGGTTGACGTGCTGCGTGGACGCGCACATTTTCATGACGTAGTCATTGCGAGCAATTTGATGACGAACAGTTATCGCAAAGGAGTGCTTGCCGGGTTTCGAGCCTCTCTTGTATCCGCACATATCCAAGAAGCGTTGAACTCACCTCAGAGCGTTTTGGCATTGTATATCGTCATCTCGATTGTACTTCAAAACGCCTTTGTCAACGAGGAAGTGCATCACGTCGTTCGCAACTGTTCGAGTTCTTAGTAAATGTCTACCACGGACAAACGATTGTATGGCTGAAATGACGCCCAAAGTTCGGGGGATGAGTATTGGTTTAGTCGTGCGGTTTGCGGGCACCTGAGCGACATGCAGCTTACTCTCGGTGCAGAAATCACGCCAAACTTGTTGGACCGTATCGCGACCACGACCAAGTAACCTCGCAACACAGGCACTGACATCGCCTGTGTCACCAGACTCGTGTTGTTCAAGCCGGAAAGCAGCTTGCAACTGTAAAATGTCCAATCGTTCGTCGAGAGACAGCGTACGCTGGCGATGCTGCTTAACGAAGTCAAATATCTCGGTAGCGAATGCGCGATCGACGTTGATTTTCACACGAGTCGTCATTTTAAGATGTGCCCTTTGGCAACAGACACATGTTTCACGGAAAGGTTCTTGAAATGTCAATTTTTATAAATTTATAAATAGAGGTTATTATGTTATAAGTCGAATTTTCTCCAATTTGGTTGGGTTTTCACGAAAAAGATATTTGAATATGACAGATTATTACGTTTTAGGGATATTAGCCAATTCTACACATCGTGACGAGTCTTTAACACTGACATACATAGATTTTCATCAAATATTGACTTCAACAGGTTCCTTTAAACATTCAAGTCGTCTGGATGCTGTCGACCACTTCAATCGGTATCATCCGAATTATCGTCCGAACTGGATTTTTCGGAAATTCGCTCGGACGATATAGGTTAAATTCCAGTTTTGGCTGATACTGGTTTAACTATGTGAGAGTAATTTAAACACTGGAACACAGTTTGAGGTGAATCCACACGCGTTTCCACGAGACGCGTTGCCATCTCATGAAGTGGGTCGGCTTGTCCAAATGCAGCATGTAACGTAAGTGCCGCCAAGATTTAAACAGGCAATCAGCTCATACATTATCCTTAGGTCCAAGAGTTGCATATTTATCTCGTTGCGAGCTCATTTCGAGCCACCATCGGCCTGTTTGTTTGAAAAGTGAGTCAAGTTGGATTGTGTCGCTGGGCCAAAGCAAAGCAGTTGCCTGCAATGCGCTTTGACACGCTTTAAGAGGTACCATGAGGGCGACTATCTCGAGCCGACGAACGAGCTAAATCACTGGAAACCAAAGATAGCACGAGGACGGCTGTCTCTAGCAGACGAACGAGCTTAAGGCTGGAGAAATCAAAGGTAGATGGACTTAAAACGAGCCTATTCTAATGCTAATGTGGGCTTTAGCTTGTGTATTCGCAATGAATATAGCCGCAAACAAGTCTAGTACCGATTTTGAGATTGTCAAAATCTTTAGCAGATCAAACTGTGTGATGTATGACAGCTGATGTGACTTGAATCATTACAGTTGATAGGTTTACATCAATACACGCATTGAATGGTGGTTAAGCCTAGCGTTTCCAGCGTCACTCGAATACTTGGGAGTTGAATCCAAGCTCAAATCCATTCAGGAAGAACACACGATAGAGACTCTGACATATATTGCGTGGTAAATGATTAGATGTCAAGCCCAATTCACAGCATTCTAGACAAATTTCAGACATTTTACTGGGATGATCATCGTAGTTTGAAATAGAATGCATGAAAAGACCAAGTTGGCTACACACAGTTGCGCTGTCGACGTGGATGCAAGCTGTGTAGAAATTCAGCAAGTATGTGATCGATTGAATAACGAAAGATCATTTATTGAGAGTCCAACAGATAGCTATCTCGCCACGCTTTGATCAAACCTGATGCAGCTCCTGTGTGAGTCCTTGTTCTTTGTGGATTTTTGGCGTGCAAAATTGACAAGACCTCACGCTGGACATTGACGGCTTGTTTCTTAGCTACAACAATCCAGGTTTCCGACGGATTTTCTCCTGGTGGTGGTGGATAACGCTCATTTAGAATAGACCGAGCGATTGCCGCTGCACGTCGAGCGTCGCGCTGAGTGTGGAGGCTGCCGTCGATTGGATTCTCGTCCAGTGAATCTAGCCAATATCGGAAAAGTAGGCTGGAGAACGACCAGCCTTTCAACGACCGCAAATCATTCGGCCAAGTTCGAGTATGAAGTGGCTCTAAACTGTCCATTGTACTTTCAACACCTGTAGAAACGCTGCTTGCAAGCGTCGAATCATCTGCCGATGGTGTCTTTCTCTTTTTTTAGCTGGATTGGTGTGTCTGTAAGTCGACTCAATATATCGAGGATTGTATTTTGCTGAGCACTGATAGTGTTCAAAGCCGTTCTGTGGTCGTTGCTTAACTGATCAAAATTGTGGTGAAATGATGCAACCTCTCGCTTGACCTGTTCATGATGGCGATTTTGTAGCTCCAATTTCCCACTGAGTTCAGTGATTTCTGCGGCAACGTCACGCTGAGCAGACGAGAAGCGAGCCAGAGAGTCTTCAAGGGATATCTTCGTTGAGGGCACGAAATCAACAGCGCCACTTGTCGAAATGGGTAAGCATTGCATGTTGTCGGAAATGAAACTCTTTTTAATTGCGGCCCCCCATTCAAGGAGCACGTCGACCGCTTGCTCGTCGTTTTTCGAATTATCACAAGCTTTGACAGCCTCAATCATTGCTGTATGGACGACATGGGACTGACAAGCCGCTCGAGTGTCAGGAAAATAGAGTAGTAGAGAAGCAGCAAGGGCTTGTTGAAAGCTATCCCTTTTCAGTCGAGTAGAATAATGCTGGAATAGACTTTTCGTGAATGAGCACTGCACATTTCCATGATCATGATCTAATAACAGACGAGCTGGGACTACATTTCGTGTTGGATGCTGCCAACCATCAAGGACACGAGCAACTTTTTGGTCACTTGCAGATGTCTCAGAGATATATTCCAAAAGTGTGTTGAATCCATCCATTGTCCAGCGCCCACGGTGAGCAAGATCACTCAAATTCACATCTGAACTGGACGCGGCAGTAGCAGCAGCTCCACGACGACTCGAGTGGGAACGCAAGTTGCGTGTTAGCTTGGCGCTGTCAATCTCTTTGCTGAGAGAACCTAGTACGCGATTGATGTAGCCAGATGTGTCGCTCGACCCTTTTTCAAAAGCAAGCTGGCTAAAAAGACGTAGTGACAAGCCATAACGGTCGACAACCAGCTGGGAAGCTAGTGAATGTAAGGGGTCAAACTGCCAAACCAATGCTGTAGGAAATATGGAGACGGCGTGTTCTTGCCGGGTCTTTTTCCTTGTAACTCTGGCAAGCAGAAAATTGCCAGTCCACTGCAAGTGATCATACATAATATTTCCAACATCCGACGAACGTCCAACAAGGCTCCATTGAAAGGACAGCAATGTGCGATCCATCATGGAACGTGCACAATTTCGTGAAAAGAGATGGCTCGTGAGCACAGTCAAGTCTTCTATGGTCATAAGGGGCGCTTTGTCCTGCAACGGAGAGCCATTGTTCGCACATATATCTTGGTAGTGCTTCCGTAGGGCTGTACGCAGAGAAGAGTACCAGGCTTTGTGGTCTCGGAAAAAAGATGTTTTAGTCGACTCCTCGATTTCCCTTTTCACACTGCTTAAATATGTTGTAGACGCCGAATAGCCAATATTTGGGTCGCGCGTCAAATATCCAGCAAATCTGTCAATCAGATCTGTGTTAACGTGTGAGGAAGTGAGCTGGTGGATCGTAGAAACGCCAATAGAGTATTCTGACAAGAATTTCTCAAACTTCTTCATGGCTGCCGATGCATGAAGCTTTGAATTTCGAGTGTAGCGGTTGGCCATCCCGCTTGGTATGACTTGGCCATCGACATCTGAGCCTGTAACCAGTGTGGTATCGTCTTCTTGCCAAAGCACGAATAGAACTTAATCAAACCTTTCAATCGTGGAACTTAAGAGAGGCCTTGTCCGAAACGGTTGTTTCGGACGGAGGGATGTTGACACACTGTAAGTACAAATATCTGAAAAGTTCTTGAGGAATTTCTTTAGATATTTTAAGATATTTTAAGATGTTCAAAATGGTCAAAATAGGTTTTATATAAGTACACTGTGTTTAACCTAAATACGGTCATGTTTGAGGGTCAATTTCTTCGTCTTGTAGATAATTTCTGCTGTACGCTTTATGGTCTGAGGATTCTAGAGAGAGCTGCGGTCATTAGAGCCCCATATGGAGAATTTAGCGTGCATAAACAACATAATAGAGGCATAATAGAGGCATTCAAAATCACGAAAATTCGGCATTTTTCCAAAAATATCGAATTTCGATTAAGAATATCTCTTAATGCATTGTCTATAAATCTGCGCTGTTGATTGATTCTTAAAGATTTAATTCAGTAGATAAGATTCAACCCCGGATGGTGCTCCTACAGATGATCCTTCTATGAGAAAAGTGGCTTCAAAGTTTGATTGACGTCAAACTTACGATAAACCTTGATGTTCTGAAAATGTCTGAAAATGTCTGGAACTATCTTAAGAAAACTCTCGAGGCTAAATATCGCACTTAAAAGGGACGATTCTCGCGCGTTTTCATGATCGATGTCTGATATTCAATTCCAAATTTTGATGCCGAGGCCTGAAGCACTCATTTGGGCAGCGGCAATGCCTATACTAGGCTCCATGACCATGAATCGAGCCAATTTGCGACGTTTTGTTGCTTTGTTCGGTGCAACGCCATTTATCTGCGCCATACTCTGGCGCAAGCTCCATCCCCATCCTCATGGCGGCCAACGCCAACACTTACTCTGGGCTTTGATGTTTCTTAAGGTGTACAGCACAGAACACGTCCATGCAGCGATGGCAAATGTTGATGAAAAGACATTCAGAAAGTGGTCAAGGGTATACATAAGAGCTCTTGAGGCGATGCCATGGAGATGCGGGAAATCAACAATTTAAAAAAATACGTCTTTATTTTTAAAAAAATATTGCTCAAAACTTTTTTAAATTACATGATTGTTGGCGTATACTAGTACAACATTTACAAAAGTTTCTTTAAGTTCCAAAATCTCCGACTTGTCGCTTAAAAAACTAACCAAGACATTTCCCATTGCCATTACTTTTCGTTGAAACTTATAGCTATAAGTACAGTCTACTGCTGAGAACAATGAAATCCAGGATTGAAATGGTTTGAATATGGTTTTTTTAATGTAAAGTTTAAAGAAACTTCTAAAAACTCCGACTTTGACGTTGAAAAACCAAACAAGACATGACAAAAGTTGATGTTTCTCGACTGATATCCTCATGAAGTATTCCTAAGTACCTTGTCCTAAAATATCAAGCTTTGAATCGTTTGGGAAGTGAGGGTTTTTTAGGTCGTTTTGCAAGTTTCATTTTAGATTATAAAATCCTAAAAGAATCCTCTAAAAGAATCTCGAAGAAACTTTTTTTAAATTTTGGGAATATTTTTTTAAATTATTGATAGTTTTATTAAAAGTCGTGATTTCTCGCATCTCCCAGAGGTAAGATCATTGTTAAGATAATAAATAAATGAAATGATTAGATTCTTTTCAATAATCGTTTTGATGGTGCTCCAATCGGTGCAAAACTTTTTGTCTCCTTGGACGGCACTGACTGTCCAATTCAAGAGCCATTTCCATTTGACTCCAAGTGGTGGTCGCACAAGCTCAATAGGGCTGGTGTTAGATACGAGGTTGGAATCTGTATCCGAACTGGTCACATAGTTTGGGTCAATGGAGGGAAACCATACGGACAATGGTCAGACCTTACACTAGCCCGAGATGCGTATGTGCATGCCGTGAGTCCTGGCGAGATGATCCTTGCTGACAAGGGTTATATGGATCGGGCATATTTTATAAACCCAAGATACCACCCTCAATCAGCTGTCGCCCAAAAGGCTGTCATGGCACGACTTGAAACTGCGAATGCTCGACTGAAGAACTTTAATGTCCTGCGCACTGCATTTTCGCCATGAAATCAATCTTCATCCATCTTGCTTCTATGCTGTGGTTAACGTTACTCAGGTAGCAATTAAGCATGAGTCACCTCTGTACTCGATAAACCACATAATCAATTGAAACCGATAGCTATTGTATCAATGTTTCCTGCAACTCCCAATGGGATAGCGGCAATGACGATGCAATGTTTAACGATAAAGTTTATGCTCTATGGTCTTTGGACCTCAGTCTATTTGTACGTTGATGTATTTTGACAATTGGCAAATTACTGTTAGGTCGAATGGCAGCAGCATTGCGACAGTACCAAGTTGGCGTCGTGGAACAGGCCCGACGGAAGAATGTCGTGATGGTTGGGAGCACTGGCATTGGCAAGACGTTCGTCGCGATCATGCTTTTAAGAGAGCAAGACTACTCGACGTCAAAGCGCGCATTTGTCTTGGCTCCAACTCGTCAATTGGTTCAACAGATTTGTGGTAAAATTGCTCGACTCACAACTCTGGACGTTCAAGCGTACTGCGGGCGAGAAGTTGAAGTCTGGGACGACGTCAAGTGGCGCTACGAGTTGTCGCTTCATTCTGTCTACGTCTGTACGCCTGAAATTCTGCGCATTCTACTTGTCAAGGGCTACACATCCTTTTCCCGCATCAACTTGCTCATTTTGGACGAATGCCACCATGTCAACAAGCGCCATCCGTACAACCAAATCATGAAAATGTACAAGCCGTCGGATATATCAATGCCTCGAGTCTTTGGCACCACCCCTTGTCCAACACGGGACTGCGCTACAAACATGCACGCTGAGATCGCTCAAATCGACTTGGAACCCGACGAACTAGCCAAGTTTGCCGCATGTGCTGCGGTTCTGCATGAAGCGTACGATACATTTGAAGCCCCGTCTCGTGTCGAAGCCGTATTGGCCGAGCTGTGCTTTCTCGAAAAGCTCGACAAGTCTCTTGACAAGAAAGAGTTGACCAAATTCATCGAAGATTGCCAAGCCATATACAACGACTTGGGGCTCTGGTGCCTGTACCGCTTCCTGGAGCTTCAATTTTCGTTCTTATTTAGCAAGGACTCGAATGAAATGGCGCAGTGCACGGCCAGGAAGCTAGCTTGCAACTTGGCTTGTACTCCCAAAGTGGACAAAATCATTGCATTAATCCAAACCAAACTGCTCCATCACGACGAAACGCCGCCCCTCCTTGGCGTTGTCTTTGTTACGCGTCGAGCGACGTGCCGTGTCTTGGCCGACTATCTCAATGCTGCCATACCAGCTGAACGCCCATTGTTTGGCTGTATGCTGGGCCAGTCTGCATCGAGTGACGCAGCTTCCAAGGGTGTGGCCAACATGGCGACAATTCTCAAAGACTTTGAAGTGGGTCATTTCCGCGTATTGATATCAACGTCCGTGTCTTGCGAAGGCGTCGATGTTCCTCTCTGCTCGCTCGTCATTGCGTCGGATCCCATCACGTGTCCAAGGAAATTTATCCAAGTAGACAAAACTCTCGCCACGTTTTTTTCCTTGATTCACTTGCGTAGATGCGCGGCCGTGCTCGTCATACCAATGCTGGCCTTTGCTATTACCTCACCGACCGATCGTCGTTTATTGCCGACAGCGATCGCTTTGCTCGGTTGGTCGAGCAAGCGGACGAAATCGCTAGCTTGGATTTTTCCTCGGACAAACCTGTCAACGAGTCCAAACTGCCGCAGTCTTTGATGCAACCAGTCGACAACTGCGTCCGCGTGATAAAAGTCGAGAGAAATTCCACCACGATGGATCGAAACTAAGACGCTTGCTTAGGTCGCAGCCACTGGAGCGACGTTGGATTTGGATGCAAGCGTCGCGTGCCTCAATATGTACTGCCAGTCGGTCCAACTCACGCCCAACTTTGTCTTTGTGGAGGAGAGTATACGAGGCATTCCTCGGTTCCGCGCCACGCTGTCGATGCCATCACTGTTGAAGCTCCCTCAGATCGAAACTTGCTTGTATCCATCGAAACGCGCCGCGAAAGCAGTCGCTGCCTTTGATGCTTGCAAATTACTCTACGAACGGGGCGACCTCGACCAGAATTTCAATTCGATCTATCGTGGTCGGTATACTCGATCGGCTTAGGATTCTCTCTAAATTACCCCAAGGGGGATCGTCAATTCCACGAATTCAGATTTTCAATGGCTCCAAATCAGACGCTGCTTAGTCCAACACGACCGACCGTCTCAGGTGTCCAACTCGCAACTGAAAGTTCCCTCGATCGAAAGATTTGTGGCATGACGTGTCAACAAGTCAACATTCGTTCTTCATCGAGGTAGAATTCGCCAGACGACGCCGCACAGTGCTTGTCCCCTGCTTTGAAACTCATTTTGGTCTCTAATTGACTGCATGAACACCCTGGACGCTATTTCACTTGCGGTCAATGGGTTTGTCGAGGATGACAGCAGGACGAAACCCAGAGATTGAGAAAGAACAAGCGTGCATACATGCACTGCAGCGCACGCCATGTTGAGTTGAATCCACTGCAATCCCTTTTTATAATCAGCAAAGGCGCTAGATCAGTTGACGAACCGTCTAGAACGAAGAACATTGCCCATATGACACTACGATCCAAGTCCATTCGCTCACAAAGCCACCACCGCGACAGTCGCCTTCTAGCCATATATTAATAGTACATTAGATAGACTAATCACTGCAAAGTGATTCTATCGTCAAACTTGCAAAATGCAGTTTACATGTTTACTGTACATTTGAAATTGCTGCAATGTGGACTCGAGAGTTACTAACTCCAAGTGTATACACGACCAACACTACAGTAAAACTACCCAAGATAGCTTCTCTTCCCTTGCTATAAATTTATCATCCATACTCTTGCAGATTCCATGATCTTTCTCTTTTGATCGTCTTATCTACTTTCTAGCATTCTTCACCTTTCAGTCGTGCTTGAGAATGCACGAATTCATCGAGTGAATTGTTGAAAAGGATCAACCACGTGGTGATTTGCTATTTTTTTCGACCGCCCACAACTCTTGGGTGATTGGTTTCGTCCAAGTCCGTGCAGTGCCAGATGAGCGATCGGTTGACAAACTCTCTGGCGTCACTCTAGAATCGAGTGTCATATGGCTCAGCGAGACACCAGTGGTGGCGCATCGTTCGACAAAGTCAGCAGCAGCGGCGGTGCTGCTGCCATGTTATCGTCGCCAGGGCCGCCGGACGGCTGCTCGATTGGCATCATGGCTCTCGTAGCTCTTCCTCGCGTGGCGATCATGATGGGCTGGGCGTCGCAATGGGCCGTCAGGGACCGCTGCTTGAAATTCTCGTGTCGTCGTCCGCCGTCCAGCTCGTTCAAGGCATTGGACCAGTCTGTGGTCTCCTCATTGTGCCCGCGATTGGCGTCCTCAGCGATTCGTGTACCAGTCGGTTTGGCCGTCGCCGACCGTTTATCCTCACTGGCGCTGTGCTCTCCATCGTGGCGTACATTCTCTTGATGTTTGCCGACGAACTGGGCCAATTCCTCGGCGATTCAGCCACGAGTCGCCGCTGGACTACCGCCATCGTTGTGCTTTGCTACATCTGGGCGACCATCACGCTCAACATTGCGATGATTCCAACAACGTTGCTCATGGCGGATGTCGTTGGAAGTCGACAAGTCATGGGCTCTGCCATCTCGGGCTTGCTGTCGTCGCTTGGCCTGCTCGTTTCTGCGCTCTATATTGCCGTCAACGGTCCTGCCCACCAGAGTTTGAAGTCTTACTTGACCATCTTGATTGCGCTCCTCGCCACGACTTGTGGCCTCGCCTGTTGGCACGTCCGAGAGCGGTCGCTGGTCTATGGCTGGCGCGGCTCAGTGAAGGCATCAATCTTTGCTGTCTTGGATGGAATTCGCCACCTTCCGTCCCCTCTTGGCGTCTACTTTTGGATCATCTTGCTCACGACGTATGGCTTTTCGTCGTACAATGGAGCTAAGGGGCAGTTCTTCGGCTTGGTGGTCAAGCACGGCACGCCCAACGAAGCCGACCAGTGCGGACAGATGAACAAAGCGCCGTGTTCCCAAGCTCAAATGGCCTTCAACGATGGAATTCGCGTCGCTGGACTTGTCGATACGCTCCAACTCGTTGCGGTGTTCTTTGTGATGGCATTGCCCTTCCTCGTCCAGCGCTTTGGTGCCAAGCGGGTCATCACGACGAGCATCATTCCCCAAGCGATGTACGTCGTCATGGCGTTCTCCAAGAACGTCCCTCTCGACGTCACGATTGCTGTCACGTGCGGCTTGTCCCAGGCGACCATTAGTTTACTGATTGTACCGCTGATTGTCCACGTTGGGGGGCACAGCCAAGACAATGCGCTTGGATTACTTAACGGTGCGCTCAACAGCGCCCCCTGCATCGGCCAGTTAGTCAACTACGTCGTCGCCGCTGCCCTCGTCACGTCTTCCATGGGACATGCCCTGCCCATCTTGGTCGGGGGAACTATGAGCTTTGTCGCGTTTGGCGTCGCGCTGTTTTTCTTTCATGTTGACATGTTTAGTCTGTAGCCATGCTGCCCAACCCAACCACGTATGTATTTAAGTAAATCGTACATCCTCGTCCTACTTCCAACCAAACATTTCAATGGGGGAAAGATAGTACTATTAATAGTAACTGGAAAGATAGTAACTCGAGGGCAAGAAGCTTCTAACTCCGAGACGACTTTTGTCTAGCAATGACTTGTCTTCGGAATTCACAGAAAAATAATCCTACTATGTATTGTCGTTTGGGTCCAAAACTGGAGTTTTGAGATGTTTCGAAAATGTTTCAATTATTTGACGCATACACTATTTAAGGTTTACGCAAACATTTTCTCGATCAAGAACGTTAAATAGTGTAATTTCAAACGTTTTAAATGTTTGAAAAACATGTTCGAAACATTCAATTTCATTACACTTGAAGTTTGTATTGCGTCATTTTTGCGTCAAAATGGCTGCGTCGATATTTTCTTTGCAAGATTCCAGTTTTTTTCTAGAGACACAATATATTTCAGCCAATCAATAGTTATTAAAAGTTGTGCGGTGTTTAATTGGCCAAAAACACAAGTCATGAGACAGCGACTCTTACGTGCAAGTCTCAAAAGGCAATCGAAAATGCCTTTATTGACTTCAAAAGACAGGCAATCATCAGCATACTTGAGACTACCTTAGAGTTTAGTGTTTATTCTAAGGGTGGTATATCTCTAATATAACGATGAGTGATAAAACCACGCTAGTAGATTCCAGCCATAAGTTGAAATGAAACATCGCGTTGCGTGGACAGAAAAAAAAGGGAATACAACACCTCAACTGCTCAACGCTTCTCACTATCTTAGCTTGTTGTGCTGCACTTCTTAGCAATAGATTCTTCATCATATTGCATCTTATCTACGACTCGTCAAACGTCAGTCAAGGTCCGACTGTGTTTTGCTCCCTGGTTCTCTTTATGCTATTTTTGGGATTTTCTCGAAATGTGATTAGCTCATTTTCCCGCAGAAAAATCCTTTTGTGGATTGCATTCCATTCGCATTCCACTCAAACTTTATTTTATTTCATACAAAACGTAGTACTACAAATAATTAAATCATGAAAAGAATTTTGAGTATTTTGGAAAATACAGGACAAATTTTCTGTGGATGCATACAAACGGCAATATTTGTCCGATGTTTTCCGGAGAATGAAGTGTCACCCAGATCAGTAAAATATATTTCTGTTTAAATATATTTATTGCAAAGTCAAAAATAAATTATTGTTTTGTCCAAAGTCATCGAATGGCACTACCTATTACTACTCTGGTCCGAAATAATTGTCATATTGCATATTTTTGGGGGTACAATTCTTGTTAACTTGGTTTTAGTATGAAACAGTTTGAAGAATTTATCAAATTTTAACATATTTATATTAAAGTATTATTCATAAAAGATAAAATTGGCATACAAAATAGTAAATATACATATGACCTAACGATATTGGAGACCTCATCACATTTAGCTTTGCTCACGTCTCTAGGCGCCATATTTGGTCCTGCAAATGCATACAAACTTATTCAATATGTTCCGGTGATTCGTGGACGGACGCATGAGCTCACAGGGTCGCCGGAAAAGGGCCTTAGAGCCAGACCATTCGGTTTGAGTTGTGAGCATCAAATTTGAGCATCTAGATCGATAGTCTCTCAAAAATACCGTTAATATATCGGAGACTAAGTGATCTATTTGTGCGTGCGGTGGGACCGCGTTTCATTGCGATTTGATTCACTGGCGGAAGATTTTCTGTAACTTGAATCAGAGGACAAACTTTGAGGCATTGTTTCTCCTGCATGGCGATGAATTTCGCTTGAACAAATATATCCAATCAAAGAGGAGATAAAGCACTTTCATTTGCACCAATCAAATGTAGAATTCCTCAAAGAGGAGCAACGAAACTCCACTGAAAAGTCAAATATGACAATTATTTGGACCAGAGTAGTATAGTACAGGGAGCGACGTTGAATAACAGCGTGGCATAATTAAATTTGAATTGACCAATCATAGATCTTTCTTTCTGATAACAAAATTTTATTGGCTAAATTTTTCGCGGCACAATTTCCCATTCTTTTGAATTTGACAACCGCGAAAATTGATAGCCTCGGATGAATGCTACCAAGACTCGACGTGCCAGACCTACCGTGGCTGAGAAGTTGCGCGCTGTTTCCATCGCTGAAAGCACATCTGTTCGCGAAGCCGCAAGAATTACCGGGTGGAACGAGAGTTCCTTGCGTGCATGGATTCGTGACACTGACAAGTTGAAAAATTTCAAAGGCTCAAATGCACGAAAGAAGAATACTGGCAACTGTGGAGCCAAGCCAATCATCAATTCTAAATGTTATTTAAAATGAGTTAAAATGATGTTTAGGTAACTAAACACCATTTTAGAACACAGAACAAAAAAAGATTTATTAAAATTAAAATGATATCCCGTCAAAGAGTTTTTTTTACTAAAGTCTGGGTACCCCACCCAAAGATAACTTTGGATTTCCAAACGACAGTAGCACTGTTGACCTGTTGCCCTGGTCTATTCTCGCGGGGAACTGTGTCCTAGAGAACCAAGGTGTAGGGTAGCGATGTCGCTGGCTTGGGGCAGACCCCCCCTCCCCCCGAAGAGGGATTAAGACGAGCATGCGACTGTTTGACAGGAAATCGGGAAGTGAATTGATCTGGTGTCCATGAGTCGGCGTAGAGGTAAAGCACAGTAGAAACATAGCGCCTGATTGAAAGAACATGATGTATAAAAGAACGACTGGTTGCAGGATATTGTGATATTTTAAACAAGGTATTTAAAATAAAATATGTCGTATTATATTGATTAAAGTATTTATTATTTTATCCATTTTTTAAAATTGGGATGAGATGTCTAACGTTTGAATGGATGCACGAATTCTCCTTCTTGAAGTTCTGCATGATTTAAATATGCTACCTTTAATACCTTGTGACCTTTGTTAACTGTTTCGTTGTTTCAAGAATCATCTATGTGAATTTCCTCTTATCAACAAATAAATTGCTATAATTTATATTTTGTCAATGAACCAGCTGTCGTATTTTTATTCAAGGGTTTGATTAGCTCGATATGATTGGCCATATAAGTCCAATTTCGTGGCCAATCAAAAAGCTCATACGCGCTGTTATTCAACGTCGCTCCCTGTACTACAGTACTGGTACACCTTTTCAGGTTTAAGTTCACCAAATCCGTAGTTCAAGTTCACCCAGATCTGAAACTTTATACCCGATCAGTTATAAACTATAGAAGTTAATTGTTGCAATGAAGAAGTCGCTGATGAGCAACAACAAAGTCGATCGACTTTTCGTCAAGAAGAGTGTACTTGCCGCCGCAAGAGATAATCAGGATTGGAGGTTGATAGCCAAAACGTTTGGTGTTAACCTCAACACGGCACTATATTGGATCAAAATGGCAAGACGACAGTTACACAGACACAGTTATGAGTTTGGAGGATGTTCAGGTTGGAACATGATATTGAATATAACAGTGTATTCTTTCATGTAAATATAAAGTTTCAGATCTGGGTGAACTTGAACTACGGATGTGGTGAACTTGAACCTGAAAAGGTGTAGTAGTGTAATAACGCCCCCGCAGTTTAAATAAGACGACATTGGCAAAATAGACAATCCGGATAATTATCCGTATAAACTCGATAACTCCAAATCCGGATAATTTTTGTGTTTATCCGGAAACTAGGCGGGAAAATTTTGAATGGTTTCGACGTCAACTGACTTGATTTTCCCGTTTCACTTCGGAATTTTCATTCATGACAAGCCAACAGCCCGCTGACTTAGGTCGATACGACCTCCGATACCACCAAGAATTTGCCTACAACTCGGTCATGCATGCCACCCAGGACGAGGAACGATGCGTCCTGTGGTGCATGCGCGTTGGCCTTTTGATGCAGGAGGCCAAGTGCAAGCACTGCACTCAGGCCATGAAGCTCTGCTGTGCAAAGAATGGCGGCTTTCGTTGGCGCTGCCGGGGCAAACAATGCCAGAACAACGAAATCAGCGTACGCGAGCGCTCTTTTTTAAAGTTCTCGACTACCACTGACAACTCAGGTGAGACTCCATTTTGATTGGGCTTCAGAAAAGCCTGTGCTTAAAGCCGCTCATGAGAAGGAGATTTCGGTTAAGCATCCAATAAAATTCTATATTGCGTGCCGTGAAATATGCAAACTCGAGCTCGAGTGAGGTGATCTTAAGGTATGTCATTTTGAGAACGCTTAACATAATGTATCCTTTTCTAGATCGGCGGTGTTGGAACTGTTGTTGAGATTGACGAGACGTCTCTCAAAAAGAAACCATAGTACAACCGTGGCACTCGGCATGAGGACCATTGGTTGTTTGGAGGCGTTGAACGTTCCACTGGCCGTTGGTTTGGTTGTCTCGTTGGTGGCGATCGCACAAAGCAAACCTTGTCGGAATTGATTGCCAAGCATATTGCCCCTGGGACAACAATCATTTCCGACAAGTTTGCTGCGTACGTTTCGCCAAATGAGCGTCACACGCTCGAAAACAACCCATTATTGCGGGAGAAGAGTTATACCCACTTGTGGGTGAATCACTCCAGGAATTTCGTCGATCCCCGTACAGAGGCACACACTCAAACCATCGAGAGTGTGTGGGAGCTCAGAATCAAGCGGTTTTTGAAGACAATGCGTGGGATCCGCAAAGATTTGTTGCCATACTAGGTCAACGAATATTTGTGGCGTTGCTGGTTTTTCCCCAAGCGGCCTACGGACGACATGTTCATGAATGGACTTGTCATCGGGATTAGAAAGCATAAGATGAATAATTCAAAATAGATTATGCTTATTTAATGTTAAATAATTTTTCATTTATCTTAGCGGGGGAGTTATTACACTAGTGCCCATCGATTTATTTACAGGAAACGCTCGTCATCTGATTGGTTGATTTTGAAATTCGGATTGATATTCAGCTAATCAAATCAATGCATTGAGAACTTGTCCTGCTTGCAATGTTCCACATTGCGTTAGGATCCGAGGGAAGTGTAATGTGAATTTTTACAATTGGGTATTTGTTCATTTCCCAAACTATTTTTGTCAAATTTACATAAATTTAGGGCTGGTCTGGATGCCCATCAATTTTTTATTCCATAAAACTGAAATGACATTTTGCAAAAATTTTCCAATGTTCCAAATTCACAATTTAAAATGGAATAGTTGGAGAATTTGTTATTTGTCTGGATGCTAGAACTTGTGGCCCACAAGAAACTTCAATATTACCGCTACAGACGATTGTTGCCATACTGCTGTGTCAGTCACTTCCTACCGGAAACTTTGAAATGAGCCAGAGATGAGCAAGGCTCGATCACTGTCGCTTCTCAGAGTGTTAGAACATGCAACAGTGATAATATATAGTGTGTGCGTGTATTTTTGTAGAGATGACAAGCTGAATCTCAAGCTTGACTCGATCACTGCGTTCATGACGAAAATATGTCATAAAAATAGACCAATTTGGTCCATTTTTCATGGCATAATTTGGCCAAAACTCCAGAAAATTGTGACAAAAAATTCTTTGAGAAGGTGGCATCCAGACAGTCAAAATTGAAAATTATGGCATATTTCGAATTATGGCATTTTTTGGTATTTTTTGGCATTTTTATGCCATTTTTGGTGGCATTCAGACCCGCCCTTACGTATTCTACTCCGAATTAACCTCCTTGCGAAATCTTGCATTAATCGATAAACTGTGCGAAAACATTTTCTATTATATCCAAAGCCTCATACACGTCCTTCATATTACCTACGAAATATAATAGAACTTATTTTTCTATATCACAGACACTTTAAGGATGCGAGTAATTTATTTGCATTCAATTCAATACTTTTATCTATATTTACAGTGTTAATTTATATCACACTGCAGTAATGATGTGATGTAATTACCGGTATGTTACCTATTAAATCCAATCAACAGAGTCATCACTTTTCAACTCACCAAGTCTGTGAAATGCCCAGGATGCCCTCTCTACTTTTCAAAGCGTGCAAGCATGAAACGTCATACTTCAAAATTTCATCCGAACGTGACTGTGCCAGCTTTGCGTACGAAAAAGACCGCTTCGGAGAGAAAAGAAGCCAAAAAGATTCGAAACAAGATGGATTATGAACGTCGAAAAGTCGCACTTATTCCGAATTGACGAAGCAAACGAAGTTGCACCCTCAGAGCAACTTATCGCGAAAAACTCACCGGTAGATAAGGCGCAACTCGTTCTGACTTTCTCTTTGAGCCAGTTGGTCGTCATTTAGGTTATCAACTCGACGCGCAGCATTCTGAATTTCTCTGAGCTTCACTTAGATTCTCGGCTCGACGTGGTGCATTGATTCTTTCACGTTGCTCGTCTGATACATTGATGATTCGTCGATTTGTATTCCATATATCCCTTTGCGCAAGCTACTGTTCGTTTAGATTTTCGATTCGCCGAGTTAAAGACCTGTTGCTGACCCTTCTACGTTGGTTATGCAATTCCCACTGCCTTGGACTAAGGACGCGCTTTCCGACCGGCATTGGAGCTCTAAGACAAACAAGACCAAAGCCAGTTTGCTAATGTAGCAAAGACAACATAACAGAACACTATGGAACAGTAAACCATTTGACTATATCATAACGCCGACAAATCTCAATCGCCAATCGTCAAAAACAGCATCATCTTATATCATTCTGTTCTGACGCATTGCAAGCTTGACAATGTGAGCTCCTCTATCATGAGCCACAGTGCGTCGTGTATTTAAATAATGAGATGTACTTTTCATATTCAGACAACGGAGGCTCCTGCATCTATCTCGTCTGTGTCGTCTAGGATGAGTGTGCGATCTATATATTCTAGTTTGACTGTGCGAGCAGCTCTATCAGGAGC
Organism: Aphanomyces cochlioides; assembly: GCA_019828595.1. NCBI lineage: Eukaryota > Oomycota > Saprolegniomycetes > Saprolegniales > Verrucalvaceae > Aphanomyces > Aphanomyces cochlioides. The sequence goes on along the minus strand of JAHQRK010000031.1, from coordinate 279,671 downwards.
CACAGTGCGTCGTGTATTTAAGTAATGAGATGTACTTTTCATATTCAGACAACGAAGGCTCCTGCATCTATCTCGTCTGTGTTGTCTGGGATGAGTGTGCGATCTATATATTCTAGTTTGACTGTGCGAGCAGCTCTATCAGGAGACAGAGTGTGTTTGTTTATAGGTTTTTGTTTACGGCGGTATAACTTAGTCAGTGATATGTTTTGTCGTCGAATGTTTAATTGATTGTTGAAACTATGGCTGTAGAATGCTATAGATTTATGGTTAAGGTTGGATGAGGGCTCTAATTTTATGGCTCAGTAACGGAGTTATAGTTTTATGTTTAAGTCGGGATAACGTAGTCAGTGTTATGTTTTGTCGCCGTATGTTTTATTGTTTGTTAAAGCTATGGCTCTAATATCTTAAAGATTTATATTCAAGGTAGGATAAGGACTTTAGTTTTATGGCTCAGTATCGGAGTTAAAATTTAATGTTTAAGGCAGGATAAATGTAGTCAGTGATACGTTTTGTCGTCGAATGTTTAATTGTTTGTAAAGCTATTGCTCAAATATCTTAGGGTGCGTTCGGCGACGAAACTCAGTTTTTTATATCAGGTTTTTGACGATACTGGAGTTTTGGGTCAAACGCCACATAAACCTGAGTTTCTGCCCGAACACAATTTGACATTCCACAATGAACACCTTCGAAACTTCCCTTTCACATCGAATACAATCTATAATATGATTAAAAGTCGTCTACTTGATAGCATAACCGTGAATTTCTATTTTCAAGTCATCACGTTGGGTGGCCAGAACATGGATTGCCCGACGTCATCGGCTATATGGTCGAAACAGATCGATGAAGAGTTTTTGCGTCATTATCAAGTTGTCGCTGCGAAGCCGCATATGGTTGCTTCCGGTGGAAAGTCTCTCAAGGCAACGGGATGGAATGCAATACTATACAAGATGAAAAACATCGGGAATATCACAAGCACGGAGCAACTGAAGACACGTTGGCGACGTATGAAAGAAGAATACAGTGATTATCATTGGTTGATGACGCAGCACTCTGGTGGAGGGCGCGTGGGGATTACGAGCGAGCAAGGGGAAGAATTGGATCAACGCAACAAGAAACACAAGCTTTCCCGATTTCGCTACAATGATTTTCCTTACTACAGCATTCTGCAAAGAATTCTCGGTGACACCATCGCAACAGGTAAATTTATGATAGGCTCGGAGGGCGGTGAAGCCCAAGAAACATTGAACGGCTCTGAAATCCATGATGAAGTTGAAGTCAGGGCTAATTTGAGCTCATCTGAAGATGGTCATGATGATATGAACGCACCGTCTGTGCTAACAACAGCAAAAAAAAGAGCCAAATTGATCAACGATGCCATGAAAGCCAGCAAGAAACGTCGCATCCTTGAAAATGACGAGAAAATGAAGCTCAGAAAGCAAAATGTGGAGTCCATCAAAAGTATTGCACAAAGCATTTCAAGCTTGGTCCAAATCATAGCCGCAAAGAACAATGTGCAAGCCTTCGTCGAAGATAACAATGAGAACATGTAAAGCTTGCTTTATTATATTGATAGAGTAAAATGCTACTCATCTTCATGGATATAAGCTTCCCACATTTGATTTGCAATGCTTTGGCGCCATGATTCACAATTCGATAAGTGTTTTGTCTCCCGCTTGTTCTTGGCTTTCGGCCACTGGAACCTTCGTCAAGGCAGCAAAATCAACACTGTTAACTAGAGTTAACAACTACCGATCCATGCCACGTGGCAAACCACTAGAGGACTACTTAAGTGCGATCCTACTAGGTCAACTGCACAACTTCAACATAGCAATCGGGTTGATCTCACGTGAGACTCGATTGCCTCTGCACAGCAGAACACTTCCCTCCTAAGGCAGGCCTAGGCTATCGGCCAAAGCAGCCACGTCGGCATCATGCATATTGGCACCAACCCACTTCCGAAACACAACGGGGATGTCGTCCAGCAAGTTCACTGCTGGTTCCCATGACGACTCCTCGTCTTGTAGGCCAAGCCACTTCACAAGCACTTGGTGCTGACCGTCAACGCAACGCGCACCATCCAATCGTTCCACATGGAACCCACCATCTCCAAATGCAATTTGGGCCTTGAGGTCTTCCGTAACATCTCGGCCACCCTCATGGGTCTGGGATCCATATTCGGCCATCTTGGTCAACAAAAAAGGCGACGTCTTCGTCCCAAAACACACCAGTAGGGGTGGTCTCTCCCCCTTTCAATGCTGAACGTTGGATCTCGCTGATCGTAGCGGCAGTCGGCCACTCGAAATCCACTTGTTGTAGTGGCGACACCACTTCAATCAGACGGCGCACACGCGTAACGGGTTTATCTACTGGAACTGATCCCCAACGACTTAACAAGTCGCCCCAAACATTAGCTTCACCCGGCAAGCACTCAATAGAGTAAGGAAACGTTGACATGACAAGCGACCATCGCTGTAGCTTGTCGGCTTGGTATTTGGCCATGTTGGCGTTCGATCCACGGGGGTTAAAGATGTAAACCAAGTTGCGGTGATCCGTAAACAGGCGGAATCCGCCAGGACGTATTATCAAGTAGTCCAAATTTTTGCACGACTGCATCATCGCGTAAGCTTCTTTCTCCACCATCGGCCAGCGCTGACTAGCGCCAGTGAAACCTCCACTCACAAACGCCAGAGGCTCGTGCCTTTGCTCTTATAGAGGTAAATCCAGATCGGATAAAGGGACTTGGGTGGCAACAGCACCCCAAAATAAATCGCTTGCGTCTGTGAACAAATAGACTTCCATATCAGCTCGCGGATGCGAGAGCGGCACCACTTGAGCCAGTGCGCGCTTCACGCTTTCAAAACAATTTGAATGGTCTTGCGACCAGCCTATCGCAGACAATGCGACTCTCGCCAGAGCTGTCTTCTTGCTGCTGCCAGCTGCCTTCGTCGCCACGTCTAACAAACGGCGAAGGGGGTCGATCAGCTGGTTGTACTGAGGGATACTGGATCGCATCCAGTTCGTAGCGCAATCAAATTGCTGCAAGTCAGCAGCTGTCGTCGGCGGCGACAACTCGATCAATCCTTGAATTCGCTTGGGCGAGTGCGTGATGCCATCTGCCGAGATGATTTTTCCACACCATTCTGCCCGTCGTAGGAAGAAGTGGCACTTGCGTGGGTTCAACTTGAGTCCAAACTCAGCGCAAATCGCTAGCACTTGATCCAACAAGGATAACAATTCGTCCACCGTCTTGGCGGACCCCAACAAATCGTCAAGCCAGGCCAGGAGGCCACGAAACAAAAGCTCGCCAAACATTTGGTGCACCACCGACTGGCAGTACGCGACCGCGTCTGTCTGGCCCATCAAAACCCTGGAGGGTGTGTAGACGCCAAAGGGCGTCATGAACGAGAAATACAACTGACTGTCAGGATGCAGCGGCAGCTGCCAATATCCTTTGGTCCAGTCCAGAGTAAAGTAAACCGTCGTGCCAACAAGGCAAACCATTGCGCTGCCTAGGTTTGGCATTGGCCAAGGCATCGGCTCGGTGCAGGCATTGATAGGTCTGCTATCAATTGTCATGCGCAATGCGCCGGCTTCCTTCTTAGGAACAATTCTTGGAGCGGCCGCCCACGTGGCTCGGTTGTTCAAATACACCATTCCACATGCCTCTAAGGCCGCCACATGCTCACGCATGTATTCAACGTGCAAAGGCGGGTATCGCCGCATGCTGCACTTCACGGGCGTCGAACCAGGTTTGATTCTGACCTTCAGTGGCTCGACTTTGACCGGTGGGTCTCTTCCCAAATCATCGCGAAACACATCGATGTGTTTTAGCAGGACAAACTCCAGCCGCTCTGCGTCTGCAGGCTCGAGTCCGTGGCTCTTAGCTTCAGCCGTCTTGGCCAGCAAAATGTCGCGCACAATTTCCTGCTTTTTTTCGCGTCGAGCTTCTCCATTCCTCAGTAGGAATTGGTCGTTCTACCTTGGGTGTAGCACACTCCATTCCGTCGTCTGGGTCGTCCACTTGGCTTTGCGCGACGGTACTCTCCGCCATGAGGCGCTTGAGGTTTAATATAGCCGTAGGCTCAACCTTCGCTTCGGCTGACACATCCCATTCAGCCTTCTCTTGGCGCGCGCCAACAAGGAGATCATCCACACTGAAACCAAGGATCTCCATGACGGGTCTGCTCACAATAAGCTCCACAAGAGGCGACGCGTCATCGATCCAGGCTTGAAAACCTCTCAAAACAAGTGGGCCACAGGTCGTATCGAGCGTCAAGCTGTTGAACTTCACACGGCGCGTCATCGCCAAAGGCTTGGCGTCGTTGCCATAAGGATAAACAAGCCTTGGCGCTTCGAGAGTAATCACGTCAGCCTTGAGACCGGCTGCGTCCAGTGCATTGATCACTCCTAGTGATACCACGTTCACATCGACACCCGTATCGAGTAGGACGTTATCCACACGGACTTTTCCTTCCACAAGCGCTCCGCGCTCAGTCGATTGTCGCGACGACTGAGACTTCAGCGCTTTAATGTCGTCCTTCCATTTCTTCATTTGCGCTTCGAGTAGCGCTTCCGCTTCGCCGGACGCAACTTTCGGACACTTCGCCACACGATGGCCAGTGTCTCCACACTTCAGGCAACCCTTCTTTGGCTTCTGTTCGCCTTCTTTCTGATTGGCCACATCGGCCTTCACAGCGGGTTTTCCATTTTCTTTGGTGGCACCGCCTTTTCCATCACCGCTCTTCTTGCCTTTCAGACCGTCAACATTCTTGGCATTCGCTTGAAGCCGGTGATCTTCATCTAGTCCCACATACAACTGATGGCCAGCCGCAAACGTGCGCAGCCAGTTCACAAAGCGAAAGACATCGCTCTTGAGCGCCTTGTTGCGTTGCAACTGCAGCTGTTTCATCACTGCGGTCTTCAGAGACTCTGGCCGGATGGCCTTGGACATCACGTCTACAACCATCTTGTCTTCTTGGTGTAATACCCAATCTTGGTGGTCTTGCTCTAGTGAGCGCATCAAACCGTCAAGCATGCGTCCCATGCGTGACTCTGCATCCAGAATTCTTGTATCAAAGCGGATGGCTCCTTGCAGGCGCTTCTTCAGCACTTCCAGATCCTGCGGATCTTCTTCAAACGCAGCCTTGAACCAGGCCACCCATTCATCATCCGTGATGTCGTTGTGGTCGCGATTGAAATCAAATAAAGCGATTCGTCGCTTCGAAAACTGATCCATGCAGGCACTCACGGGCATAGCAAAGGGTCTTGACCCGACACACTGCAAGGCATTAATCTGCCCAACGTACTTCTGGTACTCGCGCATGAATGCGCGCCGCTCGGCCTTCGTGGATCCTTTGAAAACTGGTGGTTGGGGAATCTCTGGCGCATTTCATACCTGAGGCATACGCCCATAGCCGCCATCGCTGCCCATGTCCGCATCATCTTGGGCACCCCGTGGGTCGTTGCCGGTAGCAGCTGGTTCAGCTTCAGTTTTTGGAGTCTCCTTGGCTGGCGCCGCATATGCACTCCCATGTGGTGGCAACCACTCGTCTACCGGACGTGGCTGTCTCCGTCTTGGAGATCGGAACGGGTTATCCACTAAGCGCCGGCTGGCACGTCCACGTGGCTCGTCAACACGTTCTCGCGATCGCGATCTTTCATCACCTCGGGTCGGTGAGGCCTTCTCCACTGAATCGTCGCGATTCATCACCACAGTGTTAGCTAAACAGTAACTAAAGATATCTTTGTTTCGTCTCCTGCTTGTTCTTGGCTTTCGGCCACTGGAACCTTCGTCAAGGCAGCAAAATCAACTCTGTTAACAACTACCGATCCATGCCACGTGGCAAACCACTAGAGGACTACTTAAGTGCGATCCTACTAGGTCAACTGCACAACTTCAACATAGCAATCGGGTTGATCTCACGTGAGACCCGATTGCCTCTGCACAGCAGAACAATAAGGATTCATCCATTTCATCAACGTGGAGCTCTCTCATTTCGTCTTGATATTGATTTAATTCAGATTCATCAATAGAGGTTGACACCAAGCGGGAGTTGAATTCAATGACAAAATTGTGCAGAGCGGCGCAAGCATGTATAACATCGACTGACCGTGGGATCGGTAGACTTAAACCACCACAGAGAACATTCCACTTCTTTTTCCACACTCCAAACGCACGTTCAACAACGATTCGTGCTTTAGAGTGCCTGTAGTTGTAAAACTCTTTTGATGTTTGAGGCGACAATGCCAAGTTGTTCGACCAATCTCGCAAATGATATCTTTGCCCTCGAAAAGGAGTTAATATTGATGACGTGAGTCGGAAACCGGCATCGGCAAGATAATTGCAGTCACAGGGGATGGTACGTTCGAAGCGTGATCTCTCCAATACAAAGCTGTCAGACGCACAACCTACTTGCTATTAATCATAGTCACTACTCATATCTATTACCTTCAGCTCCAGCATAGAGTGCAAGAAATCGCCCGTTTTCATCAACCACACCCAATACATTTGTGCTTGTTTCGGACTTTCGATTCCTGAAGGAACTACAAGAGGTACATGGGTTCCATCTATAGCTCCAATACAATTGCTAAAGAGAGGATGCTCAGAGAAAAATGCTGTCTTTGATGACTGTAGACGATCTTGCTCATGGGGGTCGCTGCCATAAATACTGTGCTCCCTCAGGGCACGCAAAATGGCTGTTACTCCTAGTCGGCGGTATACACTGATCTGGCCAAATGATTGACGTTGAAAAACCTGTTCCTGCATCCTAACTGAAGCTCCTGTGGCCAAGTATTGTAGAGTTACTAGTATGACGGACCTCGGTTCCATTCGTGAGGAAATATACTTCGCGCAGAGTTTAACAAGCAAGTCGACGGCTGCTTTCGGGAGCCGAAAGTTGTCGGAATACATTGGACATCCACCGTGGACCATTTGGCCTTGCAAGTCAAGAAATTCGAGTAGTGCAAACTGTGGTCGCATGAACCGCTGCTCACGTTCCACTTCATCGTCCGATTCATCGTCGTCTTCATACATGGCAATGGCATAGCTAGCCATGCCAAGGACTAGCGCCACAGCGGTGTCTGTGTCATCCATGCCAAATGTCTGCGAAAATTGATTGTGCGACACCACACCACATGATCTAGAACTGGCTCTTACAGCTCACTGCTCTCGAGGTAGAAATAATAACTCTGGTTTTTGTTGGGTCATTGATCTGGGGCATCTTCTCAATGGCCCAGACCAAATCAAATTCGTGTTCGCTCTACACACGAAAAACCTGGGTTTCCAACCGTTTTCCAAATGTTTTGGTCCAAAAACCTGAGTTGATCTCGTCGCCGAACACAGCCTTAAAGATTTATATTCAAGGTAGGATAAGGACTTTAGTTTTATTGCTCAGTATCGGAGTTAAATTTTAATGTTTAAGGCAGGATAATGTAGTCAGTGATATGTTTTATTGTTTGTTAAAGCTATGGCTCTAATATCCTAAAGATTTATGTTTAAGGTAGGATAAGGGCTCTAGTTTTATGGCTCAGTAACGGAGTTAAAGTTTTATGTTGAAGGCGAGATAAAGAAGTCGGATAAGGACTCTAGTTTTATGGCTTATTAACAGAGTTAAAGTTTTATGTTTAAGGCAGGATAACGTAGTCAGTGATATGTTTTATCGTCGAATGTTTTGTTGTTTGTTAAGGCTATGATTCTAGTTCTAGTATGCTAAAGATTTATATTTCCGAGGTTCTTCACATAAAGGTTCTTGTTTGCTGGTATTGACTTCAGTACATTACGTTATTTTACTGACAAATATAATCGTTCTTATTTTGCATCCTTTAAGAACAAATAGGTGCTGTTATGGTAACTGATTATTCGAAATTCGAGTTCACTACATAATACCCATATTTCCCATTTGATAAAATTCGAACTTCGTGAGTATATAAATTTCAAGAAATGCATACCACAACAGCAACAACAGCAACAACAGCAACAACAGCAGACACCCCTCCAGAAGAAACTAACCTTCGGTGAAGTGGGATATCGGAGATATCCTCGTACACACTTCCCTCGGAATTTTATTTTATTTTGCAAGTTATTTAATTACAAGTCAAAATGAAGCCAAATTCTCTGATATTGTTTGTAAAAAATACTCAATCTTACAGGATATGCGATAATAAGAACTCCTTTTTGTTTCGCTTCCCCATTTCAGTGGAGCTTTGACGCAAAAGGGACGAGCTGAGGTGACCCAGAAGACTGGAGAAGAACGGAGGACCTTCGCTTAAGAGTTCCCGTTGTGCTGATCGCGGAAGACGTTGAATTACAAGCAAGACTGACGGCTTTGAGCTCCGTGGATAATCCAAAAGAACACCGCGACTGACAAGACACGCAATTCCAGTCCTCACGAATTTGTGTTTCAGCGACGGTCGCGTACACAAGTAATCGACGTGCCCCATGGTAACAATCCCTCACTAATGCTCGATCTAAAAACAAATGATTTAGCGCGATGTTGTGTCTTTTTATACTTATGACCCAGCGAATTGTATTCGTGAGAGTCATTCAAAGAATAAGTTATCAATCAATTTCCAACAATGAATTATTTATTCTGTACAACTGAATAATGTGAGTTGCTGTCACACACTAACCATTCATTTCGATTAGACACAGGATAGCCATTCATTGCATACACACATTTAAATTTAGAACCAACTCATTGCTTAAACTCCATAACCCTAGCGAAACCGAACATTCCCTTGCGTGGTCGCGCCTCGCTTTTCGCGGCAAAATTCTGGCGGTCAAGTCAGTCTAGCCCCCATTTCCCATTTGCTCTGAATGTTGCGCACGAATCAAGAACCCCAAGACGTCAGTCGTTACGACCACAAATTTCTGCAAGAATTCTCGTTTCATGTTGTTATGGCTATCACGACGAACGAACGCACCTGGGAGCAGTGGTGTCAGCGTGTTGGACTGCTAAAGCCTTCAGCATTCTGCGCCAAGTGCGGCGGTGCCATGATGTTGGCTGAAAAGTTGAACATTCCAACACGCTGGCGTTGCACAAAAGCGGCGTGCAAGGGCTACGAACTGAGCATCCGGCTCTGTTCGTTCTTTGCAAAGTCGCGCGTTTTGCTTTGCAAATCCGTTCGTCTGTTGTGGGATTGGGCTTCCGAGAAGCCAGTGCTTAACACCAAGGCAAAGAAGAAGGTGTCCAAGCAGTTTGCAATCGACTTATATCAGTATTGCAGCGAAATGTGCTCGAAAGAGCTTTTTCGACTGATTTTCAGGTTTGTTGCACTATTTATATTTCGCATTATTTACGTATACAGTTTATTGCAATATGAACACTATTTTAGGTTGGAGGTGTTGGATCTATTGTCAAGATAGATGAGACCTCTATGATGAAAAAGTCCAATACAACCGTGGCCAACGCCACCAAGACTATTGGCTGTTTGGCGGCGTCGACCGCGCCACAGGGAAGTGGTTTGCCCGCATGGTGTACGAAAATCGTTCGAAACAAACCTTGTCGGGCGTGATAGCTGACCACATCAAACCTGGGACGACTATCATGTCCCTACGTGTTGTCGAATGGACAACACACGTTGGCGACCAATCCTCGACTGTGTCACAAGATTTTCACTCATTTATAGGTGAATCATTCGGAAAATTTTGTTGATCTCGTGACATGGCCCACACTCAAACTGTTGAGGGCTTCTGGGAAATCAAAATCAAACATCGCATGAAAAATATGCGAGGTATCCAGAAGAATTTACTACCTTCCTATGTGGATGAGCTTTTATGGCGTTCATGGTTTTTTCCTCGGCGTCCTGAAACCGACATGGTCATGAATGGTTTGGTACAAGCTAAAGGTAAATACTATTAAATCGTATCAAATTAACATCATTTTTTTGTTCAGTACTAATGATACTTTCCTATTCTTTTGACTAGTGCCCATGCCCAGTCCACGCGACGACTGAACTAACGACAATCTCCTCGTTTTGCTCACTGATCTAAATTCTATGACTTTGGCGCTACAACGAGAAGATCGTACCATTCTCGACGTGCGTCGTTTGTTTGACACTGTGATTGACGAATACACGCAGGCCACCCGTCGCTTGTCTGCATCTGCCACCATTGTGCATTGCCCAAAATTTTGAGGTGGCTATTTCGAACATTTTGGGTTCTACGGATAGCATAATGAGTTGTCCGGTAAAACAATGTGTTGAACATGTCCGTCGTGAAACTGGAACGGCTTCGACGACATGTCTTGATGGTACAAGAATGTCCTTGGCTGAGCGTGCTCTCAAACGTCCCTAGGTGAGTACAACTGAAGGTGAATACATGGTTTGTCGTTTTCTTGCTCCAACTTCTAAGATTTGCGAGAGCTCTCGGTGATCGTCGATGCGTGAAAACGCCGGAGCATTTCGATCAGCAAATGTTCCTACACGCCAGCGCTGATCTATTGGGGCTCACTGATGTCCAAGAGATCATGCATAGCAATGATATAGCTGAAGAATTCTTCATTTTATCCTTTGATTTGAATTATTTGAATAATTCGTTCGATTGCATCTCTCCAACAAATAAATTCTTCTTCCACTCACTCCCAGGAAGTAGATATCGCACTCATACATGTCAAAGGAATAGGTATTGGCATAGGTCAGCCCAAAAGAATCATGATAAATAGTATTTTACCCAAGCCTGGTGTCACCGGACCCCCGTCGACACTCTGTACTCCCCGTCGTAGTCAAGTTGGACGGGGGAAGTTGCCACCAGAGCTTTAAGGTCCACATAGTCCTTTTATTAACTTACAGAGAACCTCAGGTTTTCCTGCGGAGCTCCAACTCATGGCGTGACATGGGCACATCCGGATAATAGCTCTTATAACCGTACATATGATTGGATATCCGAATAATATTATCCGGATTGTAGTCAATGGGTTTTATCCGGAGTGTCATCCGCATATTTCAAATTCGGTTTTGCATGGTGGCAGCCGCAGGTTCGTTTGTCCTTTCTACGCGCCCAGCGGTGTCTGCGGCGCTCAAATCGGCTGTTCTTCAGGTAAGACAATGTTAAGACACTTCGAGATGTATGAAAAATGGTGTAGTCGATTCAACGAGTGGCAAAAGATGCCAAGACGTCGAAAGATTTAGCCGAAGCGATTCGCGTTGACATGGACTCAACGCAAGGACTGGGATGGCACGTCGTTGTGGGCAAAGATTTGTCCGTGGATATTCGATACGTACGTGATTGTGTCATGAGGTCATGGTGACGAGGAATGCTGTGTAGCGCAAGGGATGCTGCGCTATCGCGCACAACAAGACGACTGGAGTCAAAATTCTCGTCTATCGAACGACCGTGGCGACAAACTCAATTCCACCAGTCACGCTACCAGCCTCTGCGAGCAGCAACACCATGTACTATCGGCATGCTCTTGACAATGTGTCTGATCGTATTGTAGTAAAGTGAACATCATGGACTCGACAATGCCGGAAGATCGTCAAACCCAAGTCATTTCAACGATTCAACGTCTTGTTGCCAGCGACAGTGATATTGATGCGCAATGCTCTCAGCTCAAGGTATTTTCTCCACCGTTGGTTCTGTCTCTGAGATTTTGTAGGGATGGTTGACCAACATGTACGGCCACACATGGCACGTTGCCACCACGCCAACTCGAGACTTGGTTGGATCCGTGCATGCCAATCCTGAAATGCTGCTGGATGTAATCATGTCCACGTCGCAAACCAAGCACGTGCGTTTCCTCGTGTATCAGCACAGTGGATTCGAATCCACATTGGATCTAATGACGCTCCTCCATCGAGTCTTCTTGGTCATTGCGGCCATGGCCGGTGCTCTCTTTTTGTTCTATCGAATGTCGTTTCGTTCGGAATGTGGTCCGTCGGTCAATGCCACGGAGGATTGCTCCAAAGTGGACCTTGACAAAGCCGTCGCGGGTGATCATGGCCAATTTGTCACAGCGATTGTCGTCGTTGTATGCATTGGCCTTGCGTCGTTGATCCGTGTGAGCCGCAACTCGATCCGTCAAAAGATCAAACACGTGTAAAATGTTTTTAATCTTGTCAGTGGTTGAGAAATGCGTCCAAACTCGATGTCTTGACTTGAAACTCTGAGGACTCTTTCTCGGTTGGTGGTGGTGTTGCGACTGGTGGTTTGGCCTCCTCAACAGGAGTCTTATCTTTGGATTTCTTGAAAAATGTCTTCTTGGTCGCTTTTCCGTCACCAGATTTCTTGACTGCTTTGCTAGAAGCCTAGCAAACACTCAATATACCTTCCAAAAAACTATAAGTACCGTCGGCGAGCCCGGAACAAAACGTTTAGCGGCTGCAATCAGTGGCTTCAATCTCTCAACGAGCTTGGGATCATCTACACAGTGTCGCATACGTGATTGACAATTTCATGAAGAATACCTTGGGCTTCCGCTAAATCCCGCTGTAAATCGTCAATCGAGACTTTGCGACTAAGCACTAAGCTGAGCATTTGCACGGGTTCCAAATGCTTCGTCAAATCGTCGCTACTGCGAATACCCCCACGACGCAATTCTGACTCGTACTTGATAAAGCAGGCATGAATATGCTAGAAATTAATGCCTGAGAGTTTTGTACTTTGAACCGAGAGACCTGGACATCTTGATCAATCAACCGAAATGCCAATTCGACGTTTGGAAAAGGACTCGTGCGTTGGAAGAAGCGCTTGAGATATTCGTCCATGCAACTGGAAACATAATTAGCTAATTTCGGTCACTCGAGCGATGTACTGGTCTAAAGCATGCCGGACTGTCTTGGCATAAAAGAACGAACCACTCAACCACGATTTGAGATCTCGGAAGAAGTCGTCCAGCGTTACGAGTAGATTCTCCACCACTGGATCCTGCTCCTCCCATTTCTTGCCGAACCAATGTGCTGTTGTGTCCTACATGATTATTAACGTTGATGGCGCATGCTGAGAATATACCGCTTCTATTTCGTTGATCATTTTGTCGACAATTAGAGAACAAATGTGGACTGCCAAGGCAACAATATCGGTCGAGGTTGTCTCCAGCGAATCTCCAAGACCTGCTTTGAGCTTTGCGACTTCTTCCTCTTGATCGGGTGCTCCAGGAAAGTGAATCTTGTCAATCAATTCGACGCATTTAGACTGTGGTATCGTTGTAAGAAAATCGGTGATATTCGCATGATACGTACCTGAAGAACATCCGTGTCATTGATGAAAGAGCAAAGTTCCTCAATTTCTATCTTTTGAAGGGTAGACACGACTAACTTTTCTCGAGTTTTCAATTGTCCCATTAGTGACTGCAAACACGCCTACGTAAAATCGAATAGCTTCCGAAGTCCTGCCGACTGATACCAGAACAACACGAGCAACTAAATGACCACTGAGCCATTCTTGAGCAATTGTAATATGGGATGACAGAATGTTCATGATATCGTTGGGTCGGGTAGAATGTAATTCTCCTGAAGGACCAGTGATCGTTTCCTCCTCTCGGTTGTAGATATTGGTCACCCATGTTTGAATTTGCTCCTACAAGAATACATCAAAATGGGCAAACAACATTTGCTACCTGAATTCCATCCAAGTAGAGTCGCAACATCAAATTGGCTTGTTGTTCTAATACGTCGGAGACGATACCTGATCGATACCTTCCCATCTAGGCACGACAAAGTTAACGTTCTTGGCTTATTGGCGTCGTACTTGAGAATTGTAATAATCGATCCATTGAACTAGCTGCAGTTTTTGAGCAACACTCAAGTCTGATTTGCCACAGATCAGAGCAAACTGTGCGGTCAAAATGCATCATTCTGTCGGTTTAAACCAGAGTTCGCACCTGTTCCTCAAGGGCAGAATTGTAACTTGACACAAATACTTGCATGGCGTCGATTGTTGACGGAAATGATGACGCAACCTCACGCTCGACATATTCCAAGTCAAGGAGCAGGTTTGATGCATTGTTGAGCATGCCATTGAATGCCTAGGTTACATTCAGGAAATCAACGCCTATAGCATATCACTTGAGCAAAGTCTTGGTCTGGAGGCTGGTGGAATAAATCAGCGACTCTTGTTTTAAGCGAATTTTGAAGCTGGTCACGACAGACTTGGTACATCGATGGCTCTTGGCTCTCCTTTATTGGTGTGAGGGTATGATCCAAGTAGATTTTGTTGGCATCAATGCGCTTGCGACGTCGTCTACTCGATGAATCATTCGAGAAGATGGTTTGCCAATACTTTTCAAGATGCTCGACAATTTGGAATGCATCCGACAGTCGTTTTCGATCAAATTGCACAACTTCAATGCAATTTACTACAATTGTCCATGTGCCTTCCAATATTCGCTTTCCCAGATGCTCAATGTCTTCAAGTCGAGGCAGGATTGCCGCCAGTGCTTTAGCTGCATGCTTGCTGTGTTTGACAAACAAATACTGAGCCAGAAATATTCTAGATATTCTACCTATTGAGCATTTCATCTTGGTTGTCCTTCGAAGCCATTTGAAGCTAAGCAGATTTAAGTAAATTCGGAAATGAAGAAGTCTTTGCGTACCTGCTGGAGCATTTTTTGCCTCCAGTCATCCATGTGAATATACTTTCCAAACACAGTTGTGAGTTCGCCCAAATCCACTTTTAGTAAATTCTCCATCTCAGCGAGTTTTCTCGGCAATTCGTCGTAAAATTGCATTTGAACTTGCAGTTCTTTCAAGTTTCGTCTTGCAATGCTCACTTCGGATGCAACACCTTCATCTCCCAATTCAGCACGCATTCGATGACAGCTCGCTCCCATGGTCTTCAACGACTGGGTTACTTTCGCCACGCTTTCATCGAGAGAGAGTAGACCAGACGCTCGCTCAATCTCATCAATTTGAGCTTGTACAAATCCATCGAGTTGACCTGCGTCGAACATTCATAAGATGGCGCCTTTCTCAATAGCAGTACCTTTGATCGACTCGGCTCGACCCAAGTAGTCAGTTTTAATCTCGAGGAGTTGCTGTGTATTTAAAACAGATGTCTCGGACACATCTTTCAAGCGCATTTGGAGTACTTCGATCGGATCCCGCGCCTGTTGCTCCAAACGGACGATCATCTTCGACATCTCTTCCTTGTCCAGCGCGATCTTTTTCACAAAATGAGCCGGACAGCTCAAAACAATTATCCGGATCCCGAAAATCAATCAATTATCCGTATCCGGATAATCGAGGTATCCGGTTGACATGTGGCCTCACGTTCAATATTCCTATTACACTGCGGTAGAAACATGTACCGCCAGCAGTATAGCGTTCTCCCTTTCGCATTTCTTGCAGCCTAGACCAGCACCCATCCGTAACTCGTTCGTTCTGTTGCCTGGGTCTTGCTTTAGTTGAACCCTGTCTATATCCGGATATCCATATTCTGGATAAGGAGAATTTATCCGAACGATCGTTTGTTCGTTGTGATTGGCGCAACGCACGACGATAGCTCGAGACGTTGGTGCTGCATTGGCCTTCCTCATGCATAGACTAGAAAACTCGATAACTATGGACGACATCAAGCAATGGAATACGTAGTCTCAGGTTTATGGCGTAATCCAGATGAGCAACAAACTCATCTAAAGGCAAGCCGCAGTAAATCACATAGAGCCCCAGTAAAACGCGAAGGATAATACTCACCATGCCTGTTAAGATTTTTGCTGGGGATTCATCGATGCGATAGTTCTCAAGCTGTAAATCCTTAAGAGGATGTGGAGAGGCCAAGGTGGTGCATTTCGTTGAGCACAAAACGAATATCGACAAAATTGCTCGTTGATCTAGATCTAGTTGAGACTACGAACTGCGTTAATATCAGCCTGACGTGCTGCAACTTGTTTCGGTGTCAGCACGGGCGCGGGCTTTTTGTCTTTTGGCGACTTCATGCCCAGTTGGATCGTCGACACGTTGTTGGATCGCTTCACAGAGACGCGTGGGGCGACGTCTGGGAATTGAATGTTCTTTGGAATCGGCAATCCCGTCTCGAGCTCGTCGCCGTCCAAGTCGACGTAATTGGGAAAGTTTGGATCGACGTGTCGGTTGCTCACAATGCTGTGATGCGTCGTGTTGGCCTGGGCTCCAAAAATGTCGTGGACATTATTCGTCACGCGGAAATGGCGACGTTTGACATGCGGAATGTTGCCCACGACACCTTTTAGACTATCCGCTGGGTTCGCTCCCTAGGCCAACAGCTCTTCATTGTTACGTAGAGACTATTATACCTGGATATCACGCGTCTCGAGCGGATAGAATGGATGGTTGACAGCTTCGTAAGCTGGTTTCGGGAACGATAGATGATCGTCTGCAGTCCGGAAACCATTGACAATGTGCACAGGCCGCAATGGATCTCTGAATGGATGTTAATTCCTCTATGAGCGACATCGTACGTGACTCGCTGCGATCGAAAGCCAGGATGAATAATATCAGCAACTGACATGATATCTTTCTCCTTGGACGTCTTGACTCCTCTTGGCCGCCACTGCGTTGTCGCGCCAGCAATATCACTCTACTCAGTGCCACACAAAATAAGCCAAAGAGAGTTCTAATGGAGCAAAAGACCAAGTTCATCGTATCCCGCGGTGGTTTTGTATATCGAGGAACAGCGTGCGTGCCTTCAATGTCGTCTGGGAGATAGCTGTCTCGAAGAAACTTTGGCAAAACCAGCGGAGCTGGCTCACCATGGGGCAATTTGTATCTACAAGCCAGACAGTCGGCGCTACGCCTTGATAAGTGGTCATGACGTACGTCGGGGTCAGTGGATTCACGGCGCGTTTCGTTGTAAATCCTTGATGGGATGGCCACGAGCCTTCGATGGGCAGCTGCATAAACTGCGGGTTCTGACCTTTGTTCCACACTTCAGGATGGAGCCGCCTGCTCATGGAGCCTTCCACAGTCGACGATGGTGCCTTGTGCGTGTACAAATACGGCTTTAAGCATGGTTTTGTCCCTTCAATGTCGTCGACAAAGTTGGTGATCCGAGTCATCTCGATCTCGAGTGCGCCTCGCTGACGGCTAAAAATACAACAATGGAAAAAGTGAAACTGTGTTATACAGTGGGTTAGTATAGTATATTAAGCCCAAGTGAAAAAAAAGTTCATGACAACCTAAGTCAAGTCAAACTCGGGTTCATCCGACACGACAGGAGCTGCCACTTCGATTGGAGTTGGAGCGGGCACTGGCACAGCCACTGGTGCTACCACGGGTTCAGAGACGTGTTTGGGCTCTACTGGATCCGCCACTGCTGCTGGAACTGGCGCTGGAACCGGTTCAGGAGCCGATTTTGGAGCTGGTTGAGAGGGAGGTGCAGCCGGTCGAGCTGGCTTGGACACTCTACAATCCCTGGCATGAAAAGAATGCAAGGAAATGCAAACAAGTACCGAGCTGTGGAGTACATGGTCAGCGTCCGGGCAAGACGACCGATCGGGGCATCCAAGTATTGCCAATTGGGTTTCTTGAGCAGAGCTTTGAGCGCATCTTCGTCTCCTAAACATAGTCTCTGGTGGCAAAGGAAGCCCAGGCAATGGCTTACCGCGCTTGAATGCACCAATCAAGTCTTCACTGAGTGCACATTCGTCAGCATGGAGGTAGCCATCGTCCTGGAGATGTTGCATGTATGCTTGATCGGCCGCAACGACATCAAGCTTGGCCAAATTCAGCACCACGATGCTCGTAAATGCTTTGTACATGTTGTCAGGCTGGAAGAATAAGCTTAGAAATGCATCAGTGATCATTTACGCACCTGTTGGATCGCTTGGAAGCAGGTAATCTGCTTGTTATAGTTGGCAATTGCTTCATCGTATTCTTTGCGCTTGACAAGGAATGCCGCTGTTTTGCGAAAGATATCGACGGCAAAATGAGGTTTGTCTTGGGCTTCCATGAGCTCGCAAGCATCCAAATACCTACAAAAAAGCCACAAATCAACTCCTGGATCACAGTCCAAGAGGTTGTGTACATTTGCTTGACGTCAGTGTATCCAACTTCCTCCAATGCAGACGCGCCCTTCATGAGCATTTCGGCCGCTTTGCCCAGTTCACCTGTCTCTGCGTAATACCCACTGGCGGTTTGGTAATATTGCATCGCCGCCACGGGTTTCTTTGGTGCATACTGAAGATGCAATTTCGCCGCCGTTTCCATGTGCATAGCGGCACGGAACGACGCTTGATTCTTGTGTTGGACGTCTGCGAGACGGACAAACGTCGTCGACGCGCGAGCGTAGTCTTGCGCGGCGCGGAAACATTCCGCAGCTCTCTCCAAGTAAGGAGCGGCACTCATGTAGTCGGGACTCCATCGGAAGACCGACGTCTTCATGAGTTTATCGGCCTTGGCGAGGTTCTCTTCCGCCTCCTGGAGTTTCTTCGCCATGCTTGTTCCACAACCAGGTCAAAAAATCTTTGCGCATAAAAATACTGTAAACAAGGGCAAGAAATAAAAAATAAAAAGAATTAAAAGAGTAATTATATTTATTTTTGATTGGCTTATATCATTTTAATATCCACCAATAAAAATATTCTATACGTCTTATGGATAAAATTTTAATTGGACAAAATACGACGATAAGACCATATACAACATCAGAGGCATACCACGACACGATGACCGCTTTCTGGGATCTCCACTTCTCAATAAATGTATTTCTATTAGAGTCCTATATAATAAGTACGTGAACGATCCAATATGCAATTGATATTTGATTGCATTCTTTGCGTAAAATTAATAGACATACTTATTTCATAAATTCTATTGGATATAATACATAATCTTTAAACCAATAGAATGTTGAATTTACAGTCGTAGAAATCGATTTTACAGTTAAACTAACACCAGTTTGTTCAAGCGCTTTGGGTTGTTGCCTCTCGTTGGACTTTACGTTAAAAACTTTATCTATCGGAGGCGTAGCGCTAAACAAGCTCAAGCTGAATTACGTAACAAAAATGCGGTCCAGTTACAGTATTATTAATAATACTGTTTATGTTGTAAGCCATTGAGGATAAATTTAAACGCCAAGGTAGGAGTACTCAATCAACAGCTAACATCACACCACCATCCATGTCGTTTAGTCATGGTTTAGACGGCTTGAGATGAATCCACAGTGCCGCCAAGTTATAAAGTCTTTAATAAGCGTCGACTATAACTCGAATAAACTTCACAATATCAACTCTAAACGCTGATTGGCTCCCGTTCACATACACTTTGCCATAATCGGAGTATAAAACTTACTGTAATGGTAAGCACATTTCAAGATCGCATTCGCCCTCGAAAGAATGCCAGGAATTCGAACAAACTGTCTGAACTTCCTAAAATTGTACATTGGTTATAAGTGCTATCGGTCCAGGATGATCGCCGAAGTCCACCTCGAATTCGACGTTTCGTCGTCGCTGGTTCAGTTTTAGATTGACCACAGACAGATGAGCAGTGGCAAGCGCGTTTTGATCACAGGCGCCAGTCGTGGCATTGGTCTGGCCTTTGCCAAGCACTACAAAGCTCTTGGCTGGAATGTCATCGCCACTGCACGAACGCCATCTTCATCCTCCGAGGTAACGCCACCAGGCCATGAAGGTTCTCAATGTGGGTTTCACGTAGCTGCAACAATTACGAGTCGAAGCGGTCGTTCCACTCGATGTAGCTTGTGAGGAATCCATCAAGGAAGCCGCCAAGAGCATCGGCACGACGACACCCATCGACTTGATCATCAATAACGCGGGCATTATGCTCCCCGACACCCTCCGCTCGGCGTCGAAAGCCAACATTATCAAGCAATACGAGGTCAATGCGATCGGCCCATTCCTCGTCTCGCGAGCTTTCGTGCCCAACTTGGAACTTGCGGCCAAAGCTGGCGCGTCGCCAGCCATCATTGCGCAGATCTCCGCTCGGATTGCAAGTCTCGGCTGTGTCGGCGAGCCAGGATCGATTCCAGGCTTGTACGGCTATAAAGCATCCAAGACCGCGTTGAACAGTCTTACAAGGGTGCTCTCTGTCGACTTGAAACCCCGTGGCATTGCCAGCGTCCTTCTCCATCCTGGCTTTGTCAAGACGGACATGTCTGGCCAAAAGGGCAAGTTCACACCTGACCAGAGCGTGGAAAAAATCGCCGCAATCTTGTCCAAGACGACGATCGAAGACACCGGCAATTTCTATCACATTGATGGAACCACCACGCCTTGGTAGATCCCGTCCAGTCCATCTCCAATCGACTAGGACAGACAATAAATCCGGCTAGAGAATGCAATTGTTCATGCAATGTATCAGCTTCTTCCACAGTCATGCCACGACGGAGCGGAAGTTTTCCTGGTTTTCATCCCTGACCACTCTCTCCATGCTGACGTGGCTTGGGGAGTGCGAACATTTTGAGAGGTCCATCTCAGTGCCTCAAGACATTCCTTCAGTCGTTCATCCGCAGTATTTTGAGCTGTCGGAGCTGCTGGGGGGGCAAATGGGGCTAATTGGCACTATCAACAAGCTAACAAGCTTCCAGATTGACTCTTTCCACCTGGATATCCACGTTGATTCACCTTCCACTCCACACAAGCTCTTCTAGTCATTCTTGGTAGCCTTTGACTTCAGAATGTCTATCTAGAAACGATTTCCGTTGTCTCCTAGAACATTCGTCGTCTTCTAGATCGTAGCCATACCCATCACCAAGACAGTACGACTTACAGTTCAACCCAATTTCATATTTACATCAGTGCACAGTTGCGATCGCTGTCACTAGCTGAAGTCCTTGGATTTGATCGCGAAGTCGTGTAGTATGGCTGCTGCTGTGTCTGCTGTGGTCGGTATCCTTGCTGATGTTCCAAAAGTCGTTGGTTATAATATCGCTCCGCTTGGCGTTGCATCTACAAAGTGATCAATCTTCCTGCCTGTTGAGATATTCACACCTCAAGTTCTTCACTCGTCATTGCCAGTGGATCGCCTTGAACTTCTTCTACCTTTGCTGCCATTTCTCTCTCTTGAGCTAGTGCGATCGCAGCGTCATCTTCTTCTTGCTGTAGTCGTAGTGCCAATGCAAAGTCATCATTTCTACGTGACATCGTCCGATTAAGACCCCGGTCAAGGAAGAATGCGAGCGCTTACTCTGTTTCTTGCGGTTTTGGCTCCAAAGCGATGGCCATTGCTGCAGCTGGCTGACTCTCAATTTCTTGCTGCTTGGTGTCCGACGCTACAAGTCGCGTAAATGTCGCCGTGTAGTACTCGGAGTCGCCAGCTATCTACAGCCACTCAAGTGTCAATATCCATCTAGCTGGCTGAATGAGATTACCTCGTCAAGCTTTTCCCAAATGACATTAGGCTCGTCGTAATAGCCAGCATCAGTGGCCAACAAGTACAGATGGCCTTGCCACTGGACAAAAGCCACGGTCAGAACTAGAACTCACTATAGAAGGAGATAGAGTACCTTGAAAATAGTGGCAAAATGGTTGTTACGAAAGAAGACGGCCAGCTCTCGCTCCTTGAGCTGTTCATGAAGGCTCACAAGGCCAGCAAACGTCAACTGGCTTGCATTTTCGTTGAGAAAACGATCAATAATTGGTCCTTCTTGTGTAATTTGCTCAACCTTCAATGCTGCTTGCTCCATGGACAAGCTGCGTTCTTTCATCAACGTCGTCACGGATTCTTCTTTCGTTTCGAGCACGCCATGGTAATCAATGAGCCGCTCAATAATGTGATTGTACGATTTACCAGCCTAAAGCCCACACAACCATCAGAAAATGAGCAACAAATTGCAAAAACAGACCAGAACACGGTGGGAAGCTTCATCTTGAGGATCTACGACCCAGCCATGCACCAAACGCATGTCGAGTAAGTCAAAGATCGCACATGCACTTGTGTACTCAAACGCACCCACGTCGTGGAATTGCACATTCACATCCAATCCCACTTGTAATGTTTGTAGCAATGCAATGACTTCGTTTAATGTCGCGCGTTCAATCTATAACCGAGCCAAGATTATCATATTCAGTATCGATGGACTTGGCTTACCTCGTTGAAATGACTGTTCGCAGCTCGCAGACGTGTTTCCACGACGTAGACGACATCACGAGCATAAATAAACTTCTGAGCTGCCACCATTCGAATGAATGGATCGATTGTAACGTGTCCGCGTAGCAAGAGGACGTTGCAAATTGCGAGGAGCGGACATGGCCCGTTGATGTTTTGGCAGATGTAATGAACATTCCGCTGTAAAAATGTCGTTTCTTTGACCCAGTAGACCAGCTCTTCCTGTTTTGGTGATCGCTTGGATGGACTTGGGGGAGCGACGGTAGCCTCCTTTGGCTCGATTTCCTCGATCGGTGGCGGCATCGGCTTCATGTCGTCTTCTCCGCCCATGTTGTTCGAAGAAATAATCCAAAAATGAAATATCATTCTCATATAAACTGGGTTTTCCATTAGCCAATCAAAAATCGACAAAACTATTTCAGGATTCTTCAACAGGTAATTAAAAATATAACTGTTTTTTTTATTAAAATAAAGATATTGTTGATTTGATACGAATTTCCAGACCCGCAGCAAAGTGGCTTCACTCGGCTTTCGATTGGTTCATTCCATACACTGTAAAACATAATAATCGATTTTTGAAGGCAAATTACCTGAAAATCACACAATAATTTGGGACAGAGTACTGTAGTACATAGTTTTGCATTCCATTAAGTCTACGGATAGTGAACTTAGTGGTCCTCAAACGAGAAGCTAGATATTCAATCAAGAGATGTGATGTAGCCCAAGTATTCATGAGAAGGCTGTACAGTAGTTTGGTTGAAGAGGAGATTTTCACATTTCAAAGCTTGAATGATAGTAGATGAGGCAGGCTTCTATAGACACGACAACATTTCTATGTCCGTCGATTCTCCTCAGTGTGAAATTGCACATTGCTTCAGCTCTCTGGCTTGGTAACTCAGCTATCCTATAAACCAAGTTTCAAACCACGACGGTCAAGTTCCGGACCAAAGGTAGATGTATTTATATGTATATTTGTCCACTGAACCAAAGAACTTCACGAACTACTACAACATTGTAAAATGTTCTTCCAGTGAAATGTGTTGCATCTCAGCAGAAATCGTGCAACAGTTCAGACTTTGGATGATTGTGCTGCCTAGAAAGAGATGCATAGGCACTGTAAAAATATTCTAAACTACCTAAATCTGGTTTTCTTTGCCTGACGAGCGATAGAAAAGAATGTGGAGACGATCTTTCATTCCCTCGACTGCTTTCCGACGCAATGCTCCATTCATCCCATCGATGTTGTTTTGCGAGAGCAACGACTTGGAAGGTTGTGTCAAATTGCCGATGGCTTGATCTACCACAATGGCAACCACGTCTACGAGTCACGGCCGCCTATATTGTTACAATATAGACGACGTCACAGCGTCTATTGATTACTGACTGGTGAGATCGTCTAATCTTTTATTGCCGACGGTAACGGTATCCCAGTTCAAAGAGTGAATAACTTTGACGTTCATTAAGACTACACACTATGCAAACTTGTGCGTCGAGCTGTGGATTGCAGCTCAGAAGGAAGCGTGTGGGCTTGCTTGAATGAAAAGTATTTGAACCATTCACGACAGTAACACGCCCAGATCAGCCGCAAGAAAAGCTCGGCAGCACTTGTTGCTGATAAAAACTCATGCCTGTCATTTGAGTGAGCTGCAGTCTTTTCAATTTGTAAGCGGAATTGCAGACAACAAATGCCTTTCGCCTCTGCGTATGAGCTTGTCTTGTTCATTTTGCGGCATTTCGATATTTATAAACCGCCATGTCTTGAGGTCAAACAAATAAAAAACATTGCCTATATGAATTGACAGAATACCGTTTATCGCTGCTGATGCTGGATCAAGATGGTAAACCTATGCAAAGATTTTCGTTTGACAGCACATCTCTGCTTTCGTACATTGTGGCTCTTCCAACCTGAAGAGTTGAAGAGGTACATTGCAGACGGCGACAAGAAAGAATTTTGATTTATTGATGGCAAAGAGGGATGTCGAAGGCGTTCGTAGACATAGCATATAATCATGGTCCCGATCGAAAGACCAACGAGAGTGATTAAGCGACTAGAATTGCCAATGGTTATTTTTCCTAAGTTACGACAGGTAAGAGGAGCAATTCGGGTGAAAGTGTACCACTTGAGCAGACAAGTTGAAAGTCCACTTGTGCAAGTGTACATTTACGGTCTATTGTGGCCTTATGGGCTGTAGGCATAGTAAAGGATAAGATAGCAGCGAGACACCACAGCAGAGAATTGCATTTTACAGCATACAAGGTTGTGTATTGGGCAGTATATACACTTGCGATGTCTGTGACGACATATCCAAGCCAAGAGACTTCACCTGCTGCAAGAATAGTCTTGAAAAGTCGAATAGTGCGTTCTCCAGAACTTTGATTTATGACATGGGAGGACGCAGTAAATTTCCACACATCGTTGACGTGCTCGAGTGTCAAGACTTGGGTGCTGAGCAAACAAATGGCTAGCATACTTCGAACAAAAAGGAATGGCCGACCGATCCATGTCAGGCCTGCCACACGATTGAGTTTAAACATATTCAAGCCTTCGAAACATCCCTTCGAAAGAATGGCATAGATGAACGCCACACTCGCGACAAAAATGAGAATACAAGTCACATAAAGACAAACATTTCGGATTTATTGTGCGACGTTGACGGGAATTTCTAACGGGTTGACCAAGCTATCCATGCCATAATATGGTGACGAAATAACATTGATTGTGCCAATATCTCCTTGAAAAGAAATTACTTCTCGAAGTGCCATTGCCCAATCGTAAACTAGAATCCAAGCCATAAAGTGAAATGCAGGGTAAGCAGGATCAAAAATTTTGTGCCTCAACAGAGTCAAGTTGCCATCTGCAAATTTACCATACCTCAAGTTTCAGCTCTTCCACATCTTTCTGAGCTATGCTCGCACGACTGTGAAGGTCAGGCACAAGGTTTGGATCGCTGAAAAGCGTTGCAATCCTGAGAAACTGAGTAAAAGGCAGAATTAACTTCGATTTACAAGTTTGTGAATCAAGAAGAATGGTTGCACAAATTTCATTTATGCTTTGGATGGTTACATTTTCACGGACCAAGCCCAAACCAACAACAGCAACTAATCGGGAAATCGGGAAAATCGTCGAGACGTCAAGCATGACTAGATCTTGCAGAGTTGATCCACATGCAAGTAGTCCCCCAGTGAGGATTTTCAGGCCACTCTTTATTGGGGCTGGGGCTACATCGTTGCAGAAGAGATTTCCTCCCACTGTTGTCGCACCAGACCACGAAGGTGGGAAGTAGGAAAACCATGGAGCTAGTGGAGGGTTAATATATTGGTGACAAACGTCAGCAGAGTCGACACTCAATTTGGAAAAGGCGTCTCGAATTGCCACAGCAAACTGAATGAGCGACTTTGGTGCTGGTAGGCGTTTTAAGTCGACGGATCCAAATGGACCAATTGATTGACGAAATACTCTGTACACATTGCTACTTCCAAGCTCTACATCGCGAATAGTTTCATTTTGTTTCAAAACTTCTTCGATGGACAAATTTTGAAAGGCAAACTTTGCATCTTGGCGAATCAAACTGGTATTATAGAGATATGTCGTCGGGTTTGTGATTGCCCATAGGTCACTAGCAAACCCCCAATACATTTTCATACTGGTTTGAGTTGCAACATTAATCGAGCCGTTTGTGTGCTTAATTGTCAATGGGTATTCGAATCCAAAAGCATTTTGAATACTAAAGGTCCCGATTATACCAATAGTTTTGTAGTTTTGCCAGTCAGTTGCAAAAGTCGAGATACCAAATGACTGCCAATACATGGATTCTTCTATCTCAGATGTTTCTATCCTTTGTACAGACTGCCACCAGTCATCTCCTCTTGGTAATTTCTTCAATGGGAAGGCAAATCCAATGTCCAATGATGTTCTCCAACAAGATCTCAATCTCGACCAGTCTACATTACGCAAAACAGACTCAAAGTATACGGCAGCATTGGCTGAATAGTACTTGGAGCATCTCATTTGACGAGCCATTGTGTTGGCCATTTCCCAAGTTTTGTTGAAATCCAACCAACAATATTGAGTAGAAATCCACGGAGCCAAGCAAGCGTCCATGTTACGTAGACCTTGCACTACTGTAACCAAATGCGTTGCTTCAGACGTTAGTACAGTCGAAGAGTAAAGTGGCATCAATTGTGTGTCTACGCCAATCGCATTTGACGCAGAGTAGTCAGCTGCATCAATGAAAAATTGGGTCGTCGAGGGAGACAACTCACTCGTGAGGCCGAAACACAAGTTGGTCGTTGAACAGTCGAGCCATAAAAATGTGTTCCCTCGACGCATTGTAGTTAGCCCACCAAAAATCGTTTGTCATATCATTGGATGTGATCACAAGAAATGACACGCTTCCAAATAATGTCAAACACATGTAAATTAGGCCAGATAAACCAACAAGACGGTGCTTCTGTCGATTTGGACTGTCAACAGATACACTAGGATTCGAATGAAACTCATGACTGCAATCACACTTAATCGATGCATACGAAACGTTTGGTGGGCCGTATTGAAAGTCATGAATCGAATTACAATTTGTCACTGCATTCGAAAAGTGTGGTGGGCCTAAGACAACGGCACTCCGGTTGATTTCAGTTGGACACGTTGCAGTTATAGGCATGACCAGCCATAAGTTAAGGTCAAAAATGTAGTTTCGGAAAGGGAGGAGACCACACATAACAGAAGATGGTCGATCAAACATCCATGCGCCACTGTCGGCCAGCACTTCCTTATGAAGCAAAGCGGTTGCTGTACCATAAAGTAGCAAGTTGCCTTTGTCTTTTCTTGGTGAGGATTGATAAAACATTTGAAATAGTATTGCTAAAAGGAAGGCCACAATGACACATATTGCTTGGACATAAACAAGAAAAATGGCATGACCAAAGCTCCCAATATTCACTTCTCCACTCTCACAAGTGATTTCACTTATAGCAAAGTAGGTGTCGCATTGTCGGTTAATCCAAGCCGTTGCTTGGTTTGCTGGGAATGACAAATCTACGATTACCAAAACAATATAAACCAAACAGCCACTCAAAGGGGAAAATAGACGACCCGAATATTGAGTAAAAATAAGCAATGCATCATTCATTATGTATGATATCCACATTGCCTCACTTGAAACAACCATTGATTCAAAAACTGTTCGAGGCTTGTAGGTAAAATGAGAAACTCCGTTGTGAGTCTCTAAATTTATGGGAACAGTGCTCAGCAAAATCACTGCGGTCATACCACGGATGACAAGGAGTGGCCTACCAAGCCACACTGCTCCGACTAATCGATTAAATTGGAAGAAGTTTCGTCCGATAAATCGATTGCAACCGACAACGCTGTATGCACTTACTAAAGTTGCAACTACAACCAACCCTGAAGTTACAATCAACGATATTATCCATAAATATTGCTGATCACTTCTAGGGATTGAGCTAGATGGATATATGGCTCATATTTATCAGAGACGAGGGGAATAATACGGACATCGCCTTCAAATGAAACCACTTCTCTCAATCCTTCAGCCCATTCATACATATATACCCATCCAAAGAAATCCCACACGAATTTGTCGCCCACTGCTAGTTGCCTCAATAAATGGCTGGAATTGTCCGATACGTTGATTGCAAATTGGATTGTGCTCACGCCAAGATATGTTATGTCCTTGTAGGTAGTGCTCATCAAGGTGGCATAGTCAGCGCTGGTCGAAGGGTACATTTTATTGAACGCTCGCAGAGCTTGTAAAGATTGGGATACGACAGAAGTGCATGAACTCTTGAGTGTCCCACATACAATATCGCAAACTTCCAAGGCGTTGATACTAGAGTTTGTCAGCCACAACGCAAAGAGCGTATTGAGCGGTGACAGGAGAAGCTCTTGCCGGGCTTCCTTTGTACAGCCACAAAAAATGAAAATGAAGACTGGACAAAAGGCGTGGGCTGACGTGACAAACATGTGGGATCACCGCCGAAATACATGAAAGACACGTCTTTCCATGCTGTCGGCACTGGATCAACTGGGAGACTTGGGATACTTGCCATGGAAAACGCAAACGTGCTGTCGGAAACAATAACTCAGCCAGATTAGTTTGAAATAACAAGTACAATTGTCGTAGTGACGAAGGCATTCGCACATAATATAAGTCAATGGAATTCAATGGTCCAATGTGGTCGTGGATTAGTTGAGCTGTCACTGTATCGGGTAAATTCAGGATCTGCTCAAAATAGGAAGAGCAAAATTTTGTGATTGCAAAATTGCAGGGCTCACATGAGTAGTTGGAGGTCATGAGAAAGGTAATCAAAGTAGTGACAAGGCGCTGCAAACCTCGGATGTTTAGAGTCACTTCGAACGAGGCTCAAACCCATAGCACCTGCGAAGGCTAAATCTGTCCAAGGTCCCTGGTTCATCCATCCGGTGGTCCACCAATAGCCACGTGGAGTGTATCGCATGCGCTTGAGCGAAATTGTTTGGATAGATCCAAGTGCGTTACGAACGACGATTGTTTCCTCCACGCCCAATATATTAACATTGCTATACTGCACGGCATACCGTCGGATACCTGAATGCTGCCAGTACATGAAGTCACTCTTTACATCAACAAAGGCGTATGGAGTAGCCTCGAGCCAACGCAGCCCCCCAGGAGATTTGAGAATAGCTGCACTGATGGACTTATTGAACATAATGCCAAAACTGCTTGAATAGAATGCGTTTCAATCAATGAGACGGCAAACTGCCTCGTAATACACAGCTGCGTTGTCAGTATACCGATTTTCGCAACGTTTCTGACGGAGGTCTGTATGCGCAACCTCCCAAGTGCGATTAAAATCAACCCAGCAATACTGTGTGGTAACTTGATTTGGACCCCAAGATTTCAGCAGACCACGAATAGCCGTTGCGAGGTCTTGGCTGAACGCATCAAGAACAACCCGTGGATACAAAGTCGTGGTGCGATTGGCGTGTTCAAATGCGAATAATCTCTGCCGAGACCGTGAACCTTGGCAGTGAGTTCAAGTGTGGTGCGCTCATTGTCTGCAGAGTTGAGCTCGCTGTTGAAAATATTGATGAGATAAGACTGAGCCCCAGATGTGTTGAAATTCGCCCACCAAAGATCGTTTGTCGTGGATGGTGCCAAAAGCGTCAGGTAGTACAAACTCAAGGAGAGTGTGAAGAACATGTAGTGAAATCCCATCGCAAACTCAACAGTTTCTCTTGACGTCATGGATTCTCGATTGCCTTGATCGGGTTCAGCATCTCGAACATTCTTCGCCTCTTTGAGTGCAATAGCGATCGCTTCTGCATGATTCGTCTCGGCAGGGTGGATGCGCTTGCCCTCTTACGTCTCGTGGGCGTGTCAAGTGTAACTGATTTTCGAAATTTTATTGATGAAAATAGTATTAATGTATAAAATAACTGGGGCCACAAAATTTTCAACGATCGCCCTTCACTTTCCAACAGAATCTCAAGTTTAATTGTGATTTTCGGTTGCCCCATGACAAAAATAACCATAGTTTGCAATGTTCCTGGGTGCACTTGTTTAGACCAGACCAGCCAAGTTGAGATTAAGCATTATATTGTGCTTTTGATACAAAATTGTGAGGAACGGTTTGAATCGACCGAGGTTTCGAATCGATTCCGAATCGAATGGGCTTCTCTTATTGGCTAAAATTAAAAATTTAAAATTAGTCAGCCAATCAGAATCGATCAGCCACCTAACTCACGCAAAACACACACTGACACACACCACTTCAGAAATCGATTTGAAAATGAATTCGCTTTTTGGTCAAAACCACAAATTTGGTTGAAAATGACAATACTAGTCAAATTAAAGAATGGGCAAAGAGGCATTAGTAGGCTGAGGGTATAAAACGTGAGCCACAGACCAGGAAATGGATGTTCGTAATAGGCCATTTACTTTCAATCGACGATATATTTTCCACATCTAAACCGCGTCTGCAGGTCCATTGATATGCCGTTTCCAAGGTGCCCTTTTCTCCAAACTTCTTCGACTTGCACAACGCAAACGTCAAATAAATGTTTGGGCCGCCCTGAGCCAGGATGACTTGATAGTCAATCGCCCAATGACAATCTGGTGAGCATTCGTCTCCGTTTCTCCATGCGCAACTCGAGAAATTTGCTCTCAAACCGAGTGAGTGATTTGTAATGGAATTGCTGCGAATACATGGAACTCACCATTGGTTTCCAGCAGTGCTCGCTGCACTTGTGGAACTTCGATCGACAATAGCCTCCAGATTTTGATATCAAACACATAGAAAATACTGCCAATACGCAATGACAGAAGACCATTGATGACTGCCGAGGATTGATCGATGTAGTATACCTATTAAAATAGCACAGTCATCGCCATGGAATATTGTATTCTTTCGTACATCGCGGTGCATCCAGCGAGAGGATTCAAACAAATATTTTGCCGAGGAGGCTAAAAAGAACGAATCGTGCTTTGGTGGAAGCCTTGAAGGATCACGGACGCGTTCGAATACGTAACATACAAATATTGAGCCGATGCATATCCCAACCAGGCAAACAATCGTCCTGAGCTCCCAATTGAAATTATACCTAGAGATTTTTATGATTGCTTCAGCAGAGTGTACATTACCACTTGAGCAAACGAGCTGAAAATCAACATCGGCGTACTCGCACGAACGATCAATCGATGCACTATGAGTAACCGGAGCAGACGACGATAAAATAGCCGCAGTTCCCCATAAAACAATATTGCATTTGATTGCATATTTAGAAGTGTACTGCGCTGTCAATACTGAAAGAAAGTCTGTCACGACATATCCAAGCCAGCACGCTTCTCCTGCCGCTAGAAACGTCTTGAAAAGACGAATCACATTGTCTGCTAAGCTTTCATTTATCACATTTGATGCTGTGGAAAATTTCCATACATCGTTGACATTTTCGAGAGACAATGCTTGTGTGCTGAGTAGACATATTGCTGCCATGCTCCGAATGAAAAGAAATGGTCGACCAATCCAGACGATTCTAGCAACTCGATTGACCCCAAAAAGGTTTAAGCCCTCAATCGATCCTTTATTGATAAAACAATAAATCGATACGAGTAATGCGACACAAATGATCACAGAAGTTACGTAAATACAGACATAGCGATGGTAATTCGCAACATTTACTGGGATTTCCAACGGATTGACCAAGCTGTCCACACCATAGATTGAACTTGTAATGACGTGCGTCCCCATGGAACGAAATTACCTCTCGAAGTGCTATGGCCCAATCGTAAGCTAAAACCCAAGCCATGTAGTGAAACGAGGGATACTTTGGATCAAAGATTTGATGTCGCAGAAGTGTCAAGTTGCCTGATGTGGTTTTGCCGTATTGGGCAACTTCTATTCGTAATTTTTCCATGTCGTGCTGAGCGGTGTTAGCTATACTGAGAAGTCTAGGCAAAAAGTCTTTATCAATGGCAAGTGATTCATTGAGAAGGAGTTGAGCGGGAGAAAGAATTAAGGTGGCTTTGCAAACTATGGGGTCCATCATTATCGTTGCACATATGGCATCCGTGTCAGTGATATTTTTACCAACCAGGCGTGCCCCAAGAACTGCTGCGACTCTGGTCGCTGGGAGACTGGACATTATGTCCAACATCACTAGCTCGGATAAAGTAGAGCCACATGTAGACAGAGCATTAGTGATTGCTCGAGCACCAAGCTCTAATGGTGTAGGAAAAACATCATGGCAGAGTAGATTCCCTCCAACAATAAACGGAACACTTGCGTTTGACCATGAGGGTGGTAAGAAGCTAAACCAAGGTGCCGCTGGCAGATTAGTATATTGCTTGCAAAAGCCTGTCGATTGGATGCACAAGGCTGCAAGAGTGTCGCGGACTTGGACAGCAAACTTCACAAGGGACTTAGGAGCAGGAAGACGCTTTAAGTCTACTGAACCAAATGGTCTGATTGACTGGCGAAAAACTCCATAAGCATTACCACCCTTGACATCCAACGCACTTATTGTTCCATTTTGTATCAATACGTCTTCCATGGAAATATTATGAAAGACAAAATTTGCATCTTGACGAATCAAGCTGCTGTTGTAGTGAAATGTCGTTGGGCAAGTACAGAGGCCTGGTAAATATAAGCGTATAGTGGTACACTATTTTGATTGGACAAGTCGCCCCTATCAATGTTCGCAGTGTCCACTAAAACTTATACCCTTTTACAATAAATATTCTAAATATTTACACAACTAGGAAAACAGTAACATGATACATCTTCAAAGACAATCACCAACAGTAAGCAATAAATATAAATGATATTACATTTGACGATGTAGATGACTCACTTTCAAGGACAGACAAATCAAACAAAAATAATTATATAGTGTGTATATGAAAACATATATTTAGTGTGGATATATCAACTAGACTTCTTGGGAATTGCTTTCTCGAAAGCTTTCTTGATCGTTTCAGGGGAGATTGACTCCCATGCCTTGATTGCCCGTTTGATACAGAACATGCGCTTCTCAACAGCGCTTGAAGGGTGATAGGTTTCTTGTAGCCACAAATTTCT
Source organism: Aphanomyces cochlioides (assembly GCA_019828595.1). NCBI lineage: Eukaryota > Oomycota > Saprolegniomycetes > Saprolegniales > Verrucalvaceae > Aphanomyces > Aphanomyces cochlioides. Next base: position 247,118 of record JAHQRK010000031.1, on the reverse strand, counting down.
CAATTTGGCCTTAAAAGGACCCATGACCCCGACATCTAAGGGCTGCAGAATAGACGTCGTATTGGGGGGAAGAGTGCACACAGTTGAGCTCAATTCCTCTTCAATATACTGAATGTTTTTTGGGGTTCGATGAGCCTCGAAGTTGTCAATCAAGATCAACGAAGGTCTCACAATTTCAGGTCTAACATTAATTAATGAAATCAATAAAATATATTACCCTAAAATAGTGTCTAGATAGAAATTCCATCCTTCGCCGTCGATCCACGCATTCTTCTGGACGGCATAAAAATGGCCTTGAGGGTACGTGCGAAGCTCGTTCGCATCAATCACACCACCAGGCTTGCCTTTGACAACAAAAAGAATAGGTAATTTATCTCCTAAATAGAGTTAGTAAGAGCAATATTGGAAAAACTTACCGTTACGTTTCGCTGCTAAAACGGCGGTTAGACGGCAGGACTTGTCCCCGTGGGTGATGCTGGCATCGCTGCCTCTTTGGGCAAGGATGTAGCGCGGAGGAGTATCGAAATAGATGCCAGTTTCGTCGCAATTAATGACGTCTCTGGCATCGAAATGGTCGTGTTCGTCCCAAAACTCGTCAAGGAATTTCGTTCGAACCTCCAGCATCTGTAATGTGGTCATTGCTTTTGCTGTTGAGGCTCTACGGCGCGAAAAACCGTGCCTGTAAACAAAGTCCCTACATAAATTAAAGAGAGACTTGTATGGATCCTCTTTTGAGGCAGAATATTCATTTACCCACTCCTGGTGATGAGCTTTGACTTGCTGAACTACATGGTAAGTCGTCAAGGGAAAGTTCTTTTCCCTCATTGCAACCATGTAGTCCAATAAATCCTAATATAACAATGAAATGAAGTTTATTATATTGACATACATCGCCACCAGGAAGGATTTCCTTTCGGCCTGGAGCTCCTAGGTGTTGTCGTCTTTTGGCTAAGAGAGACTCTTGTATTGTCTTCTTTTCTCGTACGAAACCTTGTACTGTGTGAAGTGAAATGCCGCTAAGCTCTGAGACTTTTTTTGCGTGAGCTCTGTCAGAGCACGCAAAACGTTTCGTTTAGTCTCGAGGCTGTACCGTCGCCGGGTCTTCACGATCTTGAGCTCATCATCCTCCATGTCGAAATATGAATAGACTTCTATCAGCCACTAATCTCTTTCCCTCCAAAATACCATTCTTGTGAAAATTTATAACATAATATCTTAGAGGTCACTAGAATTGGTCCCAAAGTTCAAGTACCACTATACGCTTATATTTACCAGGCCTCTGTAATTGCCCAAAGGTCACTTGCGAAAGCCCAATACATTTTCATACTCGTTTGAGTTGCTAAGTTGATGGATTTATTCGTGCGTTTGATAGTTAACGGATAGATGAACCCAAAAGCATTTTGTATATCGAATGTGTCGATGATGCCAATCGATTTGTAGTTTTGCCAATCGGTGGAATAGGCTTTGGTTTGAAATGACTCCCAATACGCGAGCTCTTCTATTTCTGACGTTGAAACAGCCTGCACATCTTCCCACCATTCAGCTCCAAGAGGTAACTTTCTCAGCGGTAAGCCAAAAGCAATTTCCAAAGACGTACCCCAGCACGATCTCAATCGTCTCAAGTCTACATTTCGAAGAACTGGCTCCAAGTAAGCGGCAGCGTTGTCAAATACTTCTCAGAGCATCTATTTTGCCTTCTAATGGAATTAGCCTTTTCCCAGGCTTTGTTGAAATCGAGCCAGCAGTATTGGGCTGAAATCCATGGTGCTAAGCAGGCATCCATACTTCGGAGTCCCCGGATGGCAGTCAACAATTCGGTGGCATCAGTCGTCAGTACTTGCGATATGTATAGTGGCATAAAAATTGGAGTGCCTGCACTTGTAGTGTAGTCAATGCCGTCGATAAATTTGTTGTCATCGAGCTTGATGGCTCCTTCATGTGGCCTTAAGAGAAGCTGATTATTAAACAAACGTGCCATATATATGTGCTCTCTTGATGCGTTATAGTTAGCCCACCAGAAGTCGTTGGCCATGTTACTGGTCGTCATGGTAATGAACGACACACTTCCGAAAATGGTTGTAGACATATAGAGTAGACCTCCCAATGTCATTAGACGATGTTTTGATCTGAGTTGATGGTCAACGCGCACTAATTGACTAGAAAAAGGTTCTCGACAAGGTTCGCTCTTGTCGCCCTAAATAAAATAGGTGGCTCGAATGTTTTCATGCTCCACTTGACTCTTGGCATTCGTGTTGTAGCATCTGGTACTAACAGCCACAATTTAATATCAAAAATTAAATTGTTGATTGGAAGTAGGCCACACATGACACAGGATGGCTGGTCGATCATCCAGGCGCCATTTGGTAGTAGATTCTTGTGAAGAAATGCAGTCGCTGTACCTGATAGTAACAAGTGAGATTTTATTGAGGAGACAGGGTGATGCAGTTGCCATATTTGAGATGCTATGAATGATAATAGGACACATATAACTTGGACTAACGCCAAGTAGGTAACATGAGCGAGGCTACCAATTTCAGCGTCCCCGCTTGCACAATCCACTTGACTCAGTCTAAAATTGACTGTGCATTGTCGATTCAACTTGAAAACAGTCCGATTCTGTGAAAAGACAACATCAGTTATGACTAAAATAATCCAACTTATTCAGCAACTCATTGGAGCAAACATAGGTACTGACTGCTTCGTGAGTACAAGCAACAAGTCGTTCATCACGTACGATATCCAAATGGCCTCACTTGAAGCAACCATCGAATTCAGGAAATTCCTTGGTTTAATTGAAAATTTAGATAATCCTTTCACTGCTTCCAGTTCCATGGGAGTCGTGCTGTGTAGAATTAGAGCAGTCATGCCTCGAACAATAAGCAATGGTCTTCCAATCCACACAGCTCCGGCAATGCGATTGAAATGAAACAAATTGCGTCCAACGAATCGGCCTCGAACGACGATGCTGTAGCAACTGACAAGGATTCCAACACCTACACTGCGCGCCACTTGAATAGAAACAGACTCATATTCATGTATACCTGACAAACTAATTCATTGAGTGACCTAAATCGAGTCTCAACTTGGACAAAATGGTTAAACGTTTGCCTTGATGCATCATGAAGCTCCGGTTACTCAAAGACTCGACGAAAACAGGAGATACGAGAAAAAATGACGCGACACATGAATAGAAACAAGCATCTAACAACATGAATCATGAGCTGTATTATCGTGATTATACTCTCAATAATCTGTCTTACCCCCTTTGGCTTTGATCACGGCCAAACAACGTCGTGGCATAGATTGAACCAAAGAATTGATGGTCTCATGTCCAATGCTGGACCATGCTCGTTGGATCGCTTCAGTGAGGGCAGGGATGCTATCATATTGTTGTCCATTTTGATAAACACGACGCACAAGACTTCCCCAAAGATTTTCTATCGGGTTCAAGTCAGGAGAGAGGGCAGGATGGCCAAAAAGATTGACATTGTGGTCTTCAAGGAATTCCATTGTAAACTTTGACGTGTGGATGGATGCTCCGTCCTGCATAAAGACAAATTCATTGCAATATTTTTCATGGGCAAATGGAAAAAGATAATTTCCAAATGTTTCAACGTAATCAACGTAATTTTGATTGCCATGAAGAATGGCCAATTCAGACAAACCAGCAGCAGAAAACGCACCCCAGACCATGACACCACCTCCACCATTTCTACGAGAGAAATATGTTTCTGGCTCTCGACGTAAGTCATGCCAATAGAACTGCAGCCCGTCGGGGCCATCCAGGTTAAATCGTTTTTCATCGGACCAAATAATTTTGCTCCAGTTGGGCGGATTCTCAAGGTGCTCAGTTGCAAATTTGAGGCGGTCATTTTTGTGTCGTATTGTCAAATTTGGCATGTGCTTGCGCGTTTTATACTTCAAGTTTGACGCGTTCTGAAGGCGCCGTTGCACTGTTCGTATAGACGCAGTGGTTTCAATCTCTTTTTTCAAGTTTCTTGCCGTCTGACCAGTGCTTGAAGCCTTACGAACAAGGCGACGGGACTCTCGATCGATGAGAAAGGTCGGTTTTCGGCCCATATCTTGCGTCCGTAAGAATCCTTGCTCTTCAAAACGTATGCACTGCCTTTGGCGACTTCCCAATCTCATTGGCAATGTACCGTATTGACTTTCTGTGGCTCCTGAGGGCAAGAACCATTCCTCTCTCCATCTCCGACAAAATCTTTCCCAGGCCCATGATTGAGACGAGAGAGTTGATAAGAGGAACTCAATGAAGTCTAGGTATGTGTAATGGATAGTTTGAGATTATAGGAGTTGTGTAGCTTACCTTAAGCGCGAGATATATGAGATGTTTCTATCCTACTGGCGCGGTGCACGGGCCCGAAACTTCGTTTATGAGCCATTGCTTTTGACAACATGCTCGGATGACGACGACAGGTATATCAAACGAATCGGCCAATTAAAGCGCATCGCATGGTCGAATTTGCAAGCATAAGTATTTGATTGGTCAAAATTAGTCATGTAAAGACTGAGTGTTGCTATCCATGTGGCGCGCACTGTACCAACGCTGAACTTGCGATCACGGATATAATCCACAAGTATTGACAAGCAGTTTTGGTCACTTCCAGTGTGTCAGCGACGTGAACGAGAGGCTCGTAAATGTCGGATATAAGTGAAATGATATTGGTATCGCCCTCGAACGAAACCACTTCACGAGACCCTGCAGCCCAGTCGTATATGTACATCCAGCCAAAGACATCCCATGCAAAGTCGTTGTTCAAAACATTCTGCCGCAGAAAGTGGTTGGACCCGTCCGACACGTTAATTGCAAACTGAATTATACTCACGTCCAAATCAAGGATAGATTGGCTGGCTGCATTGACTAAGAAATTTAAAGAGGGGCTTTTTTGAGGATATGTCTCGTTGAAAATGGCAAGAGCATCCATTGCCGAGAGAAAAACAGCATTGCATGAGCTCTTGCGAGTTGCACTAACCTTACAAATAGACGAAGCATTCATTGGAGATTGCGCTAGCCAGAGTCCAAACAGCGTCCCCGGCGGTGTAAGTAAAACTTCATGGCGATCTTCTTTTGTACACGAGACTAAAAACGAAAATGACGATTGTACAAACGATGTAGGCTGGCGAGAAACACAGGTAGGATCACCTCCAAAGTACATAAAAGAAGAATCTTGCCACGGCAAGGGCACGGGATCAATAGCTAGACTGGGTGTAGTTGCCAATAAATAAGCAAAGGTGTCGCTAGACAAGATAAGTTCATTTACACGACTTTGAAATGCTGAAAACAACTGACTTAATGATGGAGGAATGCCGACAAACAACAAGTCAATCGAATTTAACGGCCCTACATGATCGTGTATCTGATGGACCGTCGGAGTGTTTGGCGCATTAAGGAGCATTTCAAAGTCTATCGAGGAGCAAGCACTAGATGGATAACCATGAAAGTTGCATGAGACTGAAGCCTGATTCCTGATGAGGCTGTAACCTTGACTAGCATAGCTAATATCCCCCCAAGGACCCCAATACATCCACATCGTCGTCCAGAAATAACCTCGGTGATAATACTGCATTCGCTTGAGCGATATAGTCTGTACAGCTCCAAAAGCATTTCGAACAACAAGAGTTTCACGCAACCCCAAAGTGATCCCATTGGTATACTGGGGAACATATCGTCGTATGCCTGCTCTTTGCCAATAAGCGACCTCACTTCCGACATCCACAAAGGCATAAGGCGTAGTCTTGAGCCAATTACGTCCTTCAGGCGACTTCTTCAGAGTATTCCCAATGGATTGATTAAACATGCCGCCAAAAGTACCCGTGATAAAGTAGTCCCAATCGATGACACGACAAATTGACTCACAGTATACGGCTGCATTGTCTAAATATCGATCGTAGCAGCGCTGCTGACGTTTATCCGTGTGTGCAACTTCCCATGTTCGGTTGAAATCCACCCAGCAATATTGTAAGTTGAGCTGATGAGGCCCCCAAATTTGCAAAAGGCCTTGGATGACCGTAGCCAGGTCTTGGCTCAATGCATCGACTACAATCCGAGGATACACAGGAGTGACCAATATTGGTGTGTTGCACCTTGAGTAATCTTTGGAAATACCAAAAGCACTTGATGTAAGATCGAGCGTCGTGGATGCATTACGCGTAAGGACAAGCTGTGCGTTGTATACGTCAATCAGATACGACTGATTAGCAGATACGTTAAAGTAAGGCCACCATAAGTCGTTGGTCATCGATGAGTATAGCAAAGTCAAGTAGTACACACTTAGTGTTAAAGTTGCGGCGAGGTAAAGCAAACCAAAAAGAGCCATAGTCACTTCCCTCTCGGTCATTTGATCTGGACTTCCCCTCGTGTAGGGGGACGACATACTTGAGATTTTGTCTTGCTTGGCCGTGGTTTCTTGCAGAGTATATGCAGAGGTTAAAATGTTTCCATTTCGACAAGATTCAATATCGTCTGTGGCGTTGAGCGTGGCGACAATGCCTTTCACATCCTCGACCTCGCATGGGCGAATGTGATTGTTCATCGCACTTGAGAGTCTATGCGAAGTGGTCGAACCAAGCTTGGGTAAGTTTCAAGATGTCCCCACAAAATCGTTACAGCCAGTTTCGCCGTCGAAGGCAAGAAACGCATTCCATGTGCAGCGTAACAAGTTTGCACGAATTTCCAATCCACATTGCCATTACCGTCTTTCCAAGAACTTGTAGCATGTCTGTGATTTTCCAGAGGTTTCAGTACATTGTTTTTTGTACAGTTCAACGTCAAGTCTCCATGCCAGGGTTGGCAAAAGTATTTTTTAAATGTATTTTTTCATTTATATTTTTAAAAGATACAAACCAATGTCAACATGTATTTTATTAGATTTTATTCCTTAGCTCAATCTGACACGATTTCCTCGGTGTAGGCCTCAAGTTTGATTCCAAAATGCTCCGCCTTGAGCATGCGCTTCACAATGGCATACTGGCGTAGTCTCCTATCATGTTTTTTGTTGAGAATCTTCATTTTTGGTGTGTCTGAACGGGGATTTTCCCTGCAAGGTTTTATTCACTCGAAATTGCGCAACCGCCTCAGCCACGACAAAGTTGAGAAGCTTGTTTACATCAAATCCAACTACAATGCCTTCAAGGAATTTTTCTTTGAGCTCAGCGATGCTGAAGACTCAGACAACGATGACATGATGGCCTAGCATGCTTAGAATAAATTAAGTACATTTTCATACAATTAAATACAAGTTTTTTTGTACTTTTTAAAAAGAAAAATGATAAAAAAAATTGGAAGATTAGAGAAATTTCGTAAACCATTTTCCCATTTCCCATTTCAAGACAACCTGTGTAAAAGCATATTTTCGAGTAACACTGGTGAACTTTATACTGAAATGGGAACAGAGTTCCCGTTTGAGAGCGACCAAGTGGGAACAAAGTTCCCATGAGTGAGTGCATGTCATAGAATTTTGAGGTCAACACAACGACGGCTTCCCAATGCGAACCGTCGGATGAAGATCAATGATATGTAGGAAATGGCGAGTTGAGGTCGGGTGGTCCATGATGTACGCAATGATGATGATCGCTTGCTCATCAGTGAGCCTTGGCGCAACAAACATGACAGCAGTGAGTTTATCCACACATCTGGGAGATGCGGGAAATCAACAATTTAAAAAATAATTCATTATTTAAAAAAATATTGCTCAAACTTTTTTAAATTACATGATAGTTGGTGTATACAACATTTACAAAAGTTTCTAAAAGTTCCAAAATGTCTGACTTGTTGCTTAAAAAAACTAACCAAGACATTTCCCATTGCGATTACTTTTCGTTGAAACTTATAGCTATAAGTACAGTCTACAGCTGAGAACAATGAAATCCAGGATTGAAATGGTTTGAATGTGTTTTTTTTAATGTAAAGTTAAAAAAAACTTCTAAAAACTCCGACTTCGACGTTGAAAAAACCAAACAAGACATAACAAAAGTTGATGTTTCTCGACTGACATCCTCATGAAGTGTTCCTAAGTACCTTGTTCTAAAATATCAAGCTTTGAATCGTATGGGAAGTGTGGTTTTTTTAGGTCGTTTTGCAAGTTTCTTTTTAGATTATATAATCCTAAAAGAATCCTCTAAGGGCATGGTCGCTGTGTGTTCAAGAATGTAAATCGTTCCTGTAATCCAAAAAAGAATCAATTTCATTGGTCATCCATCCGTAATCCGGATATGATTACTGGAGGCGTTCACGCTTTACCCCCTACTCTTTTCGTGGATGGATGGTTCACGCCTGTTCCTGTTTTGCCTCACACAGTGAAGACATGACCGAAGGCCAAAAGTCTCGAAGTAATGGAAGACCGAAAACAAAGTCGCCTGGACCGTCTGTATCATGGTGCGAGGACAGTGTTAGAGAGCTTTTTAGACTCAAGTTCGACTCTGACATCGCAGCTCGTTTTGACACGAAGAACAATAGTCAAAAGAAGCTCGCATGGGAAATTCTAGCTACTGAATTGACGACCACAATGAACAGACCGTTTACAGCAAAGCAGATACAGGATAAGGTAGTCTTCTATGCATCAAAATTGCCATAACTAATCATCGACTGGTAGTACTCAAAAATGAAAACAGACTGGTCTTTGTCAAATCCAGCGTTGCCCACGCCCACAGGAAACTCTGCGCCTTCTTTTCAACCACCTCATTTTTCTACTATGATAGAGTACTGGGGCGACAAGGCGGGTTATCAGAGAACATCTGTTCTTACATCGGATACAGTTTCTGACGATGGTCAACCGTCCTCCGACAATGAAAACGACGACAACACTGACAACGATGGCACGACAATCAACCATGGAGTCTTCGCAAAGCAAGCACTGAAAATGTGTGAACAGTGAGCACCGACCACGAGTTTATTTACATTGACCGGATAAAATTCATCCGTATCGCAAAGCGTGAACTATTTCTAGAAACGTTTTTTTAAATTTTGGGAATATTTTTTTTAGTTATTGATAATTTTATTAAAAGTCGTGAATTCCCGCATCTCCCAGTGTATAAAGTTTGGCAAGGAAAGTCAGATACGATGAATACGAAAATATCAAAACGTGCAATTTCCCATTTCCTTTTCCCGCTTCCACTCGGGAAATGTGTTATCTTTGGAATTTTTCAGGACGGCATCCTGACTTCTATTATTTCGTCCAATCAATTAAATATTTCACGCTCATTGGCTGCAAAAGATGGTGCTTTCGATTTCATCTCAGAACGATCTGTCGAGAGAAGAGAATAGGCTGCCCATATCAAGTGGAAAGCGCTTGCCAAGCCGACGGACATGGACCAAACCATGACGCAGAGTTGACAAATTGGTATGACAATCTCCTATATTGAATTTAAGCTTCCTGAACAGGATCAAGACGATCTATTTGAACGAATTGGTGTCGTAAAACAAAGGAAGACAAAAACGGTACAATTTCATTCATGAAGCTTATAACAAGTGTGTAGAGACGACTGAACATCACATAAGCGTCGTTGTGGTTGATCTTGGCTTCTTTCTGGCTGGGCTGTCGTCACTCAAACTGGTTGCATGTTTTAGCGCCTCAGTCTTTCGGTACAATCGAACGCAGGTTGACAATTTTCGTTGACAAATACAGTTAGGTCGGTCATTCAAGGAGGTGGATAGAAACGGCTCAACAACTTTAAATGTCTCGACAAGCTCAAGCTCTGATGCATCTCTTGGATGCCTGTTGCCCATTTTGCTTTCGTAGAAATTCGTGAGACGTGTCATAATGTAAGTCGACTCGTAATATATGTTTTTTTTGTTTTCGAGTTGGTAAATCATTGGTATTGATCAAACGATAAGGCAAGATATTCTTCTGGGAGTTTCCACGCCACCACAGTTGCCAAGCAGTCGCAATATTTACACTTGGGAAAATAAAATCGGCAGGAAGCCTATGAAGGCCATCACCCCATTGGTATATCTCGAACTCCATTTGATTTTTTGATACTTGCGACGTAGAATCGCCACCGGCAGCACGATGTTGAACAGCGGCAATGGCGGTGGATATTGCTGAAGCCAAAAACTCTCTCGAAATGTTTTCGGCACCCAGACTGTGCTCTTTCACAATCTCGCGCACGCCATCCAAGACTTTTCTGGTATTTCGAGGATTGACTTTTCATTCTGTGCAATCTGTTTGTACAATTCCACGTGTGGTGGAACCCCAGTGGACATCATGAACGGTGAAATCTCTCCAATCTATGTGGCGATAATTAAATCTATAGATATAATAGAATGATTAACGTACTTGAAGGATAGATGCAAGATCATTCACCACGGCACTATTCCGAAATATGTGTGACGACAACAAGGGATGAGTTGATGCCAGGGATTCAATTAAATACTCGCGATGAAAGACAAGTGAAGCAAGGGCTAAACGTAAAATTCCACGCAAATGATTTACGTGTACTAGAGTTGGAAATGTAATGGAAAGAGCTGCTGTGACGACTGAGTTATCGTTGTTGGGGAAATGTGGGGGCAACGCAGCAAATGATGAGTACGACAGTGGTAAACCGGCAGCAACTCGTCCGGTGAATTGATCACCGGCTGACTCATAACGGAAATATCGTTCCATGACATTTCCGAATGACCACCCACAGCGTAGGCACACACTAACTATAGATGGGCCACCTGTGCCCCCAGAGAAGACAAAAGTGGCAGATCCCTTGCGAATCGAATGCGTCCCAATGTCCTTCTTGTTTCCAGACCCAAGCAATTTAGCCAAACTCTTGCTAAACCTATCCTATATATCAAATAATTAATAGGACTGCACAACAACAATTATACTGTGGTTTGAGCCAGGAATCAAATTGGTCGGTTGAATTTGAGGAGTGCAAGCTAAATAGACTTCGATAGCTAAGAATAAGCAAATTTCTGGATGAAACGGATTGCTGTAACAATGTTTGGGGTCTTTGTTTTTTGTCCCTTCACCAATATTAATTCGATATTTATTTTGTCAAATACCTTCTTGTTTGGTTTTTGTTTTATGGACAACAAATCCTATTGAGTCTTCTCTGCAGAGCATATGATCAAGCCTTTGAGTACATGTTCAGGAAAAAGGATCCGATGAAATTACTTACTGAATGCTCTGTGTAGAGACAGAGCGACACATTAAATTCCAAGACAATAAAAGAAACAAATGAGAAAAACCTCCGTCCTGCAACAACAGTGAATCTTTTCCAAGCCTTCTGAGGTCGGTAAACGACAATGGGCGTTTCCCCGAAAAGTCGTTTTGACCCGTTTGAAGATCCCGAGCAAGCGTCTTACGAATTCCTAGTGATTTATTGAGCTTATTGCTATATTACATAGTTACCAGAGAATATTTCTTGCATGTCGGTTTCATACATGTCAGGTAAAGGCACCTTTTCGTCTTTATACAGGCTTTTCAAGGCACTGCGGTACGATGACAAAGTACCAATTTCTACAGACCGATGTCGCACAGTCCAAACAATAAACTCTAAAAAATCCTTGTATTGAAACCTAGATAAATGAAGTTCGCGTTTTGTCGCATCAGATGCGACGGGTTTCAATAGTTCGTCTCCTTTCCCCATGAGCACGACCCATTTCACAATTTGATTGATTCCTGACGAGTAGCTCGCCCATGTTTGCGTGGATTTGCGGTTCCGGCGAGCGATCTCCACCGTGAAATTCTCCGCAGTCGGCATAATTCAAACTAAATGAATAGATTGGTGAACATTTACAGTATTTCCAGTAAATTGATTGGAGGACAGAGTCGTCGTGCAGATTGCCTGACAAATTCTCTTTTTGGTCTTATAATATTTTCTATACTGTGTCCCATATAAAACCAAAATTTGACCTCATTAAAAGGGAAAAATTCAGACGTTTTGCACGATGATCCGGTAAAATCTGTCCATATATCCTGAAAAATTTCGGATTATGGGAAATGGGAAAATGGTTTACGAAAGTTCTCTATTTTTTTGTATTTTGCCAACCCTGCTCCATGCAGGCTTCTCAGTGAGTCCTCCGTTCGAAGTTTCCATCTAATGGAGGACGAGGGGTTGAGTTATATCATGTTCTAAGGTTGACGTGGCTCATGGTTTGGTCATCAGGAAGGATGCATGAACAAGGACACAGCCGCGTGGGTTGGAAGGTTTTGCTGTTCTGTTGCATTGGGCTTAGGGGTTAAGGGGTTCGAGATAGGGGGTTTGGGGGTTAAGGGTTTTATGGATCATTTTTGAAAAAGCAAAATCCGATGGCGTTGGCGTTCACCGACGCCCTTGTTGGCAGCTATGGGATTGCGCGTGTCCTTGCGGGGGAAGAAGATGCAGTGATGAATAGCGTGGATTTCCATCGAAGTGGCAATTTCTGTGCAGTTTCTCGCTCGGACGGCGTCGTGAGCGTGATCAACGCAATCTCTGGCGCGTATGTTCCCATTTCATTGTGCAGCTAAACTGACGCTTCGAGAATAGGACGCACAAGACAATTCTGACCAAGCGATTTGGCGCAGATCTTGTTCGTTACACGCACCATCCAGACTGTCTCCTCTGGACGTCGCAAAACAAAGCCGAAGATCACTCGATTCGTTACCATTCCACATATGACAACAAGTTTCTCCGCTACTTTACTGGACACAAGAAACGGTATGGCCCTTTTCCACTTTCCCTTGAGATGTTGTTGTCCTCGTAGAGTCACATCGCTCATGATGCATCCTACAGCGGACGAATTCCTGTCTGCGTCTGAAGATGGCACATTTCGCATGTGGGATATCCGATGCGCTGAAGCAACGGTACTCATATTTTTATCCGAATTGCTCGCGTGAACAAAAGAAATAGGGCTTGCTGGACTGCGCAAGTAAACCAGCTCTTGCGGCAGCCTACGATAGCGACGGTCTTGTCTTTGGCGTGTACACAGGTGATAATCTTGTGCGCATGTATGATGCTCGCAATTTCAATGATGGTACCCACACAATCTCTCAACATTTTCCGTAACCATCGTATACGTAGGTCCATTTGCCAAGTTTTCTCTCGACGAAGAAAGCATTTCAAGTGCTCTACGTCCACTGTTGCAGTCACGCCAATACAAAGGCGGCCGTGTCGATGTCCACGCGATTCAATTTAGTCCAGACCAGCAACATATCTTGCTCAACACGTCGTCTGGCGTCCTGATTCAGTTGGATGCGTTTGAAGGTCGATTGGTACGTTTTCGTCTCCTGCCGCCAAACTCATGTACTTGACAAAGACGCGACTTTTTGCAAGCCACAGCAATCCTGGCATGAAACTTGGCGCTGCGTACTCTCCGGACGGCGCTTACATTGCTGCCGGCGCCGACGATGGCACGGTCTGCATGTACAACGCCAATACGGGTGCTGTGACCGTGCCAGTCATGAAAGGACACATTGGCCCTGTCTTTGACGTGCAATGGAATCCCCAGAGACATCTTTTAGCCAGCGTTCATGCCAACACGATCCTGTGGATGCCTCCTGCCACTGCCACGTAGATTTAAGACAAAGACACTCATTTTGTTATATTTCCTGGGGTGGTGTCGCTGGCGCTACGTAATACGGTTGCTCCAACTGGTCAATCGGTGGCGGCGGCTCGTGCTTTTCTTCTTGATGGATTCTCCATGCTTCCAGTGAGATCGCCATTGCACTATTCGCTGGAACACGCCGGCGAACACGCGAAGAGCCTGCTAGAGCCATCAATTGTGACGTGGATTCTGGATCCGAGATGTGGAACCACCGCGTCAAAGTGGCAAACCACCACCTTGGCCGTTTCCATGCCAGACCAAAGAGCATCCACGTGAACGTAATCATCATGAAAGACGCAATACCCAAGACGAGATATCGTGAAAACACTTTGGACTTTGCATTCACTGCGGCATTCACGCCTTGGTATGATGGTGGATACGTGTATGGCACCGAAGTTGCGTTCATGCTGCGGCGGTGTTGACTTTTGGATATCGCAAAGAAATTCAAATCAAATAATTTACTTTGTGTTTTGGAATTTAATGAGACTCTTCTCTATTTACAAAATAGACCTTATTGGAAGTGCTTATAGGATTAATAAGAGTATTTTTGTACACACTATATTATTATAGTGATGTCTTTATTCCAAATTTACAAAATTGACCTGAAACAATAGAGTTCTAATTGAGATAAGTATACTTTCGTTTAATCTAATTTTCTCCGTTGAGAAAGCAGACACATCAAACAAGCTCAATCAACTTTGCTCTTTCCAAACAGCCCAAGAATCCTCAAGATGTTTGGCAGTGGAGCAAGCCATATTCTTGACAGACGTTGTCGATCTGGATGATTTTCTGAACAGCGCGAGTGGAGTCAAATTGCAATATTTGCTTCCCTGAAAAACTCCTACGTCATTCATATAAATTTTCGTAATATTAATATATCATTGGCTAATTAATGGAAGAATTCGTTTTAATTGGCTCAAAGTCTCTTTCAGAGCGAGTAATTCATGGCTTGCGGCCACAACTGCATGCGTTGGATGGGCTCACAAACTTATTGAGCTGTTGTTGGCTAGACATGGACTTCGCAATCGCGACGTCAACGAACTTGCGATCATCAGCACGAGTTGAACTGGGGATCAAAAACAAAAATAACATGAATCACACTTCGTTTTTCTGAAATTATCAAAATTATTATTTATTTTTCATTTATGCAAATATGGAGCAGGTCGACCTGATGCTGCTCGCGCCGCCTCAAGCGCGATGTCTTCCCAGCGCTGCAACTTTGGCCGCGAAACTCCCCAAGATACACATTTCTGACGAAGAAAAGCAGCGAGTCTCTTCCATGCGTCAGCAGTCGTTTCGACGCCTTCAAAGCAACCACCTCAAATGCGCCAAAGTGCTCCATGGAAACCTCCATTGGCGCGCAGTCGAGTTCATGGACGCTGGCGAAGAGCAAATGTATATAAAAGAGGAATCCAGATTACGAGAGGAGATTGAAGCGCTTGGCAAAGCAAATGCAGCGATTCACGCGTCCAATACAGCACTCGTGAACGCAAGCGTCGAGCGACGAAACAAGAGACCTCGCGAGCCTGAAACCATCAAGCCAAACGTCGCCAAGACAATTACATCCCTCTAAGCCTGTATCTATGAATGGTTTCCTTCGATCCGATCCATTTCTTGCCGTGGTCCACTGCGTCCCTGGACCGCTTCACAGGAGGCATATATCCGGATAACCAATTCATTTATACGGATCATTGGTAATCCGAATAATTCAGAGTTTCGGATGAATACACAGTATTGATCCGCAACTTGATCGATGACAATAAAAGCAAAGAAGTCAGCAAGCAAAAGTGAAGGAGAGAGGGTTAAAGAGAAGATTCTTCGGTGGGCACATTATTTCCTACTTCGTTGCTTACGAAACGCCAAGTCAATTAAGTTTAAAGAGTATGAATTGGTGATATCTGTCATCCGGATACCAGACCATGTTGATAAGATCTCGGGCAATGAAGTGCATTTATGGATTGACAATTAAGGAAGTGCTTCGCAGTGTTTAATCTATCAGGATTATGAAAGTGGGGATGTTGTCCCCAACATACAAGTATTTATTGTGGTCTAATCCAATTTTTCCGGACATGAGATTATGGCTGACCGGATAATGATACGCGACTTCCGGATAAAGTCTCATTTTGGTTTTCACGTTCTTGATGTACGATGAACTGACAGGACAGAAAGGCTAACATACCGCGTGTGGATGGAATAGGGCTGCTTCAGGTGCTGCAAAGGTGACATTTAAGATCACATTAACCTCAGATCCCAAACTTCCGTTCCGTGTGTACGTACTTGTGGAGATTTTCGAGCTTAAATGGCTGTAGAGTGAGCGTCCCCGAGCAAGCGCCTTTCACCGCTGTGTTGAAATACATTGCCGATGAGTTTCACGTCCCATCTGCTACGAGTGCAATCATTACGAATGGTACATTTCGTTCTGCGTACGTGTCGTGAAATTGGAGTAGATGGAATCGGTATTAATCCGTCTCAAAGTGCAGGCAACGTCTTCTTGAAGCATGGGTCCGAACTACGATTGATTCCGCGCGACCGCGTTGGAGGAAGAATCGACTGCCTTTGTTTCTTAGACTGCTGTTGTTGCTAAAAGTGACCACCCAACACATTGTTGCGCACGAAACGAGTTCTCTATTGTTATCTACTAGCAAAGGTTGATGCGATTTACAAGCCCTTGTTGTAGTAGACTTGGGTCGTTTCAGGAAAGCTACGATTGACAATGGCTTGTAATTCAGGTTCCAATGCAGACGTGGAGATGGAGCTCTTTTGAGGGAACAAAGCACAGCAAAGAGGAGTCGAGAAGCTCAAGCATACACCTGTACAATAGCAAAACGTCAATATTCTCATGTATCAAACGAGTCGTACCGGTAAGAAGCACCATGATTGGCGCCGACAGAGCGGGCATGCGCTTCAATGGACCCTTTTCCAACGCCGCGATCACAACGGGGGGAATCACCATACCGGGCACAGCCATCAAGATGCGAGAAGGCACGACTTGGAGCACAGCTGTTTGTGCCGCAACTTTGCTCTTGCCAATCACATTGCCATCTACAGACATACCATCAAACTTATAAAGAAATAACGGCGGAGGTCATACCAGCAGTCTCGACGGCAATGCCATTGATGAGTTCCTGCTGTCGCATCAATGGAATGTTGACCCAGTTGGCCGCGGCAACAGCCATGAGAGGCACAAAGCGGCCGACGATACCAGCATTCAATTTTGGGCGTGCCGCAATAAACTTGTTGAGGCCAACGGCGGTTGCAACCGACATCGTCGAGGCTGCGGCATACGCTTGAAGCAATTGCTCGGTAGTCACGCCCGTGCTGGCGTTACGGTTGGTGTAGTTGACAATCGAGTTAAACGTTTGATTCATAAACTACTTCGAGAGTCAGACACCAACGACATCATGAAAACAACCTGCCAAAAGACGACAGCGGGCGTCGAGCGGTAAAAAGCCATCATGCAGCCCGTGATGACCATGTTTCCTGGCACTTGGAAAGACATACGACCAAGGATAAAGTTCTTTTCGCCCGTATCTGGGTGAAACGCTGAGTCGTACAAGTGCTTAGCCTCCCATACTTGCTCGTCTGTCGTGCCGGCAGGCTCCTTTCCTTGTCTGTGACACTAGTCAGATCCTAGCCACTGGTTCCAACGTACTTGTATTGCTCGACCAACGTCTTGGCGGCGTCCAATTGCTCATCCGTGGCAAGGACGTTCAAAGGATTCGTCGTCGTGAAGAAATGCTTAGCTCGACCTTCAAACGTGCTTTGATCCCATCGAGGTTGATCCAAATCGAGACGCTTGTTGCCGTCGCCAGCCATGCCTTTTTGTCGTGGAATCTTTTTTTGGTCGATGACCACCATTGCATTTGGGCAATCGGGTGTGTTAATCCATCTGGGTGATTTATACAAAAAATGAATTATACAACCCCTTCAACCCCAATCTTCAACAAGATGTACACCCAGACATTTCGAAAATATAATTCGGAATACATTTATTCGAAGAAAAGAATTTCATTATTTATTCAAAGCATAGAAAGAATAGAATAATTTATTCTATGTCTCTGCCAAAATGAATTATTTATTCGTCCAAAACAGAATTATTCTCATGATTCTCTTGAAGCAGCTTCTCAATGTCCATGACACCCCACAATTCCGAATTGACACAGAGAAACATTTCAGATTCGAAGTTCTGAGGAAGAATCCTGCCTCGTCGAGCGCCCAGGGCATGCTTGGCGCGAGAGAAGAAACGTTCACAAATGTTCGAGGTGGGCAACAGAAACTCCAAATCGAGGTAACCGCGGCCTTGACTTCGCTTTTGTCGCTTCGAAGACCGCTCAAAATAGCCAAGATGATTCGAGCGGTCTTCATCATCATACATAGAGCTCTGAGGATCACATAAATGCTCAATGCTTGCACGTTCGGCGTCGGTCAAGCTAAAAACGTCGCCGAGTTGAACTTTCACAATAGCAGTTTCGAATTCGGGAGATTGAACTATCTCACTATTAGATGCAATTTTACGGCCCATAATTGGATAATCCTGAATAACCAGATCAAACGCAAGACGCAAATCCTTCACGCTTGTGCGGTCCTGCTGGAGACCTTTCGTAACATCATCGAGCTTACGCAGAGTGTCAAGCAGCTGAAGAAGCTCACGTTCCTGTCGTGGACTAAGAAGCACCATATCCACATCCATTTCTTGCAAAGGACGAAGGAAATCTTTAATCAGCACATAACGCTCAACTATTTGAAAGGTCGAACTCCAGCGTGTCGTGTTTCGAGTTTTTGCGGTCAAATGAGTAAACTTCCGTAGCTTTGCAGCAGGTAGGGAGTACGAAAGCTTCACCATAATACTGTTAACCATACCAAGTACATGGCAGGGGTCCCCCAAAATGAGATTCACACCCAAATTGAACCGGTGACTAGCACATCCAATTATTGGCACACCACAAAGCCGAGAAAAGGCCAAGTTTGTAGAGCAATTATATCCAATCACAGCAGCCACATTTGTCCAATCTTTTCCATAAAATGCAAAAACGTAGTCAAAGAAGTCTTTGTGCGCAGAAGCCGTCTGGGATCCATTTTCGTTCATCGAAGAGAATACCAGGAGCACACTGTCATATCCGGATATATTTCCGGATAAAATTGACTTATCCGAAGGATTTTTTCCGGATTTCTTGGACAAAGGAAATGTTGCAAAAACAGCGACCCAGTGAGATGAGTGCGCACTCCATCCATCAAACACCAAAGCAAATTTGGATGGCAGCACAGCAGCAATCTTCTTCTCCACCAGTACAGTTGTTAAGTGCGAGTATTTCGTAGACGTGTCATGACCAATGGGCTCAAGCGAGGTGTACTTTCGCACCAAGCTATCCTCACATAACGAAAAGGGGTACAAGCCACAACAAATCCATTCCATCCATCCATAAAGAGTTTTTGCTTTCGATGAAGCCCAGTGTTTCAATCACAAAGACTTGTTGGTGTCCCTGTCCTTTACAAGGTTGACATACTCGCTGTGTTTCGATGTAATATGTGAACACAAATCACTGTAGCCATTGCCAGTAACTGTAATTTTGGTGGGGCATGCGCGGCATATCCATGTTGGACTGCCGGGACTTTGACGGTCGAAGTATTGCATTGCAAGCTCTTTTCCCTTGTGCAACGGCACAGCAGAGGACACCATAATGAGGAAGTAGCGAGCGTATTGACAATTTGAAAATGTTACATCTTATGCCTAACGTCTATTGGGATGTGCTGGGAAGCATCAGGATGCAAAGGAGCTCCAAGGATCTTCGAAGATGAATTTGTTGTATCATTGTGAAGTGATTTGTTGAAGCATCAAAAATGAGTTCAATTTCAACAAATTGAATAATTTATTTTGTTGACCGAAAGAATAGAATAATTTATTTGTTTTGCTTTGAGAATAGAATAAATTATTTTCCTTGATTAAAAAATAGAATATTGAATTTGAGAAAAAAATATGGAATAATTTCTTTGCAAATAATTTTTTCGGAATGTCTGTGTACACCTCGTTTATCATATCGACGGAAGCACCGTGAGCCAGCAATTTCCTTCCAAAGCTGTACAAGTCACTCAACTGACGGTAGCGCTGGCTACGAGTGAAATCTTGGCCAGTGGTTTACTCATTCGTTCGCTTTTACCCAGAGACATGGAATTATCATTCACCTACAATTATATGGCCTCCTCCGGTGTCTAATGAGGTTTCGTTTCAAGGATTTCTTCGCTTAAAGACCATGTTCCAAGAGATTGAACGAACTCAATTGTCATGATGCTTTAAGGAATATGCTACGTTGTGATATAGCCCGATGCGTAACTACTGTTATGTCAAGACGCTTGGAAACGAGAGTTCAGGTACCGATGGATGCTTGGCAAGCCATGCTGCACTAGTTTGTGTTGGATTGACTGTCTGAACAAAGGTGTAAAGTAAAGCTTCTAAAAGTGAAGGGGCTGTGCGTTTCATCCAGGGATATCAGTTTCAAAATCTGAAAGGTCGCGACAATCTCATTGAGGGCTTTCCTGGCAACCACGCGCATGAAACCTACTGCCAGCGACATCAATGGTGCTGGTAATACTCAAAGCGCGCCTCAAGGCAATAAAATTCAACCCATCGATCCCGACAAAACGGCGGGACCAAGATTGTCACTCGTGAATAATGCTGAGCTTGTTCCTGCATCCAAGAGCATCCAAGCAAGTAAAGAAAAGTCGACGAATCAAGAAAACACATATGACAACTCGATGACTACTGCTGAGGTCGCCGAATGCATGGTTGGATTACTCTACCTTGTTCTTACGCTCATATTGAGCTCGTATTACTTGGGCTATCTGTCGCCATTCATGGCTAATGATCTGTGGTGGAGTGGTTTCAATGTTTCTGGAGTCCAATCCTACTTGATGGACGTCTTCAATGCACAGCTCAATCTTGCTCGCAACCAAACAGTGTCTATTGACCTCACATCTAACATATATGGCATCGAGAAAGACTATACCCAGTTTTACACTCCAATTGAAAGCTCTCCCGTTTACCCACGACTTACATTCAATGTGATGTCGTTCAATTTAGCAACGCTCGTCATCGCACTCCGTCAAACTGCTGGCCCAGATTGGGTGACCACACAGTACTGCTGGATTGATTTCAATCGTACTTGGGAAGTTGCTCACACAGTGTTACGTCAGAAACGATGCTATGCGCGGTATACTAACAATGGTGCCGTCTATTACGAACCATTTGTCCGCCTTGTTGACTGGAACAAGTGGCTCAATGGAAGGTTTGGAAATTCTTTCAACATTACTATCGGTGATCCATTGAGCAAGACGCCTGAAGGCCAAGCCTGGCTTACAAATACTCCATATTCGTTCGTTGATGTCGACTCGGAAGTTGCATTTTGGCGTCAAGCTGGTATTACTCGGTATGCTGTTCAGTTTACAAACAGCTACTTGTACGGCATGAGCGAGACGATGGGGATTCAAAATGCACTTGGTGTAACACAAGCCTTCACAACCAAACGTACAATTTCCCAATACAGATCTGGTGGCTGGACGACGATATGGATGTACTTTGGACTGTGGAATGATATTGATTACGGCGCGTATTATGGATACAGCTACTTGCTAAATCATCCCAATAACCAACGATTTACGCCTCCTTGTAACTATTCCGACTACGTGGCAAGTCCTGATAATTACACTTGTGATCCTTGTGATCCAGTTTGGAATCCTGATGCAGTGAATTGCTATCCAAACTATGAAATGTATTTGTACTTACCCGATACGCCAATGTTTCAACTTGTCCATAGCAACATTGGACCGCTGAATTCGATCGATATGTACTTTATTCCAGCACCATCCTCGCTGGTAAAATTGTACACAACCTTTCGAAGGCTTGTGACTCAGCTGATTTTATCAAATGATTCTTTTGCAACCGCCATATCTGCTGTGCCAACGTTATCGTCAGACCCAGTTCCTCCGTCTTGGTCTGATCCTGCTTTACTATACATGGGAGGTGATCCATCCTGTCTCTTTCGTCAGCCAAGCAGTTCTGTGCAGACGTCCTTTGCGTTCGACGTGTCTTGTACTGTTGAAAAAAGTCAATTCATTCTGCATACGGCTTACAATACTCTTTTTGCATTATGGGCTACAATTCAGACTACAAACGCATCTGTGTGCAATATATGCCCAACTGATAATGCATCTTGCTCATTAGTATTTAGTCAGACTACCAAGGCTGCGAATGTCTTCGGACAAACTTTTCCTCCAAGTAATGGCTCTTTCCATCCAATCATTCAAGCCGCTTACACTGAAATTTCAAAAATGGAATTGAGCATAATTCAATTCGCTGTCAATTCGTCGGATTTCTCCAATGTTTTCTTGAATCAAACAATTCTAGGGGGACAAGCTGCTGCTCAATGGGATTTTTTCGGGTGGATGTATGTATATGATTGGGTCCAAGGCTATCGAGAAGTTGTGTCTTTTGAAGGCGATGCCAACATTATTCCACTTATATCAGACAAGTATGATCCAATTATCGACGAAGCACAAAAGTTGGAGATACAGAACAATGCTTGTAGATACCTTTGGGCTGTCACAGTCGTTGTTACCACTGTCTTGGTTAGCGTAGGCATTCTCGTTGGAATTTATACCCTCCTACTGCGAGGTCGAATTGTTGGTCGCAATTTGTTTCAGTTTAACCGTGTAGTTGGTGCTGTTTGGCTGAACCGACCATTGCTTTTTGTGCGCAGTTTGACTGCTATAATACTCTTGTCTACTTCCCCGTTGAGTTTTCAAACCAACCATGGATATACCCACTTTGAGTTTAATCCTCGCTCTTTATTCGAAACGATGCTTGTCGCTGGAGAATCTACTTGGATCACATATATTACCTACGACTTTTTGCTTATTCTGACTCGCAAGTCGAATAGTTACGTAGCCCCTTTGGCTTCTTATGTTGCTTGGATAACTGTGGTTGGTATTGATATCGCATCACCGTATCGGATTACTGCAAACTTGAAAAGAAAATGCAGCATTGATTTTGTCAGCAAGAAGATTGCATGTACTAGTGGCGACATAGAAGTTGGCAGCAGTAATCGCACCACATTGATTGTCCTCATTCAAGTTGTCAGCGTGGTTGTAGCAGTTTTTGTGGCGCAAGTATTCAATAGGATACGGAAAACTCAAGTTAGATTTGCTACTGGTCACCTGCTTCTGTCAGGTACTGCCTTGGGATTCCTCCACAACCAATCCAAAAATGAGGACTGGATATTAGATCGTGCGTCTTGTGTCATGTGTGGTCTCATCACATTTCAAAGGTCGATATTTGATCTGAAACTGTGGTTGTTGGTTCCAGACAGTGCATCTCAGACATCACAGATTAAGTGGGGCATGAAAATGTTTCATCGTGCTAAGTTATACTTGAAAACCGATGAAAAGAAATTTAAGGATTGTGGTCCCCCGATTGTTTCAGTGGATTCCTCAATTACCTTGACACGCCGCCTCATTACACTTTCTGGATTAATCTACGTATTTTCGACTATTTTTGGAAGCATTACATATCTATCTCTGACCAGTTCTAATATGGCAAATGACTTCTGGTGGGCCAACTACAATGCCTCAAGAGAGCACGTATTCGTGACAAGGCTTTTTAATACGCAGCTCAGCATGAGGCCTCACATTGGAAGTGTCACAATTTCGGATGATAAATTTATCGACGACGCCAATTACACCATCTCTTTATCTCCAGGTGTTCCAAGAATAATCAAGCCATTGTACTTATCCCACTTACTCTTGACCGATGGAAGCGATATTGCTACAATCATCCATGGTCTGCGTGTCATGGATGCATGTTTGGCTCCATGGATATCATCTCAATATTGCTGGCTAGACTTCGAGAAGAAGTGGGAAATGGCCAACTCTGCAGCTAGACAGACCCGCTGTGAGAAAATCTACTCAACAAATGCTGCTGTTTACTTGGAGTCTATGCTGCGCAATATAAAATGGCCTCAGCTCCGATCTTGCTGGGGATCTTCTCTTGAGTCGGCTTTTGCTTCACCATTAAGCAAGACACCTGATGGATTGGTGTGGTGGACAAATGTTCAATCTGTGAGAACGTCTGAAGCAGATGAAGTCAACTATTGGAAGTCGTTTGGTGTGACAGAATATAGAACAGATTGGCAAAATTATAAAACTCTTGGAATCATTGAAACATTTGGCATACAAAATGCTTTTGGTATTACTTATCCCATGACTCTCAAGTACACAAACGGGACATTTAATCTTGCAAGGCAGGCAAGTATGAAAATGTATTGGGGATTTGCCAGTGATCTTTGGGCTGTCACGAGTTCATCTACTTCGATGTACAGGTCTAGTTTAATTCGTCAAGACGACAAGTTTGCCTTTTCGAATCGTACGATGGAGTCGATCTTGGTAGAAAATGGAACTTTCAGTAATGCGGATCTGGATAACAGTGCGCTCAGTGCGTTCCGTAAAACCATCGGGCCCTTTGGATCCGTGGATCTAAAACGTGTGCCAGTGCCTCAGTCATTGATGACATTTGCTAATAATTACTTTGACATTTTATCTCAATTATGCGTGCAGTCTGCCGATTTCGCCAGAATTTACCTAAGCCCTTACAGTCTTCTTCGTATAGTATTTATGCCACCTCCTTGGTTTTGGTCAAATTCTACAGCACCAAGGACAGTTGGTGGAAACCTGTTGTGCAAAGAGTTACCTTCAACATCCGAGGGCGGTGGGTTGTTTGTTTTGACTGGCGCCTTCACCGGTTGTGCCAATACACTTGCTGAGGAAATGAGACTTCCCTCGTCGTTCCGCCATGCTGCCGCGATTGGTTCCAACTTCATTAAGACGAATGATACAGATGGAATATGCTCGACTATAACACAATTCAGTCAGTCATCATGTGTGGACAACCTCCTTCTACCGTCAATGCGTCTATTTCTCAACGAATCTCTCTTCGATCCAGCGTTGCTAATTAAACTCCAATTGATGGCAAGAATAGCCCAAACGGATATGCAAGCAATGTCAATAGAAATCAACCAATATGGCAAAACCATGAATAACACTATCATCATCATGAGACACCAAATATTTGATCCAGTATACCCAACTTTTCACTACGCTGCGTGGCTCCTAGCCATGGAATGGGCAACAAACAGTCGAGAAGTAATTTCAATTCAAGGAGACCTCGATGTGGCTAACATCATGACAACACATTACGATGACATCACTACTTTGGTGAACCCACTGGAACTCCCAGTAAATGTTGCCCACTACATTCGTTATGTCTGCCTTTACGTGACTGGCATTATAATGTGCGTGGCAACACTTGCTTCAATTTATCTTTTTATCAATAAAGGCCACGTCGAAGGGTGGAATCTCTTTGAAATAAATCGGGTGGTTGGTGTTGTTTGGATTGGCCGCACGTTTCTCTTCATCCGCAGTATGGCTGCCATTTGTTTACTCAGCACACAAGTTTTGTTGCTCGAGAATACAAATAACGTTTGGCACTTGGTTGACTCTACACAACTTCTGAATGAAAGCTCAGGCGATCGTGCGCTCATATTATTTAAGATGTTTCTTGCTGCGGGGGAAGTATCTTGGTTGGGATACGTTCTCAATGATATTCTAGTGGTTTTTACCGCTCAGTATACGACAGCGTATGTGATAAAGTGTACAACAATCGTTTGGGGTGCTGCAGCTCTACTGTCCATGTTATCGCCTCCTAGCCACAAAGCTACGGTGCAACGTGAGTGCAAATTTGTTCACGTAGATTTTCAGCTCGTGTGCACTAGCGGTAAGCTTAATATCGTTGAAAATCTTGAAAGACCAAAAATGTATAGGCACAATTTCTATCGGAAGTTTTGGACGACTTGTGTCCTTGGTTGCAATTTGCATCGGATCCATTATCGTGTGTTACATTTACGAACGTCTCCGCCGTCCAACACTTCCGCCATCGCATCAAACATCGTTCTTTTTATCGGCCTCTGCAAAGTATATGTTCCAGCGTGATTACTGGATGCACGACGAAGTAATAATCATTCCTTTTCATTATATTCACTTCAATATTTTTTATGACTAGGACTACTGCATTGACCCTTCCTCAGCTGCAATCAATGGAATTTTGTCCGTTCGATTTGCCAATACCATTTTTCTTTTTGACCTAAAAATCTGGCGGCTTTTTGTTCTCGAAGTACCAAAAGAAAAACAAGTGACACTTGAACAAACTGGGAAGCGCCATTTGCTCACGGCTATTCCACTTCCAAGCTAGAGGAAAAAAAGTTGTATCGTCATAATCGTGCTGGCGTGAAGAAATCATTTCCTTCTGTCTAACGTGTTGCATCTTGTGAAACACCAATAAGTTAGGAGCTACAATAGCTTGTAGTTTGATGCTGAAGGTTGCCAGCAGAGTAGTATTAGTACTAAACCCAGAATCGCACGCATTTGGTTTAGTGCTCTCAGCTGCCTTCGAAAACCAATAGAAGTTTCTATTGCTATCATGTTGTCCAGGGGTGATATTAGGACATTTTGAACCCCAGGGCTGATGGCTTCTTTTTAATGTTCACTGTTTTCGTGCCTTGTTAGATTGGGGTTAGTGTGATTGTGCCAAAAGAATATATTTGTCAGTCGTTAGAACAAATTCTCTGACTTTACGAGCAAATCGAGTTTTCTTTCGCATTTGGTCCAATGAAGTGTCGTCAATTTGCGTAACTCTTTAACTGTTTCGTGGGGACACTGCAGTGACGCCACAGACAACTTGTTGTATCGTGATATTTGTCTTGCGCAATGACCAATGAAGTGCACCTGTTTCTAGCCAAGATATTGTGACGACACTAAATGCCACCGAGCTTGTTGATGCTCACAAGGACATAGCACGGAGATCACCTCCAATCTTGCCACCAATTCGTGCCTGGTCCAAAAACTCGTTTAAGCTTCCTTCAACTTTATATATGACCAAAGGTGAAATTTGGATGGCTGCTCTTGGATGGATTTATCTCTTGATCTCACTTACGCTAAGCCTGTACTCTTTGATCTTGTTCGCCCCGTCAATGGCTAATGACTTATGGTGGGCCGATTTCAGTGTGTCAGGGACTCAGTCATATTTAATTGATATGTTCAACGACCAACTTCATTTAGCTGGAAACGCAAGCACTACATTTGATCTCACATCAAGTATGTACAATGTCTTCAAAGACTCTTCAAAGACTACGCCACACCAATCTCGATATCATCTTTGTATCCACGTGTTGTAGTTGATGCTTACAGTTACGATTTGCGCTCAGTCATTCGTGGCCTTTTCCGTTCGTCAGGGCCCTACCAAATCAACACACAGTACTCCTGGATTGATTTCAATCAAATTTGGGAAGTTGCACATACGGACAAGCGCCAGAAACGATGTTATGAACGCTACAAGGATAATGCTGCTATGTATTACGAGTCTATTTGCCGTCTCATCGATTGGAACACGTTCATCTCTGGTAATTTCGGCTACATGTTTAACAAAACAGTGGCCAGCGTTCTCCGCAAGACACCAGAGGGACAAAGATGGTTGTCGAATACACCTTACGCATTTTCATCAATGGACAGTGAAGTGGCGTATTGGCAGCAAGCAGGACTACGACTTTACGTGGTCCAATACTCCAACGCCGTATCATGGGGTGTATGCGAAACTCTGATGGTTCGGAATGCATTTGGTGCTACTCAAACGATATCGCTCAAGCGTATGCAGTTTTATCACCGTGGATACTTCTGGACGACAAATTGGATGTTTTGGGGTCCTTGGTCAGACTTCAGTGCTGCAAGCGCATCAGGGTATAGCCTTGTGCGAACTCCAACTTGCATATCGTGTATATCTTGCTCCTCGGGAAATACTAGCGCTTGCTCTCTGGATTTTGAAAGATTGCTGAATTCGCCAAACACACCAACATTCAATTTAATCCACGACCAAATTGGTCCTTTGAATTCGATCGATCTCTACTATGTCAGAGTACCTGCATCCCTTGGCAATTTGTATTCAATATTTCGGCAACTAGTTTCGCAGCTCGTTGTTTCTGATGATGACTTTGCCTCTCTATTGGCTAGAATATCAACGCTTCCTACCGATCCAGTACCATCATCATGGCAAGATTCATCATTTATGTACATGAGCGGCGATCCAACGTGTCTAATCCGTCAGCCCACTCCATTTGTCCAGTCCTTCTTCTCATTCTTTGTCTCATGCACTAAAGAAGAACGACACGAGTTGATACTGAAACCACTCAATGTGCTCTTTGCACTTTGGTTAACAAGCTCAAATCTCAAACCTTCGGTTGTTTGTGAACTTTGTCCAAAATCGAAGAACTTATGCTTAGCATCACTTTCCCCGGCCATGTTGGCAATTGGTAAACTCAGTAAAGCTTATCCAGCAACTAGTCCTCGGTTTGATGCTTTAATTAATTCAACGTACAAGGAGATTGTACAGCTCGGTGTGAGTACACTTCAGTTTGCTGTAAACGTTACAGACAATTCTGGCTTGCTTTTGCGACAAAATCTTTTGGGCGATCCATTTCGGTGGGATTTCTTTGGCTGGTTGTATTTGTACGAATGGGCTGAAGGCTCACGTGAAGTGGTTTCGTTTGAAGGCGACGCAAATATTATTCCGCCTCTCTCTGACGTTTATGAGCCTTTTGTCAATTTAGCAGATCCGCTGGAAGTGACTAAAAGTGCATGCCAATATCTATGGATGATATCTGTTCTGGCTAGCTCTGTCATGGTATTTGTGGGCATTGTCGTCAGTAGTTATATTGTTGTCGACTGTGGACGTTTTGTCGGCCGCAACTTACTCTACTTCAATCGAATTGTTGGAGCAGTGTGGCTTGGTCGCCCCTCCTTTTGCTTCGAGGAATTACTGCGATTATCCTTCTGAGCACGACACCTCTTAAATTGCAAACTGTGAATGGACTATCTCATTTCGCACCTAACTCCCGCACTCTATTTGAGTCCATGTCACTTTCTAGTGAGGCGATGTGGATTTCCTACGTAATCCACGACTTGCTGCTCTTGCTTACAAGGCATAGGGTACCATTTTTCGCTCCAGTGAGCGGTTGGATAGGCTGGATCGCCTTGGTCATGATTGACGTGGCTATATCTCAGAATCGGACTGTCTCCAATTTGAACCGAGAGTGTGTCATTGATTTTGCTCTATCTCAAATTGAGTGCAATAGTGGGGAAGTATCAATTGGGAGTCTAAATCATGTTGTTAACTTAGTCATTGTCCAAGGGGTATGTATTCTTCTTTCATACATCATATTGCAAGTGTGGCCACGCTTCAACAAGAGGCAGTCGACGAATGGAAATTTACTATTTTCTGGTACAGCTGCTTTATTTCTACAGAAAGAAATATTACCCAGCGGTGCATGGCTGATGGATAGACCTTCCTGTGTCATGTGTGGCCTTATTCCCATGAAAAATTTTGTTTTCGACATCAAACTGTGGTTACTTGTGCCTGATACCTCGATTAAACATAGCAAAATTAAGTGGAATATCAAAGTCTTCAATTCTCCAAACTTTGAACAGGCCATAGAAAAAGTCGGCCCGAATTGTGAAACTCAAACATACCAAACAGTTGTAGAAACTCGTCAAATGCGGTCCAAGCATCGACTTGTTACTTTTTTGGCGGCTTGCTGTACATGTGTGCATCGTTATTCGGAAGTATTTCGTTTTTTGCCATCACAGCTAGCAATATGTCCAACGACTTTTGGTGGGCCAACTACAATGCGTCAAGAGAGCACGTATTCATGGCCAGATTATTCAACGATCAGCTCATTTTTCGACCTCATGGTGGTGAAATCTTGATCGACGACGATAAATACATCGATGGCAAGGACTACAGCATTAAAAGTTCCATCAGTGCAAAGTTTATGCCACTGTATGTTTCTCAAGTACTGACAACTGATGCTACGGATTTAATTACCGCGATTCGTGGTCTTCGGAATATGGATGCATGCTTATCACCTTGGATATCGGTGCAATATTGCTGGCTTGATTTTAATAAAACGTGGGAAATGGCCAATTCGATCGTTCGTCAAGCTCGATGTGCTAAGAGATATACGACCAATGCTGCGGTGCACTTAGAGTCACTTCTGCGGAATGTCAATTGGCAACAACTGAGATCGTGCTGTGGTGCGTCATTGAACGCAGCATTTGCCATACCACTGACTAAACTACCAAATGGTGCAAAGTGGTGGGAATTAGTTCAGGCTGTGACTACATCTGATGCTGAAGAAAGTGAATATTGACAGTCGTTTGGAGCAACAGCGTACACGACTGACTGGCAAAACTACAAATTTATTAGTATAATTGACACTTTCAATATTGAAAACGCTTTTGGATTTGCATACCCGTTGACAATCAAGCGCACTAATGGAACTATCTCATTTGATACTCAGACAAGTATGAAGATGTATTGGGGACTTGCTAGCGATCTCTGGGCAATCAGCAACCCGTCAACACCTCTCTACAATTGTACTCTGATTCGCCGAGATGCAAAATTTGCCTTTCAGAATGTATCCATTGAAGAAATATTGAAACAAAATGGAACTATCACTGACTCAGCCAGTACCAATGCCTACAGTGTATTTCGTCAATCAATTGGACCATTTGGATCGGTGGACTTGAGGCGAATTCCTGCGCCAAAGTCGCTCGTTAAATTTGCCCTTCAACTGCGCGACTCTCTTGCTACATTGTGCGTCAAATCAGCAGACTTTTGCAAAAAGTATACTAGCCTACCCCTTGCGCCTTGGTTTAATTACTTGCCACCGTCGTGGTCGCGATCCAAGACACCGTTTTTAGTAGGGGGAAATCTTCTCTGCAATGACGTCACACCTTCTCCATTTGAGAGTGGAGTGCGCTTCCTTACTGGAGCAATGGCTGCGTGTGGCTCTCCGCTGAATGAACAAGTTATGCTAGATTTCATGACCAGTCTTCCGATCACAAGACTTGCTGCTGCACTTGGTGCCGGGTTAGTCCGAGAGAATTTGACTCATCAAGAAATTGACACGATATGCCCGACAATGATCCTCGACAATGCTTCTTGTGCAAAGAGTCTCATTTTCCCCACTGTTCACCTTCTTCTCAACATATCACTCATAGCAGACTCAAATTTCGTGCCAACACTTCAACGTTTAGCCAAAACTGCTCAGTATGACATGAATAATTTAGAAATTGAAGTTGCTCAATACGGAAAAGATCCAAACTGCAATATTATGTTCTTGCGACATAAATTTTTTGATCCAACGTATCCTTCATTTCACTTCATGGCTTGGATATTGGCATTTGACTGGGCTTCTGCCCTTCGTGAAGTTATTTCGTTCCAAGGAGACATCGGCTCTAATACTGTCATGTCATCTCCAAACTACAATGTCGATAGTTTGGTCAACCCGTTGGAAATTCCGGTCAACGTTACACGCTATACCCGGTACGTTTGTCTATACGTGACTTGCATTGTTATTTGCGTCGCAACCCTCGTAACAATCTACTTGATTTTTAACAAGGGGCAAGTTGAAGGGTCCAACCTCTATTTCATCAACCGTGTGACGGGCATAATCTGGATTGGTCGACCATTTCTCTTTATTCGCAGTATCGTGGCGGTTTGCCTTCTTAGTACACAAGTGTTGACGCTCGAGAATATCAATGATGTGTGGAAAATTACTGCAGCCTCCAATGTAGTCAATGAAGCCCCTCTTGACCGTGGGGTCCGTGTTTTCAAGACATTTCTTGCAGCTGGCGAGGCCTGTTGGCTTGGATACGTCGTGTCGGATATTTTCACAGTCCTGACAGCTCAGTACACTTCAGAGTACGCTATGAAGTCTAATGTCATTGTTTGGGGCATTGCTGCTCTTCTATCGTGGACAGTTCCAGTGACCCACACGGGTACTTTGGACCGAACTTGCGATTTTGCCCAAGTAGACTTTCAACTCGTTTGCTCGAGCGGTATATTCCCCTCTGCTGTGTTTTATGACTTTTGAATACCTAGATACGATCGCAATCGGAGACTCAAGGCGGTTTATGTGTCTTGTGGGGATTTGCCTCGGCTCGACCTTTGCGTGCTATGCTTTTGAGCGTATACGTGATCCCAAGCGACCACCTCCAAGACACAATTCGCTCCTCTTGGCATCCTCAGCGAAGTTTATGTTTGCATCTTCGCGTTGGATTCACCACAATGTACCAAATCACATGTATATTGCCGAACCGTCATACTGTCTGTAGGTGTACTATCTTGACCAAGCGTCTGCAGTCATTAATGGTCTTTTATCCTTACGGATTGGCAACGTTTTCTACGTCTTGGATGTGAAAATATGGAGACTCCTTGTGATCGATAACCCATCTTAAGAGAGACGACGGCTCGAAAACAGTCATCAAGTTCATTTGCTCTCTGCAATCCCGCTTGCCAATTCATTTCCCTCAAATTAATCAAGTGACCATGACTGACTGCACTTCATGAATTAGTAGGCATTATTCAGAGGTGAAACTAGATGCATTAAGGGAAAATTCTCTAGAGAACAAGAACATGAGCCATAAATATGATACATTGATAGACTATTTGATCGCACTCCACGTCTGTGCAGTTGCTGCTTTCTACCCACTGGCATCTTCAGCAATTTAATCTCTCATCAGGAATGCCAGAGATGTCCGTCGCCGGTATTGTCAGCGACGTATGCGAAGACCTTAACAAAGTCAACACGAAACTTATCATCATCAGGAATACTACTCAGACCTCAGTTTCAGGATCACAGAGGCTTTTACTTCCTAGTGTGCAATTACAGGCAAAACTAATATTGCAAGTGATCTAATCAACAATGCGTACACTGACTCTCCTTCGTATCGAAAGAACGCAATTTCCCTCATGTGGCTCTATTTTCTCTTTGACACGTTTGAGTTGTAGTTCGAATCACGAGAACAACCTCGGACATGATGGATAAGCTCGACATCTCCCACAGAAACTACCAGCCACCCACAACATCGCTAGCTAGTTCACGCATGCGAAAACTATAAATGTTGTTCACGCGAAACGTCCTCATCATGTTGACGGAGTGCCCTGTTTTGCGATACTAGGATTCCGCAATCCTGACCGACCCTCAGTTTTGAATCCACGAAGCAGTTGCAATAAGGTGAGACGGTAGTATGCTGATAGAACGCAGATTTGCTCGTAATCGACGGTTTACTTGACAAAATTCCAAGAAGAGTTTCGAGGCTTTCCCACACTATCGACGTTCCACCTGCCGTTTAGTCCCTTGGTCTAAAGCTCATGGTCTCGCCTGTAAATCTTTGTTTATTACAAATGCATGCATATGTCCTTAAATCACATTTTTGAGATGATGACACTGAGGAATCCTTGGTAGCTTTTCCTCGGCCTGGTTGACATTGACGCTTTTCCATGCACTCCGCGCTTAATCTCTGCACTGTTCGTTTACCTCGGTGGCTTCTTTTCCAATCGCAAGTGTGGACAATGCATTATTTTTCAGTGGACCGACTCAGTCTATCGTGATCCCTTGGAATCAGCTTGGAGTAAACTTACAGTAGTGTCAGTAGTGTAGTGACTCACTACAGTACTGTAAGTGCTGTTCGCAATCCATCTGGTCAAAGAATGATATCGTCCACGTAGTTGGTACAATTGCAATCGGAATTTCATACGAATTGGCACAGCCCAGCTCCTACAGTAGAACGTTGTCAAATGAGCAGAGTGGCCTCTCGATCATACTTTGGATCGCCCAAAGCACGAAATACTCTGCAGTTCGCGGGATTGTGTTCCAAGTGGAATGGATCCTTCTGGTTCAGATTTGATTGTCTTGGGAAGCTTGGAGTCTTTTTGAGTGGGCTGATCACAGAGTTGTACGGTGACTTTTAGTGCCAAGAAACTTGTCCTGGGCATGTGCCGTCGAGCAACTTTGTCGCCTTTCCAATGCACGCCATCTCGCTTCACTTTGCAATTTTCTTCGCCAAGCAAACACGATGAAGGCTGCTGCTATCGTTGCTTTCGTCGCTGCTGTCGTGCCACTCACCCTAGCCCAAGTTGGCGCGTACGGTCAATGCGGTGGGAATAACTACTCTGGCTCGACGACGTGCATCCAAGGTTTTGAATGCCACGCCTACTCGGAATGGTACTCACAGTGCGTTCCAAGCACTGGATCGCCATCCACGGCGCCTCCAACAACGGCCAAACCCACGCAAGCTCCAACAACGACCATAGCGACTAGTGCTCCAAAAACGACCAAGGCCACTCCTGTTCCAACCACGTCGTCTTCCCCTGTGACATCGACACCAACTACGTCTTCGCCACCAGTGTCAACGCCAGGGTCGAATCCAAAGCTGCCCACGAGCTTCCATTGGACGTCGACAGGCCCGCTCATTTCGGCCAAGAACGACGGCCGTGACATCAAGGGTATTAAAGATCCAACGGTTGTCCAAATCAACGGCACATACCACGTCTTTGCCAGCACGGCATCTGAAGCTGGCTACAACCTCGTCTACTTGAAATTCCAAGACCCTGCCATGGCCCAACAAGCTGATTTCTTCTACTTGAATCAAGCTCCACTTGGCTACGGCTATCGTGCCGCCCCTGAAGTCTTTTACTTTGCCCCGCAGAAGCTCTGGTACCTCATCTTCCAAGACGGCAACGCCGCCTACTCGACCAACCCTGACATCAACAACCCAGCAGGATGGACCGCCCCCAAGGAATTCTACAACGGAACGCCAAAGATCATCCAGGACAACATTGGTGGCGGCTACTGGGTCGACATGTTTGTCATTTGTGATAGTGCCAAGTGCTACCTCTTCTCGTCGGATGACAATGGCCACTTGTACCAATCGTCCACGTCGATTGAAAACTTTCCCAATGGCATGAGCGATCCGATCATCTTGCTCCAAGACACTGCGAATAAATTCGCCTTGTACGAAGCGTCAGCCATCTACACGATCGGCACAAACCAATATTTGATGCTCGTCGAAGCGATTGGATCGGACGGCAACCGATATTTCCGATCGTGGACAGCATCGAGCATTGCTGGCCCTTGGAAAGCCCTCGCGGACACGGAAGCCAACCCATTTGCCCGTTCCAATAACGTGGCTTTCCCTGGCGGAGCTTGGACCAAGAGTATCAGCCATGGTGAACTTGTACGCACGCAACCAGACCAAACCATCTTCTTGGACTTGTGCAAACCCATCCGCTTCCTCTACCAAGGTGTTGACCCCAACTCGAATGCCGACTACAATGCTCTTCCATGGCAACTTGGTCTGCTCACCCAAGTTGGAGCCCCAACCTGCTAAGCTCACCAAATTTGTCGAAACGCGTCGTCCAATGTCCACCAATTTGTCCGCATTGTAAGTTGGAAACGATGTAATTCCAACTTATTTTTGTCCAAGATGGCGACTTCAACTGACGCAGGTGTCGTAGCTTTGAGCAGACAGAGACAGCGCAAAGCGGTGGGGAAGGATTTGGGAGTTCCAGGTCATATACATTAAATAGCGAGGCATTGATCCACAGCTTCGAGGAGTATTGGGCTCATGTAGAAACCAACGACAACAGAGCATAACGTGATGAGAAAAATGACA
The DNA here is from genome assembly GCA_019828595.1 of Aphanomyces cochlioides. Taxonomy (NCBI): domain Eukaryota; phylum Oomycota; class Saprolegniomycetes; order Saprolegniales; family Verrucalvaceae; genus Aphanomyces; species Aphanomyces cochlioides. The sequence continues at coordinate 211,975 of JAHQRK010000031.1, read as the reverse complement.
CCAAAGGCTTGCCAGAACGTCCACAAATCATGACGAAGACGGATCACTTGTTGAGGACGATCTGGGGCCACTTGCCTGCAACAGATTGGACAAATGGGGCGATGGTTGAGCCAGTCGTCCATGCAAGTGCGATGAAAAGTATGTCCGCAAATCAAAGTCTGTGTGGCATTAGTGTCATCGTCGTCATCATCAGGCAGCTTTTCCCAGCAAATCACGCATTCGTTGTCGTGATCCAATGCATCAGAAGTGTCCACTGCGGACGCTGAATGGCGACTGGATTCTGAATTCTCGACGGTGTTGGTAATGTCGTTCGAACCTCGATGAACTTGTAAAAAGGATTCGACAGCGTCGAAGACTTGCTTCATACACCAAGCCAAGAGAGGATTGTGCAATTCTGCAACATGCCGACGATCACACAGCCAGTGAAGGCGTAGCAACGCGGAAACTATCGCTTCAAACGCCGCTTGTCGTTCCAGGATAAGGCTAGCTTTGTCGGCTGCAAACCACTGCTTTTTTGGAAAGGGCAGTTGTAAAACGAGCTCTAGCATCCAAGAAAGATGCATGAGCCGAGGATTGTCTTTGATAACATGCTGGGCATGAATAAGAGCGAAGTGGAATGTCTGGAATTCCGAATAGCGCTTTTGGATCAACCAAGTCCGCTGGCGATAAAGATCTCGAGTAAATGTGTACAAAATGGTCGTTTCCGAAGCCGCCGGTGGATTCTTCTTGGTATGTTTGGGGAAGAGACACGGCGTATGATCGAGATGACAGCACGTTAGGTCGTCAATCGGGATGCTCTTGTGGTTCGCGACAAATGTATTGAGAATGGTTGAAAACATCGCAAGCGTCGAGTCGGTCGTTGTGAGATCATCACTGCTTTCCCAAACGACCATTCGGACATGCAGGAGGAAAATCAGGAGTCTTCCAAAGACGTCTTGAGGGTTCGAATCTGCATCAGGGGCAAATGGAATATCCACGAGGCATTGCAAAAGCCAGTCGACTGTCGGATGGAGTGCTCGCGTCGCACGAAAGGCGCTGAGATTCTCGCGAAAGACACGCATCTCGACGTCCGTCTTGCGCACGACCCACGTCTCTCCCGTGACTGGACACGTCACAGTCTTGGCGTTTCCCGTGCTTTCTTTGGCCTCCATGGAATTTTGTCTCCTTCGCACTCCGTACTCCACGCGAGGTTTGTCAATGAGATCAGAGAAAAGACGACGCAGAACTCGAAAATATCATTTCTCTATCGAAAGTGTCATATAAAATATCATTTCATAAAATGATATTTCTAAGTTTGATACTTTTTAATCGATGCGATAGGAAATTGTAAAATGAAAACGGCTGTTGTGAGTTTTAGCTTGACTTCTTTGATCCTGCGCTGTCAAACACAAAGGCGCCGCAGCGGAACTCAATGGTTTCAAACAGTTAGATAGGTTCTACTGCAATGGTTGAATTCGAGATGTAATCTAGCAGTTGTTGACGGCCGTCATGGGAAATTGGTAAAGCCGATGTCGAATCTCGATGGAAAGTGCTGAAGGAGGAACAATCATCGAGTCTATAGTAGAGAGGCATAAATCTTGATCCTAAAGATCGTGAACATTGTTTATATTTCGGCTTACCTCAATGAGAGCAATGAGTTGATCGAAAACACTCAAATTCATGGCAACAGTCATTCAAATGATGAAACAAAGTTGAGAGAAGCCTCATTCTTGCATCCCATCGCAATCAAACATGACGACCGTCGCTCTTCTCTCGATGTTGGATGTCCTTCCTGCTGTGGTGTCGAGCGACCTCTCTCCGTACATCGAACCCATGGTCAAGTGCGCTCAAGTAGGCGCAGTGAGCGGCTTCGTGCCCAAGCCAATTGGTACTTACCCGAAACAATTGCAATGCTATGCAAGATTGATGCATGCAAGGACGTTTTCAACTCGCTTTACACGATTTCATCAATGATGACCAACGAGTCAGCCCGCAAGCGTTGTGGACACTTTAATCAAATACATACAAATCAAACTGTCCTTGTCGTTCGTGGTGATGTACTCAATACAGCAGCTTGGAATCTGGCGGCAATTCAACCCAACACGACAATGTGTCCCATAAAAGATTCAAATGGAATAAGCTCTTACATGCACTAGTTCAAGGCAACCGCGGTGAGAAATCTGACCCCCTGTCGTTCATTGCTATCGGTTTAGCTGCATGCTATAGTCTTGAGTGATCGCAGAGGTCTGTCGGGTCGACAATAACGTAAAGCTTCAATTTATGACAAATCTAGCCGATGCGCCACCATTGAAATCGCATACCTCATCTTCAAGACGTGTGTTCGGAATTCTGAAAATTGTGGCGCAACGACAGGACACATCTCTATAAACTGCTCTATGTTTTATATTGTTTTGGAGAATATTGGTTTGTACAGAATGCTTTATCTCCTTGAAGATGAGCGCTTCAATTTAAGACAAAGGGATCACACTTCGAAAATGTATGAGAAAATAATATGCATATCTTTTGGAAAAAGAAAATATTCATTATGAGGAGAAAATATATTAATTTTAATAAGGTATTGATGTTAGCAGTATGCGAAAAATATCTCCAGATCAAATTACTACCGTAGCCATTTTGAAAGCAAGTCGCAAGGTGTTGAGAGAGCAAGACAAGAAGTTAAATCGCAAGCCAGGTAAGTCGTAGAGTATTATGATGAATGCACCTTGTCAAAACATCGGCTTGGGATTGGTTTGTTATTTCAGCTCTGCTTTGGGCAGATGAGAGCATTTAAATCACAACACACGCATCATGAAAATACAACATCTCATTCAATTGACTGATGGAAAAATGCTACAAACTTGATGATACATTTGAAGGGAGATCGCGATTACAGGGGTGTGAGGTGGTGATGGTTCTTGCTCCATTCTTTGCGCAAATTGAAAAGTGCGCGAGAACACTCCAAAGATTTTAAAGTGCAATACTTCAACAGCTTGTTCAAAATATAATGAAAGCATGATGAAACATTTTGAGAGCAACTCGAAATATACTACCCGCGAGGCGAAATATAATGGGCATTTACGAATTATAATGGATAAATTAAACCTCCAAACGAAATTGAATGGGCGTTGACGAAATATATCGGGCACAAGATGAATCAAAAGATAATGCGGCGAATTATACCAGATTTTTTCTGGAATTAACTGAAAAAAGGTGTAGTACTACGTAGTATTTTGCAATTTTATCTTGACAAGTTCACCCGATCAGTCGATCGCATTCACAGGAATCCAAGCTTAGCGAGCGTCTTTCACGTAGCAAGGTACTCTCAATATAAAGACGTTACAATGCAAGGATGCTGACATCATTCGGCCTAAAAACTTCAAAATTTTGTCGTCCATCTTGCCTCGGTTGCTTTGAATTTTGTGTATCTCAAAACACACACTACCTCCACTGCTGGGCAATATATATGCTCAAGTAATTCGCTGCAAGTAATGACGCCAACAGTCATCATCATCGTCAAGGAAGTTGGTCATCATTTGTGACTTGGCCGATACAGAAACGACCAATGAAATGCCAGATAAAATTTATACGATTTTGATTGGCCTACTTTTGTGTTATAAATGGCCAATGAAACGTCGAAATTGAGATCCACCAGCTTTTTTTCCAGGAATACCACCCAGCACCTTTGGTTATGACAACACGTTGCATGTGTCGTAACTTATTGACAGAACATCTAAGCCAAGCAAAATGACTATCCCAAGGTGAATGCCTTCAAACCAGTTCGAAACAAATCGAACTTTAAGACTGCACCTGATTTACATTGTTTGAACTTTTGGATAAACATATATGCGGTCGAATGTAGCAAGGGTTGCTTTGACGAAACAAATATCGCTGGACAACGACATAACTTGTTAAAACAATGCCTCGTAATCTACATGCACAGGGTAAGGACAGAAGCCATAACGACAGCAGCGCCGGGGACAATCGTGGGGATCGAAGACGAGGCGGGGTGGGAACCGTCGCACTTGAAGTTCTTGCGAGAGGATTCGTCGGTGTATTCGCACAGGAGGTTGGCGAGAGTATCGAACGCCTTCTTGCAGTCGTCGATCTTGCACAGCTTTGCAATCGCATCGGCAGAGGCTCCCGGATTCGTAATGATAGTGCCAGCTTGGCCATTTTGCGTGCATTTTGACAGGGCTTGCAAGGCTGGGTTCCAATCATCGATCGTGCACTTTGCGCCTTGGATTGATATCGTGGCAACAGCGAGAGAAACGAGGATGGCGGCAGTCTTCATCTTGGTGGTTGAGTGGAAATGGGTAAATGACTCTCCAAGCAACCCAAATGTCAAAACAGAGAATCTCCAGGTCAACTGTTGTAAGTAATTCTGGATGAAATTTGTTTTGGAATAAGCCATGGGGGATAAGCATTTACGGTTACAAGTAGATAAACCATCCAAGAAGTCGAAGATCGGTAGTTAAACCGCGCGAGTCTCTGCATCCCAAGGGAGGCGCAGATGGCTTCAAATGGAAGATCTGGCCAACACGAGGCGTTATATACAATTTTACTCACGCAGCTCTGACGAAAGTTGCTGACAATTTGAGATTGAAATTCGCCACTCGAAGTCCCCTTCATTGCTACCTCAGGCAGTACTCGGGGTCTTTTACAGGTCACGTGAGGGAATGTCTTGTTTGAACTTGGAAATTCGCTCCAATGCCGCATCATAATGTGCTGAGGATCATGAAACAAACGACAAAACAATAGAGCGACAGGATGATAGAGCAGACAACGTTGGCGTGACCCTTGGACGAATCTATCCCACGAAGGATGGACAAACATGTTCGTGGGGTGTGGGTTTTCGTCTACTTTATCCACAATAAATATGATATTTCGAAATCTTCTCACTGTTGAATTCAGGACAATTCTGTATCAAGCATTGATGCCAATGTCGTGCGCGAATCTTGGCCATGGAATAAGCGTTATGAGTATGGTCAAGGCTGCCGTTTTATTTATTTGGTCCTTGATTGGTCCAGTGCGGCAGTCGTCGCTGGAACTCGACTTGGTGTTGAATTCAAGGTGGTTCAAACTAAACAAGATCCACCATAACGTAAAGCTTCAATTTAAGACAAATGCTTCAGTTTATGACGTATGGATTATAGCCAATGACAATGCGTAAATTCTCAAGGCAAAATCCTCTATCACTATATACCTGCCTTTTTTAATATATCCATTTGTAAGGACCATTGGAGACCACCCATGGTGCCTGAATGCAAACCACACGGCCGCTATTCCAGGGAAGAGCTTCTTAAGGCTGTTGAGCTTGTGCTTACTGGGAATCCTGGTGTTGAAGTCGCCGAAGCCACGAAAATCCCGTATGACACACTAATGCGTAAGGTCCGTGAAGCACGCAGTGGAGCCATAAAGGAGCCCAAACGAAGGGGGCCTAAAACTTTCCTCCCTCCTAGCTGCGAAGCAGACTTAGTTGCTTGGATTTGCTCCATGCAAATGGATGGGTATCCTACCGACCGTGCCAGTATGTTAATGATTGCCAACCAAATCGCCCGTCGGCTTGACTCGAAGGTAACCTTACAAGGTGGCTGGTACCACCGATTTATATCACGCCATCCTCAACTCACCTCCCGAACTGCTCAAGTAATTTCTCGTGCTCGAAATTGTGTGTCTCTAGACGAAGTGAACTTGATGCACGCCTCTCTCACCAAGGCACTTGAAGATCATGATTTTACTGCCAATCGTATATTCAACATGGATGAAACGTCGTTCACATCACGACGAAAATAAAAAAAGTCGTAAAAAAAGGATCTCGCAACGTTTGGACAAAAATTTTGGCGACGAATTTCCATCTCTCAGTGGTTGAATGTGGTTGTGCCGATGGCAAAATGTTGCCTCCTCTGTTTCTTTTCCCAGGCGAGAGAATTGACCGCAGTGTTGGTAGCTGCAGCACTATTCCCGGAGCAGCATTTTCCACCTCACCAAAGGGATTTATGAATGAGCAACTGTTTGAAAACTGGCTCAGATTTTGTCCGCGTGTGTCGACGACGAGATACAGTATCCTGTTTTACTTGTATTTGATGGTCTATCGTCTAACTACTCCGATGACATAGTTTCTCTATGCGTTGATCTTGGAATTGTCTTGTTTTGTTTGCCTGTAAACGCTACCCACTTGTTCCAGCCGCTCGATATCTGTGTCTTCAGCGCTTTCAAAAGAGCAATAAGACATGGCATCTATGAAGAAATGATCAATGGCGGTACTATTTATTGAGATTGGACGTTAAGCTTATTGATGTCGTAGTTAGTGGAAGTTTGAACTGTATTGGGAAAGATAAAGCATTGAAAATTGCGTCGAGCGCCTGGACCATGAAGATGAAGCCATCGAATATGATCTCTGGATTTAAAACCTCCGGTATTTTGCCTTTAAACTATGATCGAATGGTGGAAAGATTTAAACTATTTCACGACGGTGGCGTTCCATCCTCCTACTTAGAAGCTGAATGGATAAAGAGGCGAGATGAAATTCGCCAAGATATTCTATGTCTACCAACAGCGACGAAGAAGCGCGCACCCGCAAAGCCGAAAACCATTGATGTCGCGGGACGAGTACTGACCATGTCGTTGCTTCAGGAGATTGACGAGACAAAGCAACAGCGCGCACTGGCACATGAAGAAGCAAAAAAATGCGCAGCACACGCGAGAAAAAGAGAAAGCGAAAGCCACAGCCTCAAATGGAGTCGTCGATGCAACCACCAGAAAGCACCACCGAGACAGCAACGCACGAAACAACTCAAGTCTTCGTCATCTAGATAGAGTATGTTAACCCAGTCGTTCTTTGATAGAACTTGTTCAAAATATAATGAAAGCATGATGAAACATTTTGAGAGCAACTCGAAATATACTACCCGCGAGGCGAAATATAATGGGCATTTACGAATTATAATGGATAAATTAAACCTCCAAACGAAATTGAATGGGCGTTGACGAAATATATCGGGCACAAGATGAATCAAAAGATAATGCGGCGAATTATACCAGATTTTTTCTGGAATTAACTGAAAAAAGGTGTATTAGTACTACATAGTATATAAATTGACAGAGTTTTCTGCTTGGTTTATTGAATTTTGCAGTAACTTGGAAAATTTATACTATTACATCCACATGGACAATTTGACATGCGAGGTGGGATTGCAACAGCGGTCGTTGGCCTTGCATCTGCGGGATGCATTTATGACACGCTCCCGCCTATTGTTGCAACAATCCTCCTAACCAACGCATCTCTTTGTTCCACGGGACAAGAAAGGTGCTTTGTGAATCGGTCTTGTGCCGAGGTTCAAGGCAACATGTTCCAAGCATTTGGGGACTTTAGCCGCTACCGAAGTCAGTAAGTGCCGATCTTATCTTTTCGCTAATTATTTCACTTGCCTGTAGAGCTTTAACATTAACAGGTCGTAATGAGCCGGTAGACTGGTCCATGTTTGTCTTACCTCAAAGTGTCAATCAATTGTATGTACATGTTTGATCAACCTGCGATTCATTCATGTCATCATTGCAGGACGTTCACCAAGTTCCAACAAATAGTCCTCCCGCCCAAGTTTCAGTGGCCACAAAACTTATCCTCCTCCAAGGAAGATATTCAAGCCACAATGACGATAGGCGGGGGAACATTTCGTTGGATGGACCAAGAAGTGATTCAATCCCAATACTACACGACTGCTTCCGATATTTATTCGTTTGGTACATTTATTATAGTTGCTATTGTCGTCTGAGTTTTAGCGGTCGTACGGGGAGCTAGTGGGGGGAGTTGTGTCTCCTTCTGCGACAAGAGGGAAGGAGACGGGGGGTCGTTGTTGTCGTGAGGGGTTGTTTTGGCGAGCCGTCTTGGCCGCTAGTGCCGAAAACACCCGATGAGCCAGGCATTGTATAAAGTGAAAAGGGGATGTGTGGACCGGTTGCCCGCGGTCTGACCACAGCGTCGCTTGGTCTGGTAAGGGCGATTCGGGAAGGGTGCTGAGTGGATCGAAACGACTCAGCGGGCTCTGGTTTTCGCAGACCAGAAGCTCGGATGCTCTCTTGGCTTAAGTTGACTCGCTCGCTCAAAGATATGGCCTCACGGAGAGGTTTGGGCCATTCACAGTGAAAACGGAAGTCTATTATCTTCTCAAAGCTACAATCGCGCACAAAAAACACTTCGTTTCGAGCAACTGACTGCAACTGACTGCGGCAAAAGTGTCGTCGGCACTTTCTCATGGGCTCACACTAATTGCACACGGTCTTCGACAATGCTCAGCCCGTATCCGGAAGCAACGGCTTTATCCGGCATAGAGCGTGCAGGTATCGAACCCTGTACCACCGTAGTGATACCGAGTGAGCTATCCCCCTTTTCGCTATTGCAACCACAATTGGTAAACCAGGAACGTGGTAAAGTGTAAGTGGTAAAGTGCCCGTGGGATCGATCTCTGGACTCCTTGATCATAAGCCAGGCGCTCACCCGTTCGAGCTGGGTGCACTTTTCAATAGAAAATGTGTGATGTACATGCCAATTTGTTCACCAAAAGACCAGGAGTTCTTGATTCCGTGGCATGCCATTTAAAGGGACCCAAAGCTAGATCACACTATTATCGGGTCTCATGATTCATCTAGGAGTTTTGCTGTCTGAATTTAGCACCCACCAACTCCCTTACCAAGATATGAAAAACCCGTTGAATGGGCTGCCGATGGGTGACACGACCATTATGGTCAAGGTGGTCTCAGGCGAGCTCCGTCCGTTATTTCCAGAAGATTGCCCACGTTGGATAAATGATTTGGCCAAGGATTGCTTGGCACTGGATCCTGAGAAACGCCCTACTGCAGCCCAAGTATCCCACCTCATCAATTTGGAGCTCCAAAGGCTTTCAATGTCTGGCTATCTGTGCTAGTGCTATTCACACCGAAGCTTGCCTTTAAACCGAGACGAAGAAAATTGTGGTAATAGATTTGTAGCGCTTTCTTCCCCAAATCACCGATTAAACTCACGTGTTCAGTGTGCTCCCATTGAATCCTGAGACTTCGACCAAAGTCCAGCAAGATTGTCGAGTTTGTCCTCTACGACTTAATTTGCATGAGTAAATCACACCCGCTGGAAAGCAACTCAGACTCAATTATCGTTTGCAAACTGTCTGGTGAGTAAGCGAGCTATCGAAAGGAAATAGACAGAATCATCTGAAGCTGAGTGTCTAGCTTGATCGTCGACGTCGTGCCTTTGCAGGTGCACTTATGGAGCTCTCCAAATGCTTTTTGCATTGCAGTCTGGGTGCATTTGAGACTTAGTTTCGCGTGGAGTGGTGTCGGCAACACATCCCTGTGTGAAAGATTTCTCGACATGAAGACAACATGGTATTAAAAGCTGCGATAACAGCTCACTATCGCCACAAGCCAAGTCAATGTGAGCAGATCGATTTGCGCCTTGGCCGTTAGACAATGAGTATCGAGCAATACCCTTTGAAAATTCGGTCAGCGAAGACGAAGAAATCAACTTGGTCCGTCAGTTCAAGTACCAAAGTGCAATGTCGGGATCGAACGTGTGCGGTATAGAGTGAAAAGTACGCCATTGGTATTACCAGGCTGTCTTGGCTTTCAAACAAAACCGAGATATTTCTTCAAACTGTACCAGGTCTACGGTGGAGCCATCAGTGTCAAACGGCAAAGAGGTTGAAATCATTTTTCCTGAAACTTTGCTATTGATCTGAAAGCATATTCCAAGACTATTGATCCATTTTACGACAAAAACCATCACCGCTGGCTTCAAAATTTGGCGGACGTCATGACGATCCCAAACCAAGCAACACTGCAAAATTGTTTGCTCGATAAATATCCAACCTCTTATCTCTTAGTCCGTCGAGTCGGCAGGCGACACAGCTGCAGTTTTCCAATGCACATCGTGGCGAAAAACGATGGCCATGAAACATTTTTCCTCTTTTTTGCTCTCGAAGCCGAGCTCCGCCTCTGGGTTCACATTGACTTGTTTGGGTTATTGATTTGAGCAATGAGCTGCTATCGTGCTGTTGGTAATGTCAAATGGCAATTGTCAGAATTTTAATTCAATTAGCCATGGAGTTTCGAAGATATTCTGGCATGAAGTCTGTCGTCTCATTGAGATTGTTCGTGTGCTCGTTATATGCCTGTTCTACAAAAGTTTCAGCCCAAATTACTCGCAATGGTTGGTGGTTGGAGGCGTCGTTTCTGTGCTTGGAGCATTTTTCAAATTCCACCCAAGCACCAATATGAAGACTGTCGCAATCCTCGCTTCTCTCGCCGTCGCCTCCACGACTGTCCAAGGCGCTGAATGCACCGTCAACGACCTCACCCCCGCATTGGAATCTCTTGCTCGATGCGCTCAAAGTGGCAAGGCTGGTGACATCGTCTCGAATCCGACTGGAGCCTCTGCTGATACGATTGCCAAGCTCTGCAAGGTTGACGACTGCAAGAAGGCGTTCCAGACTCTCGGTGGCCTCTCGTGCACATTCGCCGATGAATCGACGCGCAAGAACTTCAAATGCGACAGCTCTGCTACGACTACTGCGATCGTCTCTGGCGCTGCCGTCATCGTGGCTTCCGTTCTCGCCCTGTTCATGTAGATAAGAAGACTCTCGTTAACATAATATGTATAGATAAAATGGACGACACGACAATTTTATCCGACAATTTTATGATTGGTCGAAAAGCATGAGAGTATGATATTCTCATTGACTTCGTCAACATAGAAATCGACACCCCTCGAGTTAAGGCCTCACATTCTAACTCTACTACACATGCTATGTGATTTCAGAAGACAATGTCTTGTGTCAGTACTATAGCTTTCAACTCAATATGATTAATTCAGCATGCAAACTAGTTAAGACTTTTGATCATTGATTGAGAGCACGTAGCGTGCATCAAGATCTCGCTCCAATATCGTCTGAAATTGAAGTGACTTTTGATACACGCTCTCGATCATGCCGTAGATAACGCAAGAGTCATCTTTGAGACTCATTACAGTTGGTCGCATAGATTCAAGAACACCATAAGCGCTATATGCAAGTGAGAGTCTCGTGCAGAACGTAGAATACAGCTACTTGATTTCGTTTATTGCGGTTTCTTTAACCATTATACTCAATCTGGATGACGGCCAGCCATGACAGATGAATTACTTCAAATTACAGTGTGTTTTGGAAACGTTACGATTTTCACTCGTGGACATGCAGCTGGGCATAGAGAGTAATCATAAGAATAGAGAAACTGCAAAGATAGTTTTCATCGAAATATACATATGATTCTGGATTCCACAGTGCGTTTTACTATTCATACTGTGTCTAGAGCATGTATCTAGATCTCGCTGCAAAATCAGGCGATTTTGAAGCCAACTTCGGATTCAGGCTTGGTGCGCTCAATTTTTGATCGAGAGCATCACACATACATCAAGGTGTCGCTCCAAAATCACGTAATATTTAAGCGGACATTGATCATGCAGTAAGATAAACCAAGTATCTTTGAGACTCATCACCTTTGGTCACATTGTTTAAGGAGCGTCATATTAACCCTATATGACTATATGGCAATGAAGCGTCTTCTGCGGAATGTAGGATAACGCTGCTTGATTTCATTCATTGAGGTTTCCTTTACCGTGAAGCTCAATCTGCACGACGATAGATCCATGACAGACCAATCACACAGTGAGTTTTAGGGATTTAGCCAATCAAACGCTGTACATGTTAAATGTTAACGATATGTGTCTGCCGCGACAACCTCCTCGTCCAATCAAGTGTAAATTTCGACCAATAAGCGAAAGGTTTGGTGTCGGTTGTCCAATCACAAGTCTGAAATTTGTCGGTTTTTTGTCGTGTGTGTATATTATGTGACCATATCGTCCGTCATCGCAGAGACAGTGGTTGTATAAAGGTCTAGTCCGTGCAAGCACAAGACGCCACACTGTGGACATGGCAAAAGTATCAGGTACGACGACGGACGATCCGGCATGAAATTCAATTTGCCCCCCCCCCCGCTCTCGGTTGCATGCCCCTTCTCTCGATTCACAAATGGGTTTCTACACAAACACATTTGGTCAAGCAAGTACCGTGTTTGAAGAGCACGGATATCCGAGATTGCGCTTGGATGCGCCGTGTTGTCGAGGCTTAGGTGTCCTTCGAAGTTCGCTCGGATTGATATCCGAGGAGTAATCCACGACGCGGACGACCAGCAGCAACCATGGAGGCGGCATCAAGGATGCCAATGGAATACACAAGTTGAGTCGATGGTAGAATTGCCTGTCGGTTGTCAATCTGTCACTTGTCATGATGTTCATAATTGTAGAGACTTAAGGGTGTGGATGTCATGATGTCGCCCCTTTTGGACTCATTTGCGTCATTACAAATGTTCTCTAACATGCTGACGACGATTCAATCTTCGGCGTCATCATGTCGAGTTTGACCTGAATATACAAGTGCACGAATTCACGCAGCGACTGCCAGTTCATATGAACTGGTAACGACTGTCTTATTGAGTGGTCAATGTTTATCGCACCCTCTAGATGGGAGCGATCATTGAGAATATGCAAAGTCCTCACGTTGTCATTGGTCTTTCATGCATGTATCACAAGTTGGTTCAAGGACACTGGGCAATTTTGGTAAGTCTGGACGAAATCGATACAAATCATCGAGTTGATTGAGACAATAGTGGATCCTTCTTTGGTGTGCCACTGCCATGGAGTCCAACTATTCAGGTATCAAGCGATTTGAAGTGAATCAGGCAAATTCACAATTCCCCAACAGATTTGGAACAAAACGACCGGCGTCTGGATCTCTGCGCAGAATCGATTGACAAAGCTACACTTTTGTCGACATGCAAAACAATAAACCCCGTACGAGGATGCTTTTCACACTCACGGAAGAGAATCGGAGATGTCTTTGGCCAAAAACACTATTCACAAGCAAAACTGTCGCTACTATTAATAGTACATGTGCCATTGCCTATTTATCCTCATGTTAATTCTGGTACTAGTACAGTTTATCCACATCTTGATATGTGCTTTGCTCTTGATACCTGTGCCTCATGAATCCAATAATCGAATCTATTCTCGGTTGTTATTGTAACTTGAAAGGTTACTGCAAACTGCACTTTAGCTGTTTGTTGTAGTCCATTCGAATTTCGAACAACTCAACGTGGTATTGCGTTGAAAGCATATGGAAGTAATCCTGTCCACTCGCCATAATCATCGACGTTTAAGCTCCTACTGGCCCAGCGGATTCTAATCACTGGATTCTTTCTGTGGCAGTCTTCAAACCGATTATAGGAGCGCATCTAAAAGCAAGAAATATTTTGACTGCAATTGGTACTTAGCGCCAGCCAAAGTTGACGAGTTGCATGGAGTGCTCCAGCGTCTTGGATGGAATTCTAGAAAGTTTCTTGTTGGATGTTACTCAAGAAATGCAAACCAAGTCGCAGTAGGCATCTTGGCAACAAATGCTTTTCCTAGATTGTTAGCCAGACTTGCTCTAAGTGGAAGATATCTAATACTTTCTACTTTCAGAATAATGAACTTCCGCTGACCCTTCGACATCGCATTCTAAGGGCGATTAGAGTCCTCGCAATCTTGAGACATAACCTCATGTGGGATCAAATACAAACAATTAATATAACAAAAACAAGCGATGGGTGTATATTAGACAAACAAGCCAAATGATGCCGAATGTTCTATCTTGTTCAAGACGTGGTGGGCCACTTGGGCAGCGGTCGGTCGATCGTTTGGGTCAAGAGCTATGCACTGCCTTGCCAAACCTTGAATCCATATCGGACAGTCTGACGTAAATGTTGGTTGAAGCTCGCCGGCCACCACCTTGACCATAATCGACGTGTCACCCATCGGCTGACCATTTGACGGATTCGTCAAATCTTCGTACGGAAGATGATGAGTGCTGAATTCAGACAACACAACGCCTAAAACAATCGTCAAATCCAACACATGCGCATCAGATCTACCAAATGAATAAATATCCGCAGCAGTCGTGTAATACTGAGATTGAATTACTTCGGGGGCCATCCATCGAAACGTTCCCACGCCAACCGTCATCGTGGCTTGAATATCTTCTTTGGAAATGCCAAAATCCGTCAGCTTCGTGCCTTTCGTCGAGTCCAACAAAATATTCCGAGACTTGATGTCGCGGTGGATGATATTCAACGAGTGCAAGTAGACCAAGCCTTCGACGATGTTGTAAACATGCGCCAGCTTGTCACTCCATGGAAATTTTTCTGGGCAATTTTTCACCAAGTAGTCTCTCAAGTCACCGAAGTCCATGTATTCCATAATACATCTCAAATCGGATGGTCGAGTCCAAGCTACACCAATGAGTCGGAAAACAGAAAGGGAATTAAATCCCCCCATGAGTTGGATTTCGTCGACAAATGCTTGAACGTGGTCTAAACCCATACGATGTTCTTGCAATGTCTTGACTGCAACGGAATCGCCACGGAAGGTTCCAAGCCAGACATTGGCAAATGCACCAGCACCAAGCAATTTATCTAGCTGAAGTTCCTTTTCTTGGACACGGTAAATAGCCAATCCTTTCATATCAAGGTCTTGGGCGTCTGTCCAGTAAGTATATGTCTTCGTGGCATTTTTCATATCCAATTGATCACGACGTCGCCGGCAAGACCAGACAAAAAGTCCAATGCAAAAAAGAACGCCAACTGCCACTCCCACTATTATGTAGGTATACTTGAACTTCTTTTGATTTGGGTCTACAATGTCGACTATTTTACTGTTTTGATCAATATGCTATCGTACCTTGGTCAACACAGACGTTGCAGTTTGGGAACTTTGTTCTGCACATAGCTTTCGGTACATCCCACGACGCACTGTCTCGGCAAGTTGATTCATCCAATAGCAACGTCACTGGAAGATTAGCAAGTGACTGAGAGGCCCCAAGGGTTGGCACATCGTTTCGACTGATTGAATAAAATGTGGCTTGGTCAATGCTCCAGTTGTCCAGCGTAACATTAGTCAAATTCCTGAAGATTGTGAATTATCAGTCGATGCAGAGGGGCTTTATGCTTACAATGCGACCATCTTAGAGCTAAATGTCACGTTCTTGATCGTCTTGAGTGGTGTCGAGCTGATATCCCTACGATTTTCAACTGTCAGATTTTCTATTTCTTGAGAAATATGGCTACAAAAATGTCAAGTTGCTGAAGTCCAAGTTTTCCAAGCTTGTGATTGCAGTTGAGGCAATAGACCTAGACATAAGTTTAGCTAGAATTTAATATCGTGGCTGACGAACAATGAAGTGAGAGTTGGCGGAAGAGGCGGCACTGATGTGATTGGATTTCCATCCAGTACTCTGTATTGGGGTAAAACAGATATACCAGCAAACCACCTTACAATGAAGTCAATCCAGGAGGCAACTGGGAAGGAAATGACGTCAAGCTTGAGCTCGTATAGCTTCTAAATAGATAATTCAATCCCCATGAGCACTGGTGTTTGTTTCATACAGTGATTTGACCGACGCTGGGAAGCTCGTGATTGGTACTATATGCTTGTCAATGTTGCTAGTGATCACGAGCGTCAGAGTTGTCGAAATACATTCTTGTGTACAGCTCAATGAGTTGAGGAACTTGGGAGGATTTCGGCCACGTCATATTGTCGATACTAGAAATAGTCCTAGAGCACGTAAACCAACGATTCGTCCTGTTCATGGCCTACATATTGGTAAGGCGTTGGGGCCACTGGAAGGTTGGAGAGAGTTCAACTTGTGGGAAATGTGTGAGTATTCTACAAGGGCCTGAGAACTCGTTTGACGCCTGGGGACTCACAAGTTTGTCAGTGTTGTGGTTCGAGGGGCGACAAACATGGTCCAGTCGACGGATTTGTCACCACCGTTGATTCGTAAGGGCCTAATTCATCATAATTCACTGACGAGATATGGAAAGTAAGGCTATACATTTTTTTGCAGTCACTGTAATCACCAACAGCTTGGTACTCGTACTGTGGTTTTGGTAGCTCTGCACACGACCGGTTGACAAAGCAGCCATCCCCTACTGACGCACACAACGATGCATTCCACACTGCAATCACTTGTACGCTAGGAGGAAGAGCGTCGTATATGCATTTGGCCGACACAGCGCCGACCACTGCGAGGAGGCGAAGCATGGCAAAGTTGTCGAAAGTGCAGTGCTGACTTAAATAGTGTAATTGTAGACTCTTAAATTTAATATATATAGTGTAGTACTTACTTTTCTGGCTCAGACCGTGGGCACAACCGGTCTTGGGAGGTTATCTAGAATGCGTCGAGTCACCGAGTGGACTTTATTCGACTACATACACTGTAGCCCAACAATTACGTCAAAGTCGCGTCACTCGAGCGACACGACATCAGGGGACACTCCGATATCGACAAGACGATATAAAGTAGCATGAAAAATGTCTGGGCTCGTGTAGGTTTGTACGATTTGCAATTCGATCAATTTCGTCGACGCTTTCCTTGATTGTGCTAAAGCCTACTCCGTTTATTTGGAGATGGTGGCATACATTCGACAGGTTTGGCAGTCATTCCACGAATTATCCACAAAAAACACTCTCATAAATTATACGATTTTGAACAACCTTTGAAAAATAGTTGCAGAGTCCCCAAATTTCAACAAGTTTGTGGATCTCCAAACTGTTGTGGATGAAGATAAAATTTATGGAACGGCTTTGCGAAATCTGTCTATTCATTGTCGACAAATTCGTCTGGCATGACAAACACGTACACTATTTTGCTTACTGAGTGGTCATCCGGTTGTTTATCCGGACATTACACACATGTCGTCGGTTCGTTACGACACAACGACTGTGCAAAGTACTCCCTCCGTTCGGAAATATAAGAGCCGAAAGCAAGAATCGACAATTCGGAAATATAAGAGCCACATTTTTGTATACAATTTTCAAGTCTATCGGTCGTACGGATGACAAGCTAGATTTTACCGGATAGTCACATCTCAACAAGTAGCATTCCGGCAGCAACACAAAGCGCGTCGACCTGAATATCGTCGACCTCTGGATCGCTCAAGGCGGTACTTTCAAGAAGATCGATCAGCTCATTTTCGGCTCGCAAGTTCATGATCTCCTTGTTCAACATCGCCTCCATGACCAAAGCATCCTCCGTAACAAGATGCGCAATTGCTTCTTCATACGCCGCACGATCGCACTGAGCGTTGTCAAGCAATTTTCCACAACCAGCCATCTTGTCTTTCGAAGCATGGGGTAGCTTGAACTCATTACCCCCTTTCGCCTTGACAATCTCTAGTAGAACAAGCTGAAGACTTTGCCAAATCTTGCCAAGTTTTGCCGAGGAATACTTCCCAAATTCGAGTTCAACGCAGTGTATCAGCTGATCAACGGTTTGAGGTGAATGCTTATACTGGAGAGATTGTATTGACGCAAAAAAGCCAAGGTCTAGAACATTCGTGTCAGGAGAGTTTGGTGGTTGTGCGGCAATGGCAAAATCCCATCCAGACGTCTTCAATTCCAAGAAAGCCGCCACAATTCTTTCGTCATTCCAGGGAACATGTGCTGGCGCGTTATCATGTTGTAGAACAATACGCTTTCGAGTCATAAATGTTGGCCAGACGTCCATAATTCGAGGAAATACACGTTTGATAAGCGTTTCACGATAAACATCCTTGGTGACATTCACACAATTCGTGACAAGCGTGCCAGCAGGGCGATTTCGTGAGCCCCTTAAAGCTGGGAATTTTTCAACAAAAGGGAACATTCCAACTTTGCCGTCCAACCAAGTACCATCAGGTAATACGCGCGGTCTTGCAAGACAAGCCAAGAACATGACTTTGGTTGTAAAGCGTTTGCTTTTGCAGTGACGCTGGGGTACGGGCTCATCGGGGGCAAGATAGTACTTCTCGTTTTCAAATCGCAAGTAAAACCATTTCTCATCAAGGTGTATGATTTCATCCATGTCCATCATTTCCATGTTGGGCTTAATGAACCCCAAGGCGAATTTTAGTCGTGCATACTTGTTTGCACTCGTTAACAATGGTTTAACGCTGCTGCTGTGTCGCTTCATCATTCCTTTTTTCAAATACGAGTGTAAAGTTGATATTGAAACGTCTAGAAGGAAGCTTGTAAGGTTGATTTTCATTGCTATCATACCAAATTGAAATGCAAGATCGCGAAATGTACCACGATCTCTCAATTTAATCTTCTTAAGACGTTCAGCAAATGTTTCTGGTGTGAACTTGGCCTTTCGCCCACACGCCTTCTTCTTTTTCATATCTACACTGACGGCATGGTCGACTTGCGCGCTTGGGTGTGGGCGGAGTTTGTACCAAATCTTCTTTATGACGTTGAAGCCGCATCCATAAACAGCAGCTACATTCTTGAACGTGTTCTTAGGCAGCTTATTGCCCGTGGCATGATGCAACAGAAGGCGGACAACCTCGTTTCTTTCTTTGTCGCTCAATACTCGACGCTTACGAATCCCATTGCCAACCATTTCAAATGTCAAATGACTGCTTCCACTTCGAAGGTTGCAACGAAACAAAGTGCTAAAGATTGATTGGATTATTTTCTATAATTTTAGCCAATTAAAACAACGAAATTCGGATTCACCGAGGTTTCCTGGTGAGGGGCGTGAATCGACTCTTATATTTCCGAACGGAGGGAGTATCTGGAATCAGTGAAATCCAAGCAGAATCGTGGGTGCACAGAGTCTAGAAAGTGCTATTTGAATTTGGCAAGGACATGTGTAGACTGTATTTGACAAAGACATTCAAGATCCATTTTGCTCGTCAAGTGCGCAAGATGATCGGACGTTTCAAAGCATGCCAAGGGATGCCAATCGAGGCCAATGAAGTCGTTCTTGTCATGAAAGATGAGGCCAACGTGGATGCCGCCTTGTGTGATGTGAAGCTGCTTCTGTAATCTAACGTTCGAATTTTCTGCAGACTTTGACGTGGAATTCTGGAATGGAGCTCGAAATAACTTGAATGTTGACGTCCAAACAAGGCGGTTATGGGGCAATGTCATGCAACGCTCATCGATGTGATGAACTCCATGAAAATGTAACCACAATCAAAACTTCCGAGTACACTGGGTGAGCGTCGCAGTTTCACTCACACCAGTGTACACCTGAGTAGCGTCATTCGTAGACCAGGATCTAATGCTAAACTCATGTATTTTCGAATATCTCTGCGTCGAGGTGACTGCGTACTTGGCCCAATGTTTCATCTCTTTCTCGTGATACTCGAAGCGATAAACAACGAAAAACGACAGAATGCACTTAGTCCCAATGACGTGTCAAGTGCATGATCCTGCTCTTCATCTATCACTACATTTCATGAGTATGGAAGCGGCCTGCAGTACTGCAGCGATTGAAGTCGAAGGCAGCATGCTGGTTCCAAATCCAGCGGTATCGTTGGATTCAGGTCGACGAAAGCTTAGTAGGTTATCGAAGCAACGCCAACTCGCTGTGAAGAATATGCTCGCAAAGGTTTCTACCGAAGCTGTCAATGTACTGTGAGAGCAGTGGATGGTTTAGTTGGTTTGGTGGTAGGCAAGAGACGAAAACAATCCCTTTCCGTCCTTGCGGCGTCGCGAAAATGGTGGTTTGCTATGTCAGCATGCAAATACTAGCAAACACCTACAAAGTTTGCCTGCCTGACGATGTTAAAACAGCATGTTTGCTGAGATGTCCGAAGACGAAATTGTAACATAGTGACACGCATTGGTGCTCCTGGACGGCGAAAGAAATTGATGATCCATTGGCATTGTTTCCCAGGACAGTTGATGAAGTTTTCTTTTTCTTTTTCAAGTGACTTTGAAAAGTTTCCGCCGCTGTGCGAGACTATGCGAAACAACCCATATGTCCATTTCCATCGCTGTAATCGTCGCTGCCACTTCGACTGCTATCTTTGACGGACTGCACTATTATAGACGGGGAAGTCTCCGCTGGGGTCAATAGTTGTCGACTTGGTGAGTTTCCAAACCATAGCCTCTACAACGCAAATGCAAAGTTGCCGTGGGAGGTACATCGTATCAACACACTTCTGTGGACGCTCAAGGACGAATTGACTAGGATTCAAATGTACTTGCGATGTATCAGTGTTGTCTTCAACCACAACAGTCCACGTTGGAGCTACTGCTGTTGCTCGAGCCGTGTGGAAGAAGCCGTGACTTGATTTGGCTATTCCATTGCGTTTGGTCAACAGAATCTCTTGGGAAGGACTGAACAGTATTGATTTGTAAAGTTATATTAAGCCAACTGGAACAACAACGCGGCGATTGAGACCAAGGCAGCAGCGGTAGCAACACTAGTATGGGCTATAGCTGACGACGACGACGCTGGCTTATCGCAGTTGTATTTTTTTCGCGCCGATTCATCTTGGAATCGACATGGCAGTTGAACGATAAGTTTGAACGCAGTCTGGCAATCATCAATCTGGCAAAGTTTGACGATATCTGCATCACTTGGCGTCGACGAACTTGTGACCAATCTGGCGAGCGTGTCGCA
The DNA here is from genome assembly GCA_019828595.1 of Aphanomyces cochlioides. Classification (NCBI taxonomy): domain Eukaryota; phylum Oomycota; class Saprolegniomycetes; order Saprolegniales; family Verrucalvaceae; genus Aphanomyces; species Aphanomyces cochlioides. The sequence goes on along the minus strand of JAHQRK010000031.1, from coordinate 191,480 downwards.
CTTGGATATCGGGCCCATAATCGCTTCCAAGTCATTTAAACCACATAAAGGTACATCGCCACAGACGACAGTCGAGGTCGCCGCGACGATGGCAGCAAGCGATACAATCTTCATTTAAGTCTTACGATGCAAAATGGAAAATGTCAACTTTGTCGACCTGCTGGTGGTGATTGTTCTTGGATCCAAGGATGCTGCCATGGATGCAAATCACCAAGCTGTTCAACATACACAAGCTACAACTGAACTAGACTAGCTACAGCACCAAGCTTGAGATAAACCAACTCTAGAATGAACGACAAGGAGGTATAGCCATCGAGTAGAAGTCTCAAGTCGATGACATGATGATGGACCTTAGATCACCTATTATCGCCGTGGAGAACGTCGATATCATCGTTGAGAAAGGCAGTGACACCAGTGATCTTGAGAATTCAACGGATGGTATGACACAATGTCCACCACAATAAGAATGCGGATTAGAATACTACAATAGTACAGAACTCTCCAGTGCTTCGTGATCCAGCATGGGTGTAGGACGCATGGCTGGAATCATTGAACTTGATGGATCTCAAGAACTGAAGATCACAATCCAGCGTGTGACTCCATGTCCGCTGTGGCATAAATTCACCTCGACGAGCTCATACCATGTCAAATACAAGCATTCAACTGCGTGAACGCACTGCATCGCCCATTTTACTTCGCTGTTCAATTGAGCCAAAGGTTGTCAACTCATCAGTCGCTTGCATTGGCCTTTCAACCATAAGGGACTTTTGACAAAAAGTGGGGGCTTTTAGGAAAGTTTAGACAGAAGTGGGGGCAATTTCAAAAGTGTGCAAATCAGGAATCGGCACTACTTCTGTCAATATTCAGCCCCCGTCAGCATTTTAAACACATTTTTACTGGATAAAATTATCCGAAGGTTGCGGGAAATAGCTACAGTATAGCCTCTCTCGAAGAAACGCAGTGGCACCTTATATTCCTTCAAAATTAATGTAATATCAATTGTGGAAGAACCGACTTCTTGGAATCACGAAGTCACTTCAGTTGACTTCATATCATACGAGGCCAAAGACGAGTCAAGCCGCCAACCGTGCGATAGAAGCCTCAGCTCACGAGTATGATGTATTTCGGCAATTTGGACAATCTCAACTTTGATCTTCTCGTATAGGCAAATGCATGGTGGATCAATCAACACGCTCTCGTGACTTCATGTTGGTCCTCACGCCACCTTCTTTGCGGCGGCAATCGTACTCGCGCGATTCCCGCGCGATTTCTTGGGCCACCAGATTTGAATATTTGAATAAGTTCAAGAATGAAGGAGCCTATACTGACTATCACATTACAATTCGATCTCTGTTAGGAGCATGCAACTGGCTCGACACAAGAAGCTGTTTATGACAACTAAAATGAAGGCGCGGGTGCTATTACACTTCAAACAACATCCAAACATGACGCTCAACGAGCTATGCGTATGGGCATATGACAAGCTCAAGCTACCTTCTATTCCATCCAAGGCATCAATGTGTCGAGCGATGCAAAAAGGTGTGGACGAAAAGTCTCCCAAGCTTCGTCCAAACATGAATGTGCTTCGACCAGTGACGTGTTCTAAATTGGAGACTGAGCTTGATGCATGGATAGACGATTGCGAGGAGTATGGAATCAGTTTGTCATATCAAGCCATCAAGGCACAAGCTGCCGACATCACAACCGACTGTGAACATTTCGCCAAACTAAAATTCTCGCAAGGGTGGTTGTGCAAATTCTTGTCGCGTCGATCTATGAAGCGTCGTGGAGTTTATGGTGAAGCGGCATCAGTTGATCCCGAGGTTGTGAAGACCGGTCGCGACGAAATGATGAAAGTGACGAAGAATTTTGCAAGCCGAGATATTTACAATCTCGATGAAACAGCCGTTTTTTACTGCTTGGATCCGAAGTATAGCATCAGCAAGAAAAGTCTCAAAGGAAGAAAGGCCGTCAACAAACGTTTGACCATAGCACTTGCTGTTAATGCAGATGGTTCTGACAAACGTCAACTCAAGATCTTTGGTGACGCCGTTAAACCACGATGGCTTTCGAAACGAAATTCGATGGAACCAGCTTTAGACTACACTGGCACTGCAAAGGGTTGGATGACCTCGTCCGTATTTTCAAAATTGGCCCCATCGCTTCAATGATGAGATGCGTGACAGTGATCGTAATGTACTCCTGCTGGTTGACAACGCTTCACCCCATCGGTTGAGGGAATGCTTTTCCAACGTGTCGTTATGCTTTTTACCCCCAAACACAACCTCCTACTTGCAGCCCTTGGATGCTGGAATAATTGCCGCGTTCAAAAAGAAGATCGAGCAACGCAAGACACTGGCGCTCTTGTCGAAGCTGAATGCCTTGAGAGCAAAACACAAGTCGATGGGAACAAGGCCAACATCAAAAGAGAGGTCGAGTCTGTTTGTCGTAGAGACACATGTCGCTGTGAAATGGGCGGAAGATGCTTGGGCTGAAGTCACAGAGACGACAATCTCAAACTGCTGGAGTCATGTCAACATCATCAATTCTGACATGGCTGAAACGAGCTCTGATAGCCGAAATCTCCACGTCAATGTTGCGTCGATTCAATTCATGTTGAATTGATGGTGCATCACATGTATGCCAATGTCAATTAATAAACTCTAAAAATCAATGTTCACCCTCTGAAATTTGTGTTTCTTCGAGAGAGGCTATACTGTAAAACCAGCATAGATATTCTCAGTGACGCGAACGTTTCTGAAAGCATTGAAGATGTAACACTCATAAGCCATGATACTGAAATGCAATATACTACGTAGTAATATTCTCAAACGCAGTATGGACAGCGTTTGACTTGTCGTACATGTACAAATGTTTGAGGTCGAAATCATGTCGACATATCGACTAACGTTAGCAGATGCTTTGGTTGCGTTCTAAAATCGACAACTCACTATTGCAACTATAACGTTATGATCTTCTACCTCGTGGTTTGTGAAGTGACAAAAGGGTATCAAAAACTGTGAGATATCAATCTTGTGTACAGCACGTGCAAACCCACAAACAGCCACTGCCATAACATCCACAAAATTTAGTAACACTATTATATGAAAAAATAAAATAGACTTAAACCAAATCAAATAACCTAAATAGTGTCCGAACCACGGGCTGCGTTTTCAGTGGCTCGCAGCCACGTTGTGCACAGAGCTTTGTCTTCTTCGACCCACTGGACGCCTTGGGCCATCGCAAGAATATCCTCAAATGCGATTGGGACCGCCCAATAATCGCTCGATATATGCTTGGGACTAGCCAATCAAAATGTTCTATTATAGGGTATCGTCCCCATGTTCAGTCGGCATAGGGACGTTGTAAGCAATTGTGAGGATGAGGACAGCAAGGAGTCTCGTCCTTGTCCCTATCCCGGCCATTGGGATGGGGACACCCCGTTAGAAATGCCCTAATGCACGTGCCTCTTGTGGCTCAGTCGCTCCGGTTATCTTTCCTTCGTCTATAAGTCGTTGTAACTCTTTCTGTGCTTTGCTTTCACTTGTCCAGCGCGCGGACATTTCCAGAGTGAGAGAACAATACACGCAAGGAAAGACTTTCGTGCCTTTTGATGTATTTAAAAAACGGATTAAATTTGACATTTAAATGTGATAATATTATAATCTCACATACCTATTTTAATAAAACTGTTAGTTTAAAAATATGACAAAGAAAGTTAGTCAACGTTTTGCTATATTTGAAATTTCGTAGTACAAGCCACTTTGGCTCCAGCTTACGTAAGACAGAGATAGCAGATCAGTTCAAGTTGCTCACTACAGAATATATGGTTTATCTTGATTAAAATGAGCCACATTAGATGGCATAAAGTTACGTATTCGTGAAGATAAACATACCCAAAGTTTGCGATTTTTCAAATTTCAGCTACTTTGAGAAGTTTTGAGTAGGAGAGGCATCGCGCCGACGAGTAACCTATACATTTCAGTAGACGGCTTTGTGCTCTAATTAAGTTTCATTGATAGCACCGTGCGAAACTCAACCTCTGTTGAGTTTTATAGTGTCGAAAGCATGACCTTTAGGAGCTAATCAACAAAGATTTAGGAGCTAATCAACAAAGTTAGTCATAAATTATGACAAAGTTAGTCATAAATTATGACAAACTTTGTTGATTAGCTCCTAAATCTAACTTTGTGTTTTTATTCAACAAGTAATTTTAATATTACAATATTATAATTTGAATAATTAACAATTTTATGTCATCACAAAAAAATATTTTGAAATTGTCGAAACGGAACGAACATTGCGATGTCAGACGACCTTGAGGAGAACATTTGGACAGCGGCATCCCAGATCCTGCGCCGCCGGCATGCATCAAGCGCCGTTGCCTTTTCCAATAGACGATTTCGATCTGTGTTTGGCGTTGATCCAAATATTGTTGCCTATCTGTGGGTTGAAAGGCAGCATCCCATGGAAAGTACTATTGTTGCCCACCTCTTGTGGGCGCTAATGTTTCTGAAGCTATACACTGCCGAAATACTACTAGCAGCACTTGCTGGTGTAGACGAGAAAACGTTTCGCAAATGGTCCTGGGCATGGGTAGAACACCTAGCAAACCTACAGACGGTACACTTTCTGTCACCATGCATCATGACACCTTTTTAGATTGTGTGGGAAAATCGATTTGAAAGCGCTCGAGCTGGAGCGACTATGTTTGTCAGCTTAGATGGAACCGATTTTCGCATTTTTGAGCCGAAACCATTTGACCCCATGTGGTATTCCCACAAAGTTCACGGGGCTGGCCTTCGCTACGAAGTTGGCTTATGCATTCAGACGGGCCATATCGTGTGGTTCAATGGTGGAGTCCCTTGTGGTAGTTGGCCAGATCTATCTTAGGCTTGAAGCGCCTTTGTCCATGCACTTGAGCCATGGGAGACTGCTCTAGCAGATCGTGGATACACAGGCGATGACAAATTTTGTCACTCCCAACTCGCAAAACCATACAAGTCGACGCCAAATGATGATAATGTCACGCCACGAAACTGTTAATGCAAGACTCAAGCAATTTGGTGCATTGCGCCAAATCTTTCGTCACCAATTGCATCTCCACCCCTTGTGCGTATATGCTGTTGCGAACGTAGTTCAAATGACACTGAAAAACGGAAGCCCATTGTTTTCAGTATAATTTGATTAAGAGTTACTGTGTTGTTTCTTTGCCTTCGCGTTCCTCAAAGAGATAACGACTCAATCTTGCACCATTACAATGGGCATTTGAGAAAGATAAACTAACTGGAGGAAAGGCCAGCCACCAAGGATAGGCGACAGGGGCTGTCCAGCTACATCTAATGAATGATCCCAACAGTACATATCGTGCAGCACCCGTGAGCACACCTTTTGATTGTCGAATCCAATCATGAGATGTTAGCACTTTGACTTGGTCGTAAAATTAATCTGGTTGAGCGTCTGGAATGAGCATGCTATTGATGTTGAAACGGACATGATTGAGCCTGCAGGGGCTTTACGATCAATGCTCCACAGAATTGTAGCATATAAACTTCATTTGACATGAAAAATGGCAGATTCTCTCAGCCTCCCGGATTATACTGGTTGATTGAGATGGGTCAATCATCATCCGGATAATATTCGGATGACTGTCTCAAAATTGAGCCACAACTACAGTTTGTCCCCCGTTTCTAGCACATTCTATGGCCAAGCACAATGAAAAACATTTGAAGTTTGTATACCACTTCAATTCAACGTGGGCCTGTCAGTGGTTTGTCACCACTTTGCAATTCACCACGGAGTGCCTGCACGTCACGATAGCAAGAAAAACTATCGAGTCGCGCCGTCATCTCAGGAATGCTGATATTTCAAGAAACACAAGCCTCAAGCGAAGGACAGCGAATGCTCAACATGTAGAGAGAGCACGTAATTGTAGGTAGAACTAAGACGCAGTACAATCTTTTGTGGTGTTGTATGTGTGAGCATGATGTCGATTCCTCTCAATGAACCAGTAGAATCCGGATAATTTTATCCGGTATAAAATGTGTTTAAAATGCTGACGGGGTTCAATTGAAGTAGTGCCCAAAGGCAAGCAATGCTTCTTGCAAGAGGCCTAACGTGAATAGCATTTGGTTCATTCTCAGGGAGAAATTTCCACTGGGATCGACTCTTACGTGCTGGCTGTTTACGATTATAGCGATCCTGAGCCACCGGTTTGGCTCAGGACTTTGGCTGAACGATGTAATATAGTTGACTACAGTGTATTTAGGAATCAAATGTCGAGTGAACTTGAAAAAAACTCGCCAAAGTTGCACTCAAAAATATATACTACTCCGTCCCATATCTTTTGTCCACAATTTTTTTTCATTTGTGTACATTTTGCAGCTTTCTGAATTATGCGATCCTGATTAGCTTAAATTCAAGCTCGTGATCTCCTCTTTCATTGGACAATATTAATTTTATCGACACTGAAGTAGAGTGGGATATATGAGTGAAAAAGGGAAAGACTCGCTAGAGCTTCGTTTTGAAGCCGCCGTCTACATATCTTTGTCGAGTTGTCAGCTATACTGTTTTGAATGGCATCGTCCTGGTTTCGTTGCCCAGAAAGCATTATAGCAGCAACAACTTACTTCAACTAAAAGAAAAAATATTCAACCCACAAATGTAAGCCAAGGAGGGTCACTATGGAAGTCAGATTGGGTATGAGGTATCAAAACAATGATATTAAGAGATTTAATGCATCAAATGTCTAATATACAAAGCCTGGAGCTTATGAAATGAGTTTATAAGGACAAAAGATACGGGACGGAGTAGTAATAGTTGCAGAGTTTGTGGGAGCTCTCAACGAAGCCCAAGGACAAACATCATGAAATTAGAGTACCTTTCGACATGTCTGAGTGACGTGGACAACATTGAGCGGGCCAGATATACGGAGATCGCCACGACCATCCACAGCAATCTTGCTGAGGGGTGTGGGCAAGAAGTCTCAAAGCGTGTTGTCCCTGACAATCGATGGCATCTCAAAGCTTCGCCACAACTTCTGCAGAGTTTATGGACAGCTCAAATCCGAGGTAAATTACACCGCTAATCTAAAGGATATGGTCTAGGAGTGGCCGACAGGAATGAGCTCTTGTAGCGTACACGGAGCACCAAGACAGTGGAAGGAGGGGTCGTCACGCAAGTTAAATGTCAACGATGCGGATTGAAAAAGCTGTTCCGACGATGACAAATCCCCAAACATTGACCACGCCATGTGTAGACCGTTCCGGACGCCAACGTCCACCCATGCACGACACTTGCGTGAGTTCCAAAGTGTCGAGCAGCGGAACTTTTCAAATATCATGTTCAAACTCCCATACCTCGTTAACTCTCCAGGCATCCTAGAACCTAGGAAGTCAAAATAGATGTGGGTACAGTACACACATTCGTCCCTCAATGGCTCTACAATATTGAAGTACTTACACTGTTAGTTCGTGGCTGCTAACAACGTCAGTCAGCTTTACAGTTAGCCACAGAACTCAAAACCTGAATTTCAGCAAAACAACGTCAGATTCACTGTCCTCTTCATTTATTTTAGAGTATAGGAAGTCTATTAGCTAGTCCTGTTGAGGCAGATAGACCCAACTTGACGAGCAATACTGTGGTCTAGACTGTAGCAAGTTTCTAAATTACTACGTAGTATTTGGTAATTTTTTGCCGTTGGACACTCTCATTGCTCATGGACTGTAATCGCGGATTGTGCACTTTGACGTTTGTAACATGTCTGGCTGCTTGGTGCTTTGACAAAGCATAAACTGTTGTCACTTTTGAATTTGCTGTCTGGATCCACCATGAAAACGACGACTTTGATCGCTACTACGCTCGCCGTTATCGCCCCCAACGTCCTCGGTGCAGCGTGCACGATGGACGAACTGTCGCCTATCCTTCTATCCATGAACACTTGTCTTCAGAGCAGTGAAGTGGTGGCGCTCATGTCGAAACAACCTGCGCCAAGCACTTCCGAGACGAAGGACAAACTGTGCAAGATCGCCGACTGCAAGAAGATGTTTGATGCAGTTTTGAGTCTCAAGTGCGAAACGCCTGAAGATGTCAAGAAGGACGCGATCAATTGCAACAGTTCCGCGTCGGCCACGACCCTCGTGTCTGTTGGTGCAGTCCTTGTCGCTTCTATGATTGCCATGATGATGTAGACATTTTCATCCACGCATAACAGTGTTCTTTTTAGTCTGTAGTGTGCACATGGCTTATCTACTTGGAGTTCGTTTCATTCGAACTTGGCTAGTGGAGTCATGTGCGTCTGAAAACGCGATGAAACCATCGCGCCTACAGTGGTTATGATATAATAGTACAAATAAGGGATGATCGAACCCATTGAGCTTAAATAGTCGACTGTGGATCGTAATTCGCCAACTCAATGACACAGAGAATGTAGACGAAGCGCTTGAAAGTCATAGACTCTTTAGGTAAAGACTGTTCGTTTGCACTTTAGTCTGCTCAACTGCACAGCCCTTATGACTCCATTCCTAGTTTTGAGACTCTTCGTCCATCTAGAGGTGACTGGAAAATACTCTCTAAACTCCGGAGCTCTGCTACGATATCTACAAGCAACAGTGCGCCGAGCAATAACGAGGTTAGGAAAGGTAGACTGGTTTTCTGCTAGCCCCAACTGAGTCGACATTAGATGTCATATTACATATATCGATACAAGGAGCAAATCGCAAAGGAAAAATCCTCCTCCGTTTGAGTTTATCGATATTTAAACCATCATGGCGACAATCGATGCCACAAGAAGAGCTCTCACAACGAGCCTGTCTGGTAACTGATAAAAATGTGCACGAGAGCTCTTACCGGCCGCCCTGACCTTGAACACTTGTCTTCATAGCCGTGAAATAATGGACCTCATGTTGAAACCATCAGCGAGTGATTCCGAGAAGAGAGCCACAACGTGCAAGATCGCCGACTGCAAGAAAGGTATTGAGATGGTTTTGAGTCTCCAATGCGATTTGCCTGACGACGTGAAGAAGCACGTGTTTAATTGCAAGAGCTCCGCGTCGACTAGTGCGATTGTGTCTGGTGTGTGGCTGTTCTTGTGGCATCAATTGTCGCCATGATGGTTTAAATATCGATAAACTCAAACGGAGGAGGATTTTTTTGCTCCTTGTATCGATGCACATACAGCCGGTACTGTCATTGAAGCGCTGCCTAAATTCAGACATCATCCCCAATGAAAAAATGATGAAGGCTTGAGCCTACCAGCCTTCGGGCGACACAGAAATCATAGTCATGGTAGCAACAGGGAAGTTCTATCCTACATTTCGCAGCCGACAGTCTGCCATGGATTTGCGACATAAGACAGCAGTCGTAATGCCATCATTCCCATATTGCTACTACCTGAAATGCTCCATATCTATGTCAAAGATACACGGGGGACACAACGAGTTGTCCATGTCGTCGCATCTGTGGATGCTATATTTGGCTAAACCATTTCGATCGACAAAGACAGGAAGTCCCATGCGGCGTGAGGGTGAAGATGGATATATTTCTAGACGAAATATATCGAAATTTCATTGGAAACGCCAAGTTGATTCTTTGGACACATAAACATTTCGAACAGACGACAAAGTTACTAACATAGGGGGTCATCTAGCATCCGGATGGTTTTCCGTATGACCAGGACGAACATACTGCAAAGTGGACGACAAAATGCTGTCCTGAGTCCAGCTCCTGGTCAGCGTCGCAACGGCCAAATGCGTCTACGATGCTCTACCGACGAGTGTGTCTAAGATTTTAATATGGGATGGCTCGTTGTGTCCGTCAAAAAAAACATATTGCGTTGTCAATCGGTCGTGTGCAGTGGTCGACAGCACGGACTCGGAGGCAGCCGACGCAATCGGCAATTTTAGCGATTGCCCGGCTTCGTACGTTTAGTTCGTGCTTCATTCCGTGTTATCTTGCTTGTAGGAATGTGCGATTAGCTGCAAAGCGCGATCAACCTGCACAGTGGACATTCTTCGTCGCTCCAAATGTAGTCAATTTGTACGATGTGGATGTTTTTGGAATCGATTCCGCTCATGCCGCCGTAGAACAATCTCTCGATGCAAGAAGTTTGACTCACCAGCAACGTTCCAGTGGCCTCAACGACTCGCCATTTTGTGTGTTGATGTGTCATTGGACTCGATTAATTTGAATTAGGAATTTCGATGGAGTTGACAATATTTCGTGGCCAAGATCAGCCCAAGTTCCTCGACTGACAGATCTGTGCGCATGCATGTTTGAAGATCTTAGGACGTTGTGGCTAGGAATATCGACGACTGTACCATTCAAAATTATAGTTTTCCGTCGTCAGTCAAATCTCTGTATGATACTTGATCGTTCCCGATCGTGAAGTGATTCATGTTCTTGTAGAAGTATAACAAACTCCAATCTAAAGTCAATTCCAGCCCAGTTGCCGCGGTCTTTAGCCTCACTGTATGTTCTTTGTGGTAGTCTTGATTTACAGAAATGTTAGAACACTTGATGGCAATCCCATCTCAACTCTATCGGACGTGCCTTAAAGTCTAACTTATTTGTATGTCCGTAATTGTTACTTCGACTCAACTGGTATCTAGATCGGCTGCTTCGACGCGCTTCACAGTGTTGGAAAACTTGGATTTTACCAATTTGGTTACTTTGTACGCAATTATTTCATTTGTGAAAGGTCACTAAAATTTGAACGTAGAGATGTGAGCTCGACTCCGCTGAGAACGATCAACAACTTGTCGTTTAGCTCCAAATTGGTCACGTTGTAAGCTATCTCCGTTGACTATTTTTCAATTTTTAATTTCGTAGCAACTTAGCAAATGTTACCTTGGACAAATGGACCATGGATCAAGCCACATTTACTGCGCTCAATCGCAATGACATGCCGACTCTTGGACGCAGCAAATCGCTCGCTGATCTTCCCGTCAGCTTGGATCTGAATGAGACAACGTGAAAAGACAGCACAACGATGAATGTTTGGAAAACTTTGTGTACAACACGCTTTCCAAACTGTACAGTCTGTGATGGACAGCCACGTATCACAGCGAAATCAATCGCAAACTCACGATAAATATTTTAGTGCCAACGGACAGTAAACGAGTAGTCAATTACACTGGTGTCATCGTGGGTGTGACTGCTGCAGTTGTTTTTTGTGTCGGTCTTGTCGTTTGGTTGTGGTGGCGTCGTCGAAATCGCATTGAAAAGAGCCTGACTCATACAAAGACATATGCCTCTTGGACAGACGGCCAAGATCTTGATTTGAAAGATTTGGCTGTATACCGTGTGGATGCAAAAGAACTCCAGCTAGAAAGTCAACTGGGATCTGGTACATTTGCCACAGTGTGGCGAGGAACCCTCCGAGGAGAATCGGTTGCCGTGAAAGCACTCCACGATTATCGAGTGGCGGTGGACCATGTGCAGGCCTTTGTTGATGAAATCCATCTCTTGGGAAAATTTGATTCCCCATACGTCGTTAAACTCATTGGTGTGACGTGGAACCGACCTGTGGATATGAAATGCATTATGGAATATATGGACTGTGGCGATTTGAAAGACTACTTGGCGAACTGCAGTCGTGAAGAATTATCGTGGAGTGACAAAGTCGAGCATATCTACTACATCATTGAAGCGTTGGTCTATTTGCACTCGTTGAATATTATCCACCGCGACATCAAATCTCGAAATATCCTGCTGGATTCTACCAAGGGAACCAAATTGACCGACTTTGGTATTTCCAAGGAAGATATTCAGGCGACGATGACAATCGGCGTTGGAACATTTCGTTGGATGACCCCCAAAGTGAATCAATCGCAATATTACACATTTGCTTCGGATATTTATTCATTTGGTAAGTTCAAAATTCTTTGGTCCCATCCGACGAATGTATGCTAGGCGTGGTGTTATCTGAATTTAGTACACATCATCTTCCTTACGAAGACATGAAAAACCCTTCAAATGGACTACCTCTTGGTGACACAGCAATTATGGTGCAGGTGGCGGCAGGAAAACTCCATCCTACGTTCACCGACGACTGCCCTGGATGGGTTCGTGATTTGGCAATGGAATGTATGGCACTAAATCCAGACAACAGACCGACAGCTGCCCATGTGGCTCACTTTGTTCTATCTCAGCTTGGAAATCGTTCATCTTCGTCAGGATTTTTATGCTAGTAAGAGCGTCTCCACCCGGTCGCTATTTCCCTAGCCATAGCCAAAATATGGCTAGAAAACAGTCCCACCCAGGATCGCTATAGCCATAATTTTTTGATGGACTAGCTATTTTTCACTTAAATAGCTAGCCAAGTATTTCAAAAGTCAAATGTCAAACATACATTCTTGAGCAAAAACAAGAATGAATGTGTGATGTTGTACTGAGCTCTGGCATGAGTGAAAAGGAGTCAAGGATTAGGCTAAGAGGCCTAGAATGGACAGAAATTGATGACAAAAAGATCTGCATTCGTCGCAGTTGTTTGGGGAATCGCTGCTAGGGCACTGATGAACTCAGGATCTATGGTCATCCTGGGTGTCGCTTCTTCCATTTAGCTATGGTAGAATGTGGATTGCAAATATAGCTATAGCTAAAATTGTCCCAAAATGGCTAATTTGGCTATGGCTATAGCTAATGGGTTGGAGATGCTCTAAAGACAAGACATTATACTTGCTAGATTGAGTTCAAAACTGTTTCGAGTCGTGCTTCAAATCAAAATTTTGATATTATCATCGCTTAAACTTGTATACAAATTGTGCTGCATTTGATATCAAAAACTCTTTTTGGTTAATCCATTAACTAGTGCATACTCAAGCTCTTTATCTTGGCCAAGCTCATCGAAATTGGTGTCAAGATAATGGCTAACGTGCAAGATTGACGACTCCACCAGCCCCTCAAATGCACTGTCCAAACCAGAACTTTTCTGTATCGACCATTGTGATTCTGAATTAACTCTTGAGTACTTATGGCCGCCACATGGTTGTCTTGACGTTTGAGTCAATGCAAAAAATTACTCGCGATATTCGAGAGTCGGGCAACATTTACTTGTTAAACGAGAGATTCAAGCGACTTTGGGATGATAACAACTTCTTCCAAGTCAGTCGAAAGGAGTATACATTTATGAATTATGTTGGATTCAAATCAGCATAGCAAGGACCGACATCACGAGGAATACAGCCCCTGGGATGTGTGCAAAACTTGCCGAGGAGGTGCAATTCAAGTTTTTGCGCAGAGCTTCATTGGGCATTATGCACTGACGACTCGCCATGAACTTGAGGACGGGTTTGCACGCGTCGATGTTGCAATACTGGGCGATTGTGTCCGCTGAGAGACTGAAAGGCGTCGTTGTAAACGTTGTAAAGCTCGTCGCGTCGACTGATTGAGCACATTGTCTGTAGTTGTTCACGATGGGCAAGAGGTTGTTGATTTCACACGCGACGGGAGTACAATTAAAGTTGACCCGCGTGGACTCGTTGTAGAGAGCACACGGAAGAGCGGCGATGGATTTGAAGGCTGTCCTGCAATAATCGTATTTGCAAAACTTGTTGATCGCGTCCGCGGAGGCCATCATGATATTCGTGTCGAAATCAACGACTGTCGTGATGGATTGACCGCATTTCGTCAGTGTAGGCTGGAGAGAGGTAAAGTCATTTGCGTTGCAATCTGCACGAATGCAATTGAAACTCGAGCGTAGAGTTTCGTTGGGAAAAACGCATGGAAGATCCGCAATCGACTTGAAGGCTGTCTTGCAGTTGTCAATTTGACAGGTTTGCGCAATGGCAGCCGTCGATGCTCCAAACGGATTCGATGTGACGCTGGTAGAGCCTCCAGATTGAGTACACTTGGTCAAAGAGGTAGTGAGTGGAGTGAGGTCGTTGGCATTGCACACTGAAATGCAATTAAAGCTAGTGCGAGTCGACTCGTTGGGGAAAATACATGGAAGAGTCGCCATCGACTTGAAAACCGACTTGCATTCGTCGATTTTGCAAGATTTGGCAATTGTATCCGCAGAAGCACCAAAAGGATTCGTGGCCAAACTCACCGAATCTGTTTTAACAACGCATTTGCTGAATGCGTCTGCATATGGGGCGAGGTCCACATCGTTGCACGCACTTGGGGGGCAATTAAAGTTATTGCGAATGGTTTCATTGGGGAGAGGACATGAGAGAGCTGCAATTGACTTGAAAGCGGTCCTGCAGTCTTCGTATTTGCAAAATTGGTCGATTGCGGCTCCATCATACCAAATCACATTTGTCGAAAGGCTAGAGGAGCCAAGTGCCTGGCCGCATTTGGCAAGAGGAGCCTCAAGGAATGAAAGTTGGTTCGCATTGCATACATTGGGGCCACAAAAGTAATTGGTGCGAAGATTTTCGTTGGGAAACGTGCACGGGAGATTCGAGAGGCCCTGAAATGCTTTCTTGCAGTCGCTAAATGTGCACAATTGGGCAATTGTTTGAGCCGAGGCACCAAAAGGGTTGGACGCGATCGTGGCTGAATTCGCCGACTGAGCGCATTTTTGGAGAGACGATTTGTAAATGTACAAGTCGTTCGCGGTGCAGACTGGCGGCGTGCAGGTAAAGTAAGCTCGAATGGCTTCATTGGGTAGAGCGCAGGAAAGAGCTGCGATGGTCTTGAACGCATTCTTGCATTCGTTAATCTGACAAAGCTGATTGAATTTGTAGGGCGAAATCCAATATGGATTCTGTGTGATGGCCGTCGATACATTGACGGCATATGCACACTTTGTGAGAGCTCCATTGAGTGGTAAAATGTCCGTCGTGTTGCATATGGGGCCACAGTTATAGTATTTTGCAGTCGAGTCGTCGGTACGATTGCACACTTGAGTGTTGTAGGCATTGAACACAGTCTTGCAGTCGTCGTTTTGGCATATTTGGGCCAACGTAGCAGCGGATGCACTGGTCGGGTTGGCCACGACTGCACTTGCATTGCCTTGATCGAGGCATTTCAACATTGGAAGACTGTAATCGAAAATGTCACCGATACCACCGCATTGAGCATGGACAAGAGCGATGGACACCAGACTCGGGACGAGATTGATTACCTTCATGACCGAGATGGGATGAAATGCAAAGTGAGATTGCATGAGGTGCTTGTCGTTTTACTAGTATTTAGCACGAAATTTACTAGTATTTAGCACGAAACTATATTTGGGAATGTAATTATACGGACCAATCCGTCAAGATTCATATCGTGGATTGCATCCATTGCCATGAAAAGCACCATCGTTGACTTCAAACGTGATGATTTGACGAGATTTGGTGGCGTGGTGAAGCCATGCTCCGCCACGTCATTGTCTACCGGCAGTCGTTTCAGAGTATGGACAAGGAGTTTCAAGTACCTTATGAAGGACGACATTTCAACTCACGACGTGATGAAGGGATGGAGAGGCAAATCGAATCCTCATTGCATTACCTTCCGCAGCCCGAGGATCCATGCTATGAACAGCTACGTAGCTATACGTCCAATATGAAGCTGTAAGGGCGGGGGACGTACTCACTGGGCTACATACACGGTGGGACTTGAGATTGATTTTGTGCACGAAAATGGCTTTTTCAAAATGGAGATCTGAGCTCCATCTTGGAAGAAAATGCCATTTTCGTCCTGCAACTACGATTTCGTGAGCTTGCATCACGCAAACTTGCAACAAATATCGTGCTATACTTACCACCTTACCCTTAGATTCACGAAAATAGACGCCAGTTAATGCGCTTGAAAGCTTGGATGTGTCGAGCGATTGGACGAGAAATTGGCATCGCAATCTCGAAATTGCCTGGGCATTCAATGACGCCACAGATGCCAAGATTGGCGTCATTCCTCGTTTGTCTTGCTTTGCGTCATGAGGACTCTTCTCAAGCTTCTTCTTGTCCTCTTTGCAACGACTGCCTTCGGCGATGTGTGTACAAACGATGTTATTTATGATGCGGGGATGAATTATGTCAGGAACAGTTGCGTGAGCAAGTTTGGGTATAGCTACCAAGACGACCCCGCGACGTCGACGTCTGATCCAGTCCAAATTTGCAAAAACGACGACTGCAGAAAGCTTTTCAATGCCCTCTTTAATGCGCCGTGCGATTTATCCGACGATCCTTCTCGTACGAAGAGAAAGTACTACAACTGTAGCTCTGTCTGCGATGCGAGCGTCCTCGCCCCTTTTTTCAAACACACTCAGCAAATGCGCGCAAGCGGGAAACAACACCAATGTGACGACCAACCCATTTTGGCTCTCGAGTTGGCAATTCAGCCAACTTTGTGAGCTCGACGATTGCAAGACAGCGTTCGAATCGATTGCGGCGCTACCGTGCGCGCTTCCAAAGGAAACACTCCGTCAAAACTTCACATGTATTCCTCAAGAATGCGGCTTCGATAGCTTTCAGCAACGCACTCAGCGCTTGTGGTGTTGAATCAGGCGACTGGCGCATCGAGTACCAAACATTTACTCTCCTGCCCGAGGAAATCAGTGACAAATGCCAATTTGCCAGCTGCTCCAAGGTGTTTAAATCCATCTACAACCTCCAATGTACCTTTCCTGACGAATCGCTTTTGATCTCCTACAAGTGTGGCCCACCACTGTGCAACGCCACGGATGCTGCTCCCTTTATCCTTCCTCTCGCAAAATGTGCTCTGGCGTCCAACACGACGAGCATCCTCGCTGAACCTTTTGCTTCTTCCCCAGACGCAGTTGCGCAAATATGCAACTTTGACGAATGCAGGAGTGTTCTGAAGTCTATCGCTGGCCTCCCGTGTGGATATCGCAACGAGACAACTCGAGCTAGCTACAATTGCACCCGAAATACATGCAAGGCCAGCGATTTGACGTCTATCCAGCCTTGACTTGCCAAGTGTGCTGCGTCAGCGAACACGCCTTCAATCGCGACCAACCCCTTGAGTGTATCAGCTGACACGATTGCTCCACTTTGCAAAGTCGACGACTGCATGACTGCGCAAAACATCGCATCGAATCCGCTGGGCCTTTCCATCGATACAATCGCTCAACTTTGCAAGCAAGACAACTTTTAAATCTGTCGCTGCTCTGCTTCTTTCCCAACGAATCCACTCGAGTCAATTATAACTGCACCTTGGCCACTGCTAGCCACAATGCACGACCAACGACCTCTCGCCACTGACGACCTCTCTTGTTAAATGCACTCAAGCTGGTGGTTCGATCAATACCACGTCGAATCCTTTTGTTGCCTCCGTGGACGCAATCGCTCAGTCGTGCAAGTTTGACGACTGCAAGACGTATTTCAAATCCGTCGCTGCGATCACATGCAAGTTTCCCGATGAATCGACACGAGTCAGTTTAAATTGCACGTCCATTCCTAGCGTTTGCAGCTCAAACGATCTCTCTTCTCTCGCATCTCTTCTTCCCAAGTGCACTCAAGCAGTATTGCATCCAACCCTTTCGCTGCCACATCCAATACAATCGCCCAACTGTGCAAGATCGCCGACTGCAAGACATATCTCAAGGCAGTCGGGGAACTCACGTGTCCTTTTGCCAACGAAGGCCTTCGCGCCAACATGACTTGTGTCTCCTCTGGGACGATGACACTCGTGCCAATCCTTCCCCTCCTTGCGACAGTGCTTGCCATCATGCTATTTTAAATGTACGCTTACTTGGAGGTAATCCATGAGTTCATTTCACTGACGTGTGGAGAATTTCGTCCTCTTCGGCCTCCGTCTGGGGTCTGTCATCGTCTACATCTCCTTGACAGCTGGAGCTTGTACTCGCATGAATATTTCTTTCATCTCAAGTGCAGTTTATCAACTTTTCGTTAATGAATGAAGCGATATCATAGTGAGTCATATCGAAGAGCTCATGAGTCTGCCGTGGTATGTCCTTCATCTCTTCCTTGGTATTTGTACTGAATGAAAAATCAAACGCAAAGATGGCGAACTCGATTCCCGTAAATCAAGTACAGTGCTGTACCGTAAATCATCATGAGTGAGCACAAGTTTGGAACCGAAAAGTTCAAGCGCAAGTATTTCAAGAAGTTTTGCGAGTTTTTTTCTAGTTCAAGTCGCAAACGAAAGATTGAATTTGGAATTCAAAGAACAGACAAAAAGTAAGCGATTTTAGTCTATATTACGACTCCTTAATGATGTCCAAGGTTTCATTTTGCTTACTTTTTGGGAATTGTGAGTGAGCACACAATTTAATCTTAAATAATGTATAGAAATCAAGGTGAGATATTAAGGTTTAGGGTATAAATATTCAAAGGAAACATTAAATTTGAGAGATATAAGTTTTGCGGACACGAGAAGCAACAGTTCAGATTTTCGTTTTCAGTCTGCTGCATTCAAGATGAAGAACCGGCAAGACAGACAAGGAAGACATGCACGTGGCATGTATTCCTACGTTATCGCTACTGTTTTACAATTCAATGACCTCATAGTCGTCGTTCCAAAGCTCGTGAAGTTCAGCTGCGTTGTTGCCGGCTTCCCAATAAATAAAAACATTGAAATATGGAGGTTCTTCTCCTTAATTTCTACTGGTGCTCACTCACGATGTCATGCTCACTCATGATTTACGTTAGCGTCTAATGCGATATCGTTTGTTATTGCCATTGGATGTCAAGCTGTTGGCAGAAGGAAGATTGTCCAAAATGCTCTCTCTCGTGCAGGCTCCCAACAAAACCATCATACTCCTGTTTTTTCTCGCAGTAGTCGTCTCTGTAGTGGGCACCTGCAATTTCACAATACTGTGGTTAACAGCTAAAGCTCTAGCTAGTCGCTGAGAGCACAGTGAGGGTTTTAGAATAACGTATTTGGACTGATAGGAGTACGTTGAGTCTAGATGTGTCAGTTGGAACACTGGAGAAAGCGATCTGTCGAGTGCTTCATGGGGCATCACCTCATGAGTTGCTGCTGTCCGTTGCGACACATATTGTCGAGTGTATCACCAAAGCGAAGAATCAATTTCTCGATTCGAGATACGAAGTTTTCACACTGAGATGGAAAATTTCTTGTCTTGAGCACGTTGAGGGGCTCCATGGCCACAAGTGTCGACTGATTTCATTATTTGCCCAAATATAAGGCGCATGTTAGCCATTGAATACTTCATGGATATTCCTTTCGGCATTTCGTCTCGCGCACCAAGGTTGCTCGTAATGAGCTATCTTGGAATGAGCAATTCCATGTACTCACTGCAATCCTGCAACATTTTGGACCATGAACCATTTGAATTTACCACCCTGTAGAACCGAGTCTTTCTCCACTCAGTACATGACATACCTGGCTCATCTTGAGAGGTATTGAACCCACGAGTATGAATACGAGGACTGCCAAGGCGGTGTTAATACGGGATATTTGCCCACATTCACTAGTTGGCGTATACTGAAAGACGCTAAAGTTGTCGAATTAGCTCAAGTGATTTGGTTAGTATGGACTACTTGCACTTGTGATGTGACAAAGTCATCCACGAACGCCAGATGAAGCAGGGCAAACTTGGAAGATGGCTTTCCTTTCAATGAAGACTGTGTTCGATGCGTTGTTTGGTTTGACTTTAAAGCGAAACTTTTGTCTCCAACAAAGCTCATGGCGACTTACGCCGATCTGGAATCATCTATCTACAAGGATTCAGAGATGTACCTGGCGTCATGATGTCTCCACTGTTCGTGTTGACTTTCAGAGTTGCATTTGGTGTTTTAGGAGCAATCAACTTGTCTTCGTGGTGCAAGTTCTTCGATTTGGGGATGGAGAGTGCAATCCACAGCTGCGAGGTTGGTGAAGGGCGTATACTTGCAAGAGTTGATCCAGCAGAGCGGGCGACTCACGTGAAATCCATGTCCATTGTCCATTGTCGGCTGTAGCGCGACTTGTACACCAGGCTCCAGGATGTCACGAAATGCTCCAAGCACTGTCACAAAAACATCGGAACCCTTGGCCTACAATGGATTACCACTGGTATTCCCATGTCGTCTCGACTTGTCCGGCGAGTGGATTTCAATGCTGGACGTCCATGAACCATCCTGCAGTCTCTGGAGATGCCAAGGAATTCAACCGAGTCAAAGTTGAAGCCAGAGTAGTGACATAATGTTGCAATATTCATTTAAACGATTATTAATTTGTAAAGGTATCTTAATTTGTGTAACATTAATAATATGAGAACTTTGATTCGATATTTATACATGATATAATATTATACGGGTAAATCGGGAAATCGTATCAGCAAGTTGTGGGTCGAATGCAAAGTGAAAATTGATGATGCCACGCGTTGGAGTTGTCTACATAGTACTTGTATTTTGCATGTAATAAGCTTATAATCCAGCTCATGGCTTGCCAAGGAGGAGACAATGCAATACGCTCCGTGATGATCTTGAGATCCTTCCACGGCAGGTTCAACGATTGCAGCTTCTGCAATGTGACATATACAATCGATGAAAAGCTCCTTCAATCTCAAGAAATATCGATTGTTCTGCACAAACTATTAACATTTTAATCGCTGCAGGAGATCCTTGAGCCATGCTAGATGACTGAACACCAAAAGTTGGCGAAGCAAGTGATCAAATGACGCTTTTCATCACGTGCAAGACATTCTCGTTTCTCCTTTGACACTTCGAACGTAAAGAGACACGAATAAATTAATGGTAGCAGCACCGAGAGAATGCGATTACAGACAATTTCTTCGTGCAACGGCTTCAAAGCGCTTCTTATCTACGTAGTTGTTGAAAACTGGTTGTATTTGCGTGGCAAATACTGTTGAACATCTAAACAACGTTTGAGTAGAATTTGTTTGCAATCTGTGTCTGGGAGTTTGGTAGACCCATCTACAATCAAGTTTGGATGAAATCTCGATAGATATCGCAACATTCGATCGATCGCTACACTTTATTGACGTCTCGTTTTTTCGTATTGCGAACAACTCTCAACGCAATTACAGGTATCCCAAAGCGAGTTTCAATACAGCTTGCAAGGGAGCATGTTTCGTTCTTGACGGCTTAACTGCACTTGGTTTGTCTCGTGGAAAACCAGACAAATTATATAGAGAGTACAGTTGTGCCAAAGTCAATCGTCTGAATCTAATTGTCACCCAAAGCGCCCTAAAGATTTTCATTGTCCAATTTCCATCCTCAACGTCAAATGAAGACCCTCTCGCTTGTTTCGATCGTCGCTTGCACCTCCTCGGTTGTTTTTCCAGCTGATTGCACTGCGTTTGACATTCTACCAATCATGGACCCAATCACAATGTGTGAATTGGCCAGTGGTGCCACCGGTCTTTCATCAGCCTTGTCGTTCCAAGATGCAGTCACGATCGCCAAGCTTTGCGCGATTGACTCGTGCAAGACTGTGCTCAAGCTGGTTTTTCTGCTGCCGTGCACATTTAAAGACGAATCGGTGCGATATAAATTGAACTGCGAGAAACCTGCCACATCCTCAGCTGGCGTCTACGCGACCACCGCTGTCTTAGCCTCACTCTTCGCGTTGGTCTTTCAGTTTGGTTAAATATTAATCGAACGGGTACTTTCAAAGCATTGACGGAGCAGCAAGTGGACAGTTTTTTTGTTGTGGTAATGATCCTTCCCCAGGTTCACCTGCGGAAACCTTGTTACGACTTCATCTTCCGCTAAATGGTGAGGTCTATGCAATAATTGACTGAGCGAAGATCGACTAGAGTTGATCGCGGTATGCAAAAGGCAAGCGGCACACAAAGCAATCGTGGACATTCAATGGTTGTTGAAAAATGTATCACGAGAACGAAGTGGGTCATTCAATCCATGATGACTTCATTTCTATCTTTTACCAGACATTTCTGTCTCATCCGTCACTCGGACGCTGGCAAACAGGAGAGTCGACAATGGGTCAAGGTTTTGCATCGATGTCATGAAGGCTCGGTGCAGCTGAACGGATCCACACCATCTTTGCTCCTGTTGCTTTCAAAACGGAACTAAGAACTACGAATTCCCGAGGTATCCATCGGAAGTACTGGAGTGTCGAGCTCACTTGGTTTGTTTGAATATTGAGCCATGTATTTTTAATTTATTTCTCGTGAATATCCATTTCATGTAAATGCAGTCATTTCCTTCATAGCACACAAAGCTTGATTTAGCACTTGAGGCTGACGTTTCCTTCCTCGATTGTCAAGGGAAAATCTTCCTCCCAATCCGCTAATGCCTCGAGATTATGAAATCCCTAGTTTGGCAAAGGAATCGCGGAGAGCAAATGGCGTTTTCCATCCCGCTCGAGTCGCTCACGTTTCTCCTTTGACACTTCGATGGCGAAGAGACGCCAAATTTTGAGGTCGAAGATATAAAAGATATTGCCAATTTTCACCGACAGAATGCCATTGATTGCAGCCGATGCTTGGTCGATACAATAGACCTACCAAAAGTATTAACGGCGTTCAAATCCATATTCTGCACCTGTTCGTGGGTCCAGCGGTCTCGCTGAAACATATATTTCGCCGAAGCGGACAGAAACAATGAAGAATGCTGTGGAGGCTGAAGCGAGGGATGGCGTAATCTTTCATAGAGGTAACAGACGACGATCGACCCAATACAAAGTCCAACTAAAGACACAAATCTATCAAAGCTACCAATTGCGATAGTGCCTATCGGGGAGGTTAGAATTGACAACAGTCATAGAAATCACATACCGCTGTTGCAAACCAACTGGAAATCCACGTGAGCAAAAGTACATTGTCGGTCCAAGGTTGCGTCATGCGTCGGAGGTGCGACTAAGGATAAAATGGCGGCAACACCCCAAACTACAGTTGTGCACTTTATAACATATGAAGTCGTATATTGTGCAGTGAAGATTGAAAAGATGTCATTCAGCACATACCCAAGCCATGAGACTTCGCCCGCGGCGAGAATCGTCTTGAAAATACGAAGACCACGATCACCAGAACTTTCGTTGGAGTGGCGCGTGGCATCGACCAAATGCCAACAATCATGGATGTTTTCCAAGGACAAAACTTGTGTACTAAGTAAGCAAATCGCGGCCACGCCTCGAATGAAAAGAAATACACGCCCAATCCACACGATACCAACCACTCGGTTGATTTCAAAGAGATTCAATCCTTCAATGTGTCCTTTGTTAACTAAAATGTACAAGGATGCCAATGCAGCAACGCATATAATGATGCCAGTGACGTAAAGGCATACATACCGAATGTAGTAGGCGACATTGACAGGAATATCTTGAGAGTTGACTGATGTGTCCGTATCATATGACACAGATGTGATAACGTTTGCTGAATCCACATCTCCTTGAAAAGAAATAACTTCGCGAATATTTGTGGCCCAATCTACAGCCATGAGCCAGGCAATATAGTGAAATGAAGGATAGGCTGCATCAAAGATTTGGTGTCTCAAGAGAACAGTTGTGTCGTTCACAGTTTTTCCGTACTGGTTTACTTCAATTGACAGAGCTTGTATGTCTTTTTGCGCAATGTCTGCCATCGATCGAAGCTGAGCAAGAAGCGTAGAGCTAACGAATGATTCGCTCAAAAGCAGGTCAACGGATGAATGGAGAAGTGTCTTCGTGCACGATGACAAACTTATCCCTTTGAAGGTTGAGCAAATCGCGTCGGTATCCTGAATTGTCAAATTACGTCGAACCAAGTTGGATCCAATTGTAGCAAATAATCTTGCTGAAGTAGAAAGTTTAATAGATTCATCGATTTGAGACCCGCATGCTGACTTTCCATCCGTTAAGAGGTAAATGCCTAATGAAGTGTCGACTTCAGGGACCTCGTTACACAAGAGGTTTCCGCCAATTACATTTTGAATGTCAGATTCTTGCCATGATGGGGGTAGGTAGTTCTGCATTGGATTAAATACAGAAAGTGCTAAATATGATTTCGCAAAGCCTGCAGATTGCACACACAACTCTGCAACAGTATCTTTAAAATTCTTCCAAAACGCCATCAAGGATGCTGGCGCAGGTACGCGCTTCAGGTCCACTGATCCAAAAGGCCCAATCATTGCACGAAAGGTACTGTATGCACCGCCACTAACAAGTTCTGGGCCACTCAGAGTTCCATTTTCAACCAAGATTGATTCAATCGAGCGATTCTTAAATGCAAACATCAAGTCTTGGCGAATTAAACTTGCGCCATACATTGATATCGATGGGCTTGAGACTGCCCATAGATCACTTGCGAAACCCCAATACATTTTCATACTCGTTTGGGATTTTAGATTCAATGATCCATTTGTGTATTTTAGCGTCATTGGGTAAACTGATCCAAACGCATTTTGCATACCAAATCTTTCGATGATGCCGATAGATTTATAGTTCTGCCAGTCGGTTTCATACTTCTCAAGGTTGAATGATTGCCAATACTTGAGCTCTTCTAATTCTGATGTTTTAATTGATTGAACTGAAGTCCACCAAGAAGCTCCATTCGGCAACTTGCTCAACGGAGTACCAAGAGCCACGTTGAGGGATGTTCCCCAACAAGTGGTCAGCTCAGACCATCTTACATTGCGCAGCACAGCCTCTAAATAGACTGCTGCATTCGTGGAGTACATGTTTGCACAGCGATTTTGTCTAGTGGCTGTATTGGCCATTTCCCACTTCTTCCCAAAATCAAGCCAGCAGTATTGCGATGATATCCATGGTGCCAAGCATGCGTCCATGACACGAAGGCCATGAATTACTGTTGAAAGGTCCATCGCATCTGTAGAAAGCACTTGTGACGCGTATAGCTGTCTCATTGTTGTTCCCACACCAGTTGACAATGTGATTGTATAGTTGGCTTCATCCATAAATTTGGAGTCAGTCAATTTTATACCTCCGACATGTGGTCGAAGAGTAAGCAGTGAATTCAGTAACCGAGACACGTAAACATGTTCTCTTGTCGCGTTGTAGTTGGCCCACCAGAAATCATTTGCCATGTTTGTGGCTGTAAGTGTCAAGAATGTGACGCTACCAAATATGGTCGAAATCACGTAAAGCAGTCCAGTCAAGGTAAGAAGACGGTGTCTCCACTTGATAGGGGGCTCTACAGGCACTGCAGTCGATTCGTGTGGCTGTATTGAATCATTTTTTTTATCTAAGGCAATATTTTCAAAAAATTTCATTCCCCACTTCACTTGGGACGTCGATGCTGACTTGTCATCGATGAGCAACCACAGTTTCAAATCAATGATTGTCTTATCAAACGTGACGACGCCACACATAATGCACGACGCGCGGTCTAAGATCCACCGCCCATTTGTCTGGGACATGTTATGGAGAAATCCTAAGGCGGAACTTGACAGTAATAAGTGGCTGGAAGAATTTTCACTTTTGCGTTTTCGCAAGAACGACCAGACATTGATAACAAGCACAGGTACAATAGTACAAGCAACTAGAACCAGGACAAACATTGTAGCTCGACTTAGACTTCCAATTTCAATCCACCCAACTGTGCATGCAAACTTATTGCTAACAATGTCAATACTGCATTTTCGATTCAGGGTAGTTGTGATCTTGTATGGCCAATTGGTATCAATGACTAGCAGACATAGCCATGTAACACAAGACGTTAATGGGGCTACGTAGCGGTGACGTTTTAAAAAAAACACAAGAAGGAAGTCATAAGTCACATAAGATATCCACGTGGCTTCTCCAGCAACCAGCATCGACTCGAACAAAGTTCGGAGGGTCATGTTTAAGTATGCATAACCGCTTTGAGTTTGAAATTTCAATGGTGACGAGGACAAAAGAATGACGGCAGTCAAACCACGCACAAAAAGCAGCGGTCGATTTAGCCAAACGGTTCCAACCACACGATTGAACTGAAATAAATTGCGACCAATGATGCGGCCACGCAGTAAGAGGTAGTAAAATGTAATCATAGTACCCACAAAAAGCTGGACTGTCGTGACAACAATTACTACAGCCCAAAGGTATTGACACGCACTGACGGGAATGTCCAAACTTTGTGCTTCATCAATGATCGGCTCATTTTTGTCGGAGATGATTGGGATAACATTTGCATCACCTTCAAATGAAACGACTTCACGGTATCCTTGGGCCCACTCATATAAGAACATCCATCCGAACACATCCCATTGATCTGCTGAATTTCCTCCCAGAACTTGTTGGCGTAGGTAAACATTCGACATGTCCGTTGTGTTGATCGCAAATTGGATTGTGCTGATGCCCAATGTCGCGACATCCTTGTATGCAGCAAGAATCAGTGGGAGGAATGAACTTCTACCACCAGGGTAAGCTTGTATCAAAAGCATAGTCGCTTTAAATGCTGAGCTCAAGACAGCATTGCAAGCTTGCTTGAACTTCAAGCTAGCACTGCAGACCTTGGAGATGTTAGTTTGAGAAGTGGCCCAGAGCGCAAAGAGAGTATTATAAGGTGTCAGAACAATCGAGTGGCTCTCTTCTGATGTACATGACACATCGTATGAAAATGAACCCTGGATAAATGAAGTTGGCTCTCGAAAAAGGCAAGTAGGGTCACCACCCATGTACATCAATGACGGCTGCAGCCAAGAAGGTGGAATCGGATCTGAAGACAGTGTGGGTATAGCTACCATGGATGCAGCAAACTCGTAATTTGTGAGAATGTGCTGAGAGACTGATTCTTGAAATGCTGAAAATACTGAGATAACTGATGCTGGTGGTTGAACAATATACAAGTCGATCGAATTGAGTGGACCGATGTTGCCGTGCACCAGGCGAAAAGTCGGTGTATCGGGCAAGCCTAAGAACATTTCATAATTCATGTTGCAATTGGCAGCATCGGGATTCCATTGCAAGTCGCAAGGGTCACATGAATAAGTTGCTGGATTTGCCACAAAGTCAGAATAGTTGCATGGGGCTGAGAAGCGTTGGTTATCAGGATCATTTAGTAAATAGCTGTATCCCAGAGCATCTCCATAGGGAAGATCATTGAATGGTCCAAAATACATCCATAAAGTTGTCCAGCCTTCACTTCGTGACTGGTAAGGAATACGCTTGGTTGTGACATATTGAGTCACTCCGAGTGCATTTTGGACGCCAAGAGTTTCGCTAATTCCATTGGAATAGCTGTTCGTGTATTGAAATGTGTATCGCAGGATTCCCATTTTGCGCCAGTAGGCAACTTCTGTCTCTATACTCTGAAATGAATAAGGCGTAGTGGACAGCCATGCTTGACCTTCCGGCGTCTTCCTCATTGCTCTACCAATTGTTGTGTTGAAAGCGCCTCCATAATATCCTTTGAGCCACTTGTTCCAATCAACAAGGCGAACGATGGGTTCATAATACACTGCGCCATTATCTGCATATCGTTGATAGCAGCGTTTTTGGCGTTCAACACTGTGGGCCACTTCCCAGGTCCGATTCAAGTCAACCCAGCAATACTGAGATAGAACCCAATGAGGTCCAGGGATTTGGCGTAGAGCAGCAACAAACGCTGCCAAATCATTCGCCGCAGCAACATATAAAAGTCTTGGGTACACTGGCGAGAGTTCAATTCGAGTGGAGGCTTGCGAATAATCTTTCCCGAGACCATAATTCCTGCTCATCAGATCAATCGATTTAGTTTGGTTGCCAAGAACATTAAGCTGGACATTGTAGACGTCAATCAAGTAGGACTGAACCCCAGACGCATTGAAATCACTCCACCATAAATCATTGGCCATCGAAGGAGACACCATTCCGAGATAGTACACGCTCAAAGTCAGAGTCAAGATGAGATAAAGCAAGCCAGAGAGACTCTCCGCAACCTCAAAAGTACTCATTGAGTCTTCGCTTGGGACTTGTAAGCTCCCCACAGTCGTTTCCGTGGCGAGGGTGGTGTTGACGACTGTGGCGGGTTCTGCGCCTGTCAACGTAGTCTGATTTGCAATATCGGATGTAGTCGGACCGAGTGGGTGGACATGGCTACCGTTTACCTTAGTCTGGATCTTGCTGTCGTCGTTCTGTGGCATTGCTGTCTGGGCAGTGGCAAGAGGACTATTGACCTTTTCGGCAAGAGTCTGAAAATAGACATACAAAACCGATCTGGATCAAAAACAGTTTCGTTCCTAACCGTTTTCGTCTTCGGCAATCTCAACAAGCATGCTGTTTCGACATTTTTATGGGGATCAAATAGTCAATCTTCGTTGGCGCTTGCTCGTAACTGCTCGTTGATATATTTGCACAGCCTTCTCGACCAATTTGGCCATGCAGCAAGTGCGGAAAGTCGAATGTTTTTGTCTCTTTCGAGCCATCAAATCTGCAAAACCGCTCAGGGCTGTCCGAGTACTTTGCTAGCCATCAATTCTTCCTCCGCACGATCCACCTCGGCATGGAATACTTTTGAGAGCATATTCTTCATGACGAGTTGGCGTCGCTTTGATATCCTGCTGAGTTTTCATCGAACTCAACACAGCGATATCACTGGATTTACTACGAGCACGCTACCTTTGACTTTATCGCCCCCCATCCAGCTTTACAGTTGAATACACAGCAGGCTTGCTCGTCGACTTTGGTTTTTTGGATTGTAAACGGCATCGAGTACTTCTTGGACGTCATCCCCGCTTCAGAGTCTGGGGCCTGATCGCCGCGTGTGAATAATATCAAAGGACGGCAAGCAGCAAATCACATGCAATGGCAACCTTGGCAACGAACAAAGCATAGACGTCGCTCGTTCACGAACTAATACGCCTTCAAACGATTCGGTTGTGAGCCACCCAAGCAAGACAACTCGCGGCATTGGTTTCCTCCATGTTGGCCAGAGTTAATGCAGTCGCGCCTTCATCTTCCGTCTTGATATGTGAAATGATGTGGCCACCATCCAACGGTCGTCAACTGCAGTTACGCAACGAGAGTCTGACCATTCAAACCCCCAAACCCCCAATACAAATCAGCTTGGAAGTTGTCGGCCATGGTGGTCATGAGAGTTTCCGACTGCAACGTCGTTGGCCGTGCCACGGCCTTTAAATTTGTCATGACTGTAACGTTGGCAGCTAGATTGATATTGACAAAACAGCTTGACAGGTCCATGATGAGACGAGTGCCTTCCTTGGTCTTCCAGTTGAAGTCAACGGTTCAATCTAGACAAGCACCGTTGGGGGATTTCCCTTGACCTCCTCAGTCTTGAAGTCATGTCGTCGACAAGATTTGGCAGAATTTCGTGCAGCTCTGAGACGTTCAAGTGCTTTCAATTGTTGCGGCTCGTGGTCAACAACGATGGAGGTACAACAGTGTTCCCGCCCGTCGACAAGGAGCTTTTTCGCTTTCTCCGCGCTTTGTCAGTGCTCCCCACAGCTGACGTGGAAGGATCTGCCAGAGCGGAGACCACGGAAGCAGATCTTTTGGGGCAATACTTGAATGACCAAGTAAATTTGTCATCGTCGGAGCGATCAATTGATGTAATGGCCTATTTCGGAAAGCAGTTTGCAGTCAAGCAGCAATTAAATGTGGATGGATGGTGTCCGCGAAACCTCTCGGACTACGTCAAGAAAGAGGACGAGGGAGTCTACGGTCTCATTGAAGGCAACATTGGTGAATCTGGTGGTGACTTGCGAGTCGTGTTGTTTGGATGGTTGACGAGCAAATCGTTTGAAGGTATGCTGCTCCGTGAACGTGCCACGTACGTGCTTCGTTTCTTGACGACATTGACAGCGAACGTGGTTTGTTGCTTGGCACCTCCTGACATTATGCAGACTAAGCGACTAGCCCCAGACGCATTGATGCTGTCGAAGAAGCATTCGATTACGTTTTCCATCCAGACGACCAAAGTCAAAGAGGAACAAGTGCGTTGTGAATTGAAGTCTGAAGCAGCGTGGGGCGACGCATTCGACGGAGGTGTGCTGGTTCCTGGGCCAGAGGTGGCGTTGGCGGTGGTCAAATCTGACCGTCATATTTTCACGGAGCAGTCGAATCAACATTTGGACTCGGCAGACGCATTTGGAAAGTGGTTGAGGGACGTCATGCAGACGCATGTCGTTGACGTGCAGTGTCCAATTCCAAAGCCCATGATGGCCAGTGCCCTCAAATTCAAGGACGAGTTTCCAAAGGAAGTGCCAAACAGTATTTCTGAAGATGCCATGAGCGAGCGCATGCTTGCAGAAGCCGAGGCGAAAGTGAAGCAAGACGTGGCCATGCTGCAAAAGCGCTGCGAAGAGAATGGAGCGATTGTGTTCTACGTGAGAATTGACGGTCCAGAGAAAGAAATCGTGGCGAATGACGCATTACATAAAGACTTGAAAATGCTGCATGGATGGCATTTATCAGTGGAGTCAAGTCTTCAACCATTGCTTGCCGATTTTCGCTCAACAATCGACACATGCGTGAACAATAACTATGTCCCTCTTGATAAATCTCAAGTGTCAACCCTCCGAGGATTTGAGGTATGGTTTACAACTC
Organism: Aphanomyces cochlioides; assembly: GCA_019828595.1. Taxonomy (NCBI): domain Eukaryota; phylum Oomycota; class Saprolegniomycetes; order Saprolegniales; family Verrucalvaceae; genus Aphanomyces; species Aphanomyces cochlioides. The sequence goes on along the minus strand of JAHQRK010000031.1, from coordinate 161,174 downwards.
TAACTCGAGTTTCGTTTCCGTATTTGACAAAGGGCGAACTGGTCAAACAAGCATTGGAAAACTCTGCCAATCGGTTGAGAGCTTATTATCAAAATTGGTGTCGCCTGCTCAATACTGCGCTGAAAAACGAGAAAATGATTGCATGGCGAGTGAAACATGAGCACACAGCCATGGTGGAAGGAGTGAACATGAAGAATGTGTGGACCAGCCGCAAGGAAAAAGTAGTGCGGAATTGTTTTTCCACCATGATTGAAAATCACAACAAGGCTCAACCTGTCGGTCACCTTGTCACTGAAGTCGTCAATTGCACTAGCACCAATGTTCATTTCAGAAAACAACAAGTCAAAGACAGTGACGAGATTGTGAGCGTCTATTCCGCGAGCACAGCATCACCAGAGTTACGAGGCCGCATTGTGTTGCCATCAAAGGCCAAAATGGTGCATATTTCGCTGACTGGAGACGTTTGTGTGCTTGTTTATCTCCACGAACGGACCTCAAATACGATGGAAACTCACGTGCGAGCTTACAAGAAGCCAAACTGGACAAAGCCAGTCGTGATGAAGCACTTCCCAAAGGAAACAATTCTTTGCGATTTTGATCCGAGCCATCGCCTCTCGGGCAATGCTCCACTCGGTTCATGTTGTCGACTTGTATGCATTCAACGAATCGCACACACTTCTCGAGCGCGTCCAAACTATCAATTTGCAGATCCTGCGTGTGCAGAGTCCATATGACCGCATGCTAATCTTCGGTGGCGACAACCATGGTCTGACGATCATTGACAACGGCGGGAGACTTCAATCCTATTTTATTCGTTCCAAGCAAGTTTCCAAAGTGGTTGAGCCATTGATCGTTGTTGGCAAAACAAAGCTGGTGAAAGTGCGAGGCGGTGGCATGCTCTTGCTCCTGACGATGAATGAAATGGATGAAAGTTCATACACTGTTACAGTTGAGACCATCCTCATTTCAGACAATTCCATGCTACCAGAAGCGACTTTGAACATACCATTGGTGATGGAATGGTCTCGCTGCTCTGTTTCATGTGTGAAGGAGAATTTAGTTTGCTTTGATCCGAAGTCGACACGGGTGCGTATGTGGAGTCTGCTTATTGCAACTGAAAAGGTGGCTTGGCAGCTACAAGAATCCCAAACTGCACAAAGTGAAGCAAATCGACTGGAAGCCCACCCGATGTGGTCGTTCTTTCACTTGTTTGAAATGTTTCCCGTCCAAAGTCTCCTTGCCAAGTCGACTAAAAGCGCACTTGTGCCACGCCGATTGCGATTACACGTATCTGGCATGGCTCAAAAAGCCACCATGACAAATCTATTAGCTTCGATTTTGCACAAACTCCATGGCTTGAACAACGACTTGACACCGCTCAATCTGGAAGATAGCTTGCAAGCCCATAGTTCTGGCATTGTGTCTTGGTGTGGCTCTACGATGACCATGGCTCCATGGGTGTTGGAACTCGTCGGCTTTGTTCCAGTACAGATTTGTCGAGCGAGTGATAACCAACTGGTCGTGCTGAAAAATGGTCTGGAAGGAAATTCTTTGGGAGCGGTAGCGCATAAAGCGGCCCAGTCGATTTCGTTTGGCCCAATCTCGAGCATTTTGCAGCGCTGGGCTGGACCTGTCGTCGTCTTGACGTCAATGGGAGAGCAATCGACGGAGACGAGCAGCTATTTGAATTTCTTGACTGGTAGTACATTCATTATATCTGACGCTCGATGCGCCGACGGCGTGTGGCTTACTGTCCGTGTGATGGGAAAAAGTCTGTTGGTTGTCTTGGCTATTGAAGGCTTGGGGTCGCTTGAAAGTTCGGCTCAAGAAGATACATTGTTGTGCGCGCTAAGTGGTGCCGTCTCTCGACTGACTGTCTATCAAGTGCGCAATGACAAGGACATTGACGCCTTGTTTTCCAACTTTCAGCAAGGCGTGTCGTTGTTAAGAGGGGATTCCCGATTATTCCAAGGCAAGCTGCACTTGAATGCCAAAGATGTCAATCCAAACGATCAAAACGATGTCATCCATGAGTTCCAATCGGTGCTTGAAGGCTTCGTGAAGGAGAATCGAGCCAAGAATTTTGTCACGGCCATGTATGGTGGCAATGTCGAAATCTCTTGCTGTCCTCCTCTTGGCTATGTCGGCTATGATGAAGCTCTGGGCGAAAGTTTGGAATTTCTGAAGTCGAGAGATATCGTGCCGTATGCAAACGGTTTGGACTTCTACAACTGCTTGACGATAGTGTTGTTGAAAATCAATTTGCTCGATTGGACTTATATGGAAGACAATTTAAAAGCACAGCAGGCTATCAAACTGCACAGTCAAATCCGTACTGCTCTTCGGTATGGCAAACTAGCTCACTGTGGACTTGTGGATGGCGAGCCAGAAGAGTATATTGAGAAGTGGAAGACGCTGTTTGCCGATACTGATATAATGGAGAATTTGCCAGACGATGCGGTGATGGATTTTGAGCTCGATTTGAATTTGAAGATGGAAGAGCTGCAACAAGAGGCGAAGATGCTTTTGCTGGCATTCTTCAAGACTTTTCTGGAGTTTGTGGACAAACCACGAAGTCCCTTGACTGAAGCCGAGCTCGACAAGTTGTGGACGTTTTTGTTGTGGCGTCGCGAGCACCGAGTGCGTCTGTGGATGTCTAGCTTGCCTTCCGTTGGTCGGGAAGAAATGGACGACTTGGACGCATGTGTCTTGAAATTGAAGCAACATCTCCGTCGATGCATCCATTCTTGTGCAAATTGCAAATTGGGTTGCTTTGAATGCTTTCTCCATGATGAAGATTTTCCTCATGACTGCGGTACGAATCACAAATGTGTCAATTTTTGTGCGCATTGTGCATCCGTGGGTGAAAAAGCGATGTGCGCATCGGTGGCTGGCCACTCTGGACCCTGCGACTGTGGCATGAAAGAGCATACTTGTAATGCACCTTGCAGTGTAATGGGAGTATTGACTTGCGAGAAGACTTGCAGACTGGAAGTCGGCCACGAGGAACCTCATTCGTGTGGTGTGAAGCTTCATTGCTGTGGCCAACCCTGTGAGGCATTGGAATGCCTTGGCTTGTGCACATTGCGATTTGAAAGTCCACACGACCGCCACGAATGTGGTGCCAAGTGTTGCCAGCAGACTTGTGTGGTGCCCGGCTGCGGCAACGCTTGCGCTGCTTTCAATCATTTCCATCCTGTGGGAGCTGACCATTTATGCGGTCAACCCCATCGCTGCATGGCTGAATGCAAGGAAGAAGGCATTTGCGAGGTAAAGTGCACAAGGAAACATTTACAGGAAAGCGAGGCACATTTCACTCTCCACCTTCGACAAGAAATGAGTGGATATAAGCGCAAGTGCAGTGCAGTTGTGGCGGCCGATACGACGTCGCATCCTGGAGATCACCGATGCAGCAGCGCGATTCATTACTGCGACGTTCGCTGCCCTTGCTGTGAATACTTTTGTGACAAAGCTTATGGCCACACCGACTTGCATCGAACATCTCACGGTATTTTGAAGGACACTTGCTTGATGTCGTACTCGCAGGAGGTCGGTATCGGCGAACCAAAGTATAATACCGCTGGAGAGCAAGTCGTCGCGGAAATGTGTCCATTTTTCTGCTCCAAGATGGGCCGCGGTCATGTTCACTATATGCCGTGTGAGCACAGAGCCAGCACTTGTATCTATTCAACTTCGGATGGACGTAAGCATTGCACTCTCAAGTTGGATCCGACAATGCCGATGGACGAAGTGCTTCACGACACGTATTGGAAGACTCTGGGCTGGGAAGATCCTGTGACCAGCGCAGTCAAGAAGGCATCGTTCAAGTTGTGCCCATACACATGCGATGCGTCGGATCACTCTGTAGATGCTCCATCGTATTGCATTTTGGACATTTGGCATGATATTGTTGACAAATCGGACCCACGAGGACAACAAGCCAACCACTCAGTCGTCGACGGCCATTTGTTTGTCTGCAAGCATTAAGTCACTCTCGGAAAGACATGTCATATAAACTGGCATAGCGTCTCCATGGATATTTCTGCGATAGATGTAGCTAGCGCGTTTTGCCAAGACTACTTTGTTGAAGTGTCACTTTGTGATATGGTATTCATTTTGCTAAATTCTTTCATCAAGCAATATTGGCCCAACAACTTCGTCCCAGTCGACACTGGAGCTGACATGAACGCAGTCGTGAAATTTTTACTGTGAATCCAGGCTGGCAGGACTGGTGGATGCTTTCGAACGAGGATGGTCGTGCTCTCAAGGCGGTGATATTGCTCTTCCTATGGGTTTCCAAGGAAGTCATTTTCAGTCTTTGATTTTGCACAGTTGTGCGATGGAGTCTAGATGCCGAAGTGTAGCTATTTGACTCTACATAGCCGTGTACTCGACGGCGGTGCAATTCCAGGGGCGCATGGAGGCTGATCCTCGCATGCCAGCTTTTTATGGAGAATCGTTGCGAAGGCGCGGAGGCTGTCTGCCCATGTTGCTTGTCCCTCGTCGATCCTTGGTCTCGAATTGGAGAGATCCATGGCTTAATTGCTATCATTCCATGGTTGCTGATTCAGACTGGAGAACACAAGGGATGGGCAACATCTATAGTTGACTCTACAATGGCGCGATGACCTTGTTTCTTAGCGACAAGTATTTAGAAGGCGATAAGAAACACTACGATTCCACCACGTTAAGAATTCTGCAGCAAGGATTGACAAAACGAACTCTGTGGGGATATCTTGAATTAGTTGAAGCCTGGTAGTCTAGATTCGTTCAGCCACCTCCAAAAACACCAGTCCAAGTGACAGCGACGATTCCAACGATGAAAATGATCTTCATGGAGCATGAACGCCAAATCCTAGCAGAAACCCAAGCACAGTTGCGATCTTCATAAGAATAATATTCTAATGACGACGAAGGAAAATCGACGGTACAATATAGTTTGGACAATGCCGGCTTTACCAAATCATTATTCAAAGTCGATTTGCCATAGAAGGATATGCAATACCTCGCGAAGCTTTTCGAGAGGAGAGATAGACGCACTGCAGCTTATTTTGCATTGCAGTACATCATCGACAAGGAGTCAACATTGACGGGCACACCTTTCACCCAGTCTGTAATTTTTCCAGCTCGATGGCCCTGTGTGTGGGTAGAGCCCGAGCACATGAAACTTCCTGAACTTTGCCCTTCAAGCCTTTTTACCAACAGAGTATGCTGAGTGCTGGTACGGTACATTACAGCCATAAGATTGAAAATTTGGTGGCCACGAATCAGATGCCAATTTTGACAATGTACTATTCTACCTCTCTGTCTGTGTTATTACTTACTTGCTTGTAAATATTTTGTTGCCAAGCAAACGAGACGGTGTCCAGGGTACACAAAACCATGCAGACAACCACACAACTTGGCTTGTTCCCCGCTTGAAGCTGCCCCAGATTGATATCTTTTCACTGCCAGTGGTCGCTAGACCGTCAGAAGAGGCTCAATTTCTGACTTTGCGCGTTCAGACCTTGAATATGGCGGCGCTTTCACCATCAGTGCTGTCTTTACATGTGTGTTGGTCGCACTCTGGATGCTGGCATCGAAATATACTTCAACTCTGTATGATTGGTCAAAACAATCTAAAAATAGTTTATTTCCTTAAGTAGTACAATGCCTTGAACTCTCTCTTGACAAGCCAACTTCGTCCATTCAACGTTGATTTTGGGGAAATTGCAATAGCAAGGCAGCAGCGCAAGCTAAAGCAATCGCACCAACATGAGTAGAAGACAGCGACGCTAGAGAACTACCGCAAGTAAATCGTTCTCGTGCTGATTCGTCCTTGAACGAGCACGGGAGCTTGATGATCATTGGTTTGCAAGCATCGCACGTGCAAAGCTTGGCGAAGGTCCTTGCAGGTGGTGAGGAATCGCCTAAAAGAATATCATTCACGCTACTCGCAGCTTAACACTTGGTCTTGGGTTCTATAATCGCTTGAATTTCCGCAGAGAATGGGCAAATGAGGCAATTAAACGACCCAGAAATCCAAGCAGACAACTAAAATTGAAATTTTCAATGGGCTTTACTCACACGACCTTCATTATGCCGATGGATGGGCTGGAGACGGAACATGCAAGAGGCCGCCGAGGCCATCCATCATGTGGAAGATATTACTGCGCGTCAACTTTCCATAGCGGGGGTTGTAGGAGCACTGAAATCTGCGGTTGACAAATTTGAACTATTAACATTTCAAAGAAGAGTTCATTTCTATGCAAACTGAAAGAATTACGTGACGATAGAGATGATAGCAGCAGTCGCACCAAGCTGGACAGTGCAAGCTGACGATGGAGCAGCCGGATCGCATGTAAACTTCTTTCGCGCCGACTCGTCATTGAAGGAACATGGGAGCTGGTTGATGAGTTTGATGACTGTCTTGCACGATTCGATCTTGCAAAGCTCAGCAAACGTAGCTGGCGACGCAGCCGTTGTGCTAAGGGCAAGATTGCTCACACCACTCGCGGATTCGCACTGGGAGGTGGGCGACATGATGGTCTCCAAGTCGAGAATCGAACAGTCACGTCCAAGGACGCCCGATGTGGCAGTAGCGGCGATTGCAACAATAGAGATGGTCGTCATGGCTTGTTTCTTCGTCTTCAAAATCGAAAATGAACGCCAAATCCAAGCAGAAATCCAAACAATTTGTTCCACACGACAAACTTTTCATGAAGAACTTTATACAGTTACGACCATCATTAGAATTTACAATAATTACCTTAGTACAGTACATTTTTACTAAAACTACCTCAGTCAGCATTAGTGAATTCGAATCGTCTTGGCCACGCCATTCCAGTGCTATTTAATCTATATTTACACTAGGAAGCGGCGTTCATTGATCTCACTGCGTACCGCTGGAGTTTGGAGAAGATTGTGTGTAGTCTCAAGTGTCCTAGTCGTCAGCATGAGAGACGCAAACACGAAAAAAGCAAAGTCATATGCACAAAGACAATGCCCACCCCGTTAATAAGCCAACATTTGCTTGCCAGTCAAAAATGCACAGAGCGAGGAATTCAACGGTATGAAGGTCCATGATAAGTCGTATTCAACCTTCTACATGGAGACTGCACCACGCTGAGCCTCTCTGGACAATTTCAACCCCCAGTCTCCTCGTTTCTATACGTTAATAGCCTTTCACTGATTATGGCGTTGAGTTAGTTTGAAGAGTCAAACGTCACAGTCCACGCCGGCATTAATAGGCAGCAAGTCACCCGACATGGTCATTGTACTACTTAAGGAAATGAGGCAACAAGTTTCTGTCATTTGCATTGGGAAACTTTCAAGTTCAATGAAACCGCGGCAATCGATGCATCCAGAGTGCGACCAACTGACGCACAAAGACAGTCTTGGGGCTGGAAAACAATGCTAAATACAAGGTGTGCAGGCGTCACAGTCAGGTATTCGCAAACTCCAACTTTATTCGTCGAATTTCCGGTGCAAATTCACCCCAGAACTCCTTGAAAACTAGCCAAAGTCGCTAGGATTATCCGATGGATGGCGCTGGTTTTGCTTAGATATCACACAGTGGCTCTGTTTCTTGGCGACAAATATTTCCAAGCTGGTGAGTTACACCAACGAAGCAGCAGAAAATGTTTACAGGTGGAGTGTAGCGGTGGCGGGCAACTCTCGACATAATTCCGTCGCACGACTTGACATGAAATTCGTGGCTGTGGCGTAGACAATATGCAGAGTGGAAAAATCCTGAAGGACAAAGCGCTTCAAGTGCTCGGATGCACCAACACTAGGCCACAGAGCACAACTCGGAGCAAAAGAAATGTTGGAGTGGAGGTCCAGTCGATCGTTTTTGGTATGTTGAGGGGCTTTTCAATACATTTCAATCCCCGCCAGTGCCTCTCAGCGTCAAGAACGTCGTGGATATCCCCAGAGACTCTAAGTTCTAAACTACAGCGCTAACGAATTGCATTGTGCATATGAGAGCTACTGTCGCCATATTGAGGTAGTGAGCCAAATATCGCTACAACTTCGGGACGGATTTACCGATTGGATTCGCAAAGGGAGAGAGCATCTAGCAGGAATGTCCGACTCGCTCTTCCATCGATTACAGTCCAGGAGAGTCGCTGTAGCTCCACTGACGCTGGAGAACAAAGTTCTTCCGTCGACATAAGCCTCGGCATGCTTTGCTCCATATTACTAATATCATTTGAAATTTAGAATGAATTTTTTCACGATGAAGGAAAAATAGCACAAGTAAACTGGAGCAAAGTCAAGAATGCGTATTGGACATCCGCAGCGGCGGCGAGCACGTTGCCCGCCGCAACTCTTTATTTACGCTGTCCTCGACTGCAATCAAGAAGCTCTTCAGCGTCAGGAAGAACTGGCGAAGAACTACGAGAAAGCTAAGAAAATGTAAATAATTGGCTGAAAATGATCAGAATTTGTCAACTTTTTCCAACGTGATTGCGGTTGTCAACATGGACAAACAGGTTGACCAAGGGACAAACGTGGTCATTCCAGCGTGGAACAGTGTCGCTCGCATTGTAGAGCATCGCCCAGAGGCTGCGCTTGTCAAAGTCGAGCGGCAGACTCTCTCTCCTCCCTGTGAAACCCAATGGCTGGCTATTAACCAGGTACAACGACTTCAGAGTTGCTGCTAATTTGTTGGCAAGGATATGATCATTCCAGTGCAATCAACGCCGCTTTCAGACGCTCCCGATAGGATTTCAGTGCATTCTCCATTGTCAAAACACTCAGTTGGTCGCATGGTACGCCCTGAGAGTCCAAGTTGACAGAGCTAGAGCTCATTTTAGATCTCCACGACGATGGCTGTCCAAGCTGGCGAGCTTGTCTTTTCAACGCCGGCGTTTGCCACCGTCTTGCGGCAGTCATACGTCAAAACCCACTGCCACTGCTGCTTTATGAAGCTCCAAGGACGCATTATTCAATGCGCAGAGTGTCAAATTGCAAGATATTGCCATCGGGAATGCATGGCAACGCATCTTCCACTGCATGATTTTCAATGCGCGCTGCTTTCGTGCCTTCCAACGTCGGTAGAAGACAGCGATCTCGTTCGCCTTGTCCTTGCAGTCCTTGCCATGGAAGCTGCGATGCAGAATCCCCATGTGATTGCAGAATTGACCACATATCCGTTGAATGACGGCAAGGAAGAGCAGACATACGTCCAAGCAGCCGCCGAAATCCACAAACAACTCGACCGCAAGGTAGACATCACTTTGTAGAGCTAGCTAATGCTTCTCGACCTCTCCTAGCGAACGTGGATGATGCCAAAGCATATTGCCCAGGTTTTTCGAGCCGTGCGCTTCAATGCACATCCAATTCTCGTCGATTTATCAGCATCGCCGCTCGGTTTGGGCTTGTTTCCTGACGCTGCCAAGGTAGAAAATTGCCAACTTTTGAGCTGACGAAATGGCCTTGATGGCCGTTTAGATGGTGAATCACTCCTGTGCGCCAAATACATTTCCCCGCTTCAATGCAACGACACAATCGCTTGAATTCCACGCGATGGCACCGCTGGCTCCAGGTATTCCATCAACCTATGCTTGAATTTCCAGCTTAAATTGGATATGGAGGCACTTTGATCGTCTATTCGTACTTGGACGTGCTGGGTTTTGCCCTCCTCCAGTCCAAAGCCGCGCGTCGAGCAGTGCTTGAGAAGTCTTTTCAATTTACATGCGTCTGTAGTCGCTGCTTGACGCCAAAAGAAACCGAAGCGCCGTGTGAATCCTGGCTGGAAGAGCTCGATCAAGCTGTCAAGAGCAAGAATTGGCTAGTCGTCATGGACCGATGCAAAGATTTGACAAAGTTTTGGCACGACGCAGGTCTTCCATCCCATTATCCACTCATGTATGTCCTCGCCAAGAAGATGGAGACGGCAGCCATGCACTTTCATCTTCCGTTTGATTCCACAGTGGCCGAGCGCATTCGAACCATATGTGGCTTTTCAGAGAGAGAATTTTGAAAAATGATATGTCACACTTTTCAAATGTCTACGTATCTAAATTCACTTGGAAGACAAGCAGAGCTCATCTTTCACGCATTCGAGATAGCAATCGCTCGCTAGATCACTCAAGGATCTTGCGTGGTTGCCGAGAGGCTAGAATTGATTTATCAAGAGCATTTCTGGTTTATAATAGTTGACGGATCTTCCTGGCATGTTTTGTTTACGATGCCTGGTTGGTATGCCTTGGGCTGAAAGTTGTCGAGCAAATCTTTCGCTGCGTTATTACCAACATCTCGAACCGTTTGACCATTCTGGAGTAGCGTAAGAACGCGCCAACGGGACGATATACCTTATTTGTCCATTCCCGCCTTGATGTCGACAGAAAAATCGCAACAACAGTGGTTCCATGCGCATAAGCTGCGCATCGCCAGTAGCGTGGCTGATAGCTCTAGGAGCAACTCTTTAAATGGCAGTGGTAAAGATATATTTAAAGAGAAAAATATTCAAAGTCGATCCGGCATATCGACTGGAAAGTTCAAATTTGTGTTAAGTTGACAACACCATCAGATGTATAAAAAATGACTGAAGGACACGTGGTAGACTCTTTCTCGCTTATGATTTTATCTTATTCCAGTAACGTTTGAATATACAACATACAAAGCCGATATCACCGCATGAGGAGCACGAAGATTGCATGCTTCCCAAGACATCCTTCACACCTAATTTATAACATCATTGAACCTTCTTCACCAAAACCCCTGTCAATAAAATATTATGACGACCATAAGAATAAACAAAACGAACTCTACCATGACAACCTCGGTACACGGCAGAGTCATCGTTGCAATTGTGTGTCTGCCATTTCAATTTGTTTGTACATAATATACACACACGACAAAAAACCGACAAATTTCAGACTTGTGATTGGACAACCGACACCAAACCTTTCGCTTATTGGTCGAAATTTACACTTGATTGGACGAGGAGGTTGTCGCGGCAGACACATATCGTTAACATTTAACATGTACAGCGTTTGATTGGCTAAATCCCTAAAACTCACTGTGTGATTGGTCTGTCATGGATCTATCGTCGTGCAGATTGAGCTTCACGGTAAAGGAAACCTCAATGAATGAAATCAAGCAGCGTTATCCTACATTCCGCAGAAGACGCTTCATTGCCATATAGTCATATAGGGTTAATATGACGCTCCTTAAACAATGTGACCAAAGGTGATGAGTCTCAAAGATACTTGGTTTATCTTACTGCATGATCAATGTCCGCTTAAATATTACGTGATTTTGGAGCGACACCTTGATGTATGTGTGATGCTCTCGATCAAAAATTGAGCGCACCAAGCCTGAATCCGAAGTTGGCTTCAAAATCGCCTGATTTTGCAGCGAGATCTAGATACATGCTCTAGACACAGTATGAATAGTAAAACGCACTGTGGAATCCAGAATCATATGTATATTTCGATGAAAACTATCTTTGCAGTTTCTCTATTCTTATGATTACTCTCTATGCCCAGCTGCATGTCCACGAGTGAAAATCGTAACGTTTCCAAAACACACTGTAATTTGAAGTAATTCATCTGTCATGGCTGGCCGTCATCCAGATTGAGTATAATGGTTAAAGAAACCGCAATAAACGAAATCAAGTAGCTGTATTCTACGTTCTGCACGAGACTCTCACTTGCATATAGCGCTTATGGTGTTCTTGAATCTATGCGACCAACTGTAATGAGTCTCAAAGATGACTCTTGCGTTATCTACGGCATGATCGAGAGCGTGTATCAAAAGTCACTTCAATTTCAGACGATATTGGAGCGAGATCTTGATGCACGCTACGTGCTCTCAATCAATGATCAAAAGTCTTAACTAGTTTGCATGCTGAATTAATCATATTGAGTTGAAAGCTATAGTACTGACACAAGACATTGTCTTCTGAAATCACATAGCATGTGTAGTAGAGTTAGAATGTGAGGCCTTAACTCGAGGGGTGTCGATTTCTATGTTGACGAAGTCAATGAGAATATCATACTCTCATGCTTTTCGACCAATCATAAAATTGTCGGATAAAATTGTCGTGTCGTCCATTTTATCTATACATTTGATCGTTGCTAGACTTGGGCAGCGTGTTCTTGAGGAGTTTGGTTTTGTCGTGGCTATGTAGACTCATACTTGCAAGCGAGTACAAAAATTTCAGCGTCGAATGGAGCGATGGACAGTGTCGTTCGCCGCTTGACGTCGAGTTGGGTCGAGTTTTTCCATACATTCGTCACACGGCAAGTTGAATCCAGCGGCAATTTCAAGTCGTCCCATGCGATATCAAACAAAAGGAGTCCATGCGGTGGCCTGTTCTCCATGCGGACAGCAATAAGCACGAGGGCTGGCATATTATCTTCATCGACCAAGGCAACTTTTTGCGTCCACACGAGTACATTTGGTGGAAGTTTGCCTTGAAACTCCTACTAGAATAGTTAAAACAAAGCTCTCCGTGGTGATTTTACCACAGTATCGACGCGTTTAGCCCGGTAAGCTTGTAGAAAGGAAGGATTCAATACGAGAGCCTTCATGGAAGAGTCCATCATGCCAAGATCCACCGACAACAGCAGTGGAAACGAGTGACGAGCCCACACGGCGAGCTGAATTCGAGCTTGGCCAGCGGACAGACCGTAGCCGCCGACGACAAGAGGCCCTCGAACTAGTTCTTCCGCCGTTGGATGGACTAGCAAGTCATTGATTTGACTACTGACATCTAACCAGTCATCCTGAACGCGCGGCGAGCGCTGGACGAGATCGCAAGCCGCATGGACGAGCGTCGCATTCAAATCTGGATGCACCATGCAATGGGACGTCAGATTCGCCTGATGAATCAATGAAGATAGCGTCGAGAGCATGGTGTAAACTGTCGACGGCGCTGGTAGCTCCGAGCATGTTTCAACCACAATACGATCAACGCCCCATGACGCAATTGTGTGGACATCCATGCCAAAATGACCCCAAGAGCCCGGCAATCCTACGCCATTTCATAATCTCCACTGTTTCGACGGTTCGTTGTCATACCGCAGCAAGTTTGAGGCCCCAAATCAATTGAGAGAGCCACCAGGAGCCCATGGTGATGAGCATAATCGACCAGAGAGGCTAAACCATCTGTGAAGAAGAGAAAGTGATCGCTTAGAAGAGCTCCGTTGACGAAAACGTACGTGGAAAACGCTGGGAATGGGGCTGTAGCCGTCCAAACGAGTCCCGAGCGTCTTGCGACCAGCAGTCTTCAATGTAGAGCCAGGAATACCCCGCCTTGGTGTATCCTTGATGAACCATCGCGTCAATAACACGCCGATAGAAAACGTCCGAACTGCAAGAAGGAGAGCTCTCGGAAAGACTGCAAGCTGCTGAACAGTCGTACAAACTATAGCCTGTCCATCCCGCCATGAGCGATGGCTGCGAGGGCGTAGAGGAAGAAGTTACGAACGCCAGAAGCCATGACCAAGTGACCCAGCGCATCGACTTCGATCAGAATGAAAGATTTGCGAAAGTACATTTTGGAGTCAAGTTTTCAAAAAAGCTCTTAAATACCGATTTTGGTGACACTTAAGAGTTATTTTGTAAACTCTACTCTAAAAACCTAATTGGTGGATGGAAAATAAAACCTATTTAGGTTTATTACAATGGGAATTGCTCAGCTGGATGGCTCATGCCTTTCTAGAGATGAGTATACTTGCGCTTGAGCTCCATGAAAACAACACACTTTGGACTTTCTTCGATCATATTTCAAATGAAGCACATGCTCGCAAGCATTTTGAAGCTCTAAAGATATGACTGAGTGCAGGTTAACGAGTCATTCAGTGACACATTAGAAATCCAGGATGAACGTGAGACAGAAAAGGAAAACTTTCGATTACAATTAGCATGAAGGAGGACTAGGCATGATAGTACATGTGCTCTTCATGGGGTTCATGTTGTGTTTTCGTCAAGTCAATCTATTATATTAACTTCCAATCATATTGCGTCATTCGGTGTGATAGGAATCATATCACAGTTGCAGTCATTCTATACATCTGCTGCATCTATGATAAAAACACGATCTTTTTGTATTAGAGTGTGATAGGAAATCTATCACAGTTGCCTGAAAAACATTTTCAAAACAAGTTTTTGACTTGATTTCAGTATACAGATCTGAAATGTGCAAAATTCTGAGCAACTGTGATAGCGATTCTATCACGGTTTCTCAACAAACAAATATTGGCAGATATGAAGCTTTTCATTTAGTCGCCAGCATGAAGTCTAACCGAGAAACAAAGATGCTCTGAATAAATTTAACGTCTAGCACGGATATAAGCTAGGCTAGCTGCAGCAGAACACGACACTTGTTGACGTTTTATGCGCTCACTCGCCTGCTTGTACTGTTAGCATATGTAAATGTCGAGCACAAAACACAAAGCATTGTGGATATCTTGAAAACTATACGAATAGTCAATTAAGGCATAAACAAAACTGTAGGAGTCATAAATAATGATGACGGATGTGATCTCCACACCTTCGCCACTACCTCATAACCCTATAAACTTTTGATGTTGCCAAAGTCTAAAAGAAATCTCGCATCCCCCTCTACAAGTTGAACAGTAGGTAGTAGGGCAATAATCTATTGAATCAGCCCACGCACAATAAACACCCTCTACAAAGGTACATGACTCATTCACTTAGATTGCAGCGCATGAGTTCGATGTGTCAATATTACATGTACTCTTGTATAGCCGGAGTGAGAAACGGCACAGAACAACGTGAGACAGAAAAGGAAAACTTTCGATTACAATTAGCATGAAGGAGGACTAGGCATGATAGTACATGTGCTCTTCATGGGGTTCATGTTGTGTTTTCGTCAAGTCAATCTATTATATTAACTTCCAATCATATTGCGTCATTCGGTGTGATAGGAATCATATCACAGTTGCAGTCATTCTATACATCTGCTGCATCTATGATAAAAACACGATCTTTTTGTATTAGAGTGTGATAGGAAATCTATCACAGTTGCCTGAAAAACATTTTCAAAACAAGTTTTTGACTTGATTTCAGTATACAGATCTGAAATGTGCAAAATTCTGAGCAACTGTGATAGCGATTCTATCACGGTTTCTCAACAAACAAATATTGGCAGATATGAAGCTTTTCATTTAGTCGCCAGCATGAAGTCTAACCGAGAAACAAAGATGCTCTGAATAAATTTAACGTCTAGCACGGATATAAGCTAGGCTAGCTGCAGCAGAACACGACACTTGTTGACGTTTTATGCGCTCACTCGCCTGCTTGTACTGTTAGCATATGTAAATGTCGAGCACAAAACACAAAGCATTGTGGATATCTTGAAAACTATACGAATAGTCAATTAAGGCATAAACAAAACTGTAGGAGTCATAAATAATGATGACGGATGTGATCTCCACACCTTCGCCACTACCTCATAACCCTATAAACTTTTGATGTTGCCAAAGTCTAAAAGAAATCTCGCATCCCCCTCTACAAGTTGAACAGTAGGTAGTAGGGCAATAATCTATTGAATCAGCCCACGCACAATAAACACCCTCTACAAGGTACATGACTCATTCACTTAGATTGCAGCGCATGAGTTCGATGTGTCAATATTACATGTACTCTTGTATAGCCGGAGTGAGAAACGGCACAGAACAACGTGAGACAGAAAAGGAAAACTTTCGATTACAATTAGCATGAAGGAGGACTAGGCATGATAGTACATGTGCTCTTCATGGGGTTCATGTTGTGTTTTCGTCAAGTCAATCTATTATATTAACTTCCAATCATATTGCGTCATTCGGTGTGATAGGAATCATATCACAGTTGCAGTCATTCTATACATCTGCTGCATCTATGATAAAAACACGATCTTTTTGTATTAGAGTGTGATAGGAAATCTATCACAGTTGCCTGAAAAACATTTTCAAAACAAGTTTTTGACTTGATTTCAGTATACAGATCTGAAATGTGCAAAATTCTGAGCAACTGTGATAGCGATTCTATCACGGTTTCTCAACAAACAAATATTGGCAGATATGAAGCTTTTCATTTAGTCGCCAGCATGAAGTCTAACCGAGAAACAAAGATGCTCTGAATAAATTTAACGTCTAGCACGGATATAAGCTAGGCTAGCTGCAGCAGAACAACACACACTTGTTGACGTTTTATGCGCTCACTCGCCTGCTTGTACTGTTAGCATATGTAAATGTCGAGCACAAAACACAAAGCATTGTGGATATCTTGAAAACTATACGAATAGTCAATTAAGGCATAAACAAAACTGTAGGAGTCATAAATAATGATGACGGATGTGATCTCCACACCTTCGCCACTACCTCATAACCCTATAAACTTTTGATGTTGCCAAAGTCTAAAAGAAATCTCGCATCCCCCTCTACAAGTTGAACAGTAGGTAGTAGGGCAATAATCTATTGAATCAGCCCACGCACAATAAACACCCTCTACAAGGTACATGACTCATTCACTTAGATTGCAGCGCATGAGTTCGATGTGTCAATATTACATGTACTCTTGTATAGCCGGAGTGAGAAACGGCACAGAACAACGTGAGACAGAAAAGGAAAACTTTCGATTACAATTAGCATGAAGGAGGACTAGGCATGATAGTACATGTGCTCTTCATGGGGTTCATGTTGTGTTTTCGTCAAGTCAATCTATTATATTAACTTCCAATCATATTGCGTCATTCGGTGTGATAGGAATCATATCACAGTTGCAGTCATTCTATACATCTGCTGCATCTATGATAAAAACACGATCTTTTTGTATTAGAGTGTGATAGGAAATCTATCACAGTTGCCTGAAAAACATTTTCAAAACAAGTTTTTGACTTGATTTCAGTATACAGATCTGAAATGTGCAAAATTCTGAGCAACTGTGATAGCGATTCTATCACGGTTTCTCAACAAACAAATATTGGCAGATATGAAGCTTTTCATTTAGTCGCCAGCATGAAGTCTAACCGAGAAACAAAGATGCTCTGAATAAATTTAACGTCTAGCACGGATATAAGCTAGGCTAGCTGCAGCAGAACACGACACTTGTTGACGTTTTATGCGCTCACTCGCCTGCTTGTACTGTTAGCATATGTAAATGTCGAGCACAAAACACAAAGCATTGTGGATATCTTGAAAACTATACGAATAGTCAATTAAGGCATAAACAAAACTGTAGGAGTCATAAATAATGATGACGGATGTGATCTCCACACCTTCGCCACTACCTCATAACCCTATAAACTTTTGATGTTGCCAAAGTCTAAAAGAAATCTCGCATCCCCCTCTACAAGTTGAACAGTAGGTAGTAGGGCAATAATCTATTGAATCAGCCCACGCACAATAAACACCCTCTACAAGGTACATGACTCATTCACTTAGATTGCAGCGCATGAGTTCGATGTGTCAATATTACATGTACTCTTGTATAGCCGGAGTGAGAAACGGCACAGAACAACGTGAGACAGAAAAGGAAAACTTTCGATTACAATTAGCATGAAGGAGGACTAGGCATGATAGTACATGTGCTCTTCATGGGGTTCATGTTGTGTTTTCGTCAAGTCAATCTATTATATTAACTTCCAATCATATTGCGTCATTCGGTGTGATAGGAATCATATCACAGTTGCAGTCATTCTATACATCTGCTGCATCTATGATAAAAACACGATCTTTTTGTATTAGAGTGTGATAGGAAATCTATCACAGTTGCCTGAAAAACATTTTCAAAACAAGTTTTTGACTTGATTTCAGTATACAGATCTGAAATGTGCAAAATTCTGAGCAACTGTGATAGCGATTCTATCACGGTTTCTCAACAAACAAATATTGGCAGATATGAAGCTTTTCATTTAGTCGCCAGCATGAAGTCTAACCGAGAAACAAAGATGCTCTGAATAAATTTAACGTCTAGCACGGATATAAGCTAGGCTAGCTGCAGCAGAACACGACACTTGTTGACGTTTTATGCGCTCACTCGCCTGCTTGTACTGTTAGCATATGTAAATGTCGAGCACAAAACACAAAGCATTGTGGATATCTTGAAAACTATACGAATAGTCAATTAAGGCATAAACAAAACTGTAGGAGTCATAAATAATGATGACGGATGTGATCTCCACACCTTCGCCACTACCTCATAACCCTATAAACTTTTGATGTTGCCAAAGTCTAAAAGAAATCTCGCATCCCCCTCTACAAGTTGAACAGTAGGTAGTAGGGCAATAATCTATTGAATCAGCCCACGCACAATAAACACCCTCTACAAGGTACATGACTCATTCACTTAGATTGCAGCGCATGAGTTCGATGTGTCAATATTACATGTACTCTTGTATAGCCGGAGTGAGAAACGGCACAGAACAACGTGAGACAGAAAAGGAAAACTTTCGATTACAATTAGCATGAAGGAGGACTAGGCATGATAGTACATGTGCTCTTCATGGGGTTCATGTTGTGTTTTCGTCAAGTCAATCTATTATATTAACTTCCAATCATATTGCGTCATTCGGTGTGATAGGAATCATATCACAGTTGCAGTCATTCTATACATCTGCTGCATCTATGATAAAAACACGATCTTTTTGTATTAGAGTGTGATAGGAAATCTATCACAGTTGCCTGAAAAACATTTTCAAAACAAGTTTTTGACTTGATTTCAGTATACAGATCTGAAATGTGCAAAATTCTGAGCAACTGTGATAGCGATTCTATCACGGTTTCTCAACAAACAAATATTGGCAGATATGAAGCTTTTCATTTAGTCGCCAGCATGAAGTCTAACCGAGAAACAAAGATGCTCTGAATAAATTTAACGTCTAGCACGGATATAAGCTAGGCTAGCTGCAGCAGAACACGACACTTGTTGACGTTTTATGCGCTCACTCGCCTGCTTGTACTGTTAGCATATGTAAATGTCGAGCACAAAACACAAAGCATTGTGGATATCTTGAAAACTATACGAATAGTCAATTAAGGCATAAACAAAACTGTAGGAGTCATAAATAATGATGACGGATGTGATCTCCACACCTTCGCCACTACCTCATAACCCTATAAACTTTTGATGTTGCCAAAGTCTAAAAGAAATCTCGCATCCCCCTCTACAAGTTGAACAGTAGGTAGTAGGGCAATAATCTATTGAATCAGCCCACGCACAATAAACACCCTCTACAAGGTACATGACTCATTCACTTAGATTGCAGCGCATGAGTTCGATGTGTCAATATTACATGTACTCTTGTATAGCCGGAGTGAGAAACGGCACAGAACAACGTGAGACAGAAAAGGAAAACTTTCGATTACAATTAGCATGAAGGAGGACTAGGCATGATAGTACATGTGCTCTTCATGGGGTTCATGTTGTGTTTTCGTCAAGTCAATCTATTATATTAACTTCCAATCATATTGCGTCATTCGGTGTGATAGGAATCATATCACAGTTGCAGTCATTCTATACATCTGCTGCATCTATGATAAAAACACGATCTTTTTGTATTAGAGTGTGATAGGAAATCTATCACAGTTGCCTGAAAAACATTTTCAAAACAAGTTTTTGACTTGATTTCAGTATACAGATCTGAAATGTGCAAAATTCTGAGCAACTGTGATAGCGATTCTATCACGGTTTCTCAACAAACAAATATTGGCAGATATGAAGCTTTTCATTTAGTCGCCAGCATGAAGTCTAACCGAGAAACAAAGATGCTCTGAATAAATTTAACGTCTAGCACGGATATAAGCTAGGCTAGCTGCAGCAGAACACGACACTTGTTGACGTTTTATGCGCTCACTCGCCTGCTTGTACTGTTAGCATATGTAAATGTCGAGCACAAAACACAAAGCATTGTGGATATCTTGAAAACTATACGAATAGTCAATTAAGGCATAAACAAAACTGTAGGAGTCATAAATAATGATGACGGATGTGATCTCCACACCTTCGCCACTACCTCATAACCCTATAAACTTTTGATGTTGCCAAAGTCTAAAAGAAATCTCGCATCCCCCTCTACAAGTTGAACAGTAGGTAGTAGGGCAATAATCTATTGAATCAGCCCACGCACAATAAACACCCTCTACAAGGTACATGACTCATTCACTTAGATTGCAGCGCATGAGTTCGATGTGTCAATATTACATGTACTCTTGTATAGCCGGAGTGAGAAACGGCACAGAACAACGTGAGACAGAAAAGGAAAACTTTCGATTACAATTAGCATGAAGGAGGACTAGGCATGATAGTACATGTGCTCTTCATGGGGTTCATGTTGTGTTTTCGTCAAGTCAATCTATTATATTAACTTCCAATCATATTGCGTCATTCGGTGTGATAGGAATCATATCACAGTTGCAGTCATTCTATACATCTGCTGCATCTATGATAAAAACACGATCTTTTTGTATTAGAGTGTGATAGGAAATCTATCACAGTTGCCTGAAAAACATTTTCAAAACAAGTTTTTGACTTGATTTCAGTATACAGATCTGAAATGTGCAAAATTCTGAGCAACTGTGATAGCGATTCTATCACGGTTTCTCAACAAACAAATATTGGCAGATATGAAGCTTTTCATTTAGTCGCCAGCATGAAGTCTAACCGAGAAACAAAGATGCTCTGAATAATAAATTTAACGTCTAGCACGGATATAAGCTAGGCTAGCTGCAGCAGAACACGACACTTGTTGACGTTTTATGCGCTCACTCGCCTGCTTGTACTGTTAGCATATGTAAATGTCGAGCACAAAACACAAAGCATTGTGGATATCTTGAAAACTATACGAATAGTCAATTAAGGCATAAACAAAACTGTAGGAGTCATAAATAATGATGACGGATGTGATCTCCACACCTTCGCCACTACCTCATAACCCTATAAACTTTTGATGTTGCCAAAGTCTAAAAGAAATCTCGCATCCCCCTCTACAAGTTGAACAGTAGGTAGTAGGGCAATAATCTATTGAATCAGCCCACGCACAATAAACACCCTCTACAAGGTACATGACTCATTCACTTAGATTGCAGCGCATGAGTTCGATGTGTCAATATTACATGTACTCTTGTATAGCCGGAGTGAGAAACGGCACAGAACAACGTGAGACAGAAAAGGAAAACTTTCGATTACAATTAGCATGAAGGAGGACTAGGCATGATAGTACATGTGCTCTTCATGGGGTTCATGTTGTGTTTTCGTCAAGTCAATCTATTATATTAACTTCCAATCATATTGCGTCATTCGGTGTGATAGGAATCATATCACAGTTGCAGTCATTCTATACATCTGCTGCATCTATGATAAAAACACGATCTTTTTGTATTAGAGTGTGATAGGAAATCTATCACAGTTGCCTGAAAAACATTTTCAAAACAAGTTTTTGACTTGATTTCAGTATACAGATCTGAAATGTGCAAAATTCTGAGCAACTGTGATAGCGATTCTATCACGGTTTCTCAACAAACAAATATTGGCAGATATGAAGCTTTTCATTTAGTCGCCAGCATGAAGTCTAACCGAGAAACAAAGATGCTCTGAATAAATTTAACGTCTAGCACGGATATAAGCTAGGCTAGCTGCAGCAGAACACGACACTTGTTGACGTTTTATGCGCTCACTCGCCTGCTTGTACTGTTAGCATATGTAAATGTCGAGCACAAAACACAAAGCATTGTGGATATCTTGAAAACTATACGAATAGTCAATTAAGGCATAAACAAAACTGTAGGAGTCATAAATAATGATGACGGATGTGATCTCCACACCTTCGCCACTACCTCATAACCCTATAAACTTTTGATGTTGCCAAAGTCTAAAAGAAATCTCGCATCCCCCTCTACAAGTTGAACAGTAGGTAGTAGGGCAATAATCTATTGAATCAGCCCACGCACAATAAACACCCTCTACAAGGTACATGACTCATTCACTTAGATTGCAGCGCATGAGTTCGATGTGTCAATATTACAAGTACTCTTGTATAGCCGGAGTGAGAAACGGCACAGAACAACGTGAGACAGAAAAGGAAAACTTTCGATTACAATTAGCATGAAGGAGGACTAGGCATGATAGTACTGCTGGTATGTGCTCTTCATGGGGTTCATGTTGTGTTTTCGTCAAGTCAATCTATTATATTAATTTCCAATCATATTGCGTCATTCGGTGTGATAGGAATCATATCACAGTTGCAGTCATTCTATACATCTGCTGCATCTATGATAAAAACACGATCTTTTTGTATTAGAGTGTGATAGGAAATCTATCACAGTTGCCTGAAAAACATTTTCAAAACAAGTTTTTGACTTGATTTCAGTATACAGATCTGAAATGTGCAAAATTCTGAGCAACTGTGATAGCGATTCTATCACGGTTTCTCAACAAACAAATATTGGCAGATATGAAGCTTTTCATTTAGTCGCCAGCATGAAGTCTAACCGAGAAACAAAGATGCTCTGAATAAATTTAACGTCTAGCACGGATATAAGCTAGGCTAGCTGCAGCAGAACACGACACTTGTTGACGTTTTATGCGCTCACTCGCCTGCTTGTACTGTTAGCATATGTAAATGTCGAGCACAAAACACAAAGCATTGTGGATATCTTGAAAACTATACGAATAGTCAATTAAGGCATAAACAAAACTGTAGGAGTCATAAATAATGATGACGGATGTGATCTCCACACCTTCGCCACTACCTCATAACCCTATAAACTTTTGATGTTGCCAAAGTCTAAAAGAAATCTCGCATCCCCCTCTACAAGTTGAACAGTAGGTAGTAGGGCAATAATCTATTGAATCAGCCCACGCACAATAAACACCCTCTACAAGGTACATGACTCATTCACTTAGATTGCAGCGCATGAGTTCGATGTGTCAATATTACATGTACTCTTGTATAGCCGGAGTGAGAAACGGCACAGAACAACGTGAGACAGAAAAGGAAAACTTTCGATTACAATTAGCATGAAGGAGGACTAGGCATGATAGTACATGTGCTCTTCATGGGGTTCATGTTGTGTTTTCGTCAAGTCAATCTATTATATTAACTTCCAATCATATTGCGTCATTCGGTGTGATAGGAATCATATCACAGTTGCAGTCATTCTATACATCTGCTGCATCTATGATAAAAACACGATCTTTTTGTATTAGAGTGTGATAGGAAATCTATCACAGTTGCCTGAAAAACATTTTCAAAACAAGTTTTTGACTTGATTTCAGTATACAGATCTGAAATGTGCAAAATTCTGAGCAACTGTGATAGCGATTCTATCACGGTTTCTCAACAAACAAATATTGGCAGATATGAAGCTTTTCATTTAGTCGCCAGCATGAAGTCTAACCGAGAAACAAAGATGCTCTGAATAAATTTAACGTCTAGCACGGATATAAGCTAGGCTAGCTGCAGCAGAACACGACACTTGTTGACGTTTTATGCGCTCACTCGCCTGCTTGTACTGTTAGCATATGTAAATGTCGAGCACAAAACACAAAGCATTGTGGATATCTTGAAAACTATACGAATAGTCAATTAAGGCATAAACAAAACTGTAGGAGTCATAAATAATGATGACGGATGTGATCTCCACACCTTCGCCACTACCTCATAACCCTATAAACTTTTGATGTTGCCAAAGTCTAAAAGAAATCTCGCATCCCCCTCTACAAGTTGAACAGTAGGTAGTAGGGCAATAATCTATTGAATCAGCCCACGCACAATAAACACCCTCTACAAGGTACATGACTCATTCACTTAGATTGCAGCGCATGAGTTCGATGTGTCAATATTACATGTACTCTTGTATAGCCGGAGTGAGAAACGGCACAGAACAACGTGAGACAGAAAAGGAAAACTTTCGATTACAATTAGCATGAAGGAGGACTAGGCATGATAGTACTGCTGGTATGTGCTCTTCATGGGGTTCATGTTGTGTTTTCGTCAAGTCAATCTATTATATTAACTTCCAATCATATTGCGTCATTCGGTGTGATAGGAATCATATCACAGTTGCAGTCATTCTATACATCTGCTGCATCTATGATAAAAACACGATCTTTTTGTATTAGAGTGTGATAGGAAATCTATCACAGTTGCCTGAAAAACATTTTCAAAACAAGTTTTTGACTTGATTTCAGTATACAGATCTGAAATGTGCAAAATTCTGAGCAACTGTGATAGCGATTCTATCACGGTTTCTCAACAAACAAATATTGGCAGATATGAAGCTTTTCATTTAGTCGCCAGCATGAAGTCTAACCGAGAAACAAAGATGCTCTGAATAAATTTAACGTCTAGCACGGATATAAGCTAGGCTAGCTGCAGCAGAACACGACACTTGTTGACGTTTTATGCGCTCACTCGCCTGCTTGTACTGTTAGCATATGTAAATGTCGAGCACAAAACACAAAGCATTGTGGATATCTTGAAAACTATACGAATAGTCAATTAAGGCATAAACAAAACTGTAGGAGTCATAAATAATGATGACGGATGTGATCTCCACACCTTCGCCACTACCTCATAACCCTATAAACTTTTGATGTTGCCAAAGTCTAAAAGAAATCTCGCATCCCCCTCTACAAGTTGAACAGTAGGTAGTAGGGCAATAATCTATTGAATCAGCCCACGCACAATAAACACCCTCTACAAGGTACATGACTCATTCACTTAGATTGCAGCGCATGAGTTCGATGTGTCAATATTACATGTACTCTTGTATAGCCGGAGTGAGAAACGGCACAGAACAACGTGAGACAGAAAAGGAAAACTTTCGATTACAATTAGCATGAAGGAGGACTAGGCATGATAGTACATGTGCTCTTCATGGGGTTCATGTTGTGTTTTCGTCAAGTCAATCTATTATATTAACTTCCAATCATATTGCGTCATTCGGTGTGATAGGAATCATATCACAGTTGCAGTCATTCTATACATCTGCTGCATCTATGATAAAAACACGATCTTTTTGTATTAGAGTGTGATAGGAAATCTATCACAGTTGCCTGAAAAACATTTTCAAAACAAGTTTTTGACTTGATTTCAGTATACAGATCTGAAATGTGCAAAATTCTGAGCAACTGTGATAGCGATTCTATCACGGTTTCTCAACAAACAAATATTGGCAGATATGAAGCTTTTCATTTAGTCGCCAGCATGAAGTCTAACCGAGAAACAAAGATGCTCTGAATAAATTTAACGTCTAGCACGGATATAAGCTAGGCTAGCTGCAGCAGAACACGACACTTGTTGACGTTTTATGCGCTCACTCGCCTGCTTGTACTGTTAGCATATGTAAATGTCGAGCACAAAACACAAAGCATTGTGGATATCTTGAAAACTATACGAATAGTCAATTAAGGCATAAACAAAACTGTAGGAGTCATAAATAATGATGACGGATGTGATCTCCACACCTTCGCCACTACCTCATAACCCTATAAACTTTTGATGTTGCCAAAGTCTAAAAGAAATCTCGCATCCCCCTCTACAAGTTGAACAGTAGGTAGTAGGGCAATAATCTATTGAATCAGCCCACGCACAATAAACACCCTCTACAAGGTACATGACTCATTCACTTAGATTGCAGCGCATGAGTTCGATGTGTCAATATTACATGTACTCTTGTATAGCCGGAGTGAGAAACGGCACAGAACAACGTGAGACAGAAAAGGAAAACTTTCGATTACAATTAGCATGAAGGAGGACTAGGCATGATAGTACTGCTGGTATGTGCTCTTCATGGGGTTCATGTTGTGTTTTCGTCAAGTCAATCTATTATATTAACTTCCAATCATATTGCGTCATTCGGTGTGATAGGAATCATATCACAGTTGCAGTCATTCTATACATCTGCTGCATCTATGATAAAAACACGATCTTTTTGTATTAGAGTGTGATAGGAAATCTATCACAGTTGCCTGAAAAACATTTTCAAAACAAGTTTTTGACTTGATTTCAGTATACAGATCTGAAATGTGCAAAATTCTGAGCAACTGTGATAGCGATTCTATCACGGTTTCTCAACAAACAAATATTGGCAGATATGAAGCTTTTCATTTAGTCGCCAGCATGAAGTCTAACCGAGAAACAAAGATGCTCTGAATAAATTTAACGTCTAGCACGGATATAAGCTAGGCTAGCTGCAGCAGAACACGACACTTGTTGACGTTTTATGCGCTCACTCGCCTGCTTGTACTGTTAGCATATGTAAATGTCGAGCACAAAACACAAAGCATTGTGGATATCTTGAAAACTATACGAATAGTCAATTAAGGCATAAACAAAACTGTAGGAGTCATAAATAATGATGACGGATGTGATCTCCACACCTTCGCCACTACCTCATAACCCTATAAACTTTTGATGTTGCCAAAGTCTAAAAGAAATCTCGCATCCCCCTCTACAAGTTGAACAGTAGGTAGTAGGGCAATAATCTATTGAATCAGCCCACGCACAATAAACACCCTCTACAAGGTACATGACTCATTCACTTAGATTGCAGCGCATGAGTTCGATGTGTCAATATTACATGTACTCTTGTATAGCCGGAGTGAGAAACGGCACAGAACAACGTGAGACAGAAAAGGAAAACTTTCGATTACAATTAGCATGAAGGAGGACTAGGCATGATAGTACTGCTGGTATGTGCTCTTCATGGGGTTCATGTTGTGTTTTCGTCAAGTCAATCTATTATATTAACTTCCAATCATATTGCGTCATTCGGTGTGATAGGAATCATATCACAGTTGCAGTCATTCTATACATCTGCTGCATCTATGATAAAAACACGATCTTTTTGTATTAGAGTGTGATAGGAAATCTATCACAGTTGCCTGAAAAACATTTTCAAAACAAGTTTTTGACTTGATTTCAGTATACAGATCTGAAATGTGCAAAATTCTGAGCAACTGTGATAGCGATTCTATCACGGTTTCTCAACAAACAAATATTGGCAGATATGAAGCTTTTCATTTAGTCGCCAGCATGAAGTCTAACCGAGAAACAAAGATGCTCTGAATAAATTTAACGTCTAGCACGGATATAAGCTAGGCTAGCTGCAGCAGAACACGACACTTGTTGACGTTTTATGCGCTCACTCGCCTGCTTGTACTGTTAGCATATGTAAATGTCGAGCACAAAACACAAAGCATTGTGGATATCTTGAAAACTATACGAATAGTCAATTAAGGCATAAACAAAACTGTAGGAGTCATAAATAATGATGACGGATGTGATCTCCACACCTTCGCCACTACCTCATAACCCTATAAACTTTTGATGTTGCCAAAGTCTAAAAGAAATCTCGCATCCCCCTCTACAAGTTGAACAGTAGGTAGTAGGGCAATAATCTATTGAATCAGCCCACGCACAATAAACACCCTCTACAAGGTACATGACTCATTCACTTAGATTGCAGCGCATGAGTTCGATGTGTCAATATTACATGTACTCTTGTATAGCCGGAGTGAGAAACGGCACAGAACAACGTGAGACAGAAAAGGAAAACTTTCGATTACAATTAGCATGAAGGAGGACTAGGCATGATAGTACTGCTGGTATGTGCTCTTCATGGGGTTCATGTTGTGTTTTCGTCAAGTCAATCTATTATATTAACTTCCAATCATATTGCGTCATTCGGTGTGATAGGAATCATATCACAGTTGCAGTCATTCTATACATCTGCTGCATCTATGATAAAAACACGATCTTTTTGTATTAGAGTGTGATAGGAAATCTATCACAGTTGCCTGAAAAACATTTTCAAAACAAGTTTTTGACTTGATTTCAGTATACAGATCTGAAATGTGCAAAATTCTGAGCAACTGTGATAGCGATTCTATCACGGTTTCTCAACAAACAAATATTGGCAGATATGAAGCTTTTCATTTAGTCGCCAGCATGAAGTCTAACCGAGAAACAAAGATGCTCTGAATAAATTTAACGTCTAGCACGGATATAAGCTAGGCTAGCTGCAGCAGAACACGACACTTGTTGACGTTTTATGCGCTCACTCGCCTGCTTGTACTGTTAGCATATGTAAATGTCGAGCACAAAACACAAAGCATTGTGGATATCTTGAAAACTATACGAATAGTCAATTAAGGCATAAACAAAACTGTAGGAGTCATAAATAATGATGACGGATGTGATCTCCACACCTTCGCCACTACCTCATAACCCTATAAACTTTTGATGTTGCCAAAGTCTAAAAGAAATCTCGCATCCCCCTCTACAAGTTGAACAGTAGGTAGTAGGGCAATAATCTATTGAATCAGCCCACGCACAATAAACACCCTCTACAAGGTACATGACTCATTCACTTAGATTGCAGCGCATGAGTTCGATGTGTCAATATTACATGTACTCTTGTATAGCCGGAGTGAGAAACGGCACAGAACAACGTGAGACAGAAAAGGAAAACTTTCGATTACAATTAGCATGAAGGAGGACTAGGCATGATAGTACATGTGCTCTTCATGGGGTTCATGTTGTGTTTTCGTCAAGTCAATCTATTATATTAACTTCCAATCATATTGCGTCATTCGGTGTGATAGGAATCATATCACAGTTGCAGTCATTCTATACATCTGCTGCATCTATGATAAAAACACGATCTTTTTGTATTAGAGTGTGATAGGAAATCTATCACAGTTGCCTGAAAAACATTTTCAAAACAAGTTTTTGACTTGATTTCAGTATACAGATCTGAAATGTGCAAAATTCTGAGCAACTGTGATAGCGATTCTATCACGGTTTCTCAACAAACAAATATTGGCAGATATGAAGCTTTTCATTTAGTCGCCAGCATGAAGTCTAACCGAGAAACAAAGATGCTCTGAATAAATTTAACGTCTAGCACGGATATAAGCTAGGCTAGCTGCAGCAGAACACGACACTTGTTGACGTTTTATGCGCTCACTCGCCTGCTTGTACTGTTAGCATATGTAAATGTCGAGCACAAAACACAAAGCATTGTGGATATCTTGAAAACTATACGAATAGTCAATTAAGGCATAAACAAAACTGTAGGAGTCATAAATAATGATGACGGATGTGATCTCCACACCTTCGCCACTACCTCATAACCCTATAAACTTTTGATGTTGCCAAAGTCTAAAAGAAATCTCTCGCATCCCCCCTACAAGTTGAACAGTAGGTAGTAGGGCAATAATCTATTGAATCAGCCCACGCACAATAAACACCCTCTACAAGGTACATGACTCATTCACTTAGATTGCAGCGCATGAGTTCGATGTGTCAATATTACATGTACTCTTGTATAGCCGGAGTGAGAAACGGCACAGAACAACGTGAGACAGAAAAGGAAAACTTTCGATTACAATTAGCATGAAGGAGGACTAGGCATGATAGTACTGCTGGTATGTGCTCTTCATGGGGTTCATGTTGTGTTTTCGTCAAGTCAATCTATTATATTAACTTCCAATCATATTGCGTCATTCGGTGTGATAGGAATCATATCACAGTTGCAGTCATTATATACATCTGCTGCATCTATGATAAAAACACGATCTTTTTGTATTAGAGTGTGATAGGAAATCTATCACAGTTGCCTGAAAAACATTTTCAAAACAAGTTTTTGACTTGATTTCAGTATACAGATCTGAAATGTGCAAAATTCTGAGCAACTGTGATAGCGATTCTATCACGGTTTCTCAACAAACAAATATTGGCAGATATGAAGCTTTTCATTTAGTCGCCAGCATGAAGTCTAACCGAGAAACAAAGATGCTCTGAATAAATTTAACGTCTAGCACGGATATAAGCTAGGCTAGCTGCAGCAGAACACGACACTTGTTGACGTTTTATGCGCTCACTCGCCTGCTTGTACTGTTAGCATATGTAAATGTCGAGCACAAAACACAAAGCATTGTGGATATCTTGAAAACTATACGAATAGTCAATTAAGGCATAAACAAAACTGTAGGAGTCATAAATAATGATGACGGATGTGATCTCCACACCTTCGCCACTACCTCATAACCCTATAAACTTTTGATGTTGCCAAAGTCTAAAAGAAATCTCGCATCCCCCTCTACAAGTTGAACAGTAGGTAGTAGGGCAATAATCTATTGAATCAGCCCACGCACAATAAACACCCTCTACAAGGTACATGACTCTTTCACTTAGATTGCAGCGCATGAGTTCGATGTGTCAATATTACATGTACTCTTGTATAGCCGGAGTGAGAAACGGCACAGAACAACGTGAGACAGAAAAGGAAAACTTTCGATTACAATTAGCATGAAGGAGGACTAGGCATGATAGTACTGCTGGTATGTGCTCTTCATGGGGTTCATGTTGTGTTTTCGTCAAGTCAATCTATTATATTAACTTCCAATCATATTGCGTCATTCGGTGTGATAGGAATCATATCACAGTTGCAGTCATTCTATACATCTGCTGCATCTATGATAAAAACACGATCTTTTTGTATTAGAGTGTGATAGGAAATCTATCACAGTTGCCTGAAAAACATTTTCAAAACAAGTTTTTGACTTGATTTCAGTATACAGATCTGAAATGTGCAAAATTCTGAGCAACTGTGATAGAGATTCTATCACGGTTTCTCAACAAACAAATATTGGCAGATATGAAGCTTTTCATTTAGTCGCCAGCATGAAGTCTAACCGAGAAACAAAGATGCTCTGAATAAATTTAACGTCTAGCACGGATATAAGCTAGGCTAGCTGCAGCAGAACACGACACTTGTTGACGTTTTATGCGCTCACTCGCCTGCTTGTACTGTTAGCATATGTAAATGTCGAGCACAAAACACAAAGCATTGTGGATATCTTGAAAACTATACGAATAGTCAATTAAGGCATAAACAAAACTGTAGGAGTCATAAATAATGATGACGGATGTGATCTCCACACCTTCGCCACTACCTCATAACCCTATAAACTTTTGATGTTGCCAAAGTCTAAAAGAAATCTCGCATCCCCCTCTACAAGTTGAACAGTAGGTAGTAGGGCAATAATCTATTGAATCAGCCCACGCACAATAAACACCCTCTACAAGGTACATGACTCATTCACTTAGATTGCAGCGCATGAGTTCGATGTGTCAATATTACATGTACTCTTGTATAGCCGGAGTGAGAAACGGCACAGAACAACGTGAGACAGAAAAGGAAAACTTTCGATTACAATTAGCATGAAGGAGGACTAGGCATGATAGTACTGCTGGTATGTGCTCTTCATGGGGTTCATGTTGTGTTTTCGTCAAGTCAATCTATTATATTAACTTCCAATCATATTGCGTCATTCGGTGTGATAGGAATCATATCACAGTTGCAGTCATTCTATACATCTGCTGCATCTATGATAAAAACACGATCTTTTTGTATTAGAGTGTGATAGGAAATCTATCACAGTTGCCTGAAAAACATTTTCAAAACAAGTTTTTGACTTGATTTCAGTATACAGATCTGAAATGTGCAAAATTCTGAGCAACTGTGATAGCGATTCTATCACGGTTTCTCAACAAACAAATATTGGCAGATATGAAGCTTTTCATTTAGTCGCCAGCATGAAGTCTAACCGAGAAACAAAGATGCTCTGAATAAATTTAACGTCTAGCACGGATATAAGCTAGGCTAGCTGCAGCAGAACACGACACTTGTTGACGTTTTATGCGCTCACTCGCCTGCTTGTACTGTTAGCATATGTAAATGTCGAGCACAAAACACAAAGCATTGTGGATATCTTGAAAACTATACGAATAGTCAATTAAGGCATAAACAAAACTGTAGGAGTCATAAATAATGATGACGGATGTGATCTCCACACCTTCGCCACTACCTCATAACCCTATAAACTTTTGATGTTGCCAAAGTCTAAAAGAAATCTCGCATCCCCCTCTACAAGTTGAACAGTAGGTAGTAGGGCAATAATCTATTGAATCAGCCCACGCACAATAAACACCCTCTACAAGGTACATGACTCATTCACTTAGATTGCAGCGCATGAGTTCGATGTGTCAATATTACATGTACTCTTGTATAGCCGGAGTGAGAAACGGCACAGAACAACGTGAGACAGAAAAGGAAAACTTTCGATTACAATTAGCATGAAGGAGGACTAGGCATGATAGTACTGCTGGTATGTGCTCTTCATGGGGTTCATGTTGTGTTTTCGTCAAGTCAATCTATTATATTAACTTCCAATCATATTGCGTCATTCGGTGTGATAGGAATCATATCACAGTTGCAGTCATTCTATACATCTGCTGCATCTATGATAAAAACACGATCTTTTTGTATTAGAGTGTGATAGGAAATCTATCACAGTTGCCTGAAAAACATTTTCAAAACAAGTTTTTGACTTGATTTCAGTATACAGATCTGAAATGTGCAAAATTCTGAGCAACTGTGATAGAGATTCTATCACGGTTTCTCAACAAACAAATATTGGCAGATATGAAGCTTTTCATTTAGTCGCCAGCATGAAGTCTAACCGAGAAACAAAGATGCTCTGAATAAATTTAACGTCTAGCACGGATATAAGCTAGGCTAGCTGCAGCAGAACACGACACTTGTTGACGTTTTATGCGCTCACTCGCCTGCTTGTACTGTTAGCATATGTAAATGTCGAGCACAAAACACAAAGCATTGTGGATATCTTGAAAACTATACGAATAGTCAATTAAGGCATAAACAAAACTGTAGGAGTCATAAATAATGATGACGGATGTGATCTCCACACCTTCGCCACTACCTCATAACCCTATAAACTTTTGATGTTGCCAAAGTCTAAAAGAAATCTCGCATCCCCCTCTACAAGTTGAACAGTAGGTAGTAGGGCAATAATCTATTGAATCAGCCCACGCACAATAAACACCCTCTACAAGGTACATGACTCATTCACTTAGATTGCAGCGCATGAGTTCGATGTGTCAATATTACATGTACTCTTGTATAGCCGGAGTGAGAAACGGCACAGAACAACGTGAGACAGAAAAGGAAAACTTTCGATTACAATTAGCATGAAGGAGGACTAGGCATGATAGTACTGCTGGTATGTGCTCTTCATGGGGTTCATGTTGTGTTTTCGTCAAGTCAATCTATTATATTAACTTCCAATCATATTGCGTCATTCGGTGTGATAGGAATCATATCACAGTTGCAGTCATTCTATACATCTGCTGCATCTATGATAAAAACACGATCTTTTTGTATTAGAGTGTGATAGGAAATCTATCACAGTTGCCTGAAAAACATTTTCAAAACAAGTTTTTGACTTGATTTCAGTATACAGATCTGAAATGTGCAAAATTCTGAGCAACTGTGATAGAGATTCTATCACGGTTTCTCAACAAACAAATATTGGCAGATATGAAGCTTTTCATTTAGTCGCCAGCATGAAGTCTAACCGAGAAACAAAGATGCTCTGAATAAATTTAACGTCTAGCACGGATATAAGCTAGGCTAGCTGCAGCAGAACACGACACTTGTTGACGTTTTATGCGCTCACTCGCCTGCTTGTACTGTTAGCATATGTAAATGTCGAGCACAAAACACAAAGCATTGTGGATATCTTGAAAACTATACGAATAGTCAATTAAGGCATAAACAAAACTGTAGGAGTCATAAATAATGATGACGGATGTGATCTCCACACCTTCGCCACTACCTCATAACCCTATAAACTTTTGATGTTGCCAAAGTCTAAAAGAAATCTCGCATCCCCCTCTACAAGTTGAACAGTAGGTAGTAGGGCAATAATCTATTGAATCAGCCCACGCACAATAAACACCCTCTACAAGGTACATGACTCATTCACTTAGATTGCAGCGCATGAGTTCGATGTGTCAATATTACATGTACTCTTGTATAGCCGGAGTGAGAAACGGCACAGAACAACGTGAGACAGAAAAGGAAAACTTTCGATTACAATTAGCATGAAGGAGGACTAGGCATGATAGTACTGCTGGTATGTGCTCTTCATGGGGTTCATGTTGTGTTTTCGTCAAGTCAATCTATTATATTAACTTCCAATCATATTGCGTCATTCGGTGTGATAGGAATCATATCACAGTTGCAGTCATTCTATACATCTGCTGCATCTATGATAAAAACACGATCTTTTTGTATTAGAGTGTGATAGGAAATCTATACAGTTGCCTGAAAAACATTTTCAAAACAAGTTTTTGACTTGATTTCAGTATACAGATCTGAAATGTGCAAAATTCTGAGCAACTGTGATAGAGATTCTATCACGGTTTCTCAACAAACAAATATTGGCAGATATGAAGCTTTTCATTTAGTCGCCAGCATGAAGTCTAACCGAGAAACAAAGATGCTCTGAATAAATTTAACGTCTAGCACGGATATAAGCTAGGCTAGCTGCAGCAGAACACGACACTTGTTGACGTTTTATGCGCTCACTCGCCTGCTTGTACTGTTAGCATATGTAAATGTCGAGCACAAAACACAAAGCATTGTGGATATCTTGAAAACTATACGAATAGTCAATTAAGGCATAAACAAAACTGTAGGAGTCATAAATAATGATGACGGATGTGATCTCCACACCTTCGCCACTACCTCATAACCCTATAAACTTTTGATGTTGCCAAAGT
Organism: Aphanomyces cochlioides; assembly: GCA_019828595.1. Classification (NCBI taxonomy): domain Eukaryota; phylum Oomycota; class Saprolegniomycetes; order Saprolegniales; family Verrucalvaceae; genus Aphanomyces; species Aphanomyces cochlioides. Next base: position 126,580 of record JAHQRK010000031.1, on the reverse strand, counting down.
CTAAAAGAAATCTCGCATCCCCCTCTACAAGTTGAACAGTAGGTAGTAGGGCAATAATCTATTGAATCAGCCCACGCACAATAAACACCCTCTACAAGGTACATGACTCATTCACTTAGATTGCAGCGCATGAGTTCGATGTGTCAATATTACATGTACTCTTGTATAGCCGGAGTGAGAAACGGCACAGAACAACGTGAGACAGAAAAGGAAAACTTTCGATTACAATTAGCATGAAGGAGGACTAGGCATGATAGTACTGCTGGTATGTGCTCTTCATGGGGTTCATGTTGTGTTTTCGTCAAGTCAATCTATTATATTAACTTCCAATCATATTGCGTCATTCGGTGTGATAGGAATCATATCACAGTTGCAGTCATTATATACATCTGCTGCATCTATGATAAAAACACGATCTTTTTGTATTAGAGTGTGATAGGAAATCTATCACAGTTGCCTGAAAAACATTTTCAAAACAAGTTTTTGACTTGATTTCAGTATACAGATCTGAAATGTGCAAAATTCTGAGCAACTGGATATAGCGATTCTATCACGGTTTCTCAACAAACAAATATTGGCAGATATGAAGCTTTTCATTTAGTCGCCAGCATGAAGTCTAACCGAGAAACAAAGATGCTCTGAATAAATTTAACGTCTAGCACGGATATAAGCTAGGCTAGCTGCAGCAGAACACGACACTTGTTGACGTTTTATGCGCTCACTCGCCTGCTTGTACTGTTAGCATATGTAAATGTCGAGCACAAAACACAAAGCATTGTGGATATCTTGAAAACTATACGAATAGTCAATTAAGGCATAAACAAAACTGTAGGAGTCATAAATAATGATGACGGATGTGATCTCCACACCTTCGCCACTACCTCATAACCCTATAAACTTTTGATGTTGCCAAAGTCTAAAAGAAATCTCGCATCCCCCTCTACAAGTTGAACAGTAGGTAGTAGGGCAATAATCTATTGAATCAGCCCACGCACAATAAACACCCTCTACAAGGTACATGACTCATTCACTTAGATTGCAGCGCATGAGTTCGATGTGTCAATATTACATGTACTCTTGTATAGCCGGAGTGAGAAACGGCACAGAACAACGTGAGACAGAAAAGGAAAACTTTCGATTACAATTAGCATGAAGGAGGACTAGGCATGATAGTACTGCTGGTATGTGCTCTTCATGGGGTTCATGTTGTGTTTTCGTCAAGTCAATCTATTATATTAACTTCCAATCATATTGCGTCATTCGGTGTGATAGGAATCATATCACAGTTGCAGTCATTCTATACATCTGCTGCATCTATGATAAAAACACGATCTTTTTGTATTAGAGTGTGATAGGAAATCTATCACAGTTGCCTGAAAAACATTTTCAAAACAAGTTTTTGACTTGATTTCAGTATACAGATCTGAAATGTGCAAAATTCTGAGCAACTGTGATAGAGATTCTATCACGGTTTCTCAACAAACAAATATTGGCAGATATGAAGCTTTTCATTTAGTCGCCAGCATGAAGTCTAACCGAGAAACAAAGATGCTCTGAATAAATTTAACGTCTAGCACGGATATAAGCTAGGCTAGCTGCAGCAGAACACGACACTTGTTGACGTTTTATGCGCTCACTCGCCTGCTTGTACTGTTAGCATATGTAAATGTCGAGCACAAAACACAAAGCATTGTGGATATCTTGAAAACTATACGAATAGTCAATTAAGGCATAAACAAAACTGTAGGAGTCATAAATAATGATGACGGATGTGATCTCCACACCTTCGCCACTACCTCATAACCCTATAAACTTTTGATGTTGCCAAAGTCTAAAAGAAATCTCGCATCCCCCTCTACAAGTTGAACAGTAGGTAGTAGGGCAATAATCTATTGAATCAGCCCACGCACAATAAACACCCTCTACAAGGTACATGACTCATTCACTTAGATTGCAGCGCATGAGTTCGATGTGTCAATATTACATGTACTCTTGTATAGCCGGAGTGAGAAACGGCACAGAACAACGTGAGACAGAAAAGGAAAACTTTCGATTACAATTAGCATGAAGGAGGACTAGGCATGATAGTACTGCTGGTATGTGCTCTTCATGGGGTTCATGTTGTGTTTTCGTCAAGTCAATCTATTATATTAACTTCCAATCATATTGCGTCATTCGGTGTGATAGGAATCATATCACAGTTGCAGTCATTCTATACATCTGCTGCATCTATGATAAAAACACGATCTTTTTGTATTAGAGTGTGATAGGAAATCTATCACAGTTGCCTGAAAAACATTTTCAAAACAAGTTTTTGACTTGATTTCAGTATACAGATCTGAAATGTGCAAAATTCTGAGCAACTGTGATAGAGATTCTATCACGGTTTCTCAACAAACAAATATTGGCAGATATGAAGCTTTTCATTTAGTCGCCAGCATGAAGTCTAACCGAGAAACAAAGATGCTCTGAATAAATTTAACGTCTAGCACGGATATAAGCTAGGCTAGCTGCAGCAGAACACGACACTTGTTGACGTTTTATGCGCTCACTCGCCTGCTTGTACTGTTAGCATATGTAAATGTCGAGCACAAAACACAAAGCATTGTGGATATCTTGAAAACTATACGAATAGTCAATTAAGGCATAAACAAAACTGTAGGAGTCATAAATAATGATGACGGATGTGATCTCCACACCTTCGCCACTACCTCATAACCCTATAAACTTTTGATGTTGCCAAAGTCTAAAAGAAATCTCGCATCCCCCTCTACAAGTTGAACAGTAGGTAGTAGGGCAATAATCTATTGAATCAGCCCACGCACAATAAACACCCTCTACAAGGTACATGACTCATTCACTTAGATTGCAGCGCATGAGTTCGATGTGTCAATATTACATGTACTCTTGTATAGCCGGAGTGAGAAACGGCACAGAACAACGTGAGACAGAAAAGGAAAACTTTCGATTACAATTAGCATGAAGGAGGACTAGGCATGATAGTACTGCTGGTATGTGCTCTTCATGGGGTTCATGTTGTGTTTTCGTCAAGTCAATCTATTATATTAACTTCCAATCATATTGCGTCATTCGGTGTGATAGGAATCATATCACAGTTGCAGTCATTCTATACATCTGCTGCATCTATGATAAAAACACGATCTTTTTGTATTAGAGTGTGATAGGAAATCTATCACAGTTGCCTGAAAAACATTTTCAAAACAAGTTTTTGACTTGATTTCAGTATACAGATCTGAAATGTGCAAAATTCTGAGCAACTGTGATAGAGATTCTATCACGGTTTCTCAACAAACAAATATTGGCAGATATGAAGCTTTTCATTTAGTCGCCAGCATGAAGTCTAACCGAGAAACAAAGATGCTCTGAATAAATTTAACGTCTAGCACGGATATAAGCTAGGCTAGCTGCAGCAGAACACGACACTTGTTGACGTTTTATGCGCTCACTCGCCTGCTTGTACTGTTAGCATATGTAAATGTCGAGCACAAAACACAAAGCATTGTGGATATCTTGAAAACTATACGAATAGTCAATTAAGGCATAAACAAAACTGTAGGAGTCATAAATAATGATGACGGATGTGATCTCCACACCTTCGCCACTACCTCATAACCCTATAAACTTTTGATGTTGCCAAAGTCTAAAAGAAATCTCGCATCCCCCTCTACAAGTTGAACAGTAGGTAGTAGGGCAATAATCTATTGAATCAGCCCACGCACAATAAACACCCTCTACAAGGTACATGACTCATTCACTTAGATTGCAGCGCATGAGTTCGATGTGTCAATATTACATGTACTCTTGTATAGCCGGAGTGAGAAACGGCACAGAACAACGTGAGACAGAAAAGGAAAACTTTCGATTACAATTAGCATGAAGGAGGACTAGGCATGATAGTACATGTGCTCTTCATGGGGTTCATGTTGTGTTTTCGTCAAGTCAATCTATTATATTAACTTCCAATCATATTGCGTCATTCGGTGTGATAGGAATCATATCACAGTTGCAGTCATTCTATACATCTGCTGCATCTATGATAAAAACACGATCTTTTTGTATTAGAGTGTGATAGGAAATCTATCACAGTTGCCTGAAAAACATTTTCAAAACAAGTTTTTGACTTGATTTCAGTATACAGATCTGAAATGTGCAAAATTCTGAGCAACTGTGATAGAGATTCTATCACGGTTTCTCAACAAACAAATATTGGCAGATATGAAGCTTTTCATTTAGTCGCCAGCATGAAGTCTAACCGAGAAACAAAGATGCTCTGAATAAATTTAACGTCTAGCACGGATATAAGCTAGGCTAGCTGCAGCAGAACACGACACTTGTTGACGTTTTATGCGCTCACTCGCCTGCTTGTACTGTTAGCATATGTAAATGTCGAGCACAAAACACAAAGCATTGTGGATATCTTGAAAACTATACGAATAGTCAATTAAGGCATAAACAAAACTGTAGGAGTCATAAATAATGATGACGGATGTGATCTCCACACCTTCGCCACTACCTCATAACCCTATAAACTTTTGATGTTGCCAAAGTCTAAAAGAAATCTCGCATCCCCCTCTACAAGTTGAACAGTAGGTAGTAGGGCAATAATCTATTGAATCAGCCCACGCACAATAAACACCCTCTACAAGGTACATGACTCATTCACTTAGATTGCAGCGCATGAGTTCGATGTGTCAATACTACATGTACTCTTGTATAGCCGGAGTGAGAAACGGCACAGAACAACGTGAGACAGAAAAGGAAAACTTTCGATTACAATTAGCATGAAGGAGGACTAGGCATGATAGTACATGTGCTCTTCATGGGGTTCATGTTGTGTTTTCGTCAAGTCAATCTATTATATTAACTTCCAATCATATTGCGTCATTCGGTGTGATAGGAATCATATCACAGTTGCAGTCATTATATACATCTGCTGCATCTATGATAAAAACACGATCTTTTTGTATTAGAGTGTGATAGGAAATCTATCACAGTTGCCTGAAAAACATTTTCAAAACAAGTTTTTGACTTGATTTCAGTATACAGATCTGAAATGTGCAAAATTCTGAGCAACTGTGATAGCGATTCTATCACGGTTTCTCAACAAACAAATATTGGCAGATATGAAGCTTTTCATTTAGTCGCCAGCATGAAGTCTAACCGAGAAACAAAGATGCTCTGAATAAATTTAACGTCTAGCACGGATATAAGCTAGGCTAGCTGCAGCAGAACACGACACTTGTTGACGTTTTATGCGCTCACTCGCCTGCTTGTACTGTTAGCATATGTAAATGTCGAGCACAAAACACAAAGCATTGTGGATATCTTGAAAACTATACGAATAGTCAATTAAGGCATAAACAAAACTGTAGGAGTCATAAATAATGATGACGGATGTGATCTCCACACCTTCGCCACTACCTCATAACCCTATAAACTTTTGATGTTGCCAAAGTCTAAAAGAAATCTCGCATCCCCCTCTACAAGTTGAACAGTAGGTAGTAGGGCAATAATCTATTGAATCAGCCCACGCACAATAAACACCCTCTACAAGGTACATGACTCATTCACTTAGATTGCAGCGCATGAGTTCGATGTGTCAATATTACATGTACTCTTGTATAGCCGGAGTGAGAAACGGCACAGAACAACGTGAGACAGAAAAGGAAAACTTTCGATTACAATTAGCATGAAGGAGGACTAGGCATGATAGTACATGTGCTCTTCATGGGGTTCATGTTGTGTTTTCGTCAAGTCAATCTATTATATTAACTTCCAATCATATTGCGTCATTCGGTGTGATAGGAATCATATCACAGTTGCAGTCATTCTATACATCTGCTGCATCTATGATAAAAACACGATCTTTTTGTATTAGAGTGTGATAGGAAATCTATCACAGTTGCCTGAAAAACATTTTCAAAACAAGTTTTTGACTTGATTTCAGTATACAGATCTGAAATGTGCAAAATTCTGAGCAACTGTGATAGCGATTCTATCACGGTTTCTCAACAAACAAATATTGGCAGATATGAAGCTTTTCATTTAGTCGCCAGCATGAAGTCTAACCGAGAAACAAAGATGCTCTGAATAAATTTAACGTCTAGCACGGATATAAGCTAGGCTAGCTGCAGCAGAACACGACACTTGTTGACGTTTTATGCGCTCACTCGCCTGCTTGTACTGTTAGCATATGTAAATGTCGAGCACAAAACACAAAGCATTGTGGATATCTTGAAAACTATACGAATAGTCAATTAAGGCATAAACAAAACTGTAGGAGTCATAAATAATGATGACGGATGTGATCTCCACACCTTCGCCACTACCTCATAACCCTATAAACTTTTGATGTTGCCAAAGTCTAAAAGAAATCTCGCATCCCCCTCTACAAGTTGAACAGTAGGTAGTAGGGCAATAATCTATTGAATCAGCCCACGCACAATAAACACCCTCTACAAGGTACATGACTCATTCACTTAGATTGCAGCGCATGAGTTCGATGTGTCAATATTACATGTACTCTTGTATAGCCGGAGTGAGAAACGGCACAGAACAACGTGAGACAGAAAAGGAAAACTTTCGATTACAATTAGCATGAAGGAGGACTAGGCATGATAGTACTGCTGGTATGTGCTCTTCATGGGGTTCATGTTGTGTTTTCGTCAAGTCAATCTATTATATTAACTTCCAATCATATTGCGTCATTCGGTGTGATAGGAATCATATCACAGTTGCAGTCATTATATACATCTGCTGCATCTATGATAAAAACACGATCTTTTTGTATTAGAGTGTGATAGGAAATCTATCACAGTTGCCTGAAAAACATTTTCAAAACAAGTTTTTGACTTGATTTCAGTATACAGATCTGAAATGTGCAAAATTCTGAGCAACTGTGATAGCGATTCTATCACGGTTTCTCAACAAACAAATATTGGCAGATATGAAGCTTTTCATTTAGTCGCCAGCATGAAGTCTAACCGAGAAACAAAGATGCTCTGAATAAATTTAACGTCTAGCACGGATATAAGCTAGGCTAGCTGCAGCAGAACACGACACTTGTTGACGTTTTATGCGCTCACTCGCCTGCTTGTACTGTTAGCATATGTAAATGTCGAGCACAAAACACAAAGCATTGTGGATATCTTGAAAACTATACGAATAGTCAATTAAGGCATAAACAAAACTGTAGGAGTCATAAATAATGATGACGGATGTGATCTCCACACCTTCGCCACTACCTCATAACCCTATAAACTTTTGATGTTGCCAAAGTCTAAAAGAAATCTCGCATCCCCCTCTACAAGTTGAACAGTAGGTTGTAGGGCAATAATCTATTGAATCAGCCCACGCACAATAAACACCCTCTACAAGGTACATGACTCATTCACTTAGATTGCAGCGCATGAGTTCGATGTGTCAATATTACATGTACTCTTGTATAGCCGGAGTGAGAAACGGCACAGAACAACGTGAGACAGAAAAGGAAAACTTTCGATTACAATTAGCATGAAGGAGGACTAGGCATGATAGTACATGTGCTCTTCATGGGGTTCATGTTGTGTTTTCGTCAAGTCAATCTATTATATTAACTTCCAATCATATTGCGTCATTCGGTGTGATAGGAATCATATCACAGTTGCAGTCATTCTATACATCTGCTGCATCTATGATAAAAACACGATCTTTTTGTATTAGAGTGTGATAGGAAATCTATCACAGTTGCCTGAAAAACATTTTCAAAACAAGTTTTTGACTTGATTTCAGTATACAGATCTGAAATGTGCAAAATTCTGAGCAACTGTGATAGCGATTCTATCACGGTTTCTCAACAAACAAATATTGGCAGATATGAAGCTTTTCATTTAGTCGCCAGCATGAAGTCTAACCGAGAAACAAAGATGCTCTGAATAAATTTAACGTCTAGCACGGATATAAGCTAGGCTAGCTGCAGCAGAACACGACACTTGTTGACGTTTTATGCGCTCACTCGCCTGCTTGTACTGTTAGCATATGTAAATGTCGAGCACAAAACACAAAGCATTGTGGATATCTTGAAAACTATACGAATAGTCAATTAAGGCATAAACAAAACTGTAGGAGTCATAAATAATGATGACGGATGTGATCTCCACACCTTCGCCACTACCTCATAACCCTATAAACTTTTGATGTTGCCAAAGTCTAAAAGAAATCTCGCATCCCCCTCTACAAGTTGAACAGTAGGTTGTAGGGCAATAATCTATTGAATCAGCCCACGCACAATAAACACCCTCTACAAGGTACATGACTCATTCACTTAGATTGCAGCGCATGAGTTCGATGTGTCAATATTACATGTACTCTTGTATAGCCGGAGTGAGAAACGGCACAGAACAACGTGAGACAGAAAAGGAAAACTTTCGATTACAATTAGCATGAAGGAGGACTAGGCATGATAGTACTGCTGGTATGTGCTCTTCATGGGGTTCATGTTGTGTTTTCGTCAAGTCAATCTATTATATTAACTTCCAATCATATTGCGTCATTCGGTGTGATAGGAATCATATCACAGTTGCAGTCATTCTATACATCTGCTGCATCTATGATAAAAACACGATCTTTTTGTATTAGAGTGTGATAGGAAATCTATCACAGTTGCCTGAAAAACATTTTCAAAACAAGTTTTTGACTTGATTTCAGTATACAGATCTGAAATGTGCAAAATTCTGAGCAACTGTGATAGCGATTCTATCACGGTTTCTCAACAAACAAATATTGGCAGATATGAAGCTTTTCATTTAGTCGCCAGCATGAAGTCTAACCGAGAAACAAAGATGCTCTGAATAAATTTAACGTCTAGCACGGATATAAGCTAGGCTAGCTGCAGCAGAACACGACACTTGTTGACGTTTTATGCGCTCACTCGCCTGCTTGTACTGTTAGCATATGTAAATGTCGAGCACAAAACACAAAGCATTGTGGATATCTTGAAAACTATACGAATAGTCAATTAAGGCATAAACAAAACTGTAGGAGTCATAAATAATGATGACGGATGTGATCTCCACACCTTCGCCACTACCTCATAACCCTATAAACTTTTGATGTTGCCAAAGTCTAAAAGAAATCTCGCATCCCCCTCTACAAGTTGAACAGTAGGTTGTAGGGCAATAATCTATTGAATCAGCCCACGCACAATAAACACCCTCTACAAGGTACATGACTCATTCACTTAGATTGCAGCGCATGAGTTCGATGTGTCAATATTACATGTACTCTTGTATAGCCGGAGTGAGAAACGGCACAGAACAACGTGAGACAGAAAAGGAAAACTTTCGATTACAATTAGCATGAAGGAGGACTAGGCATGATAGTACTGCTGGTATGTGCTCTTCATGGGGTTCATGTTGTGTTTTCGTCAAGTCAATCTATTATATTAACTTCCAATCATATTGCGTCATTCGGTGTGATAGGAATCATATCACAGTTGCAGTCATTATATACATCTGCTGCATCTATGATAAAAACACGATCTTTTTGTATTAGAGTGTGATAGGAAATCTATCACAGTTGCCTGAAAAACATTTTCAAAACAAGTTTTTGACTTGATTTCAGTATACAGATCTGAAATGTGCAAAATTCTGAGCAACTGTGATAGCGATTCTATCACGGTTTCTCAACAAACAAATATTGGCAGATATGAAGCTTTTCATTTAGTCGCCAGCATGAAGTCTAACCGAGAAACAAAGATGCTCTGAATAAATTTAACGTCTAGCACGGATATAAGCTAGGCTAGCTGCAGCAGAACACGACACTTGTTGACGTTTTATGCGCTCACTCGCCTGCTTGTACTGTTAGCATATGTAAATGTCGAGCACAAAACACAAAGCATTGTGGATATCTTGAAAACTATACGAATAGTCAATTAAGGCATAAACAAAACTGTAGGAGTCATAAATAATGATGACGGATGTGATCTCCACACCTTCGCCACTACCTCATAACCCTATAAACTTTTGATGTTGCCAAAGTCTAAAAGAAATCTCGCATCCCCCTCTACAAGTTGAACAGTAGGTTGTAGGGCAATAATCTATTGAATCAGCCCACGCACAATAAACACCCTCTACAAGGTACATGACTCATTCACTTAGATTGCAGCGCATGAGTTCGATGTGTCAATATTACATGTACTCGTGTATAGCCGGAGTGAGAAACGGCACAGAACAACGTGAGACAGAAAAGGAAAACTTTCGATTACAATTAGCATGAAGGAGGACTAGGCATGATAGTACTGCTGGTATGTGCTCTTCATGGGGTTCATGTTGTGTTTTCGTCAAGTCAATCTATTATATTAACTTCCAATCATATTGCGTCATTCGGTGTGATAGGAATCATATCACAGTTGCAGTCATTCTATACATCTGCTGCATCTATGATAAAAACACGATCTTTTTGTATTAGAGTGTGATAGGAAATCTATCACAGTTGCCTGAAAAACATTTTCAAAACAAGTTTTTGACTTGATTTCAGTATACAGATCTGAAATGTGCAAAATTCTGAGCAACTGTGATAGCGATTCTATCACGGTTTCTCAACAAACAAATATTGGCAGATATGAAGCTTTTCATTTAGTCGCCAGCATGAAGTCTAACCGAGAAACAAAGATGCTCTGAATAAATTTAACGTCTAGCACGGATATAAGCTAGGCTAGCTGCAGCAGAACACGACACTTGTTGACGTTTTATGCGCTCACTCGCCTGCTTGTACTGTTAGCATATGTAAATGTCGAGCACAAAACACAAAGCATTGTGGATATCTTGAAAACTATACGAATAGTCAATTAAGGCATAAACAAAACTGTAGGAGTCATAAATAATGATGACGGATGTGATCTCCACACCTTCGCCACTACCTCATAACCCTATAAACTTTTGATGTTGCCAAAGTCTAAAAGAAATCTCGCATCCCCCTCTACAAGTTGAACAGTAGGTTGTAGGGCAATAATCTATTGAATCAGCCCACGCACAATAAACACCCTCTACAAGGTACATGACTCATTCACTTAGATTGCAGCGCATGAGTTCGATGTGTCAATATTACATGTACTCGTGTATAGCCGGAGTGAGAAACGGCACAGAACAACGTGAGACAGAAAAGGAAAACTTTCGATTACAATTAGCATGAAGGAGGACTAGGCATGATAGTACTGCTGGTATGTGCTCTTCATGGGGTTCATGTTGTGTTTTCGTCAAGTCAATCTATTATATTAACTTCCAATCATATTGCGTCATTCGGTGTGATAGGAATCATATCACAGTTGCAGTCATTCTATACATCTGCTGCATCTATGATAAAAACACGATCTTTTTGTATTAGAGTGTGATAGGAAATCTATCACAGTTGCCTGAAAAACATTTTCAAAACAAGTTTTTGACTTGATTTCAGTATACAGATCTGAAATGTGCAAAATTCTGAGCAACTGTGATAGCGATTCTATCACGGTTTCTCAACAAACAAATATTGGCAGATATGAAGCTTTTCATTTAGTCGCCAGCATGAAGTCTAACCGAGAAACAAAGATGCTCTGAATAAATTTAACGTCTAGCACGGATATAAGCTAGGCTAGCTGCAGCAGAACACGACACTTGTTGACGTTTTATGCGCTCACTCGCCTGCTTGTACTGTTAGCATATGTAAATGTCGAGCACAAAACACAAAGCATTGTGGATATCTTGAAAACTATACGAATAGTCAATTAAGGCATAAACAAAACTGTAGGAGTCATAAATAATGATGACGGATGTGATCTCCACACCTTCGCCACTACCTCATAACCCTATAAACTTTTGATGTTGCCAAAGTCTAAAAGAAATCTCGCATCCCCCTCTACAAGTTGAACAGTAGGTTGTAGGGCAATAATCTATTGAATCAGCCCACGCACAATAAACACCCTCTACAAGGTACATGACTCATTCACTTAGATTGCAGCGCATGAGTTCGATGTGTCAATATTACATGTACTCTTGTATAGCCGGAGTGAGAAACGGCACAGAACAACGTGAGACAGAAAAGGAAAACTTTCGATTACAATTAGCATGAAGGAGGACTAGGCATGATAGTACTGCTGGTATGTGCTCTTCATGGGGTTCATGTTGTGTTTTCGTCAAGTCAATCTATTATATTAACTTCCAATCATATTGCGTCATTCGGTGTGATAGGAATCATATCACAGTTGCAGTCATTCTATACATCTGCTGCATCTATGATAAAAACACGATCTTTTTGTATTAGAGTGTGATAGGAAATCTATCACAGTTGCCTGAAAAACATTTTCAAAACAAGTTTTTGACTTGATTTCAGTATACAGATCTGAAATGTGCAAAATTCTGAGCAACTGTGATAGCGATTCTATCACGGTTTCTCAACAAACAAATATTGGCAGATATGAAGCTTTTCATTTAGTCGCCAGCATGAAGTCTAACCGAGAAACAAAGATGCTCTGAATAAATTTAACGTCTAGCACGGATATAAGCTAGGCTAGCTGCAGCAGAACACGACACTTGTTGACGTTTTATGCGCTCACTCGCCTGCTTGTACTGTTAGCATATGTAAATGTCGAGCACAAAACACAAAGCATTGTGGATATCTTGAAAACTATACGAATAGTCAATTAAGGCATAAACAAAACTGTAGGAGTCATAAATAATGATGACGGATGTGATCTCCACACCTTCGCCACTACCTCATAACCCTATAAACTTTTGATGTTGCCAAAGTCTAAAAGAAATCTCGCATCCCCCTCTACAAGTTGAACAGTAGGTTGTAGGGCAATAATCTATTGAATCAGCCCACGCACAATAAACACCCTCTACAAGGTACATGACTCATTCACTTAGATTGCAGCGCATGAGTTCGATGTGTCAATATTACATGTACTCTTGTATAGCCGGAGTGAGAAACGGCACAGAACAACGTGAGACAGAAAAGGAAAACTTTCGATTACAATTAGCATGAAGGAGGACTAGGCATGATAGTACTGCTGGTATGTGCTCTTCATGGGGTTCATGTTGTGTTTTCGTCAAGTCAATCTATTATATTAACTTCCAATCATATTGCGTCATTCGGTGTGATAGGAATCATATCACAGTTGCAGTCATTCTATACATCTGCTGCATCTATGATAAAAACACGATCTTTTTGTATTAGAGTGTGATAGGAAATCTATCACAGTTGCCTGAAAAACATTTTCAAAACAAGTTTTTGACTTGATTTCAGTATACAGATCTGAAATGTGCAAAATTCTGAGCAACTGTGATAGCGATTCTATCACGGTTTCTCAACAAACAAATATTGGCAGATATGAAGCTTTTCATTTAGTCGCCAGCATGAAGTCTAACCGAGAAACAAAGATGCTCTGAATAAATTTAACGTCTAGCACGGATATAAGCTAGGCTAGCTGCAGCAGAACACGACACTTGTTGACGTTTTATGCGCTCACTCGCCTGCTTGTACTGTTAGCATATGTAAATGTCGAGCACAAAACACAAAGCATTGTGGATATCTTGAAAACTATACGAATAGTCAATTAAGGCATAAACAAAACTGTAGGAGTCATAAATAATGATGACGGATGTGATCTCCACACCTTCGCCACTACCTCATAACCCTATAAACTTTTGATGTTGCCAAAGTCTAAAAGAAATCTCGCATCCCCCTCTACAAGTTGAACAGTAGGTTGTAGGGCAATAATCTATTGAATCAGCCCACGCACAATAAACACCCTCTACAAGGTACATGACTCATTCACTTAGATTGCAGCGCATGAGTTCGATGTGTCAATATTACATGTACTCGTGTATAGCCGGAGTGAGAAACGGCACAGAACAACGTGAGACAGAAAAGGAAAACTTTCGATTACAATTAGCATGAAGGAGGACTAGGCATGATAGTACTGCTGGTATGTGCTCTTCATGGGGTTCATGTTGTGTTTTCGTCAAGTCAATCTATTATATTAACTTCCAATCATATTGCGTCATTCGGTGTGATAGGAATCATATCACAGTTGCAGTCATTATATACATTTTTTCTGTATAATTTCATTTTAATTTATCTCTTTTTTTTTCTCACCGATATATAAATACCTTCTTCACAACCGCCCATGATGACGGCAAGTGAACCAGCGTCAGAACCGCCGGCGGCGTCTACGCCCCAAGAAAGCGGCGATGGTGTCTATATTACAAAGAAAAGATCAGCTTTTTCCAAATGGCTCCATGGAAAAGGCGCATTTACGTCGTCTCCGCAGCCTGCGCCGGTGTTTCGAACTGCGGATGTGATCCAAGAAGGCTACATGCTCAAACAGGGCTCGCGCTTTCGCATGTGGACGAAGCGGTACTTTATCCTGCGCCTCGAAGAAAAACACATGACGTTGGGCTATTATACCTCGAAGGACGACTTGATTTTGTGCTCGGAGACACCAATTGGACCTGGTCATGCACTTTTCGACATCTCAACAGAGAGTCATTACCGCTTGGAGCTTCGCCACGGCTCGCACAGCATGATTGTCGAAGTGGAGCTTGAAGCGGATTTTGTCAAGTGGAAAAATGCGCTCCAGGAAGCTGTTCGGTGGCATCAAGCGATGGTTTTCGACGGCAAGGACAAGGTGACATCCTATGGGAAGAAAATGCTCGACGATGAAGCGGCCGAAGCTTTGGCACGTCAAGAAGCTGCAAAAAAGCAGCGGGAAACCGTCGCCAAAAAGGCTGAAGCCGCTGCGACGGCCAACGCGAACAAACCCAAGTTTCTCCCATCGACTCGACCAGGTCATCAATGTTTTACAGTGTCCAACACGAAATTCGAAATTCCGCTCAAGTATACATACTCAAAGACGATCGGATCAGGGGCGTATGGTGTCGTGATAGCTGCCGAGTCGAGCGACGGAAAGCAAGTTGCAATCAAGAACATTCAGCGCGCATTTGACGACTTAACGGACGCTAAACGCATCGTTCGGTACGTTTTGGCGCGACTTTCATGATTTTGACGATGACTATGAGTAGGGAAATCAAACTCATGCGTCATTTGAACCACAAATGCTTGTTGGGCATCGAAGATATCCTTGAACCACTCGAGATTGCGACGTTTGAAGACGTGTACATTGTTTCCGAGTGCATGGCGACGGATCTCCACCGCGTGATTTATTCCAGGCATCCATTGAGCGACGAACACATTTGTTTCTTCCTCTATCAAATGCTCATGGTACTTTTAGTACCCACAGCGGCTTTCTAATGCTTTCCATGTAGGCGATCAAGTACATTCACAGCGCGAATGTGATCCACCGCGACTTGAAACCGTCCAACATCCTCGTGAATGCCAACTGCGAGCTCAAAGTTTGCGATTTCGGCTTGGCTCGCGGGGTTGTCGACAATTTAGAGCTGACGGAATACGTTGTCACCCGCTGGTTCGTCGTCATTCGGGCTGAGCATGAGCTAAAGGTTGCTTCTTGTTTAGGTATCGAGCGCCAGAGATTATGCTGGGCTGCATGAAATACACGCGAACAGTCGACGTATGGAGCTTGGGGTGTATTTTCGCCGAGATGCTGAGCCGCAAGCCGTTGTTTCCAGGCCAGGACTACATTGACCAGCTCCATTTGATCATGAATGCGTTGGGCGTCCCGTCCGACGCCGAGCTCTACTTTGTCACGAATGCCAGGGCACGCAAGTTCATGAACACTGAATACCATACTCGCGTTCGTCTTGTATTCTTGACGGAGCGTGACTGACAGTCGATTTGAATAGGGCGCTGCGCCACTAAAGCCATTGACAGCGTTGTTTCCAGACATTTCGGCTGACGCGTTGAGTTTGATGCAGCAAATGCTCGTGCTCGATCCAAACAAACGCATTTCTGTGGACGATGCATTGGCCCATCCGTATTTTGCATCGATCCGCACACCTGCCGACGAAACAGTCGCGAGCGCGCCGTTCGATTTCGACTTTGAGTCGGAAGAGCTAACGAAGCGGAGGTTACAAGAACTTATTTGGGAAGAAATGCGAGCGTTCCATCCGCTCGTGTCGTAGAGATCAAGAGAACCAAGTCAACTATTAATACCAACTAAAAGTCAGTTGTTCGTGTGTTGCAAATCCAGCGCCGAGTTGGTCACCTCGCTGAGGGGCCAACATAAAGTCGCAAAGAGATGAAGCGCCGCTGGGAATGCACGGGGCACTCGCCGATGCTTCCATTGAAAGCATGAGCGTCAGTCACTGCAATCTATTTATGGCTCGAAAGTCGATCCTTTGACCAACCATGACCGTGCAAGAGGTACCGCAACGATGCCCGCGTCTGCACACTTGGATGTGTCATGATAGACGGCAGACTTGGAAGCGAATGAGGAACGCGTCGAACAGATCGTGGTCTGTGTGCTTTGCTGTGTCCGAAGTCGGATCATTCAGCTGGCCTGTGTGGCGTTTCCAAGCGCAGTGTGTCTTCTCGTCTATGTCTGCAGTCCATCGCCACGACCGCTAGCAGCACTCATCGTTGGCGTCGTTCCTCTTTGCCTCTTTCTCCTCGTCTTACTCGTATCCATTGCTTCCGTCGATATCTCAATACATCGTTCTCGCTGTAGTGTCTTCCTGGCCTAGTCTTCTGGAGCCAAGTCCAACAAGACGACAACGACGCGCATCGTGCACACAAGTACTCATCGCCGCTTCTCGTTCGTTGCAAGCTAATCCATGGCCGTAGGATCTTGCAAGCCAAGAAACAAGAGCGGAAAGTTGCTTGCAGCGACGAGAGTGGCAATGACAATTCCATGCCAAATCCATTTGCTTTGTGCATTGAAGCCGCCAAGACTAACAATGCCCAAGCCATGCAATGGTGTCTTCTCAAAGGCCAGTCGCCCGACGAAACAGACCATGTAGTCCATCCTTTCACTTGGAACGCGTGTGATTTCTTCGTGGGATGCTAGTTGGGAAGGACGCCATTGCACTGGGCTTGTTGTACTGGAAGCGACGATGCCGCCGATCTCTTAATCAAAGCTGGCGCTGCTCTAGACCTCCATGATCGAGTAAATATCGTCAATGTTGCCGATGAGGTAAAGTCTAAGCGACTCGATGGACTAGTTGGAAGGATTCACACCGCTTCATTACGCTGCATTCTATGGACATATCAAACTGACAAGGATGATGGTGTCAAACGGAGCCAATATGGAACTTGCATGCCATGTACAGCGTGCACCACAATATAGACAACTAAGCCTTGAGATAGAAACACATGAACCCCCTTCAGTTGGCAGAAATGGCGAGCCTCAAGACGCAAACGGTGCAGCCATCCCATCCGATCATTATAAAATACGTACGTCTCGATTGACCATGACAGGCTTTGCTGAGGAAAATGTAGCTTCGGACAGCAATGGGAGATCGTGCAACGCCACCATTGGAACATACGTGTGGCTTGACCGTCGCGCGGTTATTGGATCGCCATGGCAGCATCTAAACCACGTCGTTCACAATCAAATCGTAGTCATAAATGCCCATGGGAATCGCTTGCGTGTCCGTTTGAACAATTGAAATGATCTGGAGCATGCCATGCCGCAATTGATTCTCCAGTTGACTGTGGTATTCGTCAAGATTCGCACTTGGATGTACGAGGACGCGAATCGGCAGCGTCCATTTCTCCCACACGACTTTTTCTTCGTTCTGGACAAAGCCAAACAGTGCCTTGTTCACGCGTGTTTCATAAAACACAATACTAATTCGATGACCGTTTGTATGATGTCGCGTCATATGTCGTTGGAATTGAACGATCGCAGCGTCGACTTTCCGCGTCACCTCCGCGACGGGGCAGTACGCATATGTAATCGGACGAAAGCGACAATGGGCTTCACCAGGACGGACAGGACCCGGTGCACGGGTAAATAAGATCGTGTGGAGAAGACAAGCGACGCATTCTGCCAGCTCGGAGACTCCCACACGGAGCTCTTCCAGCTCATGTTGTGTCACTTGCGACGACGAACCTGGATACGCCACGGACGCCATCTCGTTCAAATTGGAAAATGAGAGAAAATCCGAGAAAAGACAGGATTCGATTTTCTCTCTTGAATTTTATCCAATAAAAACTCAAAGAATCCGTGACAATTAAAAAATATTTCCATTTTAAATAATGTCAGTGAGAATTCGCTAAATTCAATGGGTGCAACAAAAACGATGACCTCATGTACCTTGCCCGCTTGCAAACAAACAAAGATACAATTCAATGCATTGACTACGGAGCATTTGAAGAATTTGAATTCGATCGAGGTTTTGTAGCGTCTTTGAGAATTGCTGCATTAATTTGTAGAAAATCAGTATATTTTGAATATGATGTAAATCATCAGGTCACACACAAAAAAATGAAAATATAAATTTCATCATAGCGAAGGCTTGAGTCTTCCACCTCATGCCCCTGTCAGTCGCTTTCAAATCCACGGGTGAAGGCTTCACTAGAGCATAACGAGTTGAATGATCCATAAAAATGACACTAAGAGGAAGTGAGAGGTACTGTAGTGCTAAATTGAATTGAACCGACAAATTTAAATACTATTAATAGTACTGCAATGTACTTCGAAGTACTACTCTGGTCCATAATTCGAGTCACATATATTTCACTTGAATAAACTATACATGCTTCTGTAAATTGACTTCAATTTTGTATAGAATTTCAGAAATTGATATTTCAAGCGAATATTTTAATGTATTTTAATTCACTCATGAAGACTACTCATTTAAGCTAATCTACTGAAATTTCGACAGGTCTCTCGCATTCTCGTAAATGGTTCGATCGCACTTCACGTTGAAATTTGCCAGATCCATCTTTGTACTGTTTTTGTTCATGTGTGGCATTTCATAGTAGTTGTCACCAGCTCGTCCCAAGCACGACTCCATTACTTTCTGAAGAGTAATGAAAGTTTTTGAGAGCGTATCAAAGGGCAATTCTTGAAACGACAATTTGACGGCATCAATCAAGCTTGGAATATCCTTGCAGCACTTTTTCTGTTGCAAGCTTTCAATCGAATTGAAATATCCAAGGTCAAGGACATTGTAATCGGGGCTGTTTGGGGGTTAGTTGGTAACTTCAATGTTGGAGAGACCGTGAGAACGCAAAAGATTTGTCGTTAGAGGGCGATGTGGCCCAGCATTGTCTTGTTGCAAAAAAATAGTATTTCCACCATAGTGCGAAGGAAACTTCGCTTGAATCGCAGGCACCACATTCTCCAAAATCATTCAAATGTAGTTGGCCGAGTCGACATTTTCAGGAATCATTTCAATCGTTCCCTTTGCACGATTCTTGCTATTTCTCTTGGCGGCCACGAGCTTCACGAAAGGCCATATCCCAATCTTCCCGTCAAAATTGTTGGAGTTCTTTGAGTCACCTTGGGCACGAGCCACGGCCGCCAAGAACATGACTTTCGTCAGAAATCGAGTTGACTTGGCTGAGCGTTTTGGCAGAGTTTCGTCCTTATAAGTATAAAATCGCTTCTTTACCTTTGTGATATAGAACCATTTTTCATCGATATGCACACAGTTGTGCATATTGGTGAAGGCCAAGACACTGCGTGGGTGGCACTGTATGTGTTCGAGAGCATAGCGCATGCGCGCGGTTTTGTTTGCCTCCGTCAACAACGGTTTCGTGCGGCTGGTCCTTGCTTTCAAGGTTCCCGCTTCCCTCATGTGTCGAATCAAGGTCGACTTTGGAACACCGCAGTGGCCCTCAAGCACTCGAAGTGTTTGACGGTCATGAAGCTCAAAACTCTTCACACGCTCTTCGATTTCTTCATGTGTCCATTTTCTTTTTCTGCCTCTACTCCCTATATCAAACCACCTCAGAAATTTATACCCGCAAACTCGAATATTTTTGGTCTAAATATTAATTTATACAGGTTTACCTCGGTTGTTCACGGTGAAATCGGCAGTGGGTCGGCCGTCATGAAAAGACGACCGTATGCGCTTCCACAAGCGCGCCACAGTCCGCCAGTGACATTCAAACGACGCAGCAACCTTTGAATATGCACCATGTTGTAATTTGCCCTTGCATGACAGCTCCAAGAGAGCCTCGTAGATGTCTCTCTCTGTGTCGATTCATCAAGTTGAATTGCGCGTCGAGTGCTGCCCGGAGTTGGTTGCATTTCGTAGAAGGAAGGTAGATCACTTCGCTCGACACTGACTGAATGTCGCTGCTAGTGTTGAGCAATCAAAATGGATAATGAATGAATATTGGCGAGTTGGCCCGTCAAGGCAAGAAGCGCCAATCTTTGTCCCGCCATTTCTCGAGATTCAGAGTGATTGAAAAGTTCGCATAGGCACCCAATGAAAGAGCAGTGTTTGTATTTTTCTTACATCCAATCAAAGCACCCACTCGTCACGTCTGGTATGTTTGAAAGGTGTCATGCTCGTGTGGTGGACGACCAAGCACCAACTTGGTCCGAAATCAACACGCGATAGTCCCAAGCATACCCCACAAACTGCATCTCGATGCCACTTTTTCTCCACTTTTGATACCCACGTGCCACATGCAGATCTCGACCCGGGCTTTTTAGAAAAATTCCGCCAATGAGAATGGAAATGTGACTGGATTTAGGGACCAGAGTAGTACTACATAAAATATCTCATATAATATTGTGAATTCGCTAGAAATTTCCCAATTTGGATTCGTTTTTTGTATCAATCTCCAGTACTTTCTCTCATGGGCATTGTACTTTCTTTAAAAAAAAATTCAGCCAATCACAATCGCCCAAAATATTTATTAGCCAATGGCGTCGATTGGTGAATGGATCCGCCGGCGTGATTGAACGCTTGCAATTGGGCGAATCAAATAGCTCGTGGAATCCAACCATTTCTGTGGACAAAAATTAAAATTCACTAGTTATAAAAATAAAGCACCGAACTTGAATATTGTATAGCAAAGTTAAAAAAATACATAATATTTGAGAGGAAATTGAACTGACTAGACCTGTCAAACATAATTACCCAACATCTTGCGTATGGCCAGCAAACTTTCATTTTGCAATGCGCGGCAAGGACGTGACGCCAACAGTGACATCTTGCTGGACCTCGCTGACAAGTCGTCCGACGGCAAGCACAAACATGGCGCCATCAAACAAGTGGCCCAACGGCACTCTGTCAGTGCTAGTCTAGTTGCATCACTCTGGAAGTCCCACTGCTCCAAAGTCTTGCTGGCCGTTGCCAGGCCAAATCTGAATCACGCTGCTTCGAACTGCAACCGAAACGCAATAAAAAGTGCGGGCGCAAGCCTCGTCATGCCCACGAAGTTCAAACGCTTGTGTCCGACCTTGAGTTCGAAAAACGAGAGACATACCGATGTGCTTCGTACAACACCTGCATCCCAAAATCATCACTACATCGTTACATGAGCCAAGGAATTCTCAAGAACTCGTCGAATTCAATCAAACCACGCTTCACAGAAGAGCACAAGAAAAATAGGGTTGAATTTTGTTTAAAACACTTAATTCAATCTTATGATTCTAACTCTGATGTCTTGTCTTTCTCGTTTCCAAGTTTTCAAGACACTATTCACATCGACGAGAAGATTTTTAAAGTCGACAAGATCAAGCGATCCTTTGTTTTGGCTCCATGGGAAAATCCACCTCCAAGATCGGCCCAGAATAAGCGCATCATTGGGCAATTGATGTTTCTTTGTGCTGTCGCGCGGCCACGTTGGGATGCTCACCGTAACTGTTGGTTTGATGGAAAGTTGGGGATTTGGCCTTTTGCCGAGGTCATTCCAGCTCGATGATCGTCAGCTAATCGTGTTGCTGGTACACCTGAACTTTCTCCTCTGTCAGTTACTACTCCTGTTTTCAGGAAATTTTTGGAGGAACTTGTGCGACCTGCGATTGAAGAGAAGTGGCCTCGTGATGGTGTTCGTCATGTGTACCTTCAGTGCGACAACGCTTCCGCGCATCCGCGAGCTGGCCATTGGTTCACCACGTCAAGTTTGACAGTTGAAATTGTTTGCCAGCACCAGATCTACATGTACTAGATCTAGGTTACTTCAACGCAATTCAGTCGCTTCAGCAAAAGAAACGAACGAAGACACTAGAAGATCTTGTGCATGCTGTACATGAATCATTTCTAGAGTTAAGTCGTGAGACTCTCGATAACATATTTTATACTTGGTGTGCATGCATGGAGCAGGTGATGCTCCATACTGGTGATAACCAATACAAGATCCCCCATACAAATAAAAGCCAACTTAGACGACATGGACATGGCTTGCCCAGCTCTTATGAATGTTCTCAAGAAGCGGCAACGACGGCTGCGCTCGTTCTTTTCAAATAGCACCTTGATTTAAGGCAATTCACTTTTATTTCGAATATATTTCTTTCAATCAGATTGTATATTTAATATCTACCAATGATGTTACTTTCGAATTAGGGATAGGATTAAGCCAAACCACACAATAAAATGGGACAGAGTAGTATATATTGTACAATTAAGCCATCATGGTCATCACGACGATAGCAGTCGTAGCCACACCCACAGTGAACGCATCCGACTTGGGCGTCACGGCTGGAGCGACTGTAGCAGTCACAGCAGGAACAGCGGGAAGGGCACTAGCGGGGACAGCAGTGATGGCACCACCGGAGGTTGGAGCCTTGGGCGTGGTCGCACCAGGAGCAGCAGCCGTATTGCTAGCAGAGGGACCACCGTCGTTGTGATGTTGGCAGCGTTTTGCTTGACGAATTGGAAGAGTGTCTTGATGGTCCATGGGAACGACGTCGTGTTGAAGGTAGTGCCATCCGGGCCCGTGATGTCGCAAGGAGGCGAGATTCCCTTGACGTCCGAGACGACGCCATCCCACCACTTGGTGCACACAGGCTCCGCGAGAACATTTTGCAAGTCGGCGTCGGAGGGCGACGTGGTCGCGGGGGAGACACCGGTCTTTTCAAGGCACGACAAGTAGGCGGAGGAGGCCATGCTGCCGTACAAGTAGGTTTGGAATTTGCCTTGGCAGAGGGTATCGCCGATGATCCCAGCGGAGGCGGACGCGATGCACGAGGCAGCCACAAGCACGGAGGTCGTCTTCATTGGAATGTAGTAAATTGAAAAGTGAGTTGGTGGGGAAAGACTCAAGTTTCCTCTTGACAATCCTCATCCATGACAATGTTTTCAAGTGTGCGTCGGGATGCAACTCATATGGTCGTGGTGCACCATGTCTACCTTGTACCGTGCTTTGGCGTTTCTTGTCGCTATTCTACTGAACCAGTTCAAAGATAGATTCTTACTTTGCGGATACGAAAGACCACCACCGATCAATTCAATTGCGTGGCGGGCTTTGGAATGCACTAACACATTATCCGGAATGATTATCCGGATGATGGCCTCCAGCCCGTTCCATTCAATGTGTGGAGTGTGGAGACTGGCGAGCACGGTGTTGATAATCATAATTGAATTTACTTCATTATACACAAGCTGCCTTCAGTAAGGTTAACAGCCGTAATCTCCAATGTCGAAATCTGGAAAAGAACGTGCAAGCGTTGCGCCTAGCGCTCAAGGTGATCAAACTCTCCTTGGAGAGTCACTGGACCCACCGACGCATGCCCCCTCTGATGTCGCGCCTATCTCTCAAGAAGATTGTGAGCCCCATCAAGAACAATCCAACGAACCGAAATCGCTCCGCTCCCAACGCATGTCGATTTCTCTTGAATCACTGGTTGCTATGCTCGAATCGCAGCGCAACGACATCAAGCAACTACAACACTCAGCTGACAAGTCAAGAGCCTTACCCGCACGGTCTACTGAATCGGAGGCCAAGGACTTGCTCCGAAAAGTGAATTTCAACGGAAAACACTTCTCGGCCTTCAAGATAAAGTTCCAGAATATCTGCCAACTACGCCATATTTGGGATATCATCACTGAAGCCGAGTTACCTCCCGACAATGACTGCCCTGATGAAGAAATGTATGAATGTGAAGACAAAGTCAACTTGGCAAAGTCCTACCTTCAAACTTCTCTCTCAAATGACGTTTTTGACATGATTCGTGAAGACAACACGCCGTCAGAAATGTGGAAAACCTTGATTGCAAACTTTGAGACAAAGGAATGGTCCAACACAACTTACGTACTACGTCGTCTTTGCAATCTCCGCTATGAGCCCAAGATGGATATGCTCAAGCATATTGGAAAAGTTCGTGCGACGATCAGAGAACTGAACGACATGTCAAGGCCATCAACGAACAAGAGACGGTAGAGTGGATCCTGATATCGCTTCCGGACTCTGGTCCAGACAACTACACGTCATTTATAAATCACTTGAAGCCTACACCACAACATGAAATCAAGCTAAAAACGCTGATCAGTGCACTGTTGAATGAAGAGGAAAAGAGAAATGAAAGACAACGCACCCGCCGTTCAGATCGTCCACGTGATTTGGATATCAAGCGCAAGCGGCAAATCGACGACAACACACTTGCGAGTGAAGTGAATGCGCTACAGTCAAAGGTCAGAGACTTCTCTGAGAGATCAAAGCCCAACGAGGAGGGGAAGTGGTGCTTCATATGCCGCCGCCGGACCAACCATGTTGCGCAAGATCATCCGGACTTCGATCCAAATTACGCAAAGTCAAGCACGAGACAAGTTACCAAACAGCCGTTCAAGTCCAAAGCACAAAAGAAGGCGCGTGATGACGAGTCGTCTGACTCCGACGATGGTCCATCCTACAACATTAACGCAATCTCAAACAAAAGCTCGGACTCACCACTCGACGACGATGACAAAGACCAGCACTGGACGCTCGACAATTATGCTACTGGACACGTGACTGGAGTGAAGGAGTTCATCTCTACCTGGCATGGTCCTGGTCGACTAATTCTGCCAAATAAGACAGAGATCCATGGTCAAGTTGGTGTAGCCAAGATCAAGCTCCACGTCAATGACTTGTCGACAACAATCGTTCTAAACAATGTGACGTATAACCCCTCCTTGTACAAGAACCTCATCTCGCATTGCCGACTCTTGGAAAGCAACTACCATCTTGTACGTCAAGACAATGTTGAAAGAATCTACAAGAACATCCACACGGATCATGAGCTGCATTTCGAGATGATCAACAACCTCTATGTCCTCAAAAATGCGATGAAGCATCATCGGGAATGGGCTGTTCCTCCATCTCAAACTTTCGGCCAGAGCACAACAATCCATGCAATCAACTCGGACAAACCTAATGACGACAAGTTAATAACAAATTGAACCATACCGACAAGAACCAAGTTGCCAAAATCATCAAACCGATCATGGATCCCAAAAACGATCTCGCAACCACGACAAAAGTGTGCCCCGGCTGTGCGCAAGGTCAAGCCAAGAGAGTCTCATTCCGCAACACCCACCACTACGTTGCGCCAACACCGCTCCAAAGTCTGAACGCAGATATATGTGGACCGATCAGGCCTGCAACAATCCACAATGAAGCTTACACAAGTATGTTCATTGACCAAGCCTCGCGCTTCATCTTCGGCAAGCTTCTCAAGACAAAAGACGATACCATTCTCCACCTTGAGGAGCTAACATCAACAGTTGACAGTGAACTCCAAGGCTCTCGAATCAGCATCTTGTATTCTGATGGCGGGGGAGAGTACACAAGCGCAGCGTTTAAAGCAGCTTGCCTATCACGAGGCATCAAACAAAAATTCACAAATACTGACACACCAGAGGAGAACCACCTTGCCGAGAAAGGAAACGAAATGGTCTTCAACAAAATTCGAGTGTACATGACACTGAGCGGACTTCCGTCGCCTCTATGGGGATACTGCTTTGAGTACGTCATTCATGTGTACAACAACACACCTCAAGAATTGCTGAACCACAGAACGCCATACGAAGTCTTGTACAAGAAACCATCCAGACACTACATGCTGAAGACGTTCGGTTACCTTGCGTTCAAATTCGTACCAAAATCACATCGACCATCAAAATTGTCGAATCCCGCAATTCCCTGTGTTTTCCTTGGATACGCTACAAGTCAACTTGGTTATAAGCTGTGGAATCCTCGAGACCGTACCGTCACGGTCTCCCGATCTGTCAAGTTTGACGAATCAAAAATCAGAAATGCTGACATGTTCGCAAACGATCTTTTCAACTCTGGTCGATTGTCGATTTCTAATTTCAAAGGGATAAGCGGGGTTGAGTCATTGGAGCAGTTGACCTCGCAGCGCTTCAGAAATGACACCGATATTTCGCACGATATCTCTGACGAGGCTCAAGTCCACCACGAGCAATCACCATCCGTGGACACACCAGAGCCACGCCCTAAACGTCGATCGCGACCACCCAAGAGGTTTGAAGTGAACCAAATATCCAATGCTACAGGCAATGATTCAGTTCCATCATCCAAGATCGAAGAACCACTCACAATGGCAGACGTCGCTCGAAGCCCACACACAAGCGAGTGGTATGCGGCAATGCAAAGTGAATATAAATCCATGATGGACAACCGCGTTTGGGTATTGACGAGCCTACCAAACGGGCGCAAAGCCCTCAAATCAAAATGGGTTTGGAAAGTAAAATACCTACCGTTTGGCGAAGTTGAGCGCTTCAAAGCTCGCTTGGTCATCAAAGGATTCCTCCAAATCGCAGGTGTGGACTTCAGTGACACCTTTGCCACTGTTTTGCGTGTTGAGTCTCTTCGAGTTTTCTGCGCCATGATCGCACTCCTTGACCTAAATACAGTTCAGATCGACATCAAGACAGCGTTCTTACATGGCGATCTCGACGAAGAAATCTGCATGGCGCAACCAGAAGGCTTCGTGGATCCCGATCGGCCAAACGATGTCTGTCTTCTAAAGAAGTCGCTGTATGGACTCAAGCAAGCGCCGCAGCAGTGGCACAAAAAGCTCCATGAATTTTTGAGATCCATCAACTTCAAGCAATGCTTCAAGGACCAATGTGTCTACGTCAAGTCAAACAGTCAAATTGGCACAACCACATACCTTGCTGTTTACGTTGACGACATTGTCATCGCGGGAAGAGACAAGACGGAATTGACTTCTACCACAGACTTGATCAAAACTTCCTTTACCGACAAGGGTGAGCTACAATACATACTTGGCGTCCATGTTACCAGAGACCACTCGCTGAAAACGCTTCGCATCCACCAAGAAAAGTTTGTCATCGAGCTTCTTGATCGCTTTCACATGGCTCATTGTCATCCTGTTCGAACACCTCAAGCAAGTGGAGCAGAAACGACTACTGACCTCGCTGCCGACAAGCGGAACGTCCCTTACCAAAATCTTGTTGGTGCGCTGCAGTACTTGGTGTCGGCCAATCGCCCAGACATTGCCAACGCCGTTCGCTTTTTAGCGTCGCACAACCATGATTACACCCAAACGCATTGGCGCATGGCAAAGCGTGTCCTACAATACTTGAAAGGCAGCGCATCGCTCGGTCTCACCTATGACAGCAACAAGAACAGCCATCTTCATGCCTTCTCCGATGCTGACTTCGCCAACGATCTACATGACAGCAAGTCAATATCGGGTACGGTCATTACTCTTGCCGGCGCCGCAGTCATATTCTCCTCGCGGAAGCAGAGTCTTGTCGGCCACAGCACCACTGAAGTCGAGTTTATCGCAGCCGCAGAAGCGGCAAAGTCAATCGTTTGGTTACGCGAACTGCTGGAAGAAATGAGTTTCGCTATCAATTCTCCAACTTACCTACACGTTGACAACCAGAGCACGATCCAAGTCGTTCACAGAAGCTCTTCGCACGATAGGACGAAGCACATTCGCTTGCGCTTCCACTTCATCAAGGATCTTGTTGAAGAAGGCATCATCAAACTACGATACATCAATACAAAAGAACAAGTGGCCGACATACTCACGAAGGGTATCGTCTTGGCACAGTTCGAGAAACTGCGATCCATGCTGGGCATGACGTGATTCCCGGTGAACCTACAAAATCATTAAAACCACAGAGTAAACGATCAATATACCTCAAACGATGAGAGTGACTCGACGTTGACGACGAAGGGGGAGTGGATCGTGTGATGAGCTTATATCGAGTCGATCGTATAAGAAACTCCATCGAAAAGCACACTTCATCGCAATCATCGTCAACCGACAAACAAGCTACAGCAACACTCAGATACGAATATACTGGTCTCCGTAATTGAAGGAAATCAATCAATCCGAAATCATCACGACTGTGTTGGATGCAAAGAAACTCATAACCAAACTCGAACACAAATGCATCATGAAAGACATCAAGTGCACAAGACACTTGATGATAACATAAATACATGCACAGACGCAGAGAAACAAACAATACACACGCAATTGGTTGGTCGGCCGTAATTGTGAAGCTGTTGACGTTGAGATGAGAAGCGTGTGTCCATTGTGATGTCAAATTCTGAAGCTGTTGACGTTGAGATGAGCAGCGTGTGTCCATTGTGATGTCAAAATAGGCAAGGCATTCTCCAACTCAGGTCCTTGCTGTGTGTCATCGACACGGCTTGACTCATTTACAGTATTTTCGAGAAATTCTAGTGTAGTACCGGATATTCCGGTAGATTTGCACATTAGAAAGTGCATGTTCCTCAGTATTCTGCTCGTAAATAAAGACAGCAGACCATGCGTAAATCGGACCCAACGAACCTTGGGGTGACATTAAAGTTGAGGAAGAATGTGCTTTAATCCGTATTAAATCGGCCGATTTAACCCCAGATTAGTGTAGCATCAGATGTACTAATATTTTTTTAGTCGATTTAGGTAAAATTTCGTTGGGACGCTGGAGCCACAGTGTCGTGGACTCATGGTGTTCTGTGGAGCCACGGCCTCCTGGACTCGATATGAAGATCAATTTATCGATTGTCGTTCTGCATGGGTGCATATCACTCTGCCACGAATACAACTTGGCACTTCTGCTGTCAACACGCTGTGATACCAAACTTTGCTAAATACCGAGTTGTCCACATTGAGATTCTACTGTAATCGCACATCTGGAACTCGTCACTCTTTTGCCACAGCCACGACGGTTGGCGTCAAATTTGTGCAATGAAGACACGTGTTTTACAAAGTCGCCATGTGCAGAGTCCAAGCGCATGACGCTCTTTGTAATGGGTGGAACGTGTGGTTGACGTAGTTTACTCGATTGTCAAGACCAGGAACGAACAAATTGAAATCCCATCTCACTTTTCAATTTCCCATTTTCCAATGAAGACGACCTCAGTGCTTGTGGCTGCCTCGTGCATTGCCGCCGCCTCCGCTGGGATCATCGGCGATACCCTCTGCCAGGGCAAATTCCATACCTACTTGTACGGCAGCATGGCCTCCTCCGCCTACTTGTCGTGCCTTGAAAAGACCGGTGTCTCCCCCGCGACCACGTCGCCCTCCGACGCCGACTTGGAAAAAGTCCTCGCGGAGCCTGTGTGCTCCAAGTGGTGGGATGGCGTCGTCTCGGTCGCCTCCTTGCGACATCACGGGCCCGGATGGCACGACCTTCAACACGGCGTCGGAGTCCAGAAAATCTGCACACAGAAAATCGGGAATCACAGGAAATATTTGGGGAATCACACATTTGTGTATCAATATCAGTACTGTGGAACACTGTGCTCCTCTCTCGTCACGAGAGACTGGGCATGTTCCCTGCAAAGCCCTTTAGTCTACAGGTAGTGACGGGGAAATGCCCACACGAGGGAGAGGAAGCATTGTGTTTTCAACTAGTATTTGTTTGACAGAAAACAGCGATGAAGTTAGAAAGAGATTGGTTCATGGATGTGAAAATGCATTGTGACGTGTAATTTGAAGGAGCAGACGTCAACGTCGTTGTGATAGAACTGCTCATGTTCAATGAGCTAACGCGAGTTCTTTGCTAAGAATTGTGCCTCATGTAACTGTCAAGGCCAGTGGCCGTTGTGATAGGATGACAGCGTTTGAACCTGGAGGTTGCAGGTTCGAGTCCAGGCATGCTCTCAACTTTTTAGTCAACTTAACATCCGTTGCCTCTGGGCCAACACACACAGACTAACCTAAGAAGCAAGATGCAGTTCAGTTATCGTCATAACTACTTATAACATCAATAATACTTACGACTAGATCATCAATGGACTCTGACAGCCACTGGAGAGCTACCAGCAGTCTGCTTTGCTGCCTCGCAGGCAATCTTGTTGAATCTCAACATTTCTAACAACTGCTCGACACTCGCGACCGGCATCTTTAATCTGCTCTCACCATCACAGTCGTATAAGCCTTAGCGATAATGAGCGCAAAGCTCAAGCTGCACAAACTACTACGGATCGGTGGCGATTCATTGATTGACTACAAAAAGCGACAATGCTTACATTTCGTCCAGCAGACTTCCGTACTGTTGAACGACGAGCGACTTGTGGCAAGCGACAGCATTGCTGCAACGGATGAGTCGACAGTCGTGATCTCAACCACGTGCACAGAGGCCACGACTCCAACTTGCCTCTCTCGTTGCGAAAGAATCGGACTGGCAACCGCTTACTGGCGGGAATGCCATTACAATTCGTAACTTGCTGGCGATAATAAACGAGTCGGAAAGCCTCAGTGAATGCAAACGAGAATGTGAACATGTCTGTGACGCGATCGAGATTTTGCACTCGGGCAGTTTTGACCGGTGTTGCTGACAGAAAGTGAACCACGAGATTCCAGGTTCGAATCCAGGCTTTGTAGATTTTGTCATTCATCTCTACCTTGGACACACCTACGGCAAGATGCAGTTTGACATGCTGTCGTGACTACTTATAACATCAATATCACTTAAGATCATTATTAGACTCAGTGAGATGCCGGAAACCTGCCAGTCGCCTGACTTGCTGCCTAGCAGTCAACACCGATGAATCGACAAAGGTTAATGAATTCGTCGACTTGGGGTCGACAATCTAGGTCAACTGTCGATAGCACTTGCTTGCTGGAGCAATGGCCGTCTCAGCGTGTCGGCGCTCGACCACGGCTCGACGAATTCATTATTTGTTTGCCCACTCGACAAGGCTGTCTGCGAGGCAGCAAAGCAGACTGCTGGTAGCTCTCCAGTGGCTGTCAGAGTCCATTGATGATCTAGTCGTAAGTATTATTGATGTTATAAGTAGTTATGACGATAACTGAACTGCATCTTGCTTCTTAGGTTAGTCTGTGTGTGTTGGCCCAGAGGCAACGGATGTTAAGATGACTAAAAAGTTGAGAGCATGCCTGGACTCGAACCTGCAACCTCCAGGTTCAAACGCTGTCATCCTATCACAACGGCCACTGGCCTTGACAGTTACATGAGGCACAATTCTTAGCAAAGAACTCGCGTTAGCTCATTGAACATGAGCAGTTCTATCACAACGACGTTGACGTCTGCTCCTTCAAATTACACGTCACAATTATCGCTTCGTATAATACGTATAATTCATTGTACAGTACAGTCCATTTGCACACTTGTACTGTACACATGTACTATTGTGTACTTATTAATGAAGCTGCATCCAGTTTGAAGTTGATCGGAAAGTCATTGGCATCGAAGATATGACATCCAACGTTGGTAATTTATCTATATAATATATAGAGACGATGCACTCTATGCGTCATCATGCACACGCAGCGACAGGCAGGAAAATTCTCTAGCGTGTATCAGATGTTTCAAAAATATATTATTGTCCAGTCAAAATGAATTATTTTTGTCCAATCAAGTCACGGTAGGTGTGTGACTGCCAAGATTCATCTTTCCATCGCCGTCTTTGACTTCAAGTGCACAAAGACTGCCTCTAAACAGATTATTTCCTGCAAATTGCCGAGCAAATCGTTTACAGGAAAGAGTTAACGGGAGTTTTACTCATTTGTACACAAAAAAGTTTTCTCTTAGTTAAAGTAAAGGTGTACATATTGTGCTAATCGATTGGATTGTACACTGTATTATACAAGTACAAAAATACGTCCATATGAATATACGAAGTCATAGTCACAATGCATTTTCACATCCATGAACCTATCTCTTTCTGTCTTCATCGCTATTTTCTGTCATTGACAAGGGTATAGTCGTCAGGTCCTAGCAAACATATACTAGTAGAATGCTTCCTGTAACAGTGCTTGAGCGCAGAGGAAGTGTTGATCACACAAGCTTGTTAGCTGGCAAATTTAAGAGTGAGCTATCCTAACAGGATCGGCTCCAAACCGGCGGCTGCGCTACTCGCAGCCGCGCTCTAACAACAAACGATCTTCACGTCGTTCGACGTCGTAACTCACGCATCATTCTTCAATGGTAAAGCACTCGCTGCTTTACCCGCATACTTCTTCCTTGATGAGCCACATCGCTCCGAGCTTCGTTGCTCACGCGTGTACACGCCTTGCGTCGCGTGAGTCTCGCTTGGAAGCTTCCGGAGCTTCCAACTTCAATCTTCCTTCGATGGGTTCTTATAACCCGGTGTTCTTATAACACGTCGTGATCTTGACGTGACTTCATTGGCTTGACTAGCAACGGCCCCGTTGCACCCTCCCCCACTTAAATCGCAAGCTGCCGTGCTGACCTGACGTTTGATGGGAAAGGACAACGCCGCTAACGACCGGCTCGCTCATAGCCCGATCGCAACGCTACAGCGAGGTAACCGACCTTGTCTGACTTCTTGTAATCATTGTTCTTTTAGTTGGTCTCTCGATATGGACCCGAGATCTTCGGCCCGTGGCATCGAGCACCTGCTGGTTCGCACGAGCGCTCGCGCTCTCGTTCCCAGTCGTCTCGTCGTCGGTCGTCCTCGCATGCAAGTCGTCGCTCTCGTTCACGTGCTCAGTCGCACCACCGCGGCCATTCCGCTTCGCCTGAAGACGCCTGGAGCGACGAGGAGAAGCTACCTCCGCGACCGCCTGTCGCCGACCTCCCTCGACGCCGCCATGATTTTGATGACCATTGGATGACTGATTCCCAATATGATGTCGCTGTTCTTCAAGTCTCCGTGAAGAATCTTCGATCGGTGGTGGATGCGATGTCGGCCCGCGTCGAGAAGCTGCTCGAGCTTGGACCGATGGTCGAGCGACTACTGCGCCGTACGGAGCGTCTCCCTCAGTTTGTTGACGCTGGTCTTGATCGACTTTCCCAAGAGGATCGCCAAGCTCGTGGTGTGGCCGTGCCATCTGCGGCACCTGCTCTGGCTGCGCCGCCTCCGAATCCCGAGGTATGTACGGCTTTAACTTGCCCACGTAGAATACGTCGTGGATGTTCCACTCGGCCGGCAGCGCCAATCGAAAGGATGTTCGACTGATCACTTTTGTAATAGGGTATGGGCCCCACCACTGAAGCTGGAGCTTAGTGTTTCCTAACACGGCCTTTGGAACCACTGAGCGGTGTAGGAGTACTTCGTCGCCAATCTTGAATGCATTTTTGTTTTGTCTTCCTTGTTGATTGGCATATTTCGCCTGCCTCTCTTGGGCCAAGGCTATGTTGTCTTGAACTTGGAGAATAATTGATTCTCGGACCTTCACAAAGTGTTCAACTGAGGCGATCGTTCTTGCCGGAGGATCGTCCTCGTGGGTGTTAGGAACCCATCCAGCGCTGTGGGTTGATGCAGCCCAATATCCTCCCCCACTTAAAATAGCGTCGTCAATGGAGGACGGAAGGCGCGGATGGCGCAGAAAGTTCACGTAAAACGGAGAGAAACCCGTCGTCACATTGGTGGCAGTATTGTAAGCAAACTCCACATGGGGCAATAAAGAACTCCAAGTCTTCTGTCGGGACTGCGCAAAGCAGCGCAAAACGTCTTCAATAACGCGATTCGCGCGTTCTGTTTGACCATCCGACTCAGGATGGTCCGAAGTGGACATATTCAGCTTGGTGCCCACCAGCGAGAACAAAGCAATCCAAAATTTGCTGGTGAACCGGGGGTCACGGTCCGACACGATGGACGAGGGTAATCCAAAACGACAGTAGATCGTGTCAAAGAAAATCTTCGCGGACTGCTCCGCCGTGATGGAATCCTTCACGGGTATAGCCACCAGGAACTTGGATGCTCGATCCACACACGTCCATATGCCCGTATTACCTCGACCATCCCGGGGTTAGCCAAAAATGTAGTCCATATTGACAGAGGACCAAACGTCCTCGGGGTCTTTGAAACTTCTGCGCTGGAGCGCGAATGCTCGGTGACGACTTCACCTTCTGGCATATAGAACAAGATGCCACATATCTGGCCATTGTCTTGTACATACGCGGCCACCAAAACCGCCGCGCCAGAGTGACGTACGTCTTGTCACGGCCAAAGTGGCATCCGCTGGGCGTGGCGTTGTGCTCCGACACCAGGTCGACGCGGAGCTGTGTGTCGCACGGGACCACGATGCGAGGCGACGTCGATGTCGCGGGCTGGAAATACAGAATGCCATCACGCATTGAGTAACGCTCGTAAAGGGTAGTGTCCGGCTTGGGCGAACGAAAGTTCGCGACAATAGGTCGCAAGGAGGGATTCATTCGATACGCGCGACGGATGCGATCCGACAAGTCGGAATGGACTTGTGTCAAACGGTTTAACTCGACGGAGGACGATATCTCAGTCATCGGACGACGCGACAATGCGTCCGCGAGCACATTTTCTCGCCCAGGTTTGTACTCCACTGTCATGTTGAACTCGGCAAAGAAAGCCAGCCAACGAGCCATGCGTTCGGAAATGTGAGGCGACTTCACCGTGTATTTGAGCGACGCGTGGTCGGTGTAGACCACGAAGGGCTTCGAGCCCAGGAGATAAATTCGGAACTTCACCAGGGCGTACTTGACCGCCAACAATTCTAGATCGTGAACAGGATAATTTCGTTCCGCCGCCCGCAGTTGCCGTGACTGATACGACACTGGGCGATTCATGCCCGATGCGTCTTCTTGCATGAGGCAACAGCCAATGCCTTGGATGGAGGCGTCACAAACCACCGAAAATGGACGTGAAAAGTCCGGCAGTGCCAAAACAGGAGCTTCGATCAAGCTCCGTTTGATCCCATCAAACGGGGACTGACACTCGTCCGACCAAACCCATGGGGCGTCCTTCGCAAGGAGGGCCGACAGGGGCCGTGCGATCGACGCGAAGTTCTTCGAAAACTTGTGGAGGTAAGTGGCTAACCCAAGCCAACTTCGCAATTCGCTAACGGTTTGGGGAGTCGGCCAACTCGTAACGGCTTCGACCTTCGCAGGGTCGACTCGGCAGCCGTTGATGCCGACAAAGTCCCCCAGGACAGGGATCTCGTCAACCCCAAACATACACTTCTGTAGATTCGCGTAGAGACCGTTCTCTCGTAGAACTTGGAACAGGGCGCGCAAGTGCCCTCGATGAACTTCCGTGTCAGAGACACCCTTCGACGCTCGACTGTGTACGTAAATGTCGTCGAAATACGACGGCGCAAAGTCGCGGAGGTGCCGTAGCTTGTCCGTCACTAGACGGTTGAACGTCGCCGGGGCATTAGACAAGCCCTGTGGCATCACTAGCCACTCCCAGAGCATCCCGCTCGGCGTCGATACCGCTGTCTTCGGGATATCACATATTCTCATCAGGATTTGATAAAATCCATCGCGCAGGTCGATGGTTGAACATAGTCGACCCAGCCATCCCATCAATGATAACGTCCTTCCTTGGGATTGGTGTTTGTGCCGGAATCGTCGCGGCGTTCAGATTATTGAAAGCGTGTACGATACGCCAACCTCCAGTAGGTTTCTTCACACAGAACGTAGGGCTGGAGTGAGGTGACGTACTCGGGCGAACGTGCCCCGCTTGTCTTCTCTCCTCGAAGAAAGCGTCAATGTGGTCCACTTGTTCTTTGGCCAGCGGCCACTGCCGCGTCACGCATCACTTGGTGCCAGGGAGGAGGTCGATCTCGTGCCTCACTCCCTTGTCCTTCGGAAGGGCTTGAGGAACTTCTTCAGGGAATATGTCTTCGAATTCCCGAATCAAATCATAAAATGCGTTTGTCTTCAACGCGACCCATGTTGAGGCGTAAGTAGTCTTCGGGTTCGGGCCATCGGCGACCTCTGCGTCGATGGTTGAAGAGGAACTCAGCGCAACCTCATCCACTGCTTGGATAAGCGCAATACTCACGACTTCCTGTCGTCGTAGAGCTTCTTCAAACTCGGTGAAGCTCATCTCCGGGAGCTTCACAATTTCTTCAGCCGCTTGAGGTAACTCCTCCAAGTCGCACTGACTGAGGACTAGTTCCTCTGGCGTAACGCCGCGCACGATGGCGACGTTGTTCAAGCGGAAATTCTTTCAGCCGACACGGCGCTTCTTCTGGCGGCATCGATCTCGCAGAGCATTCAGTTGCTCTCTTGTAATTCCAAAACAGGGCGCTTCTCGCGTGCTGTTCGCATTCTTCCACGTATTCCACTGTGTTTCTCGGTTCAATTCCCAGGACACATCCAAGTCCTTCTTTCTTTCGGGGTCAACTCCAGACCCAGCGCCCGTATCGCGCGGCGCTTTCAAATCGCTATCTTGCGCCGTTCTCCAGGACATAGCCGCGTCCTTTCTCTTCATCTGGTCGTCCGTAGACCCAGCGCCCGCATCGCGAGGTGCTCTTTCCAGATCGCACTCGACACCCCAGATGTCGACATGGTCTTCACTTGTCATGGTATCTCCGGTACCATCGCAGTCTTCATCCGCTGAGGCAATCCTCCGTCCTTCAGCGGCCTTCATCAAATCAATATCGTGGCCGTGGGTTGCCAAGCCTTCGGCGGCGAGCGTAACTCGACGCGGAGACTTTGTCTCATTGGGTGTGGGCTCATTACTCACCAAACCCAAAGCCTTGTTGGCGTCCAACGACTTGGATACTGTCTTCAACTTCCAGTTGATAGTCGGCTGATGCTTCTCCAACCAACCCATTCCCAGGATGAGATCCCATCGCTCATCCAAATCAATGACGAAATACGTCTCGTCCGATACAAACTGTCCAACTCGTGTGGGCAGAGTTATCAATACTCGTGGCTGTTCTGCCACCGAAACATCGGCGATCTTCACCCTGACCGTCGCTCGACCGTCGCTACTTGCGACCGCTTCTTAAGCTTTTCCTTGTTCATCATCATCGACTCTTTTCGCACATAATTTTCCGATGCGCCGCAATCAATCAACACCTTCAACGTCCTTGGGAAACCCGGCATCGGTATCCCAAAGGACAACATCTTCGAATGCAATCCAATCTGGCACAAAAGTGTGCCCGAGGCTAGGCCCTCCGCAATCGCATTGCCACCGCGATCAAAGGGAAGACCCAGTTCCGCCCCAGCAGGTCGCCTCGCGCCTACTGGGTGCTGCCTTTTCCCTGCGATCGAGGGGAGAAAGGCGCTCGTTCGCTTTGTCCACGGCCGGGAAAACTTGGACTTCCCATGCGGGAATGACTTCGCCGTGGTGACATCTCACGGCGACGCGAGTCGCTTCGTTGTGGACAACTTCGGGCAAAATGGCCCGACTGCTTGCATTCATAGCAGCGCTTGTCTGGTGAGGGCTGACCGGCTTGATAGCGCTGGGGTATTTGACCCATGGACGAAATGTCCATATCCATGGAGTCGGACGCGCTGGCACGCGCCAAGTTTTGGGAGAAGTCTTCAGATAATGCGATGCTGACGGCTTCGTCAAACGTTTCTGGGTATCGACGGAATAGTTCCGTCCGGGCTGGGCCCTTGTTCAAACCGTTCATGAATACGGTCACCCGCGTGGATTCGGGGAGAGACCTCACATCGTTCATGCTCGCGTAGAGGTAGCGGAGTTCGTGAACGAACTCGCGGATCGTCTGCTTCCCTTGAGCGGCGTTGAGGAAACGCGAGCGATTTCGGAAATCGCTGTTCGGCGGTAAGAAAGCTTTCTTCAGCTGACTTGCAAAGTCCTCCAATGTTGGGAAGCAGTTGGGATTCCCCATGCGAAGGGAATACGCTCAGGCTTCAGCCCGTCCCTTCAGGTGGGACATGGCAAAAGTCACCTTGATAGATTCCTTGCGGATGCACAGAGCATCCGCGGCGATAATAACTTGCAATAACCACCTCATTACGTGGTCGGATTCTTGACCACTGAACTTTGACACGTCCAACTCGACGCCCTTGCCTTCGTGGCCGTGACGGATATCACCGTCTTCAAATGACTCGTCTTCTCTTGGTCGGAGCTCCGCAAAATGTGCTCGCGCTTGGTACGCGGCGCACTCTTCGCGCATTAGTCGAAGCGCTTCTTCTTGTCTGGCTCTTGACGCCATGAGCGATACAATCTGACCTTCAAGGTCCAAGATTTGATTCTTGAGTTTTCGCGAGGACTCTTCATGAAGAAGTGCGCTATCGTCGCGCTCCTCCAATCTCGCGTTAGCAGCGTAACGACCGATAACCTCAACGAGGTGGAGCAAGTGTTGCTCGTCGCGGTTCGACAGCATCACTGCGAGGTCTTCATCTCCCATCAACTCGCGTAGTCCTTCGAGGGTTTCACGGTGGTCTTCGGTAAAGTAGGAGAAGTATTCGATCGGCATGTTCGGTCCTTGAACGAACTAGAGTGCTACCAGGTGTAACAGTGCTTGAGCGCAGAGGAAGTGTTGATCACACAAGCTTGTTAGCTGGCAAATTTAAGAGTGAGCTATCCTAACAGGATCGGCTCCAAACCGGCGGCTGCGCTACTCGCAGCCGCGCTCTAACAACAAACGATCTTCACGTCGTTCGACGTCGTAACTCACGCATCATTCTTCAATGGTAAAGCACTCGCTGCTTTACCCGCATACTTCTTCCTTGATGAGCCACATCGCTCCGAGCTTCGTTGCTCACGCGTGTACACGCCTTGCGTCGCGTGAGTCTCGCTTGGAAGCTTCCGGAGCTTCCAACTTCAATCTTCCTTCGATGGGTTCTTATAACCCGGTGTTCTTATAACACGTCGTGATCTTGACGTGACTTCATTGGCTTGACTAGCAACGGCCCCGTTGCACTTCCTCTCCCCCGTGTGGGCATTCCCCCGTCACTCCCTGTAGACCAAAGTGCTTTGCAGGGAACATGCCCAGTCTGTGTGACGAGAGAGGAGCACAGTGTTCCACAGTACTGATATTGATACACAAGTGTGTGATTCCCAAATATTTCCTGTGATTCCCGATTTTCTGTGTGTAGTTTCTGTTTTCCTGTGTGCAGAAACATTTTTCTCACGGCGTCGTTCCCATGGACCATCAAGACGCTCTTCCAGTTTGCCAAGCAAAACGCTGCCAACATCACAACGACGGCGGCTCCCTCTGCTAGCAACAAGACTGCTGCTCCTGGTGCGACCACGACCAAGGCTCCTGTAATAAATCAATGGTTAATAGTTGTCGCCTGGTAAGACGGGTGTCGAGTCAAGCGTGTCCAACGCTGACGACACCATCTGACTAAGTTGAGATTAGCCAGAGGCACGTGTGTTCTCAGGGAGTGTACGGCCTTCAGAAGATTATTCCGTAGCCGTGCCTTGTGTATATCGAAAACTACTACTCCGTCCCATATCTTTTGTCCCTCAGTTTTCGACTGGATTAAAGTATACAATGAGTGTCATGGTACACTTGATTTCACTATGCTACTGTATAAATCTATATTTATGACAAAAATAATATTCATAGAAGTATTTTATTACAAAACTACTCCTCCAAGTGAATTCGAAGGTTGAATGCAGTGAGGTCTTCAATCGTCGAGTCTTTCTGCATGTGCGGAAGCTTGTAATTGTTGCTTCCACCTATCGCAATAGACAACTCCATCACATTTTGCCAAGTAATGAAGGACTTCGACACAGTGTCCTTGGGCAACTCACAAAAGGCACTCTCAACAGTTCCAATAAGCTCTTCGATGTTTCTAGAGCTTTTTTGGAGCTGCAGGCTTTGAATAGCGTTAAATAGTCCTAAATCTAAAACATTGAAATCTGGACTATTCAGTGGTTGGGGTGTAACGCCAACGTTTTCAATCCCGTGGGCCGTCAAATATTCCGTCGATACTTGACCATGAGCGCCAGCATTATCTTGCTGGATGAGAACCATTTGGTTCTGTCCCAAGACAGGCATTTTCGCTTGGATGGCAGGTACTACGCTGCGCAGAATCATTTCGTTGTAGACGTCGGCAGTCACAGACTGCGGGGAGAGAATTGGCGTCCCCTTGGGTCGGTTTTTGCTTGTTCTTTTTGCAAACGTTCGTTCAACGAAAGGCCATATACCGAGCTTTCCATCAAAGAAAGAGCGTCGGTGATGGTCGTACCTTGGACGAGCGATTGCAGCAAGAAACATGACCTTCGTGATAAACGATTTCGACTTGGCTTGACGCAGGGCAAGGACTTCGTCTTCAAAGGCATAAACCTTTCTCTTAACCTTCGTTACATAGAACCATTTTTCATCAACATGCACCAAGTTATGCATGTTTGCGAAGATATGGTGGCCATGTGACGAAGGTAAGAGAAAAGACTTGGCAAAGCTGAGCCTTCGTTCCATGTTGGAGTCGGTAAGTAATGGCTTGAGTGTAGATGACCGAGCTTTGAAGCGTGGATTTGTCTTCATTCGTCTGAAGATTGTGGATTTGGGGATGTGTGCCTTCGTGGCAAGCTGTCGCACCGTTTGTCGGTCTTCGTGTGGCACGCGTCTGATCGCTTCTTCAATCGTTTCGTCCGTCCATTTGAATTTCGGGCCAGAAACTCCTAAAAAAGTACACCTATTAAAATTGATACTGTAGAAGTTGATCAAAACATTAAATTTCAAAGGTTTACCATGCATTTTGGCGTCGACATCGGCTGCCATGGCGCCGTCGTTTATGGATGTCTGTCCTCGTGTCCAGATGCGGGAATCAGTCTTCGGGCTACACTTAAATTGAAGTGCTACCTCTCGTCTAGCCTTTGGAGGGATTTCGCCGCAGACTGATGCTTTTAGAAGACGTTCATAGATGGCGCATCTCTCATCATTCGAAATATTGGTCTTCCGCCGGGAGCGACCTGCAGACTCGAGCCTTGCTCTAAGGCGTGGTCTAGGCATTCGAGAGTGGTTGATTGTCTTCAGGTCCTTGTGAGGAGCTAGGAAATGAAATCTGTGTGCGCTGCGAGTGAAATCCTGCTTTCGATGAGTGAGGCGCCAACTTTGGCGCCGAATTTGTCATCACCAAGAACAAGTTGGAAGTTGCAAAAACTATCCAACCAAAGATGAGAGTTTGTGCTTTCTAATAAGCCAATTAGAAATGAAATCCATGGACATTTAGAAAAATTCCGCCACTCTTTAGCCAGCATGGACAAAAGATATGGGACGGAGTAGTATACCGTATTGTTTAGTTTATAGATTTAACTTTAAGCTGTCTAATCTAACTCACTTCTCATCTTCCTCTGACCTTATCAACTACACTACAGTTGGTAGAACTTCTTGGTTACGACATCAAGGACTTTAGACCCGGAGTCATAGCTCGAGGGTCGAAGAGGTTATCCTATCTGGTTCACGTAACGGCTCATCTTTGACCGTTCAAGCGACCAGTGTTGGATCTACGGGAGCACCAAAGTTTGAGCCTGTCCGCTGCATTCCCCCGCGCTGTGGGCATCCTAGAGCCTGCTTGGGTGGAGTCTCGAGTCTTGGGCACTTACGTCTGGTGTAAGCGAAAGACCGTGTCGTGCATGAAGACAGCGACCAAGGCGAACAAGAAGCGAAAGGCGAGCGACCAAGGCGACAAGAGTTGAGTAGAAAAGAGTAGGTTTAAAGCGAGTTTTAGTAAAATTCATTATTTGGAGGCGGATCAAATCAAGGACGTCGACGACATCCGATCAAGCCTCGACAACAAGATCTCCAACCTCGTCCGCGTCGCCAACGGGTTCACCCGTCGTCTCGAAGAACCGCGAAAGTACTCGAATCGCGCCAAGTATATTTCGGACAAATTAGTCGACGTTCAACCTCACTTAAAAATTTTGAGCGAACTAATTGGCGAAGAAATCGACGCCCTCCTCGACTACAAACCTAAACCCAAGGAAAAAAAGCCAAAGACCGACGTCCTATCAGAAACGTCCGAGTACTTAGCTAACCTTTAGGGTGTGTTCGCTGAAGCAAAAAAAACTGGTTATTTGGTCGAAATATGGATATTTTCTGAGAAATAACTGGATTTTTTGTGATTTCAGCGAACACGAGTTTAATTCCAATCAGTTTGTCCCATGTCCAATTTCCCAGGAAATAACCAGCAAAAATAACCATCTCTGGAGGTGTTTATTCTGCGGGTTATTTTGATGAAGCTCTTCCATCATGGAAGTTTTTCACAAGAAGTTCCGCGGTGGAAGTCAACTTTTTCTCTCTTGGGTTACAATAACTAAGTTAAAATAACTGGTTATAGTAAATAACTGGTTGCCTTGAGCGAACACACCCTTAAAGAACTCTTTTTCATACCAAAAAAAGAAATAAAAAGAAGAAGAAAAGAAGACAAAAAAGAACAAAAAGAAGCAATTCAGAAACATTTCAAGAACGAATTAAGAAGTCAAGACCCGAAAAAAAGAAGATAATAAGAAAACATGGAAGTGTTCTTTATGAGGTTGTTTGCGACGATGGAACAGCAGCAGCAGCAAATCAATCAGCTGCTGCAGACACAAACCCAAACCCAAGCACGACTTGTTGAGAATCAGCAAGTACTTCAAGAACGCTTGCTTAAGCAACAAGAGCAAGCACAAGCAGCACCTCCTCCGATGCAGCGCGACACACAGCGGCGAGGAGAAGGACTATCTATGCCTAGTTACCACGGGCGCATTAATGAAAGTATTGGTCTTTACATTCATCGTGTTGAGACCTTTTTCAAGGCGAAGAACTTGAACTATATGGAAGACAAGGAGGTCGAAGCGAGGTGTCTGGCCATGGTGGTCGCCAATCTCAAGGGCCAAGCGGCGGCATGGTACCAAGAGTTGGCGTCACATGAAGGAGGTAGTGGCCTTACTACCCTCAGCGACTTCGAGAAAGCCTTACGCAAGGAGTTCGAGCCTGACGACCTGCAAGAGCGCCTGCGCGACAAGTTGTTTTCACTCCAGCAGAAGAACTGTAAGGATCTACTTGAATACATCAAGAAGTTCCGTCGTATTTGTACTGAAGTGCGTGACATGTCTGAGTTGGACAAGGTGACCTTCTTCACGCGCGGCTCGCGACTGAAGACGCGCGAAGAGGTCAAGTACAAACAGTGTCAAACGTTGTCGTCTGTCATCAAGGCACCGTTGGAGTATGAGCGCGCGCATGCAGTGTCACTGGGCATAGTGGGCAAGTCGGGGAGACCATTTCGAGCCAAGAGGTTTGATCGAGATCGCGAGCGTCATGAGGAGAGACCACCTCCACGAAGCGAACAGCGTGAGCCTGACGACATGGAGGTCGACAACCTGCATGTCAGGCGTGAACACAAGAAGGACCGCAGCAAGCTGCGCTGCTACAACTGCCAGAAGATCGGGCACATTGCGTCAGAGTGCCGAAAGCCAAAGCGACGCTTGTCAGGGCAAACGTCCACGAGCCGACAGAACAATGTCGAAGTGCGAGAAGAGTTAAGTCCAGAGGACGTTGAATATATCACATTTGGTTATGTCAATGAGGTTGACGCGGATGCAAGTGCGATAGAGCCTGAAGTAGAATCAAGTCAAGTGGCGCATGCGACAGCGAGGTCGCGTGATATGAAGAACGAAGCGTTGATGATTAAGTCTGGCGTAATGAATGGCAAAGTTGTGAAGGTGCTCATTGACTCAGGAGCGACCAACTCGTTGTGCCGACTGGGACTCGGCAAGAACGTCCTCAAATGAAGAACGTGCGAATTGCGGGCTATGATGGCGTGCTCTCCCAGGAGATGCAGACGAAAGAAGTGAAGGAGACGATCCACGTTGACTTTTTCACGTTCAAGGACACCGTGATGACTGAATGGGATCTCAAAGACAAGGCATTCGATGTGATACTGGGCCAACCGTGGTTCCAGAAGTTCAATCCAGTCATTAATTGGCGCAAGCATGAAATTGAGTCGATAGACGATGAAGTAGAAGTCAATACCGTCTCGACTAGCGTGCCTGGATGAATAATAAATCTTTGTCATGTCGATCCTCAGCCTCTGCCTAAGCATCCAGAGATCGTTGAACTGCTGGAAGAGTTCAAGGATGTGTTTCCCGCCGAGCTGCCTGATAAGTTGCCTCCCAAGCGTGCTGTGCAGTTCGATCTACAGTTGAAGCCCGATGCGAAGCAACAGAACTGAGCTCCCTTCAGTCTAGCTAAGGTTGAGCAAGCGGCGTTAGACAAGTTCGTAGATAACTTGAAAAAGAAAGGTTGGGTTGAATTTTCAACGAGCGACTGGGTTTCCAACATCTTTGGCGTACCCAAGAAGGACGAGAACGGCAAGCTGCCTTCGCGGCAAGTGTGGCTAAAGACTGCTACGCCTAACACTCCTATACGCTGGGTGCTTGACTACCGCCATGTCAACTCACAGACCGAAATCCCCAAGATTCCGCTGCCCAACATCGAATACCTGTTCAACAACTTGAATGGTTGTACGGTTTTCACGAAGATCGATCTTGCGTAGGGATATCAGCAAATGCTGGTCGAGCCCCATGCTCGGAAATAC
The DNA here is from genome assembly GCA_019828595.1 of Aphanomyces cochlioides. Taxonomy (NCBI): domain Eukaryota; phylum Oomycota; class Saprolegniomycetes; order Saprolegniales; family Verrucalvaceae; genus Aphanomyces; species Aphanomyces cochlioides. The sequence goes on along the minus strand of JAHQRK010000031.1, from coordinate 82,091 downwards.
ACAGCCTTCGGAACGCACGCGCGCGCGCCCGCCGATGGGACAGGCAGGCATGCCAGGCATCTAGTCAAGACTGATGCGATCTCTATTCGACAAGTTCCCCTTTGTAGTCGTCTACTTAGATGACATCTGCGTGCACTCTAAGCATCTTAATGAACATGTCATTTGCGTTGTGTTCTCGAAGTGTTGCGCAAGGAGAAACTGTATGCAAGGCTTGAGAAATACGCGTTTGCCGCACCCAAAGTCGACTTTTCGGGTCGCACAATGTCTGCCGAAGGCTTGCAAGTCGACAGCAACAAAGTTCGAGCGATCGAGAAGCGGTCATCTCCCACTAATCGCAAGGAGCTGTTGAGTTTTCTCGGGATGGCTGGTTACTATCGTAAATTCATAGCTAACTATGCCAATCTTGTGTTGCCTATGAGCGATCTAGCGAAAGATAGTGTTCCCTAGACTTGGAGTGATCGCCAGGAGAAAGCCTTCCTCACCATCAAAGCGGCTCTACAGCAAGCTCCAGTCCTGCAACTACCAAACTTCGACAAGCCCTTCATGATCACGACCGACGCGTCAGGCTATTGCTGCGGAGCAGTACTTTCCCAGCAAGACGATGATGGCAACAACCGCCCAGTTGCGTTTTTGTCAATGAAATTGGGAGACACCGAGCGAAATTGGCCATAACACGAGGAGTTGTATGCGGTCAAGTTAGCGTTAACCAAATGGAGACCTTATGTTTACGGTTCGCATTTTGATGTCTTCACCGACAACTCGACATGTCAGTGGTTTCTGAAGACTCCAGGCTTAACTGCTAAGCTAACATAATGGCTTGACTTCTTTGGAAGTTTTGATTTCACGCTGCATCATCGGCCAGGCAAGATGAACGTTGTAGCTGATGCTCTCTCTCGACCACCTCGGTCCAGCGCTCAGGTTAACACTTGCGCTGTTCATCACTGCGATGCTTCGTGCTACAACCGCTATCGCGGCATCCACTCATGGGCTGAGCGCGTCGCGACTCTGCGATCTATTGGCATGCGTACACTTGCGTTGATGACTGACTCGCCTTCTCGGGGGGAGGAGACGGAGTCAAAGCTACTCGAAGTCGAGGTTCCACAACACATAGTCATCAACCATGCGGAAGAAGTGTCGTATAGCACAGTCAAGATGAACGATGACTTAGTCAAGCGGTTCGAGTGAGCTTATGCCAAGAGCAAAGAGTACAGCGATAGCTCTAAGTTCGTAAAGAAAGACAATCTTTACTTTGTGAAGTCTAAGGATCAAGTGTGGAGACTCTGCGTTCCAGACGACGATGAACTCAAGTGCGAGATTATCTCGCAAAGTCATGACACGAGTACCACAGCTCACCCCGGTGCCCGTCGAACGCAACTCCACGTCGCGCAATGGTACTACTGGAAAGGTCTCGAAGACGATGCCAAGCTTTACGTCGCCATATGCGAGACGTGTGCAAGATACAAGTCTAGTAGCGCTAAAGCTAATGGACAAATGATTCTTATCAAGTCTCCCGATAAGTGTTGGCACACAGTGTCCGTCGACTGGATCACCGGTTTGCCTGTCTCGAACGGCAAAGATGCAATCATGACATGCGTTGACAAGACTTCAAAGCGACCCAAGTACTGCGCCACGGTGTCAAGCGTAGACGCACCACAAGCAGCCAAGGAGTTCTTCGACACAGTCGTTCGAAATCATGGCCTACCTGCTGTGATCATCAGCGATCGGGATCCAATGCTCACCAGCCAGTTTTGGCAGGAGTTAATGAAGATAATGGGAGTTAAGCATTTCATGACTATTGCTGGCTGAGCTCAAAGCGATGGAGCAACCGAGCAACAGAACCGAACACTCGAAGACGCGTTGAGATGTCAAGTGTCCTACTTGGGCCATGACTGGAGTGAGCACTTAGGCACCATAGAGTATGCCCACTAAGGCTTAATACAGACGTCTACTGCGTTAACTATATTTGAAGTCGATACTGGAAGGAAGCTACGCAATCCAGTGTTGAACGACATCAAGACACTGAACGAGTATGCCAAGAACTTTGCGGAGCGCCGCAAAGAACTCGTCAAAATGGCTTTGGACAACCTAGAGAAGGTTCAAGCAAGACAAACGGAATACTACGATAGAAGACGAGCCAATGTAACCTTTAAAGAAGGCGACTTTGTTATGTTAGCTACGCGCAACATCCCGTTGAAGCATGCCAAGGTATTAGCCAGTGGGAAAAGGCAAAGCTATTTCCACGATACATTGCGCCATTCAAGATAAGCGAAGTAATTCATCCCAATGCCATGAGACTTGATCTGCCCAGGAGCATGAGCCTACTTCACGACGTCTTCAACGTTGATCGGTGAAGCACCACGTTCCAAACCCCGAGCGATTTCAAGGCCGACCCATCCCCAAGGCCACGCCTATCGTTCTCGATGACGAAGGGAATGAGCTCTACATCGTAGAAGCCCTGCTGAAACAAAGAGTTTAATCGTAAGAAAGAATATTTGGTTAAGTGCATGGGTTGCCTGAACATGAAGCTACGTGGGAGCTGGAGCGAGACATCAAACATGTTTCGCATTTCAAGAAGCTGCTCGAAGACCTCAAGCGAAGACATCAAACCGCCAGGGCAACAACGGAGGGGGAATGTAATAAATTAATGGTTAATAGTTGTCGCCTGGTAAGACGGGTGTCGAGTCAAGCGTGTCCAACGCTGACGACACCGTCTGACTAAGTTGAGATTGGCCAGAGGCACGTGTGTTCTCAGGGAGTGTACGGCCCTCAGAAGATTATTCCGTAGACGTGCCGAGTGTATATCGAAAACTATACCGTATTGTTTAGTTTATAGATATAGATTTAACTTTAATCTGGCTAATCTAACTCACTTCTCATCTTCCTCTGACCTTACCAACTACACTACAGCTCCAACCAGCGGTGGTGCCGTCACCGCTGTTCCCGCTGTGACTGCTACAGTCGCTCCAGCCGTGACGCCCAAGTCGGATGCGTTCACTGCAGGCGTGGCTACGACTGCTATCGTCGTGATGGCCACGATGGCTTAATTGTACAATATACTAACGTTTATACATATTTTGCATTCGACAGTAGATGAGGCCGGATGCTAGATAGCAGCGACACATTGCGTGAATGTGGTCGATTTCTCTTCTGTGTGAAATTGCCCATCGCTGCAGCACTTTAGGCATCGCGAATTCGCTCTCCTACTACCCCAAAGCCATCGCAAAGAACTTGACCTGTGGATAGAAATGTGTAATTCGAAAAGGAAGTTTCGACTTTGGATATGCTCATTGTCCAAACAACCGAAATCTTGACACACTAACTCGACATACTTGGCATTGACAGCTCGATGCATCCCATCGGGGGTTGTTTTCCGAGAACAAAGTCATGGAAGATTGTGTCGCCATCGCCGCGAACAAAGTCATGGAAGATTGTGTCGCCATCGCCGCGAACGGGATCTACCGCAATCACCGCCGGTAGTTGAAAAAGAGTCTACACAGCGTGAATTCAGTACCGACTCGAGTGAGCGTCAGAACCTTCTATTGTTGATAGTCTCGCAGTTTCAACGAGTGAATAACTTTGCTGTCGATTGAGAGACCACACGCTCCATGAAGTGGACACGATCAACGTGTGCGCAGAGAGAGAGAGAGAGAGAATGCGGCTTACTAGTATAAGGCAGCAGGCCGTTGAGCTTTTGTCTACAAGCTGCAGTTTGTTGAATTTGTATGGGGAATGCTCGCTTTGTCCTTCATTGGACTCAAACTTTGCCACAATCAGAGAGAAGTTTGCAAGAAAATCACACCTGCGGCGCTTCAAAAAGCTATGATCCATCGTCCCGCCAAGGCAAATCAAGCAACCATACACGTCATTGACGCTGCCTTGGACATTCGCGGGGGGGGGAATACACTAGGATCCTCATTCTTGACATGTTTTTCGTCTTGTCATTGCCTCCCTTCATTGTCAAGCTTTCCGCTCTCTCACACGTCGTTCCCGCCTCGGAATATGACGACTGGAAGGCCACAAACGCAAGAAAGGTCGGCAAGCTGGGACTTGATAACTTGATGCTCTCACGCTCGTTGAACGCCAACGTCTTGGTCGAATCTTTCGGAGGATTTTGGCTTTGAGCACAAGTCACGCAAAATGGGATTGATGTTGCCTTTGAGTGTTGAAGTCTGGGGCTCTCTCCACCGTTTGAACGCTTCCAACACAATCAGGCCACGACGGATACGACGTCAAACGACTCTTCTTACAATATCGAGAGCATTCCCAACGCGCATTCTTGCATCCTCTTGACGGCAGCTTCCATGCAAAACACCCGTCGACTGCCAACAGATGAAGAGACCGTTGCCTTTTCGCCTACAAAGACCCCGAAATTGGTTTCAACTGGTCATTTTACGACGCAATTCAATCTTTCGCGTGGTAATCGATGCTTTGAGCACGTAGAAGAAACCATAGGAACACCAGCATGACGACGAAAGCATGCACGCATCTTTCCTGGTCGTTCGCGTTCATGTGTTGGCCAGATGGATGGAATTTGTGCCAATCAAAGAAATCGCAGCTTGTTGGAGCTGCTCCACTGTCCAGACGGAGCTCGGGAACCAAGATGGCACCGACGCATAAGCCTTCGATAGTTATAGATGACTCTGACGACGACGTTGTGATCGAAAAGGTCATACCTCCGCCGTTGGATTCGCCGTTTGCCAAGTATGGCGGCTATTACAGCCCAACCAAGCCCAAGAAGAGGACGCCCAAGAAACGCAAGCCCAAGACAGAGTTTGAACTCATGGACACGGAGGCATTGACTGCTTCGATGCTCGACAAGAACAGCCAGCTCTCGCTCGAAGTCAAGGGAATGTACGGCCAAGTCGCGTGGTGTCATCTCCGTGGCTGGCCATTCTGGCCAGGATTTGTGTGCAATCCCCTCATGCTGACCGTCGACCGCGAGACGATGGAGCAGTTTATCCCGCTCATGGCGACGCATTATTGGATTTACTTCTACAATTGCAACAAGAGGTACAAAGAGGCGCGCTCTCCATCGTTGACGACATTTTTCCATGTAGCGCGGCGGTTCCCCACCACTCCGTCGTGCCTTGGGACGACACGTCCAAGCCATATCGCGAAGGCTATCCTGGCAAAAGTCTTGGCCGCACGGATGGTCTCGCTGAAGCCGTCGAATTGGCCGAGGTTCCTTCTTCTCACTAGACGCCACCATTGAGGCCTTGCATGACTAGAAAGAATTCCGACTTGCTGTCGATGATCGCGTCGCGTGGGTCTTCCACCGCATCAAGAAGAAAGTAAGCTCGATATCGTCTTGAGCAGCATGGATGATATCTTTCTCCTTTGTAGGAGAGCAGTGCGCGGGCGAAGAAACGCAAGCTGGAGATGGAAGAAGAAAACTCCACCGAGCCAAATACTGACGCCGCCTCGACACCACCAAGAAGCGAAGACGTCACGGCGGCATCAACCCCAGCCACCGACACGAATGACGAAGCTTGAGTTGGTCGTTGCAATGTTTATTTTATTCCACTCGATGTCATGCATGGGCTGAATCTTGTCGACTTGGACGAGCAGCGTACTTCTGGAGCCATGAGCTCCCAAACTTTGTCGTCTCGTGCCGGTGGAAAAAACATTTTGGACGTGCAAACATCGACGAATTTCACAGCATGAACGACCAAATCAGGTCCAAAGTTGAGCTCCAACCTGTCCAAGTGTGGCGTCAACGTTGGACCAGAAGCAGACGTTGTGGTTTCAACCCATGGACAACATTTTTATCACAAGTCGGCGGTCATGCTGTCATGTCCTAGCTTTTGAGGGTCACTGGATTTATCGCTCGTAGTTTGCGCGTCTCCAGTACAAATGCGATCAAGGCCATGGCGTGATCATGGTGTGCACTTCGACATTTGGGCACGGACGGTCATGGCGACAACTCAACCGACAATCAAGGAGACTCAGGTCGCACCCAACCTCCATGTACAGTGTCGACACTTGAAATCTCGTCAATGCCACAGCGTTCCAACGGAAATGGTTACGATGCAAATGCATGGAAACTAGAGCCTCCGATTCCATGCGACCATGCAATGCATCCCAACATTGGCATATTGGACGATTGGAGCATCCATGACGCATCCAATTTTCAGTTCGCCGCAACATGCAATTGAAAAAAATCCCACCGTTGACAGCAGGTCTGCATGATCTCGTCCTTTTAATCAAGAGGCATACTGACAAATCGACTGGGGCATCATTACATATGGAGAAGTGTATTATGTAAGGTGCATGGAGCACAAGTGTTAGCTCAAAGCTATGGTAAGATGTAACAATGGTACCTCAGGAGGATCCCTTTATTGGTAAAAGATGAAAAATATTATTGATTTGATATGCCGGCAAATCGATCCACCAATCGCGCCGATTGGCTGAAATTTTCATAAATGATTTTGATTAGCTGTTCTATTGAGAATATAGTGTTTGCTCGTTCTTGCCATAAACGATTGCCAACTGTCGACGCTTAATTCCGAGGAAGAAGTAACCGTACAAACAGTGCATGGCAGTGTTCGGCCTGGCGTGTTGCGATATGGCTGACTCGATGGCGCTCATTTGTCGACAAATCGAAATCAAATGAAGAAATATCATCAATTGATTGGACAATTTTACCCCACTAAAAAGAATGCACAAATAGCCAATAGGAACGGTTTTGGATCGATTGTCCTAGCTGTGATAAACCATGCCAAAATCCGAAATTTCACTCGAAAGCACAATACTGTACATTCAAAATCAATTCGGCAAATCGACGAAGTTGGCAATATTGGTGATTTGATACAGACCCCATTCAATCGAATCACGCCGGCGGATCGATTCACCAATAGACGCCATTGGCTAATAAATATTTCGGGCGCCTTAAAGTTCTTCATCAATACGTCGAAATGCTCACGAGCTGAACGGAAATTCAACTTCGGCTCTTCGTCCACCAACGCATTCGCAACGAGCTTCCAGCGAGGCAAAAGTTTGCCATGGTCTGCCGCAAATGGCTTAACACGTGTAACCTCACGAAGCAAGGAGACGTCGAGGTCTTCAGTCCATGCGATGCGCTTCATGTTTATGGCCGATCTGCAGTGGCGGCAGATGGGAGATGTTAAACATCGGACCCCTTTTTCTATTTGTCAGACCCTTTTAACTTGAATAAATTATGCACATACAAATCATTGTATAACCATAAATCTAGTATGGCTAGTTGTTGTACTATCTTCTTTGTGTTCGCTTTGCGTCTGAATTGACAAAAGAGACAGACAGATGCCACAAACGACTTGAAGCATTATGATGGTTCCTTACTTTACTGTTAAGTGTCGCGTGAGAGGAAAATTCATTCAACTCATTAAAAGTTGACATGCAACCCAGGCTTGCATCGTTCATTAGCATCGATATCTTTACTTGAGAAAACATACATTACAATTTGGTGCGACAAGAGTTCATCATGTAGCTACTGATGCAGATGTATATATGCGGAGCCTGCGAGGTATTTGTAGATCTGCAATTGCTTTGACATCCTGTCAACTATAAGAATTTCATTTGATGGGGAAAGAGTAATCAACGCAGTCGACTATCTGTCGTATTTGTGGCTGTATCTGACATAGACTGCTACCAATTCTGTGACTTGCGATTATTGATAGCAACCACGTCCATAATGTAAATCTATTCTACGTCAACTATGGTCTTGTTCTTACAGAGTCAATTGATTTCTCATGAGTCGCAATAAGCTTACTATAGAAAGACTTTGAACTCCACTGTAGGCACAAATGCTCAACAACGATGCAGTAGAGTACGATTTAAATGCATTCAGTTAAATGGTCCGAATTTTCCGTGAGTATGGCAAACTGCTTGTCGAGTACTTTGAAGTAGAAAATACATTTATGGCTCGAATATTTTTCAAAGGAAAGCTGCTAGATTGCAGTTCGATAGGTTTGCTCGAGAAAACATGCAATACATTTTAGTGCTATAAAACTGCAAAGTCTCCAGCCACTATTTCCACACGCTATGTGTTGTAAGCTATTTGCAAAACAGAAATTGATACTGCGTCATAGTTGAACATTTGAACCTGCACTGCATTTGAAAGTTGTTCTAAAGTAGGCATATGAATTGCTGTAAGAGCAATTGACATGAAGTAAATTTGTGTTGTGGTCGTGATCGCCCGTATTATTCGCAAGTCACAAAACTAGTTGAGTTGAGCACTCAGCAGTCTTTGGCAAGTAGACCCACAACAACGACAGATAGTCGATTGCGTTTAATAATATTTCCCCGTCAAATTAATGAATGATCGTTGACAAGATATCAAGGAATTTCAGATCTACAAATATCTCACAGACTCAGTGTTAATATAGGCGCACCAGTAGCTTCATGATTAGCTTTGTAGTCTAGACCTCTACAGCAACGAAGTGCAGTGTTTGTTCTCTCGAGTAGAGTTATCAATGCTAATCATGTAAGCTGTCGTATAGATCAAGTCGTATGAGCCTGCAACTATGATTCAACCACCAAGAAAATGCAGGCTCCACCCTGCAAGCCTATGTCAACTTTTAATGAGTCCAATGAATTTTCCTCTCTCGCAACACTTCTATTTCCGGGAGTTAGACAAAAACGAATGACTCTGCTTTCTTCTTCATGCTGTTTTTCATAGCGCCGTTCGCCTCCAAGCATTCATAACAGAGTTTGTCCAGTTTGTTCAGAGTTTCTTTTCAGCTCCAAACAATATTCTAGCGTGTTTTCTACTCCCAACGGAATCATAATAATGCTTCAAGTCGTTTGTGGCATCTGTCTGTCTCTCTTGTCAATTCAGACGCAAAGCGAACACAAAGAAGATAGTACAACAACTAGCCATACTAGATTTATGGTTATACAATGATTTGTATGTGCATACTTTATTCAAGTTAAAAGGGTCTGACAAATAGAAAAAGGGGTCCGATGTTTAACATCCCCCGCGGCAGATGTTTGTTTAATGTGTAATACAGAACAAGCACTGCCTCTTTTCTACTGGGGTAAATCTCACGATCGTGCCACCGCACCCATACTTTATCAAGACAGTGCCATTCTTGATACAGCTTTGACCGACTTCGTGCCACTAGATACAATTGGTTGATAATTAACCAATGGCATACGATATGTTAAGAAACGTTCCAAACGTGTCTTTGATATGAGACATTAAATAATGTTAAGATAAAAATCTAGTTTGAAATGATTGAAATAGTGTGAAGTTAGATGATAAAGTTTTGTTTTGCAAATCAAAACTATACCAGTACGTGTTTTGACATTTGCTAGTTATGTTTTGTTTGACACTTTTTGGTATATCTGATTTAATTACAAAAACAAATTGATATTGTCAAATCCATTCAAAATTGGACTTGCTGGACAGTCGATCGTTCATACGCGTCTCGCAGCTTGGCGGAGAGTTTCATGCGACGAAGATGGACATTTCGGAGTCGAAAACACTTGACCTGAACGAGCCACCACTGGACGAGATCGTCCTTGACGTAGTCGGCGACCAAACTTTCAAACGAGATGCGCCACGCACGCTCCAAGTATTGCACAACCTGCTGGTTCACTTCCATGACAGAAGTACAAGAGCGTTCGGTGATTTTGGCAAACGTACACGAGTCATCGACAGCCGTCATGGTGTAGAAGCAATGGAGAATGGAAAGATTCGGGCTGTCGAACGCCACCATGTTGTTCGGGTTGGCCGCAAGCAAATATACCCCTGAAGACGCCACGGAAAGTATACTCGAAGTCCCAGAAGAGCAACGGTGCACTCTGCGCGACCTCTCCGAAGCCACGGGGATTTCAAAGACCACCCTCTGTCGGAACCTACGCGGCGGAAACCTCCAGAGGAAGTCATCCCGCCTCAAACCGCTACTCACCAAAGCAAACATGATGGAACGCGTCGCATTTTGCCGCTCGCACGTTCGTCACTGCGCTCCTCTCGGCTTGCCTTCCGCCGGACAAGCCGGCGCCGGCTGAGCCGGTCCCCGACATACGAGTTTGATGGCATGTGGGACGTGTTTCATCTAGACGAGTAGTGGTTCAACGACGACAAGGACAGAAGACAGGTGTACCTTGTCAAGGGCCAGTCTATCAGCAAACGCGCGGCCAAGAGCAAGCGTTTCATTCCCAAGGTTATGTTCCTTGCGGCTGTCGCACGCCCAAGGCACGATGGTGAATGTACACGCGGATGTGTACCGGGACTACGTTATCACGAAGGTCGTACCTGCCATCAAGGCAAACTTTCCGTCTGTCAACAAGCATGTCATTCTCCAGCACGACAATGCAACGCCACACGGAGTGATCACGGATACTGTGCTTGCCTGTGTCTCCACGGACGGGTGGACGTTTGCTGGCGTTCGAACATCTCGGTGGCAATCACTTTCGACTGCCTCACCTGAAGAAGGACACCTTGCGGCGCGCTGGAGCTCTGATCCCCGCGTTCTTCATGGATTAAGTTCTCACAATACCACTAGTATGGCTTTAACCAATAAAATGCATGTATTTTTGGTTTTAGCCAATAGTTTGAAATGTCACCACTATTATGAAAAAGAAGTGTTTTAATTTTGTCACCAGTATATATGACCAGAGGAAGTATTTCATTATTCTACGAGGCACTGTATAAGTTGATAAAGTCGTTTTATAGAGGTTTTGTAAGATTCATTACATTCCTTCAGTTTTGAACAGTCACTTCGACTCTGCGGTGGACATGATGATAAACATGCTTGATGTACATGGTGTGGCTGATCTTACCCTGGGCATGTCCATGGAAACAGCTGAAAAATTGAAATACTTTATCCAGGATGTTGCCTTGAATGATGGAAAGACAGTCAAAATCTCTGAACGGAATGGTAACAAAGTTGTTTTTGTTTGCAGCAGCCCGACCGTGTGCTCATGGAGTGTGATAATTAAACGTCGTCGATTGAAGGACGAACCTATGTTCTATTATGTTGCAAGTATGGACCCTATCCATTCGTTTACGTGCTCATCAATTTTGAATCCCACCGAACGTCAAATGTCCCTGTTGCCCAGTTTTTTCAGTTTGACGAAGTCAAATACTACCATTTCTAGACGCGATTTGGTGTCGTCTGTCCAATTACTCGACAATGTCTTACTGGAAAATCGTCGAGCTGGAGTTTATCGTGCAAAAGATTTAGCAATGGAACGTGTTATAGACCCCCCCGCACATTGGGTTTGCAAAAATTCCCTCACTGCTGTTGAAATTTTCTGAACTCAATCCAGGATCCAGAGTTGACTTAGAACTTGACACCCAAGGTCGATTTTACAGGGCGTACTTTTGCGCTTCTGCTTTATCCAGTTGTCAAAGATTCAATCTTAAAGTGTTAGGATGTGATGGCGCACACTTCAAATCTCAAGAATACAATGGTATTACATTGAACCTGGTTGGCAAAGATGGAAATGGAAAGAAAATATTGTTGGCGTTAGCTATTGTTCCTAAGGAGACTACCGACAACTTAACTTGGTTTTTTACGAAATGCTTGAATGCTGGCTTGAACTTGACAGAGTCTTGTTTATTTGTTGACCGTGGAAAATCTCTTGGAGCCGCCGAGGCGCTCAAGCAAAGTGGCTTCTTGGTTTGTTTAAAGTTTTGTACTCGGCATATACTCGGAAATGTTAAAGCAAAATTTGGTTTACATGGCCAAGTGTTTGAAAATCATGTTTGGCGTCTTCAAGCTAGTGAAAACCAGACGCAAATACGAAGGGTGTATGAATGCTATACGTGAAAGTTATGGAGTTATGGTTGAGGGATATCTTCGTGATATCCCACCAATACATTGGATTTTGTTTGCCAACCTTAATAGTGCACATGATCATCCCCAACAGCGGCAACTTTATGGATGTAGGACGACAAATTTCGTTGAATCCGACAATAGTCAGAATTTGAGTAATAAGATGCGATGGTCTAATCCTCTACATGCACTAGTCATAGCAATGGACGAAGCAGCAAAAGCTTTATCAAAGAGAAGGGCTAATTCCAAAAAGTGGATTGAAGAAAACCGAAGGGTAACACCGTATGCTACAGAAATGTTTGAAAACGAGAAGCACTTTGCTCAAATGTATGAATGTATTGATAGCGGTGGTGATGTGTATTTTGTATTTCATGTTTCAACTCCCACGAAGAAGCGGAGGGTTTGTACGGTCGACTTATCTTGTAGTTGTGCATATCGTGATCAGCATGGTTTACCCTGTCGACACCTCATTCGTACTCTAATTGCCAGAAATGAAATGCACAGAATATTTGATGCGTATGAATATGTGTACACAGTTGATGCATATTCCACGGCATATATGGACACACGTATTGAAATCCCCATTGACAGCGATCTTACTCTTGATTTACGAGTCAAGACACCTCCGATATACAGGCAGTCTGGTCGCCCTGTCAGCAGAAGAATTGCCAGTCGGGGGAAGAAGATAGACAACGAACTTATAAATGCCGAAAATGTGGTGAACATGGCCACAATCGCGTAAGCTGCAAACGTCATTCAAGACGTGATGTCGAAATTCAACATGCGATTCCGTGTGGTCAAAGTTTTCCAGGCTTCTATTCCCCACCACAGTACAGTAGAATGACAATTGAAGAAATTATGGCCGAGCCCGACGATAACAGTAGTGATGACACTCAAGATTCCATGTGACCATGATGATAACAAACCACAGCGGTGTTCCTTATGATGCACGTAGTGGGAATTATCAACCAATTGCATCTAGTGACACGAAGTCGGTCAAAGCTGTATCAAGAATGGCACTGTCTTGATGAAGTATGGGTGCGGTGGCACGATCGTGAGATTTACCCTTTCTACTGTTGAACACTGATTGGTCGAACTCGAACATGGAGTCAAAAGTATCACTGGACGATTCGAGTGTGGCGAATCGTGAATTTGAATCAAATTCCACCCGGAATTTGAGTCGAACGAATTTCGAAGTGGTGTTGAACACGAAGTTTTCAATCCGAAATTTGAAATTTCGGATTGCTAAGGGCCCGTCTGGCAACCGAAAATATTACAATAAATAGGTCCAAAATGGCATTTTGAGGCCAAATTCAATAATTTAGGTCAAAATATGACTCAAAGAGTTTGCACCAAATCCAATATTTTTGGTTGGGATATATGGTGCACATCACCTACAGACGACAAGGTGGCCAAATTTCTTGGACAGAATGTTTGTATTTACAGATATACTATTGGACAATATATGTTTATATTTTCTATAAATAGCCAATCATATTGAAGTATTTCAATAATATGTTGCTCTTCAGGCTCAAGTATTGACTTCTCATGCTTAAGAGCAATCATCTAAGGCAGAATTGCTTAGAACAGTATATGTTAAGGGCCCGTCTGGATGCCAAATAAAAAATATTGTGAAAATTCGTTATGTGATATTTTGTATTTTGGTTCAAAATAATACAAACCACGTATTATAATATCACGATAATTAAAATTTCGGACTGTCTGGATTCCCACAAAAATAAAATAATCATTGGGAATTTGTGTGGATTATACGATATTGGGGAAAATATTCTACTTTGAGTAGAATATTATTTATTACATATTTGGCCTGTTTTGAAATAAATTATTGCAATAAAATTTATGCAATATTTGGCATCCAGACAGTGCATTATGCGATAATCAAAATTATTCAATAATTGATCAAAATATTGCGAATTATCTCAATAATAGGTGACATCCAGACGGGCCCTAAGCAATATTTTCAAAGCGAATTGGTGCTCCTGGAGACTTAAAGGCATCCAGAAGCTTGTTGACATCGCAGCACTTGTAATGAAGTCTTCAGCAATTCAGAAGTGGTATCCTGTTAATTAAACAGGCTCCACCTTGCCCATGACTGGAAAAGATAACAATGAAGATCACTGTTTATTTTTCTATTCCACGCATCACGATGTTAGACTAACTTGTTTCGTGTTTCTCGGGCTCGCGAGCCTCAAAGACTTCGTAGGATCGTCGCAAGGTATGTGATATCTCCAAAATATTATACGGATAACAACTCAGATGCTCCGGATAAATTTTGTCAATACAAATTTCAAGTATAGTTGACGAGCAACCCTAAGGCCAAAATCTGTCCTTTTCCATACATTTGATCACAAAAGTGACCTCTGGAGAATCACCATAACTCAATCAATTCTTTGAATAGAGCAATTTCAAGCGGTAATATGTCTTCCTCTAATCCATATCTATCGATATTACCGCTTTTCTTATCCTTAATTGGACTCTCCAGAAATTTATCGACGGTCAAAGTGTAACGAAAATAATGTCGTCTCTAGATGATGTGCACCATATTCAATGGAGGCTCCCAAAATGCCATTTTACGAGATGGAGGTTTTACCTCTATTTTGAATATGCCATAAATCGTTGATCCCAATTTAGCTGAAAATGGCATATTGATTTTGAAATTTTGCCAGACGCACCCTAATGAAGTGATCATAGAATCCAAACGAAAAAGTGAAATCAAGTACTGCAAAGCGCAGCTTGTACCCGACACTCATAAGATGCATTGGCATCTCGAAGCAAGCTGCAACGCAGCACCGAGAGATTTGATACGATAGCATTGATTTGAACACTTTACTCAGTGTTCCTGACGTTGAGGACGCCGACCACATTGACACACCAGACCACTTGAACCTTTTGGACTGCACGCCAGCAACGTCTGAGTTCATCCAGCAAGCTGTCATCGCGTTTCTTTCGAGCAGCATGAAGCTAAAGATTTGACAGGAAAAAGGTTTATACATGCCCTGCATACATGCTTGTCGTAACACTACCCTTATCACTACGGAGTGCGACGGAGTACTCCGTCAGTAGTATAGCGCCAAAACCGCCATTTTGCCCACCCAAGATTGTACAACCTGCCTTAGTCACAACGCTAGAGAGTGGATGAAAGCAAGCGCCAGCTGGCGTTACATCAGGTTGGTCATGCACATGTGCTCGGGGTTTTCCCAGTACATTTGTACGTCGCTTGCGATGACCATTTGCGCAAATATTTTACAAGACAATGCGCGTGAAGGAGGCCTTCGCGATTCTTGTCTCCTTGATTAGCCCTGTAACAGGAGCCCAAGAAGCGAGCTGCCCGTACCAGGCACTGCCGAGTGCTATCAACTTGATCGAGGTTTGGGACTCGCAGTATTCAACATGCAAGACGGATCGATGTGTGGTCGACCGGAATTGTAATACCGCCAATTCAAGCGGCAAAACGTACAACCAGAACGTCTATCAAGCCTTTGGCAGCTTTCAAGATGCCGCCAAGACGATCTCAGCATGGTAGAACCTCTGCGCATGCGTCGGTTTTGTATTGATGCCGTGTAGGATTTGGAACTTTGGCGGAAACACGATTGACATGTCGTTGGCTTCATACCCGACGTGAATCAAATATCTGTAAGCACGACGACATCCTTGACAGCTTGAATGATAAATCTGCCGTGTAGATCGATCTCAAATGCGAATACGATCAACCTCCCGACGCCGTTTGATTGCCACGCCGCTACTTTGTACGCAACTCAAACATAAACGACGTTGCTGACAGCTTATGGCCTGATTTTAGATTGTTGAAAGATATCAAATCCTTGACGACGCCCACGACATGGTACTCTGAACTGACCGACTTGTACGCCATAAACTGAAGCCCAGCGTCTCATTCATTAACGTAAAACTTTGGAAAATGTGAATTTGAAGACACTTCCAGCTCTACCAAGCACATTGACAGCATTGTACGTCCTTGCTTTGAATCGCGAGATGGCCCTTGACGTCGTTATCCAGGCACGTCCAGCGGAATTCATTGTCGAGCGTGGCTGAATTGAAGAGCCTTCCATCCTCAATCACACTCTTGTACGACAGCTTCAGTAGTCGTCGTTGTGGCTAATTTTCGAGTAGAAATGTGAGCCAGAATGCGTACACGGAGCTCTCATCTATCAACTGGCGCAATCTGCGTCGACTGTACGTTGCAAGTCTTGACGTTCTCGTCACAGTTTCCCCTTAGATACCTCCAAAGCAATACCAAGCTGGCTCAAATTGTGACGTTCAGCTCCCAGCTTGTTTACTTGTAAGTTTGCTGCCACGAAAAGTCTCAGCTTTGAGCACAGACAAGTGAAGGGCTTGGTGATCTCGAATTGGATTATGGACGCCAACACGTATCAAGTTTTGAGTCAACTCCAAGCAGAGCGCATGGGTCCAGGTGGTACGGATGACACTGCTCTACTCGGCTACAATGCCGCCGACTCGACGATTGCTTCCGATCCATTGGATTGCTCGTCGGCAAATGGAGCAATTAAATCGCTCTGGGATACCAAGTATACTGTCTGCGTCCTCCAAGATATTGGGCTCAAACCTTACTATTGCTCAAGTTCAATCCACCAGGAACCTCCACGACGACAGCGTCGCCTTTGGCGACGACAACCACATCAGTACCTGAAGCTTCACCTACCAATAGTGGTTAGCATCGCGGGATCGTCCGTCTCCCCCGTCGTCACCGGATCTTCTGGTGGAAATTCCACGCCGACGACAGATACACCAACTGCAAACTCTACGCCAAAACCAACAACTTCGTCCAAGATGTTAATTGGAAACGTTTCGTGGTTCACGACAATATCAGCGATTGAGCGGTCGCGCAAGCCAACCGACAGAATTCGTCAAGTCAATCAGGCTCCACCTCAAGACCTTCTTCTCCATCATCTCCCCCGTCACCATTATCGCCATCATCGCAATCCAGTCCAGAGTCGAGCTCTTCAAACACTGGCGTGATTGCTGGCGCCTCTGTCGGTGGGGTTGCTCTTGTTGCTATCATTGTTGGCGTATTTATTTTCCGCTGCCGACAACAAAATGCCAAGGATGTCACATCGAATGGCTTTGGCACGACACTAACTCCTACTGTCACGACAACTGGAAAAGAAGATGCAGCACTGAATTTGGAAGGGCTTGCTATGGTACGAGTCGAAGAGCGAGAGGTGGAGCTGCACAGCGTCCTCGGAACGGGAGCTTTTGCTGACGTTTGGCTCGGTTCGTTCCAAGGATCTCCAGTTGCTATCAAGAAAATGCATCGACACCGGGCGACACCGACTCAACTCGAATCATATATTTGTGCGTGACATTCAACTCATGGCTCAGTTCGACTCGCCATATATTGTCAGTTTGATTGGAGCTGCGTGGACACGGCCGTCGGATCTCAAATGCGTGATGGAACTGATGGATGGTGGCGACTTGCGTGACTGTTTAAACGCCACAACCAGCCAAACCCTGTCATGGCGAGTCAAGATCGACCACATTCACTGCATTGTGGAAGCGTTGGTGTATTTGCACTCGTTGAATATAGTCCATCGAGATATCAAATCCCGCAACGTCTTGTTGGACTCGTCGAAACCAGCCAAGGTGACAGATTTTGGTATTTCCAAGGAAGATATTCAAGCAACGATGACAGTCGGCGTTGGAACCTTTCGGTGGATGGCCCCTGAAGTCATCCAGTACCAGAATTACACGGTGGCAGCTGATATTTATTCATTTGTTTAGAAGATGGCAAAGCAATATTCTCGGGAAGCTGACATATCATTTATTAGGCATGGTTTTGTCGGAATTTGATACACACCTTATTCCGTACGAAGATCTGACGAGTTCTGTCAACGGACAGCCGCTTGGGGATACGCCCATCATGGTCCAAGTCGTCGCGGGGACTCTCAAGCCGACATTTAGTAATGCCTGCCCAGCGTGGATTCGAGACATGGCCATGCAATGCCTTTCGTTTAACCCAAGTGAACGCCCCACGGCAATGCAGCTCTCGTATATTGTCCGCACGAAAATGAAGGCATTGAATATGTCAAAATGAGATTTCTATGAGGAATACACGTTCTTGCACTAGATTTGACTCTTCGTATGAATTATCGCACTGTCAATCAGTTTATCACTGACACTTGGACATCTCGCTTATCACGTGACGACGCATGCTGAAATCTGTAGTCGCATGTTGAAGAAATGCAATTTGTTTTGGCCTTCAAGCCAGGAGCAAAACAGTCAAAATGATACAAGAGGATGACAAGGGCATTTGCTGGATGGGCGGTCAATCCTCGATAAAGCTATTACACTAAAGCTGCATCATACACACACCACTTCAGTAACGTAGAGTGCCGGTGATCGGGCGCTTTTTGACTCATTTTCAATACAAAAAATCTCCAGTGTCATAGGACATATTGCGGTATTTTTCGATTAGCTGGTCCAACCTGGAATGCTTACAACATTGCCTATACTGAGTTATAGATTTTTAAAAGTAGTCGTCATTCGTCGTTTTTTCACATTGTGCTAGTGATTGGCCGCTTTTTACTTGAATAAAGTATTGTGGGTTCTACTTGAAATTTCCGTGATCGATTTGTTGAATCGACCAAATCAGGCAATCGCCAGACCTGTGTAAAATAATAACTTTATCAGCTCCAAGGGTTTTCCAACAGATCCTTTCTCACAATTGGAAGTGCGGCATGCGGGCGAGAGCAATGAAGCGCGTCCTGATGACTTCTCAAACGCACCAAGGCTGACGCATGTGATCACTTGCTCACAGTACGGTAGCAACGTCAACACACCGATCAGAACCCAATCGTCGTAATGTCATGGGGATTCGCCAAATCTGGTGGAAGCGCACTCCGCAACTGCCGGCCAAGATCTTGCATCGGGGGTAGTGGTAACACCCCCCTGTCGCTCAACCATCCGCGGCGATTGCGAGCTTCTACGTATCCTGAGCGCAACCGCACACCTACTCGACGGAGCCGTGATCAAACGCAATCTCCAACACGATCAAGCTCAAATACCACTCGATAT
Organism: Aphanomyces cochlioides; assembly: GCA_019828595.1. Classification (NCBI taxonomy): domain Eukaryota; phylum Oomycota; class Saprolegniomycetes; order Saprolegniales; family Verrucalvaceae; genus Aphanomyces; species Aphanomyces cochlioides. Next base: position 63,255 of record JAHQRK010000031.1, on the reverse strand, counting down.
CAGCTCCTTCTTCGCCCAGTGGTCAAGACAACCATCGGACAACGAGATACCTCTGGAGAGACCCTGGACGATGCTGTCTTCAAGGGATCTTCATTTGAAGAGATCATCGGTAAGATTTGGGATACATACAGCCCGCGTTTGAAGTGCTGAGCAGTCAAGAACGATGGTGCTTGGACAGCTGTGAACGAAGTCAGTGCTGCCGAATGGACGAAATCGATGCAATTCAAAGTGAAAAAACACGTGATCGACTGCGATAAGTCTCCAAGCGCATGGCATCAATGGCTAGTGAAATTTCGAGGACAAACTGTGCTATTGCTGCTGTACGTTTATGGTACTGCTATTGCAAGAAGTCAAGACCTGGAAGAGTTTACCGCGGCGTGCATTCGTCCAATTCATACGGACCGCTCTGGAGCAACGGCTGAGGCATCCTTGCAAGATATCGTTGCAAAACTTCAAGACCAGTGGGGCTCAACCTTTCGTGCAGAAGTAGTGGTTTGGCGCATGTGGGCCAACGAAGTGACGCGAAATTTGAATCGTTCAACCTGGGAGAGTGCTATCAGCGAGCCACCTCCGAGTTACATTGTTGGATTGCTTCAACCCGCAGATACACCTCTTCAAGGACATTTGGCGAACCTTTCGCGCTCAGTTAGTGTTGCGCTTGACTGCGTGAATGCTTCAATCGCCGAAAACGAACAACTTCAGCACGATTGGGAGGCATTTGGTCTTCGCTTGAAAATGCAGAAAGAGCGACTGGAGTCAAGAAAATTGATCGTAGAGGCATTTGCTCGTGACATTCCTCCTCCGCCATTCCCTGCAGTGACCGATCCACTGACAACACTCGATAACATTGAGGATGCCGAACATGATGAATGAATTGAATGCATTTGGCTTTTTATTGCTGCTCTGTTTCAATTTCAGTGAACTCTAAATTGACATCTTCGCAGTCGTTATGCACAGGAGGCGTAGAGCTCTCAACTGCAAGCTGTGCAACGGGGTCGAAATAGCCTTATATTTTCCACCCACAGTGCATAAAGACTTTGCTCATGTCAAATTTTGAGAACTTGCGAAATGTCTGCACGACAAACAGTAGTAGATTTCGCTCCTTCGACTCAACGTAGTGGCGTTGAAATGACTTCTTCACGTACCCAAACATGAATTCGATGGGATTGAAAAATGGGCAGTAGGCAGGGAGAAATATCGCGACTATTCCAACGCTTCGAAGGTAGTGAATAATTTCGGGGTGGCGGTGAATGGCTGCTCCATCTAAAATCCAGACTGAGTTGCGACCAGGATATTGTTGAACGTGCCCTGATGTGCCATGGACAAAGTCTTCACAGGATTTCGTGAATTCCACACGATTAAAGTTCCTTCCGTGTTGTAATAATCGATGATTCCATTGACACCGATAAAGGCCAAAATCGAGATCCGCGGTTTCCTCTCGAACTCACCACGAATAGCAAGCTTTTTACCCTTCAAAGCGTAACCGCGCTTCCGAATCATGCCACGGTTGTCAAATGATGCTTCATCCAAAAACACCAGATTCTGGTAGCACCAATCAACTCGGCTAAGCTCTTGAACAAATCTGAACACATCGCGTTGCTTTATGTGAATCGCCCGCCTCTCCAAAACCTTCCAGGTGAAGCCGAACTCGTGGAGTATTCTCCAAATTGAAGTCTTGGATATTGAGGTATGATGTGCATAGGCAAAATCAGCTTGAGCCTCGTCCAAATAGGCGAGCGGATGCTCTTGGTAATAGTCGTACAACCAGGTGCGCTGCGGGTGGGTGAATTTCCTCTCGCTACTGACACTCTGAGCTTGCTGGAAGGCACCGGTTGTCTCGTACACCTTGATCCAGTTACCGATCGTGCGTTCAGACTTGTTGAATATGTGGGCTAAGTGTTTCCGCGAGTAACCCAGCTTGTAATATGCATGGAGGCAATGATAGACAGTGTGTTGACGTGAGCATGTTGCAGAGTCGCCACCTCCTCCATCTCAGCAGACGTGGATCGATCACCACTGGGACGTGGCTAATGAATTGAATTTTTGACCAATCGAATCGGAGCGTCGATTTCATGGCGATTTGACAAACACCACAAACAGGGCAAATTTGCCTGGAATTGACAATATACGTTCTTGAAAAATGTCTTCCACTGTGATTCTTCAATGTTCGTCAAAATATAATATTTTAAAGTAAAATTAATTTTAAAAGGTATAAAGTCATTGGAGTTTTTACTCCAATCCAAAAAATATATGATGAAATATAATATCTATACTGTTAAAACTTAATTTCCTTATGGGAAGTTCTTGTCCATACCACAGTGAAAACCATGGGAACAGTTGTCCACCATAGCAGTCATAATATCCAAATTGACATTTCTCAACATCTCTTTCTTATGCTATGGAGCCAAGCTATTTGAATGTTCTCTTGGGTGCATTGACTATCTACACCACCATTGACGAAGCTATGAAAAGCCGAAAAGGAATACTGGAGAACTACAGCGTTGATGCCTGGTAGATGCATCCACGGCGTACCAGCGCATAGATTTTTCATTCGACACCCCTCTACACATCCCACCGTCGTCGTTCATCTTGTAAATTCAATGAAAAACGCCTGGTGAATTGCATGGGATTGCTTTGTCATGATGCCAGACAGAGTGGGTGGGAATACGACCCAGCCGGCATTACGCATTACGCAAAGTTTGGTCATTAACACGCACTCGCGCCCTTCGTTGACTAAAGTCGCAATTAAGACACTCGACGATGCGCACCCAGGCTGTACTAACGAGTGCAGTCGTTGCCTCGATGCTGAGCGTAGCTTCAGCCGCACAAGCGGCGAGCTGTCCGTACCAGGCACTGCCTCGTAACATCAACTTGATTCAAGTCTGGGATTCGCAGTATTCAACATGCAAGACGGACCGATGTGTGGTCGACCGAAATTGCAACACGGCCGACGCGAGCGGCAAAGTTTACAATCAAAACTCGTACCAAGCCTTTGGCAACTTTCAAGATGCCGTCAAGACGATCTCAGCATGGTAGAGCCACTGCGAAGTGCTCGTGTTTGTATGTATTGCACGTAGGATTTGGAACTTTGGTGACAACTCGATTGACATGTCGATGGCTTCGTACCCGACTTGGATCAAATATCTGTAATCTACGATGTAATCGGCGGAGTTTTTGATGGTTTTATCCTCTAGATCGATCTCAAATGCCGATACAATCAATCTCCCGACGCCATTTGATTGCCATGCCACTACTTTGTACGTTATATCTCCCATGCCAAGCGGTTATCCCGTCCCCCTGATAGAATATTGAAAGATATCAAGTCCCTCACGACTCCAACGACTTGGTACTCTGAACTCGCCGACTTGTAGGCCATGAAGTGAAGTGTTTCATATATCGACCTAGAACATTGGAAAATGTGAATTTGAAGACACTGCCAGCTCTTCCAAGCACATTGACCGCATTGTACGTTGTCGTTGTCAGTGAAGTGTAACTGAAGTGTTTGTGCAGGCACGTCCAGCGGAATTCGTTGTCCAGTGTGGTTGAATTGAAGTGTCTTCCATCGTCGATTACGCTCTTGTATAGCAGCTTCAGTGATTACCTTGGCTAATTATCGAGTAGAAATGTGAGCCAGAATGCGTACACTGAACTTTCATCGATCAACTGGCGCAATCTTCGTCGACTGTGCGTTGAATTCATCACAAGCCTTGTAATCTTTTTACTTTCAATAGATACCTCCAAAACAATGGAAAGCTCACTCGTATTGCCAACGTCACATTCAGCTCTCAACTTGTTTACTTGTAAGCATGCTACCATTTGAAAATATTTTACCAGCGCTGTGTAGGCAACTTAAAGGCTTGGTGCTTTCCAACTGGATTATGGACGCTAACACGTATCAAGTCTTGAACCAACTCCTGCCAGAACGTATGGGACCTGGAGGCACGGATGACTCTGGTCTTATCGGCTACAATGTCGTCGATTCTACTATCGCGTCTGATCCATTGGATTGCTCCACGGCGAATGGAGCAATTAAATCACTTTGGGATACCAAGTATACTGTCTGTGTCCTCCAAGGTACAAGATGCAATAATTTATGTACTAAATTAGATTGAATCTTAGCCGCTACGACGTCACCTCCGACAACTTCAACTACTTCCGATACAACTTCTGTCCCTGTGCCAACTACTGCAGGATCCTCCACCTCCCCCATTGTGACTTCAACTTCTGGTGGATCGTCCACTCCTGCTACGTCGCCCTCTGACACGCCAACCTCAAACTCAACGCCAAAGCCAACATCTACATCCGACTCATCGACTCAATCCGATACTACTCCGGGGGCTTCTTCCCCGTCATCCCCACCATCACCACAGTCCCCTACAGTGCCTTCTTCGCAATCGAGTCAAGCATCGAGTTCGTCAAGCACTGGGGTTATTGCTGGAGCTACTGTTGGTGGGATCGCGCTTGTTGCCGTGATTGTTGGATTATTCGTTTTCCGCCGCAGGCAACAAAATGCCAAGGACACGACACATTATGGATTTGGCGGGGGCACAACAACTCCACGCACCACCCCACGCACCACTCCACGCACAACGATGACTGGAAAAGAAGATGCTCTGAATTTGGATGTGCTCTCCATGGTGCGCATTGATGAGCGAGAACTCCAGCTGCACAGTGTACTTGGCACGGGGGCTTTTGCTGATGTTTGGCTTGGCTCATTCCTTGGATCTCCCGTGGCAGTCAAGAAAATGCATCGACACCGCACCACGCCAAATCAACTCGTATCTTTTGTGCGTGAAATTCAATTGATGTCTCAGTTCGACTCGCCATATATTGTTAAATTGATTGGAGCGGCATGGACGCGGCCGTCGGATGTCAAGTGTGTGATGGAATTGATGGATGGTGGCGACCTCCGTGAATGTTTAAATGCCACTACGAGCCAAACATTTTCATGGCGAGTCAAGATCGACCACATTCACTGCATTGTGGAAGCGTTGGTGTATTTGCACTCGTTGAGTATTGTCCATCGAGACATCAAATCGCGCAATGTCTTGTTGGACTCGTCGAAACCAGCCAAGTTGACAGATTTTGGAATTTCCAAGGAAGATATCCAAGCAACGATGACAGTCGGCGTTGGAACCTTTCGGTGGATGGCCCCTGAGGTCATTCAATTTCAAAATTACACGGTGGCAGCTGATATTTACTCATTTGGTACGATGATTATCATATATGGTCCATTTGAAATTTACATTTCGCTCGTTAGGCATGATATTGTCGGAGTTAGATACTCACCGTATCCCTTACGAAGACGTGTCAAACTCGGTGAACGGAGAACCGCTCGGTGATGCGCCCATCATGGTCCAAGTCGTCGCGGGGACTCTCAAGCCAACGTTTAGTAAGCAATGTCCACCATGGATTCTCGACATGGCCATGCAATGCCTATCGCATAACCCGAAGGAACGCCCCACTGCGATGCAGCTCTCGTATATTGTCCGCACTCAAATGAAGGAATTCCATTCTAAGGCTTAAGTTGAGTAATTTGTTTTTGTTGAACAAAATGAGGCTTATGCAGTCCCTGTACCTTAGTAAATGCCTCAGACAATAATCGTCCCTTCAAACGTAGCTCAGTCAAAGTGGAAAACTTTATTCGAGTTGAGCATTCAATTTTTCTTAGAAGAAAATCTTCAACTCTTTCAATTTCGTGCGGACAATATTTGACAACTGCATGGCTGTCGGTCGGTCCTTCGGGCTGAATGCAAGACATTGTGAAGCTAATTCTCGCACCCATTCAGGGCATTGCGGTGAAAAGTTAGGTTTAAGGGTGCCCGCGACAACTTGGACCATAATTGGGGCATCTCCAAGCGGCTCTCCGTTAGCAGAATTTATGACATCTTCGTATGGTAGTCGATGCGAGTCAAATTCTGACAAAACCATTCCTAGAATAACGTAAAAGTTGAATCGTTATTGAAACTCACGTACCAAATGAATAGATATCGGCTGCGACTGTGTAATTTTGGTATTGAATCACTTCAGGGGCCATCCATCTGAAAGTTCCAACGCCAAGAGTCATTGTAGCCTGAATGTCTTCTTTCGACACTCCAAAATCCGTCAACTTGGCAGGTTTGGTCGAATCCAATAATATATTTCGGGACTTGATGTCACGATGGACAATATTCAATGAGTGCAAATATGACAAACCCTCCACAATACTGAAGATGTGATCGTACTTGACTCGCCATGGAAATGTTTGAGTTGTCGTGGCGCTCAGGCAATCACGCAAGTCCCCACCATCCATTAATTCCATCACACACTTCAAATTAGATGGTCGAGTCCAAGCTGCACCAATTAGTTTGACAATGTACGGTGAGTCAAACTGGGCCATGAGCTGAATTTCACGAACAAATGACTCGAGATGCGTTGGTGTTGCACGGTGTCCGTGCATTGACTTCACGGCAACGGGCATTCCTTGAAACGAGCCCTGCCACACATCAGCAAATGCACCCGATCCGAGAACATGATAAAGTTCCACATCTCGTTCGTCAATACGGAACATGGCGAGGATATCCAAGTAAACGCCGTTTTCATTCTCTGTTGATGTTGTCGGTGTCGTCGATCCTCCAAATGGAGTCATGCCAGGTATATATTTGTGTTTTTTCCGACGGTAGAGAAGGAACAAACCAACCGTCAATCCAATAAATGCCACAGCGCCCACAGATACACCTGCAATTAATCCAGTGTTGGACTTGTCACCTGTAGAAGGCGCTTGAGATGGTGTGGTATCCGAGGAGTTTGTTGGAGAGGTAGATGGTTTTGCAGAAACAGTCATGACAGGAGCATAAGTTGCTTGAGCTGTTGTAGTCCCTACAGTTGTGGGCGGTGGAACTGTGGTTGATCCTATACCACATAAATTGGATATCAGAGCCAAATTAAATACCTTCGAGAACACAGACCGAGTATTTTGTCGTCCAAAGAGTTTTGATTGCTCCGTTGGCATTTGTGCAATCCAATGGATCAGATACAATTGTTGAGTCGGCAGTGTTATATCCAAGAAGTCCAGAGTCATCAGTCCCGCCTGGTCCCATCCGCTCGGGCTGGAGTTGATTTAAGACTTGATAAGTATTCCCATCCATGATCCAGTTTGAAAGCACTAAGCCCTTGAGTTGCCTACAATATTTCTAACGTGTCATTTACAATGAAGAGCATACAAGTAAATTAGCTGTGAGCTCAATGTCACATTGACAATACGCGTCAGCTTGGTGTTATTTTGGAGATACCTAAAAAACGAGTTACTAAAGTCATCGAGAAGAAGTTATACAAGCGTCGAATATTCCGCCAATTCAATGAAGACAATTCCGTATACGCATTTTGGCTCACATTTCTACGTTGTTCCAAGTGAAATTTAAGTCAGACGATAAATTGGAGTACAAAAGTTGCAACGTCGATGGAAGACTCTTCAATTCAGCTAGACTTGACAGCGAATTCCGCTGGGCGCGCCTGTGAATGCAGTTAAATTTTGTGATCCAGCTATGAATTACAAGGCAGTCAACGTGCTTGGTAGAGTCGGCAAAGTCTTTAAATTCACATTTTCCAACGTTCTAAGTTGAAGGTTGGTAACTCCGCAATTCTAACACCAAGACGTACAAGTCTGTCAGCTCAGAATACCACGTCGTTGGAGTTGCTAGCGACTTGATGTCTTTCAGCACTCTAAAAGAAAGCAACGATTAGTTTAGGCGGTTGTAGGCGAGTTGAGTACAGAGATGAGGCATGACAATTGAATGGCGTCGGAAGTTTGATCGTATCGGCATTGGAAATCCTCCTAGACATTCAATATATGAACACCGCAGGCGATATCATCGTAGAGGTTACAGATAGTCGATCCACGTTGGATAAGCTGCGAATGACATGTCAATCGTGAGTCCGCCGAAATCCCATCCCCTGGACATCTCACGATGAAATTCAAGTTGGAAAGCCATTCATACCACGCACTAAGCGTTTTCGATGCGTCGAGAAAGCTGCCGAAGGCATGATATGTGTTTTGATCGTATATCTTGTTGTTCGCATCTGCAGTCTTGCAATCTCGGTCGACAACACAGCGATCGGTCTTGCACGTCGAATACTGCAAATCCCACACCTCAACCAAGTTGATACCGCTTGGCAAAGCTTGGTACGGGCAGCTCGCAGAGGCTACCGCTGTTAAAACCATCGCAGCGGCGGCAGTTCGCATGTAATTCGAGCTGGTCATGCCTGTGATGCACAAATTTCGAGTCCAACACCAGTGCCAACTGTACCTTTGTAAATTGATATGGAAATTGTCGGGAAGAATTCCACGACAGCCGACAGAAAGCGTCCAGTGCACTTTGCACTCTGCACTACTACGGTATCACAATTTCAGCGTAACGTTATTCCCACTTCATGCTTTCGAGTTCTACTGTGCTTATAACCAAGGACTATAGCGGCCGAGACCTGGCGGAGACTAGCTTTTTTTCTAACGTTAGTTTAAAAAGGAGGCAGTTTTTTGCTGGTAAATCGAGTTGAAATCATCCACGAGATGTTTTCAATTGTCGTTCATCAGTCGGTGAAAAAAGCAGAGGCTCCAGCTGGCGTATATTCAGCAGTTAGCTGCTTGCCTACCGTCAAAAACACACTCGACTGCTCGATTGAATGGGGTGCAATAATGTCATCCCCTCACAGCATTGTACCTCAGATTGCCCGCGTCGTCTTGGCCCAGGTACATCGAGCGTCTGCGATGTCGACTTTTTGTCGATGTTGGACAATATTACACAGTTTATATCCAATGCAAGAAGATCTCCAATGCCAGAAAGGTTGCCAGTGTCCCGTCTTCTAGTCATGTTGTCAATTGCTCCAGCTCAACACCAGCGTCATTGGTGGGAATGTTTCCGTGAAAGGCTTGGAGAAGATGTCCTTGTTGTAATGCCTCCTGTACAATAATCATCGGAACTGAAGTCTAATTCGCCAAAAATCGATCATTTCAGAAATTACCAAAAAGGACAATGGGTCATCACTTCGGCTCTCGAAGGATATATCATTCCAGGAGAAATCAAGGCTGTGCGTGGTTGCAAATTATTTTTTAACAGCTTCTCGAAATCCTTTCCGTATCGTTTTTCATATAGGTCCTCTTTCCCTATGCAATTGAGGGCTTGGAACTGAACAACCATCCAATGTCTTGATGAGCTGCCGCTTAGAGTAAGCGACAGCCCCTCCAGACTTGGAGAGTTTTGGAGCTGAAATTCTCACTTTAGCGGGGGTAGTGTGGGTGGTCCACTATACTCACCACATACAAGAGGAAGCGAGGATTTATAAATCAAGGACCTCATTCAGTTTTTTTTCGGTCAGGTTGATGCCCTCAGTAAGGGATATTCAATTCTCGCAATTTGGTGCGAATAGTATGCGATAGCTGCATGGCCGTGGGGCGCTCTTCTGGCTTAAACGACAGACACTGTTGGGCCATGTCATGGATCCACTCGGGGCAGCGTTTGGTAAAACTTGGTCGGAGTTTTCCAGACACGACTTGTACCATGATGGGGGAGTCGCCCAACGGTTGTCCATTCACAGAGTTGATGTACGGGACTCGGTGAGTGTCGAATTCAGACAGCACGACGCCTACACCATCAGTCAGTCCATTCAAGAAATCATTGGAGAAATCGTACCGAACGAATAAATATCGGCCGCAACTGTGTAATTTTGAAATTGAATCACTTCGGGGGCCATCCAACGGAAGGTTCCAACGCCGACAGTCATCGTAGCTTGAATATCTTCCTTGGAAATGCCGAAATCAGTCAACTTGGCTGGTTTCGTTGAGTCCAACAGCACATTTCGAGACTTGACATCGCGGTGGACGATATTCATCGAATGCAAATACACCAACGCCTCCACAATGCTCAAGAAATGGCCATACTTGACGCGCCATGGAAACGTTTGGCTCGTGGTCGCGTTCAAATAATCACGCAAGTCGCCACTGTCCATCAATTCCATGACACACTTGAGATCTGACGGACGAGTCCACGCGGCGCCTTTCAATTTGACAATAAATGGAGAGTCAAATTGGGCCATCAATTGAATTTCACGCACAAACGACTCGTGTCGCTCTGGCGTCATTTTTTGTTTGTGCAGTTTTTTCACAGCAACGGGTTCGCCTTGGAATGTGCCGAGCCAGACGTCAGCAAACGCGCCAGATCCCAATACTCGCTCCAGCAGGAGCTCTCGGTCGTCAATGCGTACCATAGCCAGGACATCCATATTCACTGCAGTGCTTCCTTTCGCTGATGTATTTGTTGGAGTAGCAGTCGCGGCATACGGAGTCAATGGCACCTCCTTGGTAGTCTTCTTTCGACGGTGCAGGATAAAAAGACCAATGACCAGTGCAAGAAACGCAGCCCCACCCAAAGACGCACCCGTGATCACCCCTGTGTTCGACGAGCTTGACCCCTGACTCGCCAACGAGCTTGGTGCGTCAGTTGCTTGGGGAGTCGGCGTGGTCGTTGCCGAATTGACAGCCTCCGAGGCACCCCCCGCTGTTCCCGAAACGTTGTTGCTTGTGCCAGAGGGGGGCTGCGCAGTTGTTGTTGAATTGGCAACTGGGGAGGTCGTATTTGGTGAAGTCGGTCGACTGGACATCGTGGCTGGTGTCGTTGAAGAGTCGGGAGTGGAAGCTGGTACAACGATGGGAGTCACAGCAGGCGAAGGCGACACAACCGGTACCAGGGTGGTCGTCACAACCGACGGCGTGGATGTCGTAACTGAGGGCGTAGCGGTGGTTGGTCCTTTGAGTACACAGACTGAAAATTTTGTGGTCCATAATGCTTTGATTTCCCCGTTCGAGGTTGCGCAATCCAATGGATCCGATGCGATGGTTGAATCAACAGCGTTATACCCCAGCAAACTTGTATCATCCGTGCCACCCGAGGCCATCCGCTCTGGCTGGAGTTGACTCAGCACTTGATACGTGCTTGAATCCATCATCCAGTTGGACAGCACAAGGCCCTTCACTTGCCTATGCCATAGTTTGAATCCACGCTCATTCGAGTGTTCATACAAGTAGATAAGCAGCGAGCTAAATGTCACGTTGACAATTCGGGTCAGCTTGCCGCTGTTTTGCAGGTACCTATCCAACATAAACATGAAAAGATCGTGGAGAGTTCGTGCGTACAATCGACGGAGGTTGCGCCAATTCAAAGTTGACAATTCGGTATACGCATTTTGGCTGATATTTCTAAAAGGATGCGAGTGAGCGCTCCATGCTGATGAGATAGACCACATACAAAAGCTGCAGGGACGTTGGAAGACTTTTCAATTCCGACAAACTCGACAGAGAATTGCGTTGGACATGCCTAGAGCTGCGTCAAATTCCTCAAACAATAGATCAACGTACAAAGCCGTCAATGTGCTCGGAATCGCCGGCAAAGATTTCAAATTGACGTTTTCCAATGTCCTGCACGACGACGTTAAGTTTTGGGATGGAATAAACGTACAAGTCAGTAAGCTCCGAGTTCCAAGTCTTTGGTCCCGAGAACGATGAAATATCTTTGAATAGCCTAGAGATAAAGTTAGTGAACATATCCACCGTGATGCAACACACAATGTCGACGCGTGGAGGTTGAGAGGTGTTGGCAAGCTCATGGTATCAGCATTGGAGAACGATCTATCATGGTCTGTCAGCCCAAATGGAGCTATGATGTTCGTACAGATAGCTGACAAACGTGGGGTATGCCACCATCGACATATCGACTGTCGTGCCGCTGAAATTCCAGATCCTACAGACTTTTCAATGCCACAAGGAAAAGTAGTAATAGTACCATGCTGAGATGGTCTTAGCGGCACTTAGAAAGCTTCCAAACGCTTGGAAATTATTCTGGTCGTATACTTTACCACTTGCGTCGGCCGTGTTGCAATTGCGGTCGACGACGCACCGATCTGTCTTGCATGTCGAGTACTGTGTGTCCCAAACCTCGATCAAATTGATATTGCTGGGCAAAGCCTGGTACGGGCAGCTCGCTGCATGGACGCCAGCAGTGGCAGCCAATGCGAGAGCGAAGGATCTCATCTTGATGCAAATGGATATGAAGCAAGTGTGACAGAAGCAATAGAACGAGACGATGAAAGGCAGCGTCACATGTTTAGTGGTGGTGGTCTCTTCTGCGCACTCAAGGGGAGATGTTAAACATCGGACCCCTTTTCTATTTGTCAGACCCTTTTAACTTGAATAAAGTATGCACATACAAATCATTGTATAACCATAAATCTAGTATGGCTAGTTGTTGTACTATCTTCTTTGTGTTCGCTTTGCGTCTGAATTGACAAGAGAGACAGACAGATGCCACAAACGACTTGAAGCATTATTATGATTCCGTTGGGAGTAGAAAACACGCTAGAATATTGTTTGGAGCTGAAAAGAAACTCTGAACAAACTGGACAAACTCTGTTATGAATGCTTGGAGGCGAACGGCGCTATGAAAAACAGCATGAAGAAGAAAGCAGAGTCATTCGTTTTTGTCTAACTCCCGGAAATAGAAGTGTTGCGAGAGAGGAAAATTCATTGGACTCATTAAAAGTTGACATAGGCTTGCAGGGTGGAGCCTGCATTTTCTTGGTGGTTGAATCATAGTTGCAGGCTCATACGACTTGATCTATACGACAGCTTACATGATTAGCATTGATAACTCTACTCGAGAGAACAAACACTGCACTTCGTTGCTGTAGAGGTCTAGACTACAAAGCTAATCATGAAGCTACTGGTGCGCCTATATTAACACTGAGTCTGTGAGATATTTGTAGATCTGAAATTCCTTGATATCTTGTCAACGATCATTCATTAATTTGACGGGGAAATATTATTAAACGCAATCGACTATCTGTCGTTGTTGTGGGTCTACTTGCCAAAGACTGCTGAGTGCTCAACTCAACTAGTTTTGTGACTTGCGAATAATACGGGCGATCACGACCACAACACAAATTTACTTCATGTCAATTGCTCTTACAGCAATTCATATGCCTACTTTAGAACAACTTTCAAATGCAGTGCAGGTTCAAATGTTCAACTATGACGCAGTATCAATTTCTGTTTTGCAAATAGCTTACAACACATAGCGTGTGGAAATAGTGGCTGGAGACTTTGCAGTTTTATAGCACTAAAATGTATTGCATGTTTTCTCGAGCAAACCTATCGAACTGCAATCTAGCAGCTTTCCTTTGAAAAATATTCGAGCCATAAATGTATTTTCTACTTCAAAGTACTCGACAAGCAGTTTGCCATACTCACGGAAAATTCGGACCATTTAACTGAATGCATTTAAATCGTACTCTACTGCATCGTTGTTGAGCATTTGTGCCTACAGTGGAGTTCAAAGTCTTTCTATAGTAAGCTTATTGCGACTCATGAGAAATCAATTGACTCTGTAAGAACAAGACCATAGTTGACGTAGAATAGATTTACATTATGGACGTGGTTGCTATCAATAATCGCAAGTCACAGAATTGGTAGCAGTCTATGTCAGATACACCCACAAATACGACAGATAGTCGACTGCGTTGATTACTCTTTCCCCATCAAATGAAATTCTTATAGTTGACAGGATGTCAAAGCAATTGCAGATCTACAAATACCTCGCAGGCTCCGCATATATACATCTGCATCAGTAGCTACATGATGAACTCTTGTCGCACCAAATTGTAATGTATGTTTTCTCAAGTAAAGATATCGATGCTAATGAACGATGCAAGCCTGGGTTGCATGTCAACTTTTAATGAGTCGAATGAATTTTCCTCTCACGCGACACTTAACAGTAAAGTAAGGAACCATCATAATGCTTCAAGTCGTTTGTGGCATCTGTCTGTCTCTCTTGTCAATCCAGACGCAAAGCGAACACAAAGAAGATAGTACAGCAACTAGCCATACTAGATTTATGGTTATACAATGATTTGTATGTGCATACTTTATTCAAGTTAAAAGGGTCTGACAAATAGAAAAAAGGATTCGATGTTTAACATCTCCCGCACTCAAGAGCTTTACAAATGCCAAGACGAGTACACCCATGTTCAAGTTTGTTGGTAACGTTTCAACTATCGTCCGTCCAGACTGGAAGATCAGAGGTCAAAAAGTTTTGGTCGACCGAGAAACTTTCCAGAAACATGTGGTCCATATCGTCACAGAGTGAATCGAATCGATCGGATGAGGCTGCGTTGCACGCTTGATCCTCAAGATACAAGCGACTCAAATAGGACCACTGGGCTTTCTCTCGTTGTGTGACGACGTGGAGAAAACGTTGAGAACGAGATGGAAACACTGTCGTCGTTCCACGTGACATGGAGAAACGTCGCGCTCTCTCTGTCAACCTGCTTGGACGTACCGAGTTTCCAGCCTTGAGTTCTTTCTGAAGGCTATTCTGCATCCAAGTGTTGCTGACTCGCCCGCATCGAACATTGGACATCAATTCGCTCCGTTGGGTTCCCACCGTGCGCCAAAGCGTCGCGGTGGATGCCCCTTCAGATGAAAAGTTTGCGAGAAATGTCGTTGCTTCCTGTGTACCTCGTGAGCCAAAAGAGCTGATTGAGAGGTTGAAAGTTGTTTCGAGTATGTTGCTCTCGCATATGAACAGCAGAGACCAGCAGAGGGTGCTGCATTCGACTGCCGTTGTTTCCAGGAGCAGGCATTCCACAGGGAGACTCCGAGTCTGGTACTACCATGCACGTTCTGGAAGATTCGCTAGGTTTCGGCACCAGAACATTCCGAAGAAACCAAGGAAGCGCATGGATCGTTGACCAACTCGGATCCTGTCAGAATAGCTCCAAGCATGTTGACCTTTGACGACACATTCGAGTCAAGTGCAATCCAAACGGATCTAACGTTACCCCGTCTCTACCAGTTCATCGACGCAGTATTTCTCCACTTCCCTCCATTGCAATCCAATGAAGAACAGTGAATTCGTCGTCTGCCGCGTGCCGTCGTCCCATTTGAAAGCGCTTTCAAGGACAAACTCCTGGCTACATGAATGCACACGAGATTTAGCAGCAGAGAAAAGGGAAGGCGATGGATGCTCCTTCCCGCACAGAGTTATCTCCACAACAGGATGGCAGTGCTCGTTGAGAGTTCCCTCGGCTCCAACACAGCTCATCATGTCCATCCACTGACTGCTCGTTCAAAGTCGACGATATGGTTGAAACAAACACGATGAGTACATTCGAACCCCAGTTTAAATAGCCTTCGTTGTGGTCGCCACTGGTGTCACGATCTCAATTCGTTGGAATCCATCTTCATCGGCGGCGTTCGTCTCGGACAATCGAGTTTGAATCGCATCTTCGCGGCGGCGCTTCACGATGAAATACGCCATGCCGACAAGGCAAATACTGGCAGTGCCGACAAACCATCCAAGTCCATCTACAACAAACCAAGTCAGCTCCACCGTGCATCCAAAGACGGCAACATACCCACATCGACCATTGTTGTGACTACGACGGACAAAATACGAAAATGGACAGAGTCACCCGATCGAATTCATCCACGCTCGCTCGCTCCTCCGTAGATGGTTCGTTTGATTCCGAGCCTGCCTTTGAAGTTTTCGTTCCATGACGAACTCACTCGCTCTCGCCACAGCTCTCCGTCTTGTCTTGGAATTTGTACTTCATGAGACCCGTGGCTCTCTTCGGAGTGGGATGCACAATTGTGCGCGGCCACCGCTCGGCATCCAGCTGGTGGATTGATGCAACCCAGTACAGAGTTCACCAACGTTCCATTGACAAGTTTACTGTTCAAGTCCATCTATCTCCACCGCCAATATTCAACCAACTCACTCCACTTTTTCCACCGCGCGCTTTCAATTGCTCCATGAGCCAGCTAGAGCTATCAACAGCCTGAGGGTCGGCAAGTTGGAAGCTGGTCGGGGATGGCCTCTCGTAAGATCAGAAGCAAGAAAATTGACGTCGTGGGACAAGCTGTTGTTTGCATGGCCGCACCCAATACAGTGTATGTGGTGACGATTGCTACTCAACCGACCTTGAGAGGAAAAGTCGTGGATCTTGTTCCGACTCGTTGTTCGAGTCCATAGGACAGTCGAGTAGTCGTTTTCGTGGCTCCTGACGAGCGAGATTGGATGTCAAGTGTCCGTTTGGCATTGGAGTTGTCGGTGGAACGTTCTCGTTGTTCATTTACAGCACCCCATCCATCCTCAGCATCATCCACACTCTCCCTCACACTGTCACTGACGTGTATCTTTCTTTGCACACATGGCCTCAATACAACCTTGTATGAACGCTTGAGAAGTTTGTTCTGAGTTGCGATCAAACGCACAACGTCTGTGTACCTTTGGAGAGAATTTCACGAGGCGAATGCGGGTGCACCCGACGACCGCTCCAAGGACTGTTGGAAATGACCAACAAGAGCACGTTTCCCCGACACTTGAATTCGAACTCCCATCCAGTCAAGTTCACACTCTGTTGTGTTGACAATCGCAACCGAGATGGTGATGCTGATAACTACTCACTTTCAAATCTTGTCTGCCAGAGGCACAGTGAATGCGACGCCGCGGCGATGATGTGTGCTTGAATCATTTCCAGCTTGTTTGTGATATTCACGTCACGAGGCCGACATTGACATGTAATTGGCGCATCACGGTCAAATATTTCACGTTTAGACAAATGTATGGCAATTTCGACTGGATACAGTATTCTGTGAAATTCCCACGAAATGGACAAACCAAATTGCAAATTTCCGAATCCATGCAGTCGTGATTGGCTGGACGTTGGTTGTCAAATCGGCCAAATTTGTTCGGCCACGAAACGGCCATGTGAAGAGGCTGGCCACGAACGTGGCAGGATTAGATTGACGATGGAAGTGAAAAGTGGCATGCTGTTCAAGCGAGGCGAAGGCGGGCTCTTCAAGCGCAAAAACTGGAAGCGGCGATATTTCAAGCTCACGCCAACCGAGTTTACTTACTACTGTCCCAACACCGGCGTCGTCAAAGGCACGGTCGACTTGAGCGAATGCACAGTTGGCGCGTTGGAAATCATGCCAGAGGACTGTCCAAAGACAGGCAAGTCGGCGTCAACTGAATGGCGAGTGGCTATCAATACACCGACGAGACGGTTCTTCATCTCGGCACCGACCGAATTCGAAATGCAGGAATGGGTCGATGCACTCATGATTGTCCTCCAAGCTTTCGAGAAAACAAGAGGAAGTCTGTGCGACCTGTCCCCATAGAATGAAGACCATGACGCTATACTATCTCGGCAGTAGGAGAAGCTCCTGTCATGCCAATACATATTTTATTCGAATCTCAATCGGTTAATGTTATCAAGAGTTTCCTTCAAGCAAACCGTAAGGGATATGTCCCCCACTTGAAACTTGTAAATTGAATGGGCGGAGGTTTGAGCCTTTATTTCACAGCCACAAATCACGAAGAAAGGAAAGAACATTGAGCACAAACTCAGAAGTTGATTATTTGTGCCGTGCATGAAAATACATGAGGGGGATCGAACTTTTTGTAGAGTTTGAGTGGTAGCTTCATCTTGATTCATTAAGAGGAAGAAAAATTATGGAGAAGTTTAGTTGAACTGTGACTCCCTCTGGAGTCATGGCTTCTCCGTGTGAAGGGACAGGTCGCCATGCTTGTCGGAAAAACTCAGCAAGGAACAACTTTCTACCTCGCTGCTTCTAACACATTTTCAAGAAGAACGAAAATATACACTTTCAAAAAACCGCAAAAAATTAAAAGAGCTGCTTGGCAGGAATGGATTTCTTCAGCGATTCGCCCACTACAGATAAAGTCATTGAAACTCGAACACTACCCATACATTTTTCAATATTATATTTTTTAAGGGCCGCAATGTTTATGTGTAGATAAAATGGACGACACGACAATTCAAACCGACAACAAGCCCATTGATGGATTTGAGAACATTTGATTGGTTGGTTTATGATCTGCTCATGCAAGTCCAGCAGACGTAGCGTAGGCGTCTGCATTGAGCCTGACTTACAAGTGGGCGACGTAGCGTGGGCATCTGCATCAAGCTTGACTGTGGCGGTCATCCATCCCAAATACTCTAGCTGGTATGATCAAGTTCTGTTTGATACATGAACAAAAAACAATTTTTAGTGCTAGAACTACAAGCATTCGTTGCGTTTGCGCTTCCGCACTTCCTTCAATAAACCAGAGTAGGTTCTGGTGTGTCCTTCATACGCAGCCTCAAAATCATCGTAGGTAGAGTACTGGTTGAATGCTGAAGCAAGCGTGAGACGCTCGGAATACTTGCGCCGGTCACGTCTGATGTCTTCTTTGGGCAAGTCCTTTATCGCACAGAAGTACCCTCCATTTGGATCTATCGTAAACCACTGATTCCATGCTTCACGGCCCGAGCTTGCCGTCGGAATTGCACGAGGGACAACAAAATTGTCCATAGACATTTGTCGTGTGGCTGGTGTTTTGGGTTGTGCACGCAATAAATCGGCTCGCAAAGCATTAATCACAGCATCAACAATTGCTGCAATATCGAGCGAGTTATCCTTGTTGACATGCTGGATTTGCTGTGACAAACCACCTCCAAGTTGGAGGAGATTTCTTGGGTCGATTGAATCGCTCAGACTCTTTGTCACAAGATACTCGCAGCAAGTCTTGGGGTCTTCCCAACGACACCACGCCATCAACTCACGGAAGTCAAACCGTCTTTCCGGTGAAACAAACACACGATAAAACGAACCACCACGACGCATGCTGTGCAATGAAATTCCAATTGGCAATTCCGGCGTGTGATCCACGACTTCCAACAGCAGACGTCTGAGATACATCTGCTCCATCTGCTTGAACCAGTCAACTATGGTTGTGCCATTGTTTGGATTTGTCGTGTGGGGGAATACAAAGGCTTCACTCTGTATATTTGAGCATGACAGACGAACTTGGTGGTTGTACTCTTCAAAAAAGTCGTACACGCGCAAACATGGGAAGGAGGTTTCGTTGACCAAGTGGTAGACTTGGCAATCCTTTTCGACTCGAGCCTTTTTATGCCAGCGGAGGCGTATTGAGACGTACCGCCCTTTGTCGGACTCTCCAGCAGCAACGTCACACCACTTTAAAGCAAGCATTTCGCTTATTCGAAAGCATCCCATGAAACAAGCGCTGAATAGAAAGCGCAGCATGCAACCGACAAAGCGATTGTAGTTGGCCAAGGCATTCATAAGCAGAGATAGCTCGTGCACTGTCAATGGATGTGCCTTTCGTTCGTCATCAATGTTGTTCTGCCTGTTGAATTTTTGCAACCCCACAACGTAGCGCTTTGATTCACATGCCTGGGCTGGATTTGGGTTAACATTGCGGTCTTTGAAGTAGGCAACAAGGGCTGTCTTCGCGGCATCGACAGTCCTGGCCTTTCTTCGAAGTGTGACAAGATGATGAAAGAAATCCGTGCAGGTTTCGGCAGTTGCAGACTCAGGATCGACACCACCTTTCGCTTGTTTGCAGTAGTCTTCAAACTGTCTTTGATACGTGGCGTACGAGCGGCGCGTCGACGCTCCAAGGAATGCATCTTGAATGGTCTTCTTGGATGGCACGAGCTCCATTGTTTGAGAAGTCAAATGAACATGAAGCAGACGTCTGGTTCAAAGCAATATTGTCCAATCAAACCTCATATATGTTAAATGTTAACGATATGTTCCTCGTACGACAACCTCATCGTCCAATAAAATGACTCAATTTATTAAATGAACAAATGACAGCGTTAAACTTTGTCGGTTCTCCAATCCCATCAGAGAAACTTGTCGGTTTGTTGTCGGTTTCGTGCGATATGTCATAATGTAAAATTTTTATTGGTCTAAACTGCTCACAAATAATGAAAATTTGGACCAATCATGTATATCAGGCCAAATATTTTTAATGAGACTTTAAGGGCCCGTCTGGCAACAGAAAATATTACAATAAATAGGCCCAAAATGCCATTTTGAGGCCAAATTCAATAATTTAGGTCAAAATATGAACTTGTTTATCTCAAAGAGATTTGCACCAAATTCAATATTTTTGGTTGTGATATACTCACTGGAGGCTCCTAAAATGCCATTTTACGAGATGGAGGTTTTACCTCTATTTTGAATACGCCATAAATAGTTGATCCCAATTTAGCTGAAAATGGCATTATGATTTTGAAATTTTGCCAGACGCACCCTAAGTTGAAAAAAATATCGTCGAAAATTGTTGCAGACTTACAAAATCAACATGCCATTTTCAGCTAAATTGGGATCAACTATTTATGGCATATTCAAAATAGAGGTAAAACCTCCATCTCGTAAAATGGCATTTTAGGAGCCTCCAGTGAGTATATCCCAACCAAAAATATTGAATTTGGTGCAAATCTCTTTGAGATAAACAAATTCATATTTTGACCTAAATTATTGAAAATGGCCTAAAAATGGCATTTTGGGCCCATTTATTGTAATATTTTCTGTTGCCAGACGAGGACCAATTCAAAAATGTTAAATTGGAGGCTATTTCCAGTCTGAGGATACCTCTGGGGAAACGTGGTTTGTTAGGAAAGCCTGCGAAATGCAGGGGGACTAGCGATTGTAGCCGGAAACGGTGAGGGGTGAAGGATTAGCATGAGGCCCTGGGAGAATTCCTGGAGGCAGTGCGCTTTTTATTTTCACACATTGAATTGTCATATATGCTATATACACTATGTATTAATCTTGCTTTACAACTCAACAATGCACGGTAGTGATTTTCCAAAATCGTGAACCACAGTGGTTTCTTTCACTTTCTGCCACATATTGATGGCTCTTTCGGCAAGTTTCAGCCGCTTTTCAGACGACGAATGCACTTTTACCTCACGCATATACTCCACCCTGCACAACGACTTGAAAGGGCCCATAATTGATACGTCCAACGGTTGCAAGACGCTTGTTGAGTTTGCCGGCAAGCATACCAGCTCCACGGATCCCTCAAGCTGATGTTCGACGCAATGCAACGCTCTTGGTGATACATGCGCTTGAAATTGTCCACAACAAGTAGGGTAGGGCCTTCCACAGCTGGCTTGATAACTTGTGTCAAATATTGTTTCCACACTCGCGTGTCCATGTTGGCGCGCTTCTGCACTGCATATATTTCACCGGGGGGAAGACGAGGGAATTCTCGCCTCTCTATCATTCCACCCGGCTGACCTTTGAAGATAATCATAGGTGGCAACTTTCGTCCTAGAAGAACGTCAGGTCATGTCATCAGTCGTCAATACCATCCGCGCGTATACCCAGGACAACAGTGACTCTCTCGGAATGTTTGGAAGATCCTTTCACTCTTGACGAGCCGCCGATTCTTGAATTCTTCTCGAGGTCATTCTGTACGTCAACGGCGTCTCGTCAACGTTGATGATATCTGAGACAAACGTTGTCAAGTGGGACTGCTAGAAGGAGGATGCGAACGTTGACTGCTTCTCACTCATTTCCAAAGAGCTCAACTTGGAATGACACGGAACTCGAAAGCTAATCTTGTGTCGCTTGGAAAATCTTGAACACCATCGGAGGATCACACTGTAAGTCGTGTCGATGGTCCAGTCGCCAAATCGATGTCGAACCCATTGTTCTTGATTTTCCAGCAGCCATTGGAATATCATACTTGTTCTGAGCACTTCTTCTCTTTGTCTTGTGTGATCAGTCCATTGGATCAATTCGTTCGCGAAATGTGCATCTTCTGGTCGCCCATTTTTCGTCAATGTCGTATAGTTGCCACGCCTCTTGGTGTTGAGGTACTCGCCTTCTCTTTTCGTCCATCCTGTAAGCGGTATGTTCTTGATTTCGCAGAAACGGCGTGCGCTTGTAAGGGCAGCTTCGGTTGCATATTCGCGCAGAAGTTTCTGAATATCACGAAGGCTGTAGCTCTTCTGGTTGCGGCGTGCCTTGCCTGTGACGGGCATGTTAAATGATTTGAATTTCACATGTCATGGATTTGAACTAGCCAATCGCTAAATAGTATATTGTAATTTATTATCCAATCAGAGTTCGAAGTCAACAAATCAAATTATTCTGTTTAGACAATTTTTCTGGCTGAAATATTCAAATATATTTTTTTAATCGATTCTTCATTGCTATTTTACTACGATCAATTTTTTTTCAATCTTGATGTGTTCGAGTTTCAATGACTTTATCTGTATTGTGTCAAACCATCGTGTAAAATCTCTAGTAACGACCCCTCTCCAATACAGAGGCCTGGTAAAAATACACGTATAGTGGTACCCTAGTGTGCCGCACGAGGAAGAATTCCACGGGAGCGGGTGTGGGACGCCCGCTGAGACTTCAAAAACACCCTCTCTCGTGGAATCCGGATAACGACATGTATATCCGGACAAACCAACTAAAATTGCCCAGACAAGGCAGTTGGGAGGCTTTCCACTTTTGCCGGATAGAATAATAACATGATAGGCTATAATTCTCAATATTTCCAGCCAACAACGCAATTTTACCATTCGGTTCGATGTCCAGTGTGAAGGAAAATCACGGTGCAATGTCGACGGTTGCATCCACAAGGGCCCCTTCTCCAACAACCAGTTCCTGTCGCATGTAATCAAGATGCACAAGGAAGTTAATTGGTTTCATGGTGGCCGTATGGTTTTTGGCACTCTTATGAATGAAGAAAACCCCGAGCCTCTGCCACGACGCCAGCAGACAGCCACGGCTGCAAGTCAAGTCCAAGGCCAACCGACAGTGTCTGTGGCTCAAACGGGCGAAGAAAAGGAAATGCTTACCGCGAAAACGCTCTCGCTGAGACCAACTTCCTCCTTGGCATTTTGTTGTGCCGACGTATATTTTACAAGCCTGACATTGGCCAATGAATACAGTGCAAACTGCTCTGCGATTTCCATTGAGAAGTAAATACACTTTTTACCCCTGAAGAACTCGAAACAACTCGCATCAACCTAATTATTAGCCAATCAAAATATTTTTTGTATTAATTATATTAGCTAATTAAAATTGAGGAACAAAACGAGGTCACAAACGACAAGGCCACCTCGTGCGTACGGCATCATCGTGAAGGTCCTCTCTTCGAAGGGATGTCGCAAGGAAGTGTCAAAGAAGAACGTTGCTCTACATGAGCGACGTTGTAAAGGACAACCACGACTGCCAAAATCAAGAAAAGAAATAAACAGTGATGCCAATCAACACGATAGGCTCACTGTAACGTAAAGGCAAGTGCTGCGAGCAGCGATTGAACAAGATGTTTCATCGACTTGTTGGTGATTTTCTATATACCAAAAAAGTCACAATGAATGACAGATGCTCGTGAAAAGTTAATAGAGGTTACGGAGGCCCCTGCTCCTCCACCTTCGGTGGAACTTCCTCGTCAGCCTACTTGGCGTTACGCGACGAGCAGAGATTGCCCTCTGCATGAAGTTAGCATGAATCATCAACTCACGAATGTTCTCTTACATAAGGTATGAAGTTATACTATATGTAAAGCATAACTATCTTTCAAGATTGACCGCAAATGGCAAAGAATGGCCAGAGGTGGGCGCAACTACTCAAAATGGTTGAGATGTGTGGCGCTCATTCTCCATACTGACAAATATTCTTATTTAGACATCCTCCGCGACCACTTTCCAGACGAGTGGCCTGACTTGTTGAACTTGTGACGCCTTGTTGGCGAGAGGGAAGATTATGCGTCTACTGTGACTTTTTTGAGTTCATGGACATTTTTGAGGAGCTAAAAGAAATGTCCGAAATTTATTCCAGGCGCCTTAATGCGTGGGAAATTAAGTGCGCCAAGATACAGGAGAAGGCAACTCAAGAAAAAGAACCAAAAGAAGATCAGCGAGTACCAAAGTTTAATAGCGAAATATGAGCGACTTGGTCCATGCAATAAGTTTGAGGAGTTTGCTGAGACCAAGCGCAAGAATTATGCATCGAAAGGTGTCTCGAATATATTTGTGCTCATTCCAAAAGTAAGCTCTGTCCATACCAGAGGCCATCGGTGTGCTTAACGCAGGAGCAAGCCTCTGCATGTGTATCGGAGCGATTAACGCTGCGACGTGCGCGAGATCGTCAAAAGAAAGCCACAGCTCGAGCCGCTCAGCGCCAACAAGGAGATGATGGGCACAATGTTTGTGTGATTTTTTTCCTGCCTGTTACTAACCCAGTTTTTCTACGACCTGCAGACATGCACGTTGCCAACAATGAATGTACCAACTCGTGACTCATGCTATCTATTAAAGATACAATAAAATATGATTCTACAGTGAATAGAATTGTTTGTAAAATGTACTAGTACTAAGCAGTAATTAGTTATTCATATGTATGATCAATAACATTTCATAGTATTTATACAATTAATGAAACTATTGTAGGGGCATATTGGGATCGTACACAATGCGACAAAATAGACTTTTTCGGCTGATTTCTATCCGCTCAAAGAAAATTAAATTGTGCGAGAATGACTGGTTCAGAGCGCTTTCTGTCCTCTCTATAGAACGCTACGGCTCACACATTAAGCAATCCGAACGACGAAGCCATGGAAAAAAAACATGAGTTGACCCCCGCCGAAAAGCGTCTTATTGTCAAATGTCATCAATTCTTTAAAGAGATAAGGCACACGATTCAGCAAGGAAAGAGTCCAACTACGCGGCAAAGTGTAGCAAGGTGTCTCGGTTTTTCAGAGTCGACTGTTGCCAGAGTTCTTGCCGATTGGAATCTCAATCACGATCCAAACTTTGCACACAACAAGAACCGAGAGCGTGGTCGCCGACAGCGCTCGCCCGCCGAGAATCTCTCAACTGAAATTCGGGATATGATAAAGAAAGCAAACAGTCAATGCCTACCGGTCACAGCAAAATCTCTCGTTGCTGACATAGAGGAGCAGCATGGACTTACGATACCCTTGCGGACAATGCGTTCGGTGCTTCGAAGACTTGGCTTCCTTTATCAAAAAGGGCGATCGAGATTCTACTTAGCTGAATCAAGTGTCAATGTTGCATTCCGAGCTGAATACTTACGAAAGAAGCTCTCCAATCGATCGGATTCTGGCATGCCCATACTCCCTGAAGTGTTTTTGGATGAATCCTATTGCAACTTAAATCACTCACCGGCCAAGACGTGGGTCGATGAAACAAGAGAGCGTCTCACAAAGTCAGGAAAGGGCCCACGCATGTGTATTGTTGGCGCCGGCTTTGTCAAGACTGGTTGTCAAGGTGTCTTGCAAGCTGGTTGGGTTGAAGGTTCTCTTGTTATGTGGCCGTCAAAACGTTGTGGCAAACGGACAAGGCAAGGCGAAGACAATTTGATGGAGAACGACTATCATGGCAATTTTAACAGCGAACAATTTGAGCGCTGGTTTCAGTCCCTTTGCAGCGAGCTGTTTCGATCCCATGGTCCTTGCGATATTCACATGGATGGCGCTAAATATCACAAGCGCGTATTGAATCAACATCCAAGCGGCAAGGATCGAAAGTCAGAAATTTTTCAATGGTTGTCTGAGCGTGGAATTGCCGCCAATATGTCATTGACGAAGGCCGAGCTTTTGATACTTCTGACGGATAATCGAGAAAAGCCCTCCTATGCAACCCAAGTGATTGCGACCGAGAACGGACATGTCTTACTCTTCACGCCCCCGTATCATCCTGAGCTGCAACCTATCGAATTGATTTGGGGCATAGTGAAGAACCGCATCGCTATGCACCCGTCAACCACAATGGATCACCTTGAAAAGAGGTTGAGGAGGGAGTTTGCCACTGTACAGACCTCTGACTGGCTGGGAGCTTATCGTAAGGTGCAGTCCTTTGAAGACTCGTATTTTGCGGCGGCTGATGACACTCTCCTTGCCGATGCTGAGTGTGAAGGAGACGATGACGAAGTCCACGGCGACTTGCTTGATGTTCTCTCTGAAAATGAATAGAACGATTAAAAACCAGAATTTGTTTAACTGTATAAATTTATACTTGGCATTATTTATTACCAATCAAATGAGCAAATAATTCACCTAAACCCTCTAGGACAGTTTACATGTCAAGTCATTTTTTTCCGCCGCATTATTCCTTTTGGGAACACCGATACAAATTCAACATCATAGAAACATTTTTGAAGAGAATCTCAATTATTTTATATTTTTTTGTTCTGTTGAAAAAGATTTATAGATGACTGAGATACAGTCAATCAAAGTGGTGTATCTTCCCATTCAACCCCCACAATAGTAGTTATAACCTCACTTTTTGCCGACAAAGAGAACACCTCACTCTCGGTGAGAGTGAGTTTCTGATTACATGATATTACTTCTGAGTGGAAGAACTACTCATTTATAATTCTTTGATAGTAGTTGAAACATTCTTACTTTCTGCCAGTAATTTCAATTGTTTGACCCAAGCGAACCTATCTCTTCCAGTTCCGACCCGCTGCTATTACAGTAACGCTACATTCGGAGAGTTTTTCGCAGCGGTGGTTCATTAGAGGCAACATTCAGTGGCTCCAATATCCTCGATCGCTTTGACTGGGCTACGGCAAGTTCGAACGATTATTGAGGACGGATTCTCCTGGTCGCTCGCCAAACAAGATTTAAAATTGATCAGTCTAATTTCAAGGACATTGATAGTGCTTTGGTGAAAGATGGAAGCAGTGGTTCTGTCGTTAATGAAGAAGTTTTGCTCATGATAAGGGCTCTGCATATGGTATCGTCCAAGCTCATAATTACATGCAAATTGCAGTTGTGGAAACGATGTATGCTCGATGAGATGTATTTCTCAACAATAACATGCTTGAGGCGTTTATGCTTGACTCTAGGAGATGCGGGAAATGAACAATAAAGAAAATTCGTCAAAGTCTCTAAAATATCATGTCAATAGGTCTATTATCTTCTTCGATTGTTGATGTAAGAAACTTCTAGCAAAGGCTTTTTATGTCCAACTAAAAAACTAGTGAAGATGCTGTTCGGTGTTAGGAATTCGTTTAGCATTTCTCAAGTTTCTTCAAATATCACTGGATTTGGCTCTGCCTCATCTAACGCCCCGTAACCAAATAAATGAAAGTAAATGAAAACTAGGCCATCATGTTGTATTTAAATATTATCCGGATGTTCGGATAACTCGCCTCAGACCAGATTTAATGAAGGTCATCGAAGCACTCATTCGCATAGAACGCCCCGTAAGTCAGTCTGAAATAATGCCTGTCGTGCACAGTCGCTACGACCTCTCGCAAGTGAATCTATTCACTTACGATGTGGTCACGGCTGTAACTGAAGACGAGTTCGCCGCGATACAGTGGTGCATGGACGTCGGACTCATCCGAGAGGAGTTCTTTTGTCCTCAATGCACCAACAGTAGAAACAGGACGGAACCCGCTGGCGCTGTCAGCGGTCAAGCTGGAACGACTTGCAGTTTAGCGTGCGAAAGGGCACAGTCTTCAGCGAAGTCAAGATCCCAATCCGCAAGTTCGTGCGAATCCTATTCGACTGGGCATCAAACACTCCTGTTACAAAATGTTCCAGTCAAAAAATGTCAGCCAAAATACAGTTTCCAAGGTTTATTCAATTTGCATAAAAAATCCTGATTTTCTTCAAAATAGAAAAGTTTCTTCAAGTTTCTTTTAAATACTCTTTTAGAGGTTGCTTTCGAAATCCAGGGCTCTGCCTCATCTAACGCCCCGTTCGATAAATAATAAATATTAATTGAGTAAAGGAGATGTATTTAGTGTTACTTCTTCCACACATGCCTTTGAATGCTTTGACAAATTCCTGCCATAAACATTGCATCTTCCACCTTTGGTCAGAAGCACCAAGACCTCCTGAGATATTCATCAATCAGCTCTGGGATTATTTCCTTCATAACGCCGCGCATCGCCTTCATGTGCCGCTTGACTTTGATTTCCCAATAGCCTTCAATAGTCTGGGTATGAGCTCCATGGTAGGATTCACAAAATTCTCTGAGTGATTCACCCATTGATGAGAATAATTCATGTCACGAAGAACAGGGTTATTGGTCAGATTATGTCGACCACTCGAGGACACGTAAGAAGAAAACTTATCAGAAATAATCAGAGTGCCAGGGGTAATGTGCTCTCTAATTAATTCTGATAGCGTCCTCTTCGTACGGTCGCCGTAGACAATTCGGCCGAACCACTGCTTCGTCGCGCGATCCACTCCCCCAAAGAGCCAACAGTCGGGATAATGTCGTCCGCGGTTGTACTTTGACTTCTTTTTTAGAGAAGTTTCATCGATCTCCAAAATTGCACCATATCCACCGATCTAGTACGTAGAAGTAAATACTAGCTAAACATAATATTTCGTTGACGAATATGAAAATATAAAAAAAAGACACAGGGCTGAGAGATTAGACGACGACATGCTTTACGTTATGACACACTTCTATTCGTCCTGATTATCTAAATGATGTGTGTTGCATCGTTTAAATCGGATCCTTCGAGCAATTGACAGAGACCTTCAAGTCGATCCTCTTCCTCAATGCGAGCGTCCAGAAGATCAAGAGCCAAGCAATCGACATCAAGTGCCTTCGAAGACCTGGGGATCTTGTAGTTGTTGCAGCCTTCATGTTCAATGCAAAGGCACATCACACGTTGCAGCGTTGCAAAAGTTCGATCAAGTGTCTCTGATCCAAGTTGTGCAAACGAATCATGAACAGCTTGGACAAGTTCTTCAATTGTGCTCACATCTTTTTCATGCTGGAGTGCTTGTATCGCATTGAAAAACCCTAGATCTAGAACGTTCAAATCGGGAGGTTGGGCTGGCTGATTCATAAGGCTAGTACTCCATTCACCACAAAGCCCAGCGGCAATAATCGATGGGTCGTCTACCTTCACGTGCGGGCGGGCATTGTCTTGTTGAATGATCACGCTTCGATTTCCATTCACACTCACCCAACTTCGTTGAATTGCAGGAAACACTTTCTCACAAAGGAAACGTCGATACACGTCTTTGGTCACATTTCTTGGCATCATTTGCAAGGTTCCAGCGGGGCGATTCTTGCTCGAACGTTGCGCGGCCACCATCTCAGCAATCGGCCAGCAACCAACCTTCCCGTCCCATCCATGGCGTGGTCTTGCAACTGCCACAAGAAATATGACTTTCACAACATGGGCTTTTGATTTGCACAGCCGCAATGGTCTCTCTTCGTCGTGCCACAGAATGTAACGAGCTTTCGTCCGGGTCATATAAAACCATTTTTCATCGATATGAACGTACGAATACATGTCGTCAATTGAGTCGTTGCCACCGCTACCGCTTGTAAAAAACGACTTGCAGAATTGGACTCGGTCCGCCTTGTGCTTGTCCGACAGCATTGGCTTCACGTAGCTCGTTCGTTTGACAATCCACTTCTTTTGCACAAAGGTCCACAACGTCGAGCGTGGAATGACCAATGCACGAGATAAGGATCGGTAAGTTTGTCGCTTGCTGAGCTCTACAGACTTGATACGTTCCTCGACGACAGCCGAGGCATATTTCGACTTGGCTCCTGAACGACCTTTTATGCGTGATGTGACGTCAACCCTCGAACCCGACGATTGCCCACGCTGCCATATTCGCCATGCTGTCGACTTGTTCACGCCAAAACTCGTGGACACATCTACGACTTGCGCGTTGGTGAGCTTTCCGCTCACGCTGACACTGCACAAGCGGCAATAGAGAGCCAAGCGGTCGTCGTCAGTGAGATTAGACTTGGATTTTGTATCGGATTTTGTCATGCCGGTTCCAGAGAATGAAGTGAAATATAATTCACGAAAAAATGCCACTGAGTGCCTCTTCCTAGCTCATTCATATCCACCAACTTTTACACCAATCAGAGATTTGGAAGTGCAGTTATGGATTGAGTCGCAATCATTTCTGGACAGAGGTAGTATATCTTATCCGAATCTTAGTCTTCTTGCACTTCATGATGGAAACATGTCATACAGGGAATGAATGTCCACATGGCCTTCAAAATTAATTCAAATTTCCAGAATTATAATATTTCATTCGTTCGAGAGCTTCAAAATTCGTTTTCCCTTTCATCCAGTCAAACAAATGCTGGAAAATTCAATTTAGATGAAAAAGAAAGCATAGTTCAAGAATAGCATTCTTAAACTAAACAATCTCTTTGATTGGCTTAATGAAATATTGTCGGGCTAAATTTCATCATATCTACCATATTGTTTCCGTGACTGCATTATAAGAATTTGAAGCGCATACTTAGTCCGACTTTGATGCAGTATCTATATAGCAATTCTGCAAAATCAAAGAAGTCCTCAAGAAGAGTTCAAAATTCGTCGCCTACTCTAAAGAATCAATCATTCATTAGAGGCTTGATTTATTTTCTTTGAAGTAGTGAAGAAATTATGCCTAATGTGAGCACAAAGAGTTCTTGGGATTCCTCTAAACGGTGTTTGTACAGTTGCAATATATTTTTCAATATCTTATTCTCATGACACAAAGTTTTGATTTGGTAGCAAAAAAGGTGTGATGCCTTGTTGTATTTGAAATCCTGAATTATCAAATAAAGTGCAGCAGATTTGCCGAAAAAATTATTCCGAAAAAATCATTTTACACTTTGTCCAAAAATTAATATTTTACTAAGAGATATAACGAAATAATGGAAATGACTATCCCCCCATGTTGGCTATCCCCCCCCTAAAATTCATTTTGATATATTTTTGTCCAGCATTTCCGACATTTCGGGGCATGGTCGTGAGCTCCCGCGATGACGCCCATAAATTTGGCACATTTTAAGTGTTTGCAGTAGTAAAGGGCTCTAAAATGGCGGTTGATTGTTGGGAAGCCAGGGCAAAAAATGTTTCAAAAATGAATTTTAGGGAGGGAATTGCCAAAATGGGGGATATGATCATTTCCTAAATTATTGTATCTTTGCATTGCGTTGAATAAATATGGAAAATTTCCTCACTTGAAAAATACATGGAACAGTTATTGTACCTATATCAAGCAATGAAGCGAGTCTGCACATGTTGGTTTCGCCGACTCTTCGCGTACATTTCATTTTCTGCTCATTTTGCAGCTCATATGCTTTTCATTTGTTTTTATATTGTAGCCACTATAAGCAACAAGGACGACCAATACATGTCCATTTCTCATTAAACTCTGCTAATCTAACGTACAATGAAAGCTAACCCTTCATCCAAACTACTCTCTGGCAAAGAACTTGGAATGAATTACTTTGACCTCGTGGATGGTACCGAAGACACGTGGAAATGTCGTTTGTGATTGATCGTGTTGTACTGCCTGGAACTGGCTACTCAAAATTATGTGCCCACATTACACGCTGCCACTCAGAACACATGCGCCTGGGAAAGACAAAACGTTGGACATGCAAACCCTAAGCAACTTTCGGGCAACGAGCAAAGCAAAGATATACGTGGCTTGATTGACATTATGGCAGACGGCCTACATCCTTTCTCCTTATGTGAGGACAAGCTTCTTCGGAAGTGGACCAAAATGGGTGGAATCGACCGTGGTACCTTGGAAAAGTACATGTGAGCGCTTGCGAACGTGTTGAAAAGAAGCTAGCCAAGCTTGTACCCGCCAAATTTGCGCTTGTTTTCGATGGCTGGACGGTACAGTCTACACATTACCTTGCTGTATTCGCAACTTTCCCGCGCCAATTTGAAAACTCAAATTTTTCCAGAAATTCAAGTTTATCCGGGAATTTATCCAGACGGCCGATTGGATACGATTGCTGCCTGTTAGGCTTCTCTCCCATGAACGAAAGTGATTCGCAGACTACTTCAGCTCACAATGACTACTTTGACTACCTTATGGATCATTATGGTAAATCATGGAGCAATTTGGTGGCACTTATTGGCGATAACTGTGCGATGAATCTTTCTTTTCTTCGGTTGTGTGGTATTCCAATCATTGGCTGCGCCAGTCACCGCTTTTATTTAGCTGTGAAAATTATCGTGGACAACTATGAACCCCTCATGGAATGTGTGAACGAAATCATGCGACGTTTATCTTTCTCGATTCCTGCTGCCAAGCTTCGTAATTTTACTCACTTGGCAGCAAAAACACGCAATCCTACACGTTGGTGCTCAAAATTTGAAACCGTTGAGCGCTACTTAAAAATTCGGGATATTCTACGTCCACTACACGATACAGATGTCGAGGCACCCATTTAAATGAACCCCCCAATACAGTTTTAAATATAAAACGAATATCCCGATAATTATCTGTACAAAGACATGATAATAGAACTGCTGGAGACGAGAACTTTATTAGCCTTGCTTTCAAATAGCTTTGACTAAAACTTTGAAATACATGATAACTGTGGCGTTTGGAGGGAAGTAACAACTTCTCCACATAAACTGATCGAGGTAGGACTGGAGTTCATTGCTGTGAACTCCACGCATTGCCTTCACATATTGCTTGATTTTGACTTCCCACACTCCTTCAATCGACAGAGTGTGGGCGCCATTGGCAGGACTCACAAAGTTCGTGGAATGATTCACCCACATATGCGAGTAGCTCGTGTGAGCGAGACGTGGGTTGTTGGCTATCGTGTGTCTCTCGTTCGCCGAGACGTAGGAGGCAAACTTGTCGGACATCATTAGAGTTACTAAAATTTGATTGGTCAAAATACAGAATTTCTCTAATATGATTGGTTATAATTCGCGATAAGGTTCCTTCTTGCGGTTGTTGAATGTCAACACTCCTAACCAATTTTTTGTAGCACGATCGACTCCACGAAAGAGCTATCGATCTTCATGCTGCGTGCTGCGACCGTATTTTGACTTCTTCTTGAGCGACGTCTCGTCAATCTCAATGACCCAGCCGAACCTTCCTATCTTATAAACCGTGAAAATAAGTAAAAAATGTATTAAACCTAACAGTCACCTTAACTACGCATGATCTCATTTTCCCGACAGTACTTGAAAATCCTTGCGACGGTCGCCGTTGAAACTTCTAGGTCTTCACACGTAGTGCGGTTTGTCTTCATTCTCGCCCAATAGAAAAGTACGCGAACCGCCTTCGCCACAGGTAGGGTTGATCGCTCAAAGCATGAATTGGTGCGAACACCGAGCTCGAGTCGTTGCAATCTTCACAACGGCATCTCCACCTCATGCGGTCTATAAGCAGGGACATAGACCGCGAACAAGAAGGGCAACTCATATTATCTCGCAATATGCCTACCTAGAGCATAGTTCAATGTAATAGAGAGAAAATGGACATACCTTCATGAACCACTGTACTGCTCTGATCTCTGATGACGTCACGTTCATGACAGTGTTGAATGTGAAGTCCGACAAGTCCGAGAGATCATACAGACTATCCATTGCGAATGGGAAAATGACTTAGAGATTGGTGGCTGGCCTCACCAGGGTTCAATTGGACATGTATACTTAAATTAAATGTTGAAAATCGATGCTTGTCTTGAAGCGCGCCAAAAACGGGGGGTCAATTGAAATTGTAGATCGTCCGGATGTTTTTCCGGATTTCAGGGGCGTTCATCCGTACATCCGGTTAGTGTCCGGATATTCGTTTTATATTTTAAACTGTATTCGGGGGTTCATTTAAATGAGTGCCGATGTCGGCTTGTTCTTTTGTCAAACAAGCAAGAGAAGGAACTTAATGCAACGACTTGAAAAGGTCACCAAAGGCTTGCAATTTGATCGAACAATGCTTAAGGAGGTTCGAGCTGTGTTTGATTTGCTTGTCAGAGATTATCCGGGTACCGCTCTCAAAATCTCAGCCAATGGGAGCTAGATCCAAAACTCAAGCTTTAAAGCGGCGGTGGTGAAAGTACGAAGATGTGAGATTGCTGGCTTTTAATACATAGCCCTTGAAATACATCGTACCTGTTGGGTTATTAGGGAAGAACCAACTGTGCCACATAAAACTGTCCAAGTAGGACCGTAGCAAGTCACTGCGCACGCCACGTATAGCCTTCACGTACTGCTTGATGCGGACCTCACACATTCCTTCGATCTTTCAGATCTGTATACTGAAATCAAGTCAAAAACTTGTTTTGAAAATGTTTTTCAGGCAACTGTGATAGATTTCCTATCACACTCTAATACAAAAAGATCGTGTTTTTATCATAGATGCAGCAGATGTATAGAATGACTGCAACTGTGATATGATTCCTATCACACCGAATGACGCAATATGATTGGAAGTTAATATAATAGATTGACTTGACGAAAACACAACATGAACCCCATGAAGAGCACATACCAGCAGTACTATCATGCCTAGTCCTCCTTCATGCTAATTGTAATCGAAAGTTTTCCTTTTCTGTCTCACGTTGTTCTGTGCCGTTTCTCACTCCGGCTATACAAGAGTACATGTAATATTGACACATCGAACTCATGCGCTGCAATCTAAGTGAATGAGTCATGTACCTTGTAGAGGGTGTTTATTGTGCGTGGGCTGATTCAATAGATTATTGCCCTACTACCTACTGTTCAACTTGTAGAGGGGGATGCGAGATTTCTTTTAGACTTTGGCAACATCAAAAGTTTATAGGGTTATGAGGTAGTGGCGAAGGTGTGGAGATCACATCCGTCATCATTATTTATGACTCCTACAGTTTTGTTTATGCCTTAATTGACTATTCGTATAGTTTTCAAGATATCCACAATGCTTTGTGTTTTGTGCTCGACATTTACATATGCTAACAGTACAAGCAGGCGAGTGAGCGCATAAAACGTCAACAAGTGTCGTGTTCTGCTGCAGCTAGCCTAGCTTATATCCGTGCTAGACGTTAAATTTATTCAGAGCATCTTTGTTTCTCGGTTAGACTTCATGCTGGCGACTAAATGAAAAGCTTCATATCTGCCAATATTTGTTTGTTGAGAAACCGTGATAGAATCTCTATCACAGTTGCTCAGAATTTTGCACATTTCAGATCTGTATACTGAAATCAAGTCAAAAACTTGTTTTGAAAATGTTTTTCAGGCAACTGTGATAGATTTCCTATCACACTCTAATACAAAAAGATCGTGTTTTTATCATAGATGCAGCAGATGTATAGAATGACTGCAACTGTGATATGATTCCTATCACACCGAATGACGCAATATGATTGGAAGTTAATATAATAGATTGACTTGACGAAAACACAACATGAACCCCATGAAGAGCACATGTACTATCATGCCTAGTCCTCCTTCATGCTAATTGTAATCGAAAGTTTTCCTTTTCTGTCTCACGTTGTTCTGTGCCGTTTCTCACTCCGGCTATACAAGAGTACATGTAATATTGACACATCGAACTCATGCGCTGCAATCTAAGTGAATGAGTCATGTACCTTGTAGAGGGTGTTTATTGTGCGTGGGCTGATTCAATAGATTATTGCCCTACTACCTACTGTTCAACTTGTAGAGGGGGATGCGAGATTTCTTTTAGACTTTGGCAACATCAAAAGTTTATAGGGTTATGAGGTAGTGGCGAAGGTGTGGAGATCACATCCGTCATCATTATTTATGACTCCTACAGTTTTGTTTATGCCTTAATTGACTATTCGT
This sequence comes from Aphanomyces cochlioides, assembly GCA_019828595.1. Taxonomy (NCBI): domain Eukaryota; phylum Oomycota; class Saprolegniomycetes; order Saprolegniales; family Verrucalvaceae; genus Aphanomyces; species Aphanomyces cochlioides. Next base: position 27,827 of record JAHQRK010000031.1, on the reverse strand, counting down.
ATAGTTTTCAAGATATCCACAATGCTTTGTGTTTTGTGCTCGACATTTACATATGCTAACAGTACAAGCAGGCGAGTGAGCGCATAAAACGTCAACAAGTGTCGTGTTCTGCTGCAGCTAGCCTAGCTTATATCCGTGCTAGACGTTAAATTTATTCAGAGCATCTTTGTTTCTCGGTTAGACTTCATGCTGGCGACTAAATGAAAAGCTTCATATCTGCCAATATTTGTTTGTTGAGAAACCGTGATAGAATCTCTATCACAGTTGCTCAGAATTTTGCACATTTCAGATCTGTATACTGAAATCAAGTCAAAAACTTGTTTTGAAAATGTTTTTCAGGCAACTGTGATAGATTTCCTATCACACTCTAATACAAAAAGATCGTGTTTTTATCATAGATGCAGCAGATGTATAGAATGACTGCAACTGTGATATGATTCCTATCACACCGAATGACGCAATATGATTGGAAGTTAATATAATAGATTGACTTGACGAAAACACAACATGAACCCCATGAAGAGCACATGTACTATCATGCCTAGTCCTCCTTCATGCTAATTGTAATCGAAAGTTTTCCTTTTCTGTCTCACGTTGTTCTGTGCCGTTTCTCACTCCGGCTATACAAGAGTACATGTAATATTGACACATCGAACTCATGCGCTGCAATCTAAGTGAATGAGTCATGTACCTTGTAGAGGGTGTTTATTGTGCGTGGGCTGATTCAATAGATTATTGCCCTACTACCTACTGTTCAACTTGTAGAGGGGGATGCGAGATTTCTTTTAGACTTTGGCAACATCAAAAGTTTATAGGGTTATGAGGTAGTGGCGAAGGTGTGGAGATCACATCCGTCATCATTATTTATGACTCCTACAGTTTTGTTTATGCCTTAATTGACTATTCGTATAGTTTTCAAGATATCCACAATGCTTTGTGTTTTGTGCTCGACATTTACATATGCTAACAGTACAAGCAGGCGAGTGAGCGCATAAAACGTCAACAAGTGTCGTGTTCTGCTGCAGCTAGCCTAGCTTATATCCGTGCTAGACGTTAAATTTATTCAGAGCATCTTTGTTTCTCGGTTAGACTTCATGCTGGCGACTAAATGAAAAGCTTCATATCTGCCAATATTTGTTTGTTGAGAAACCGTGATAGAATCTCTATCACAGTTGCTCAGAATTTTGCACATTTCAGATCTGTATACTGAAATCAAGTCAAAAACTTGTTTTGAAAATGTTTTTCAGGCAACTGTGATAGATTTCCTATCACACTCTAATACAAAAAGATCGTGTTTTTATCATAGATGCAGCAGATGTATAGAATGACTGCAACTGTGATATGATTCCTATCACACCGAATGACGCAATATGATTGGAAGTTAATATAATAGATTGACTTGACGAAAACACAACATGAACCCCATGAAGAGCACATGTACTATCATGCCTAGTCCTCCTTCATGCTAATTGTAATCGAAAGTTTTCCTTTTCTGTCTCACGTTGTTCTGTGCCGTTTCTCACTCCGGCTATACAAGAGTACATGTAATATTGACACATCGAACTCATGCGCTGCAATCTAAGTGAATGAGTCATGTACCTTGTAGAGGGTGTTTATTGTGCGTGGGCTGATTCAATAGATTATTGCCCTACTACCTACTGTTCAACTTGTAGAGGGGGATGCGAGATTTCTTTTAGACTTTGGCAACATCAAAAGTTTATAGGGTTATGAGGTAGTGGCGAAGGTGTGGAGATCACATCCGTCATCATTATTTATGACTCCTACAGTTTTGTTTATGCCTTAATTGACTATTCGTATAGTTTTCAAGATATCCACAATGCTTTGTGTTTTGTGCTCGACATTTACATATGCTAACAGTACAAGCAGGCGAGTGAGCGCATAAAACGTCAACAAGTGTCGTGTTCTGCTGCAGCTAGCCTAGCTTATATCCGTGCTAGACGTTAAATTTATTCAGAGCATCTTTGTTTCTCGGTTAGACTTCATGCTGGCGACTAAATGAAAAGCTTCATATCTGCCAATATTTGTTTGTTGAGAAACCGTGATAGAATCTCTATCACAGTTGCTCAGAATTTTGCACATTTCAGATCTGTATACTGAAATCAAGTCAAAAACTTGTTTTGAAAATGTTTTTCAGGCAACTGTGATAGATTTCCTATCACACTCTAATACAAAAAGATCGTGTTTTTATCATAGATGCAGCAGATGTATAGAATGACTGCAACTGTGATATGATTCCTATCACACCGAATGACGCAATATGATTGGAAGTTAATATAATAGATTGACTTGACGAAAACACAACATGAACCCCATGAAGAGCACATGTACTATCATGCCTAGTCCTCCTTCATGCTAATTGTAATCGAAAGTTTTCCTTTTCTGTCTCACGTTGTTCTGTGCCGTTTCTCACTCCGGCTATACAAGAGTACATGTAATATTGACACATCGAACTCATGCGCTGCAATCTAAGTGAATGAGTCATGTACCTTGTAGAGGGTGTTTATTGTGCGTGGGCTGATTCAATAGATTATTGCCCTACTACCTACTGTTCAACTTGTAGAGGGGGATGCGAGATTTCTTTTAGACTTTGGCAACATCAAAAGTTTATAGGGTTATGAGGTAGTGGCGAAGGTGTGGAGATCACATCCGTCATCATTATTTATGACTCCTACAGTTTTGTTTATGCCTTAATTGACTATTCGTATAGTTTTCAAGATATCCACAATGCTTTGTGTTTTGTGCTCGACATTTACATATGCTAACAGTACAAGCAGGCGAGTGAGCGCATAAAACGTCAACAAGTGTCGTGTTCTGCTGCAGCTAGCCTAGCTTATATCCGTGCTAGACGTTAAATTTATTCAGAGCATCTTTGTTTCTCGGTTAGACTTCATGCTGGCGACTAAATGAAAAGCTTCATATCTGCCAATATTTGTTTGTTGAGAAACCGTGATAGAATCGCTATCACAGTTGCTCAGAATTTTGCACATTTCAGATCTGTATACTGAAATCAAGTCAAAAACTTGTTTTGAAAATGTTTTTCAGGCAACTGTGATAGATTTCCTATCACACTCTAATACAAAAAGATCGTGTTTTTATCATAGATGCAGCAGATGTATAGAATGACTGCAACTGTGATATGATTCCTATCACACCGAATGACGCAATATGATTGGAAGTTAATATAATAGATTGACTTGACGAAAACACAACATGAACCCCATGAAGAGCACATGTACTATCATGCCTAGTCCTCCTTCATGCTAATTGTAATCGAAAGTTTTCCTTTTCTGTCTCACGTTGTTCTGTGCCGTTTCTCACTCCGGCTATACAAGAGTACATGTAATATTGACACATCGAACTCATGCGCTGCAATCTAAGTGAATGAGTCATGTACCTTGTAGAGGGTGTTTATTGTGCGTGGGCTGATTCAATAGATTATTGCCCTACTACCTACTGTTCAACTTGTAGAGGGGGATGCGAGATTTCTTTTAGACTTTGGCAACATCAAAAGTTTATAGGGTTATGAGGTAGTGGCGAAGGTGTGGAGATCACATCCGTCATCATTATTTATGACTCCTACAGTTTTGTTTATGCCTTAATTGACTATTCGTATAGTTTTCAAGATATCCACAATGCTTTGTGTTTTGTGCTCGACATTTACATATGCTAACAGTACAAGCAGGCGAGTGAGCGCATAAAACGTCAACAAGTGTCGTGTTCTGCTGCAGCTAGCCTAGCTTATATCCGTGCTAGACGTTAAATTTATTCAGAGCATCTTTGTTTCTCGGTTAGACTTCATGCTGGCGACTAAATGAAAAGCTTCATATCTGCCAATATTTGTTTGTTGAGAAACCGTGATAGAATCGCTATCACAGTTGCTCAGAATTTTGCACATTTCAGATCTGTATACTGAAATCAAGTCAAAAACTTGTTTTGAAAATGTTTTTCAGGCAACTGTGATAGATTTCCTATCACACTCTAATACAAAAAGATCGTGTTTTTATCATAGATGCAGCAGATGTATAGAATGACTGCAACTGTGATATGATTCCTATCACACCGAATGACGCAATATGATTGGAAGTTAATATAATAGATTGACTTGACGAAAACACAACATGAACCCCATGAAGAGCACATGTACTATCATGCCTAGTCCTCCTTCATGCTAATTGTAATCGAAAGTTTTCCTTTTCTGTCTCACGTTGTTCTGTGCCGTTTCTCACTCCGGCTATACAAGAGTACATGTAATATTGACACATCGAACTCATGCGCTGCAATCTAAGTGAATGAGTCATGTACCTTGTAGAGGGTGTTTATTGTGCGTGGGCTGATTCAATAGATTATTGCCCTACTACCTACTGTTCAACTTGTAGAGGGGGATGCGAGATTTCTTTTAGACTTTGGCAACATCAAAAGTTTATAGGGTTATGAGGTAGTGGCGAAGGTGTGGAGATCACATCCGTCATCATTATTTATGACTCCTACAGTTTTGTTTATGCCTTAATTGACTATTCGTATAGTTTTCAAGATATCCACAATGCTTTGTGTTTTGTGCTCGACATTTACATATGCTAACAATACAAGCAGGCGAGTGAGCGCATAAAACGTCAACAAGTGTCGTGTTCTGCTGCAGCTAGCCTAGCTTATATCGTGCTAGACGTTAAATTTATTCAGAGCATCTTTGTTTCTCGGTTAGACTTCATGCTGGCGACTAAATGAAAAGCTTCATATCTGCCAATATTTGTTTGTTGAGAAACCGTGATAGAATCGCTATCACAGTTGCTCAGAATTTTGCACATTTCAGATCTGTATACTGAAATCAAGTCAAAAACTTGTTTTGAAAATGTTTTTCAGGCAACTGTGATAGATTTCCTATCACACTCTAATACAAAAAGATCGTGTTTTTATCATAGATGCAGCAGATGTATAGAATGACTGCAACTGTGATATGATTCCTATCACACCGAATGACGCAATATGATTGGAAGTTAATATAATAGATTGACTTGACGAAAACACAACATGAACCCCATGAAGAGCACATGTACTATCATGCCTAGTCCTCCTTCATGCTAATTGTAATCGAAAGTTTTCCTTTTCTGTCTCACGTTGTTCTGTGCCGTTTCTCACTCCGGCTATACAAGAGTACATGTAATATTGACACATCGAACTCATGCGCTGCAATCTAAGTGAATGAGTCATGTACCTTGTAGAGGGTGTTTATTGTGCGTGGGCTGATTCAATAGATTATTGCCCTACTACCTACTGTTCAACTTGTAGAGGGGTGCGAGATTTCTTTTAGACTTTGGCAACATCAAAAGTTTATAGGGTTATGAGGTAGTGGCGAAGGTGTGGAGATCACATCCGTCATCATTATTTATGACTCCTACAGTTTTGTTTATGCCTTAATTGACTATTCGTATAGTTTTCAAGATATCCACAATGCTTTGTGTTTTGTGCTCGACATTTACATATGCTAACAGTACAAGCAGGCGAGTGAGCGCATAAAACGTCAACAAGTGTCGTGTTCTGCTGCAGCTAGCCTAGCTTATATCCGTGCTAGACGTTAAATTTATTCAGAGCATCTTTGTTTCTCGGTTAGACTTCATGCTGGCGACTAAATGAAAAGCTTCATATCTGCCAATATTTGTTTGTTGAGAAACCGTGATAGAATCTCTATCACAGTTGCTCAGAATTTTGCACATTTCAGATCTGTATACTGAAATCAAGTCAAAAACTTGTTTTGAAAATGTTTTTCAGGCAACTGTGATAGATTTCCTATCACACTCTAATACAAAAAGATCGTGTTTTTATCATAGATGCAGCAGATGTATAGAATGACTGCAACTGTGATATGATTCCTATCACACCGAATGACGCAATATGATTGGAAGTTAATATAATAGATTGACTTGACGAAAACACAACATGAACCCCATGAAGAGCACATGTACTATCATGCCTAGTCCTCCTTCATGCTAATTGTAATCGAAAGTTTTCCTTTTCTGTCTCACGTTGTTCTGTGCCGTTTCTCACTCCGGCTATACAAGAGTACATGTAATATTGACACATCGAACTCATGCGCTGCAATCTAAGTGAATGAGTCATGTACCTTGTAGAGGGTGTTTATTGTGCGTGGGCTGATTCAATAGATTATTGCCCTACTACCTACTGTTCAACTTGTAGAGGGGGATGCGAGATTTCTTTTAGACTTTGGCAACATCAAAAGTTTATAGGGTTATGAGGTAGTGGCGAAGGTGTGGAGATCACATCCGTCATCATTATTTATGACTCCTACAGTTTTGTTTATGCCTTAATTGACTATTCGTATAGTTTTCAAGATATCCACAATGCTTTGTGTTTTGTGCTCGACATTTACATATGCTAACAGTACAAGCAGGCGAGTGAGCGCATAAAACGTCAACAAGTGTCGTGTTCTGCTGCAGCTAGCCTAGCTTATATCCGTGCTAGACGTTAAATTTATTCAGAGCATCTTTGTTTCTCGGTTAGACTTCATGCTGGCGACTAAATGAAAAGCTTCATATCTGCCAATATTTGTTTGTTGAGAAACCGTGATAGAATCTCTATCACAGTTGCTCAGAATTTTGCACATTTCAGATCTGTATACTGAAATCAAGTCAAAAACTTGTTTTGAAAATGTTTTTCAGGCAACTGTGATAGATTTCCTATCACACTCTAATACAAAAAGATCGTGTTTTTATCATAGATGCAGCAGATGTATAGAATGACTGCAACTGTGATATGATTCCTATCACACCGAATGACGCAATATGATTGGAAGTTAATATAATAGATGACTTGACGAAAACACAACATGAACCCCATGAAGAGCACATGTACTATCATGCCTAGTCCTCCTTCATGCTAATTGTAATCGAAAGTTTTCCTTTTCTGTCTCACGTTGTTCTGTGCCGTTTCTCACTCCGGCTATACAAGAGTACATGTAATATTGACACATCGAACTCATGCGCTGCAATCTAAGTGAATGAGTCATGTACCTTGTAGAGGGTGTTTATTGTGCGTGGGCTGATTCAATAGATTATTGCCCTACTACCTACTGTTCAACTTGTAGAGGGGGATGCGAGATTTCTTTTAGACTTTGGCAACATCAAAAGTTTATAGGGTTATGAGGTAGTGGCGAAGGTGTGGAGATCACATCCGTCATCATTATTTATGACTCCTACAGTTTTGTTTATGCCTTAATTGACTATTCGTATAGTTTTCAAGATATCCACAATGCTTTGTGTTTTGTGCTCGACATTTACATATGCTAACAGTACAAGCAGGCGAGTGAGCGCATAAAACGTCAACAAGTGTCGTGTTCTGCTGCAGCTAGCCTAGCTTATATCCGTGCTAGACGTTAAATTTATTCAGAGCATCTTTGTTTCTCGGTTAGACTTCATGCTGGCGACTAAATGAAAAGCTTCATATCTGCCAATATTTGTTTGTTGAGAAACCGTGATAGAATCGCTATCACAGTTGCTCAGAATTTTGCACATTTCAGATCTGTATACTGAAATCAAGTCAAAAACTTGTTTTGAAAATGTTTTTCAGGCAACTGTGATAGATTTCCTATCACACTCTAATACAAAAAGATCGTGTTTTTATCATAGATGCAGCAGATGTATAGAATGACTGCAACTGTGATATGATTCCTATCACACCGAATGACGCAATATGATTGGAAGTTAATATAATAGATTGACTTGACGAAAACACAACATGAACCCCATGAAGAGCACATGTACTATCATGCCTAGTCCTCCTTCATGCTAATTGTAATCGAAAGTTTTCCTTTTCTGTCTCACGTTGTTCTGTGCCGTTTCTCACTCCGGCTATACAAGAGTACATGTAATATTGACACATCGAACTCATGCGCTGCAATCTAAGTGAATGAGTCATGTACCTTGTAGAGGGTGTTTATTGTGCGTGGGCTGATTCAATAGATTATTGCCCTACTACCTACTGTTCAACTTGTAGAGGGGGATGCGAGATTTCTTTTAGACTTTGGCAACATCAAAAGTTTATAGGGTTATGAGGTAGTGGCGAAGGTGTGGAGATCACATCCGTCATCATTATTTATGACTCCTACAGTTTTGTTTATGCCTTAATTGACTATTCGTATAGTTTTCAAGATATCCACAATGCTTTGTGTTTTGTGCTCGACATTTACATATGCTAACAGTACAAGCAGGCGAGTGAGCGCATAAAACGTCAACAAGTGTCGTGTTCTGCTGCAGCTAGCCTAGCTTATATCCGTGCTAGACGTTAAATTTATTCAGAGCATCTTTGTTTCTCGGTTAGACTTCATGCTGGCGACTAAATGAAAAGCTTCATATCTGCCAATATTTGTTTGTTGAGAAACCGTGATAGAATCGCTATCACAGTTGCTCAGAATTTTGCACATTTCAGATCTGTATACTGAAATCAAGTCAAAAACTTGTTTTGAAAATGTTTTTCAGGCAACTGTGATAGATTTCCTATCACACTCTAATACAAAAAGATCGTGTTTTTATCATAGATGCAGCAGATGTATAGAATGACTGCAACTGTGATATGATTCCTATCACACCGAATGACGCAATATGATTGGAAGTTAATATAATAGATTGACTTGACGAAAACACAACATGAACCCCATGAAGAGCACATGTACTATCATGCCTAGTCCTCCTTCATGCTAATTGTAATCGAAAGTTTTCCTTTTCTGTCTCACGTTGTTCTGTGCCGTTTCTCACTCCGGCTATACAAGAGTACATGTAATATTGACACATCGAACTCATGCGCTGCAATCTAAGTGAATGAGTCATGTACCTTGTAGAGGGTGTTTATTGTGCGTGGGCTGATTCAATAGATTATTGCCCTACTACCTACTGTTCAACTTGTAGAGGGGGATGCGAGATTTCTTTTAGACTTTGGCAACATCAAAAGTTTATAGGGTTATGAGGTAGTGGCGAAGGTGTGGAGATCACATCCGTCATCATTATTTATGACTCCTACAGTTTTGTTTATGCCTTAATTGACTATTCGTATAGTTTTCAAGATATCCACAATGCTTTGTGTTTTGTGCTCGACATTTACATATGCTAACAGTACAAGCAGGCGAGTGAGCGCATAAAACGTCAACAAGTGTCGTGTTCTGCTGCAGCTAGCCTAGCTTATATCCGTGCTAGACGTTAAATTTATTCAGAGCATCTTTGTTTCTCGGTTAGACTTCATGCTGGCGACTAAATGAAAAGCTTCATATCTGCCAATATTTGTTTGTTGAGAAACCGTGATAGAATCGCTATCACAGTTGCTCAGAATTTTGCACATTTCAGATCTGTATACTGAAATCAAGTCAAAAACTTGTTTTGAAAATGTTTTTCAGGCAACTGTGATAGATTTCCTATCACACTCTAATACAAAAAGATCGTGTTTTTATCATAGATGCAGCAGATGTATAGAATGACTGCAACTGTGATATGATTCCTATCACACCGAATGACGCAATATGATTGGAAGTTAATATAATAGATTGACTTGACGAAAACACAACATGAACCCCATGAAGAGCACATGTACTATCATGCCTAGTCCTCCTTCATGCTAATTGTAATCGAAAGTTTTCCTTTTCTGTCTCACGTTGTTCTGTGCCGTTTCTCACTCCGGCTATACAAGAGTACATGTAATATTGACACATCGAACTCATGCGCTGCAATCTAAGTGAATGAGTCATGTACCTTGTAGAGGGTGTTTATTGTGCGTGGGCTGATTCAATAGATTATTGCCCTACTACCTACTGTTCAACTTGTAGAGGGGGATGCGAGATTTCTTTTAGACTTTGGCAACATCAAAAGTTTATAGGGTTATGAGGTAGTGGCGAAGGTGTGGAGATCACATCCGTCATCATTATTTATGACTCCTACAGTTTTGTTTATGCCTTAATTGACTATTCGTATAGTTTTCAAGATATCCACAATGCTTTGTGTTTTGTGCTCGACATTTACATATGCTAACAGTACAAGCAGGCGAGTGAGCGCATAAAACGTCAACAAGTGTCGTGTTCTGCTGCAGCTAGCCTAGCTTATATCCGTGCTAGACGTTAAATTTATTCAGAGCATCTTTGTTTCTCGGTTAGACTTCATGCTGGCGACTAAATGAAAAGCTTCATATCTGCCAATATTTGTTTGTTGAGAAACCGTGATAGAATCGCTATCACAGTTGCTCAGAATTTTGCACATTTCAGATCTGTATACTGAAATCAAGTCAAAAACTTGTTTTGAAAATGTTTTTCAGGCAACTGTGATAGATTTCCTATCACACTCTAATACAAAAAGATCGTGTTTTTATCATAGATGCAGCAGATGTATAGAATGACTGCAACTGTGATATGATTCCTATCACACCGAATGACGCAATATGATTGGAAGTTAATATAATAGATTGACTTGACGAAAACACAACATGAACCCCATGAAAAGCACATGTACTATCATGCCTAGTCCTCCTTCATGCTAATTGTAATCGAAAGTTTTCCTTTTCTGTCTCACGTTGTTCTGTGCCGTTTCTCACTCCGGCTATACAAGAGTACATGTAATATTGACACATCGAACTCATGCGCTGCAATCTAAGTGAATGAGTCATGTACCTTGTAGAGGGTGTTTATTGTGCGTGGGCTGATTCAATAGATTATTGCCCTACTACCTACTGTTCAACTTGTAGAGGGGGATGCGAGATTTCTTTTAGACTTTGGCAACATCAAAAGTTTATAGGGTTATGAGGTAGTGGCGAAGGTGTGGAGATCACATCCGTCATCATTATTTATGACTCCTACAGTTTTGTTTATGCCTTAATTGACTATTCGTATAGTTTTCAAGATATCCACAATGCTTTGTGTTTTGTGCTCGACATTTACATATGCTAACAGTACAAGCAGGCGAGTGAGCGCATAAAACGTCAACAAGTGTCGTGTTCTGCTGCAGCTAGCCTAGCTTATATCCGTGCTAGACGTTAAATTTATTCAGAGCATCTTTGTTTCTCGGTTAGACTTCATGCTGGCGACTAAATGAAAAGCTTCATATCTGCCAATATTTGTTTGTTGAGAAACCGTGATAGAATCTCTATCACAGTTGCTCAGAATTTTGCACATTTCAGATCTGTATACTGAAATCAAGTCAAAAACTTGTTTTGAAAATGTTTTTCAGGCAACTGTGATAGATTTCCTATCACACTCTAATACAAAAAGATCGTGTTTTTATCATAGATGCAGCAGATGTATAGAATGACTGCAACTGTGATATGATTCCTATCACACCGAATGACGCAATATGATTGGAAGTTAATATAATAGATTGACTTGACGAAAACACAACATGAACCCCATGAAGAGCACATACCAGCAGTACTATCATGCCTAGTCCTCCTTCATGCTAATTGTAATCGAAAGTTTTCCTTTTCTGTCTCACGTTGTTCTGTGCCGTTTCTCACTCCGGCTATACAAGAGTACTTGTAATATTGACACATCGAACTCATGCGCTGCAATCTAAGTGAATGAGTCATGTACCTTGTAGAGGGTGTTTATTGTGCGTGGGCTGATTCAATAGATTATTGCCCTACTACCTACTGTTCAACTTGTAGAGGGGGATGCGAGATTTCTTTTAGACTTTGGCAACATCAAAAGTTTATAGGGTTATGAGGTAGTGGCGAAGGTGTGGAGATCACATCCGTCATCATTATTTATGACTCCTACAGTTTTGTTTATGCCTTAATTGACTATTCGTATAGTTTTCAAGATATCCACAATGCTTTGTGTTTTGTGCTCGACATTTACATATGCTAACAGTACAAGCAGGCGAGTGAGCGCATAAAACGTCAACAAGTGTCGTGTTCTGCTGCAGCTAGCCTAGCTTATATCCGTGCTAGACGTTAAATTTATTCAGAGCATCTTTGTTTCTCGGTTAGACTTCATGCTGGCGACTAAATGAAAAGCTTCATATCTGCCAATATTTGTTTGTTGAGAAACCGTGATAGAATCGCTATCACAGTTGCTCAGAATTTTGCACATTTCAGATCTGTATACTGAAATCAAGTCAAAAACTTGTTTTGAAAATGTTTTTCAGGCAACTGTGATAGATTTCCTATCACACTCTAATACAAAAAGATCGTGTTTTTATCATAGATGCAGCAGATGTATAGAATGACTGCAACTGTGATATGATTCCTATCACACCGAATGACGCAATATGATTGGAAGTTAATATAATAGATTGACTTGACGAAAACACAACATGAACCCCATGAAGAGCACATGTACTATCATGCCTAGTCCTCCTTCATGCTAATTGTAATCGAAAGTTTTCCTTTTCTGTCTCACGTTGTTCTGTGCCGTTTCTCACTCCGGCTATACAAGAGTACATGTAATATTGACACATCGAACTCATGCGCTGCAATCTAAGTGAATGAGTCATGTACCTTGTAGAGGGTGTTTATTGTGCGTGGGCTGATTCAATAGATTATTGCCCTACTACCTACTGTTCAACTTGTAGAGGGGGATGCGAGATTTCTTTTAGACTTTGGCAACATCAAAAGTTTATAGGGTTATGAGGTAGTGGCGAAGGTGTGGAGATCACATCCGTCATCATTATTTATGACTCCTACAGTTTTGTTTATGCCTTAATTGACTATTCGTATAGTTTTCAAGATATCCACAATGCTTTGTGTTTTGTGCTCGACATTTACATATGCTAACAGTACAAGCAGGCGAGTGAGCGCATAAAACGTCAACAAGTGTCGTGTTCTGCTGCAGCTAGCCTAGCTTATATCCGTGCTAGACGTTAAATTTATTCAGAGCATCTTTGTTTCTCGGTTAGACTTCATGCTGGCGACTAAATGAAAAGCTTCATATCTGCCAATATTTGTTTGTTGAGAAACCGTGATAGAATCGCTATCACAGTTGCTCAGAATTTTGCACATTTCAGATCTGTATACTGAAATCAAGTCAAAAACTTGTTTTGAAAATGTTTTTCAGGCAACTGTGATAGATTTCCTATCACACTCTAATACAAAAAGATCGTGTTTTTATCATAGATGCAGCAGATGTATAGAATGACTGCAACTGTGATATGATTCCTATCACACCGAATGACGCAATATGATTGGAAGTTAATATAATAGATTGACTTGACGAAAACACAACATGAACCCCATGAAGAGCACATACCAGCAGTACTATCATGCCTAGTCCTCCTTCATGCTAATTGTAATCGAAAGTTTTCCTTTTCTGTCTCACGTTGTTCTGTGCCGTTTCTCACTCCGGCTATACAAGAGTACATGTAATATTGACACATCGAACTCATGCGCTGCAATCTAAGTGAATGAGTCATGTACCTTGTAGAGGGTGTTTATTGTGCGTGGGCTGATTCAATAGATTATTGCCCTACTACCTACTGTTCAACTTGTAGAGGGGGATGCGAGATTTCTTTTAGACTTTGGCAACATCAAAAGTTTATAGGGTTATGAGGTAGTGGCGAAGGTGTGGAGATCACATCCGTCATCATTATTTATGACTCCTACAGTTTTGTTTATGCCTTAATTGACTATTCGTATAGTTTTCAAGATATCCACAATGCTTTGTGTTTTGTGCTCGACATTTACATATGCTAACAGTACAAGCAGGCGAGTGAGCGCATAAAACGTCAACAAGTGTCGTGTTCTGCTGCAGCTAGCCTAGCTTATATCCGTGCTAGACGTTAAATTTATTCAGAGCATCTTTGTTTCTCGGTTAGACTTCATGCTGGCGACTAAATGAAAAGCTTCATATCTGCCAATATTTGTTTGTTGAGAAACCGTGATAGAATCTCTATCACAGTTGCTCAGAATTTTGCACATTTCAGATCTGTATACTGAAATCAAGTCAAAAACTTGTTTTGAAAATGTTTTTCAGGCAACTGTGATAGATTTCCTATCACACTCTAATACAAAAAGATCGTGTTTTTATCATAGATGCAGCAGATGTATAGAATGACTGCAACTGTGATATGATTCCTATCACACCGAATGACGCAATATGATTGGAAGTTAATATAATAGATTGACTTGACGAAAACACAACATGAACCCCATGAAGAGCACATACCAGCAGTACTATCATGCCTAGTCCTCCTTCATGCTAATTGTAATCGAAAGTTTTCCTTTTCTGTCTCACGTTGTTCTGTGCCGTTTCTCACTCCGGCTATACAAGAGTACTTGTAATATTGACACATCGAACTCATGCGCTGCAATCTAAGTGAATGAGTCATGTACCTTGTAGAGGGTGTTTATTGTGCGTGGGCTGATTCAATAGATTATTGCCCTACTACCTACTGTTCAACTTGTAGAGGGGGATGCGAGATTTCTTTTAGACTTTGGCAACATCAAAAGTTTATAGGGTTATGAGGTAGTGGCGAAGGTGTGGAGATCACATCCGTCATCATTATTTATGACTCCTACAGTTTTGTTTATGCCTTAATTGACTATTCGTATAGTTTTCAAGATATCCACAATGCTTTGTGTTTTGTGCTCGACATTTACATATGCTAACAGTACAAGCAGGCGAGTGAGCGCATAAAACGTCAACAAGTGTCGTGTTCTGCTGCAGCTAGCCTAGCTTATATCCGTGCTAGACGTTAAATTTATTCAGAGCATCTTTGTTTCTCGGTTAGACTTCATGCTGGCGACTAAATGAAAAGCTTCATATCTGCCAATATTTGTTTGTTGAGAAACCGTGATAGAATCTCTATCACAGTTGCTCAGAATTTTGCACATTTCAGATCTGTATACTGAAATCAAGTCAAAAACTTGTTTTGAAAATGTTTTTCAGGCAACTGTGATAGATTTCCTATCACACTCTAATACAAAAAGATCGTGTTTTTATCATAGATGCAGCAGATGTATAGAATGACTGCAACTGTGATATGATTCCTATCACACCGAATGACGCAATATGATTGGAAGTTAATATAATAGATTGACTTGACGAAAACACAACATGAACCCCATGAAGAGCACATGTACTATCATGCCTAGTCCTCCTTCATGCTAATTGTAATCGAAAGTTTTCCTTTTCTGTCTCACGTTGTTCTGTGCCGTTTCTCACTCCGGCTATACAAGAGTACATGTAATATTGACACATCGAACTCATGCGCTGCAATCTAAGTGAATGAGTCATGTACCTTGTAGAGGGTGTTTATTGTGCGTGGGCTGATTCAATAGATTATTGCCCTACTACCTACTGTTCAACTTGTAGAGGGGGATGCGAGATTTCTTTTAGACTTTGGCAACATCAAAAGTTTATAGGGTTATGAGGTAGTGGCGAAGGTGTGGAGATCACATCCGTCATCATTATTTATGACTCCTACAGTTTTGTTTATGCCTTAATTGACTATTCGTATAGTTTTCAAGATATCCACAATGCTTTGTGTTTTGTGCTCGACATTTACATATGCTAACAGTACAAGCAGGCGAGTGAGCGCATAAAACGTCAACAAGTGTCGTGTTCTGCTGCAGCTAGCCTAGCTTATATCCGTGCTAGACGTTAAATTTATTCAGAGCATCTTTGTTTCTCGGTTAGACTTCATGCTGGCGACTAAATGAAAAGCTTCATATCTGCCAATATTTGTTTGTTGAGAAACCGTGATAGAATCTCTATCACAGTTGCTCAGAATTTTGCACATTTCAGATCTGTATACTGAAATCAAGTCAAAAACTTGTTTTGAAAATGTTTTTCAGGCAACTGTGATAGATTTCCTATCACACTCTAATACAAAAAGATCGTGTTTTTATCATAGATGCAGCAGATGTATAGAATGACTGCAACTGTGATATGATTCCTATCACACCGAATGACGCAATATGATTGGAAGTTAATATAATAGATTGACTTGACGAAAACACAACATGAACCCCATGAAGAGCACATACCAGCAGTACTATCATGCCTAGTCCTCCTTCATGCTAATTGTAATCGAAAGTTTTCCTTTTCTGTCTCACGTTGTTCTGTGCCGTTTCTCACTCCGGCTATACAAGAGTACATGTAATATTGACACATCGAACTCATGCGCTGCAATCTAAGTGAATGAGTCATGTACCTTGTAGAGGGTGTTTATTGTGCGTGGGCTGATTCAATAGATTATTGCCCTACTACCTACTGTTCAACTTGTAGAGGGGGATGCGAGATTTCTTTTAGACTTTGGCAACATCAAAAGTTTATAGGGTTATGAGGTAGTGGCGAAGGTGTGGAGATCACATCCGTCATCATTATTTATGACTCCTACAGTTTTGTTTATGCCTTAATTGACTATTCGTATAGTTTTCAAGATATCCACAATGCTTTGTGTTTTGTGCTCGACATTTACATATGCTAACAGTACAAGCAGGCGAGTGAGCGCATAAAACGTCAACAAGTGTCGTGTTCTGCTGCAGCTAGCCTAGCTTATATCCGTGCTAGACGTTAAATTTATTCAGAGCATCTTTGTTTCTCGGTTAGACTTCATGCTGGCGACTAAATGAAAAGCTTCATATCTGCCAATATTTGTTTGTTGAGAAACCGTGATAGAATCGCTATCACAGTTGCTCAGAATTTTGCACATTTCAGATCTGTATACTGAAATCAAGTCAAAAACTTGTTTTGAAAATGTTTTTCAGGCAACTGTGATAGATTTCCTATCACACTCTAATACAAAAAGATCGTGTTTTTATCATAGATGCAGCAGATGTATAGAATGACTGCAACTGTGATATGATTCCTATCACACCGAATGACGCAATATGATTGGAAGTTAATATAATAGATTGACTTGACGAAAACACAACATGAACCCCATGAAGAGCACATACCAGCAGTACTATCATGCCTAGTCCTCCTTCATGCTAATTGTAATCGAAAGTTTTCCTTTTCTGTCTCACGTTGTTCTGTGCCGTTTCTCACTCCGGCTATACAAGAGTACTTGTAATATTGACACATCGAACTCATGCGCTGCAATCTAAGTGAATGAGTCATGTACCTTGTAGAGGGTGTTTATTGTGCGTGGGCTGATTCAATAGATTATTGCCCTACTACCTACTGTTCAACTTGTAGAGGGGGATGCGAGATTTCTTTTAGACTTTGGCAACATCAAAAGTTTATAGGGTTATGAGGTAGTGGCGAAGGTGTGGAGATCACATCCGTCATCATTATTTATGACTCCTACAGTTTTGTTTATGCCTTAATTGACTATTCGTATAGTTTTCAAGATATCCACAATGCTTTGTTTTGTGCTCGACATTTACATATGCTAACAGTACAAGCAGGCGAGTGAGCGCATAAAACGTCAACAAGTGTCGTGTTCTGCTGCAGCTAGCCTAGCTTATATCCGTGCTAGACGTTAAATTTATTCAGAGCATCTTTGTTTCTCGGTTAGACTTCATGCTGGCGACTAAATGAAAAGCTTCATATCTGCCAATATTTGTTTGTTGAGAAACCGTGATAGAATCGCTATCACAGTTGCTCAGAATTTTGCACATTTCAGATCTGTATACTGAAATCAAGTCAAAAACTTGTTTTGAAAATGTTTTTCAGGCAACTGTGATAGATTTCCTATCACACTCTAATACAAAAAGATCGTGTTTTTATCATAGATGCAGCAGATGTATAGAATGACTGCAACTGTGATATGATTCCTATCACACCGAATGACGCAATATGATTGGAAGTTAATATAATAGATTGACTTGACGAAAACACAACATGAACCCCATGAAGAGCACATACCAGCAGTACTATCATGCCTAGTCCTCCTTCATGCTAATTGTAATCGAAAGTTTTCCTTTTCTGTCTCACGTTGTTCTGTGCCGTTTCTCACTCCGGCTATACAAGAGTACTTGTAATATTGACACATCGAACTCATGCGCTGCAATCTAAGTGAATGAGTCATGTACCTTGTAGAGGGTGTTTATTGTGCGTGGGCTGATTCAATAGATTATTGCCCTACTACCTACTGTTCAACTTGTAGAGGGGATGCGAGATTTCTTTTAGACTTTGGCAACATCAAAAGTTTATAGGGTTATGAGGTAGTGGCGAAGGTGTGGAGATCACATCCGTCATCATTATTTATGACTCCTACAGTTTTGTTTATGCCTTAATTGACTATTCGTATAGTTTTCAAGATATCCACAATGCTTTGTGTTTTGTGCTCGACATTTACATATGCTAACAGTACAAGCAGGCGAGTGAGCGCATAAAACGTCAACAAGTGTCGTGTTCTGCTGCAGCTAGCCTAGCTTATATCCGTGCTAGACGTTAAATTTATTCAGAGCATCTTTGTTTCTCGGTTAGACTTCATGCTGGCGACTAAATGAAAAGCTTCATATCTGCCAATATTTGTTTGTTGAGAAACCGTGATAGAATCGCTATCACAGTTGCTCAGAATTTTGCACATTTCAGATCTGTATACTGAAATCAAGTCAAAAACTTGTTTTGAAAATGTTTTTCAGGCAACTGTGATAGATTTCCTATCACACTCTAATACAAAAAGATCGTGTTTTTATCATAGATGCAGCAGATGTATAGAATGACTGCAACTGTGATATGATTCCTATCACACCGAATGACGCAATATGATTGGAAGTTAATATAATAGATTGACTTGACGAAAACACAACATGAACCCCATGAAGAGCACATACCAGCAGTACTATCATGCCTAGTCCTCCTTCATGCTAATTGTAATCGAAAGTTTTCCTTTTCTGTCTCACGTTGTTCTGTGCCGTTTCTCACTCCGGCTATACAAGAGTACTTGTAATATTGACACATCGAACTCATGCGCTGCAATCTAAGTGAATGAGTCATGTACCTTGTAGAGGGTGTTTATTGTGCGTGGGCTGATTCAATAGATTATTGCCCTACTACCTACTGTTCAACTTGTAGAGGGGGATGCGAGATTTCTTTTAGACTTTGGCAACATCAAAAGTTTATAGGGTTATGAGGTAGTGGCGAAGGTGTGGAGATCACATCCGTCATCATTATTTATGACTCCTACAGTTTTGTTTATGCCTTAATTGACTATTCGTATAGTTTTCAAGATATCCACAATGCTTTGTGTTTTGTGCTCGACATTTACATATGCTAACAGTACAAGCAGGCGAGTGAGCGCATAAAACGTCAACAAGTGTCGTGTTCTGCTGCAGCTAGCCTAGCTTATATCCGTGCTAGACGTTAAATTTATTCAGAGCATCTTTGTTTCTCGGTTAGACTTCATGCTGGCGACTAAATGAAAAGCTTCATATCTGCCAATATTTGTTTGTTGAGAAACCGTGATAGAATCGCTATCACAGTTGCTCAGAATTTTGCACATTTCAGATCTGTATACTGAAATCAAGTCAAAAACTTGTTTTGAAAATGTTTTTCAGGCAACTGTGATAGATTTCCTATCACACTCTAATACAAAAAGATCGTGTTTTTATCATAGATGCAGCAGATGTATAGAATGACTGCAACTGTGATATGATTCCTATCACACCGAATGACGCAATATGATTGGAAGTTAATATAATAGATTGACTTGACGAAAACACAACATGAACCCCATGAAGAGCACATGTACTATCATGCCTAGTCCTCCTTCATGCTAATTGTAATCGAAAGTTTTCCTTTTCTGTCTCACGTTGTTCTGTGCCGTTTCTCACTCCGGCTATACAAGAGTACTTGTAATATTGACACATCGAAATCATGCGCTGCAATCTAAGTGAATGAGTCATGTACCTTGTAGAGGGTGTTTATTGTGCGTGGGCTGATTCAATAGATTATTGCCCTACTACCTACTGTTCAACTTGTAGAGGGGGATGCGAGATTTCTTTTAGACTTTGGCAACATCAAAAGTTTATAGGGTTATGAGGTAGTGGCGAAGGTGTGGAGATCACATCCGTCATCATTATTTATGACTCCTACAGTTTTGTTTATGCCTTAATTGACTATTCGTATAGTTTTCAAGATATCCACAATGCTTTGTGTTTTGTGCTCGACATTTACATATGCTAACAGTACAAGCAGGCGAGTGAGCGCATAAAACGTCAACAAGTGTCGTGTTCTGCTGCAGCTAGCCTAGCTTATATCCGTGCTAGACGTTAAATTTATTCAGAGCATCTTTGTTTCTCGGTTAGACTTCATGCTGGCGACTAAATGAAAAGCTTCATATCTGCCAATATTTGTTTGTTGAGAAACCGTGATAGAATCGCTATCACAGTTGCTCAGAATTTTGCACATTTCAGATCTGTATACTGAAATCAAGTCAAAAACTTGTTTTGAAAATGTTTTTCAGGCAACTGTGATAGATTTCCTATCACACTCTAATACAAAAAGATCGTGTTTTTATCATAGATGCAGCAGATGTATAGAATGACTGCAACTGTGATATGATTCCTATCACACCGAATGACGCAATATGATTGGAAGTTAATATAATAGATTGACTTGACGAAAACACAACATGAACCCCATGAAGAGCACATACCAGCAGTACTATCATGCCTAGTCCTCCTTCATGCTAATTGTAATCGAAAGTTTTCCTTTTCTGTCTCACGTTGTTCTGTGCCGTTTCTCACTCCGGCTATACAAGAGTACATGTAATATTGACACATCGAACTCATGCGCTGCAATCTAAGTGAATGAGTCATGTACCTTGTAGAGGGTGTTTATTGTGCGTGGGCTGATTCAATAGATTATTGCCCTACTACCTACTGTTCAACTTGTAGAGGGGGATGCGAGATTTCTTTTAGACTTTGGCAACATCAAAAGTTTATAGGGTTATGAGGTAGTGGCGAAGGTGTGGAGATCACATCCGTCATCATTATTTATGACTCCTACAGTTTTGTTTATGCCTTAATTGACTATTCGTATAGTTTTCAAGATATCCACAATGCTTTGTGTTTTGTGCTCGACATTTACATATGCTAACAGTACAAGCAGGCGAGTGAGCGCATAAAACGTCAACAAGTGTCGTGTTCTGCTGCAGCTAGCCTAGCTTATATCCGTGCTAGACGTTAAATTTATTCAGAGCATCTTTGTTTCTCGGTTAGACTTCATGCTGGCGACTAAATGAAAAGCTTCATATCTGCCAATATTTGTTTGTTGAGAAACCGTGATAGAATCGCTATCACAGTTGCTCAGAATTTTGCACATTTCAGATCTGTATACTGAAATCAAGTCAAAAACTTGTTTTGAAAATGTTTTTCAGGCAACTGTGATAGATTTCCTATCACACTCTAATACAAAAAGATCGTGTTTTTATCATAGATGCAGCAGATGTATAGAATGACTGCAACTGTGATATGATTCCTATCACACCGAATGACGCAATATGATTGGAAGTTAATATAATAGATTGACTTGACGAAAACACAACATGAACCCCATGAAGAGCACATACCAGCAGTACTATCATGCCTAGTCCTCCTTCATGCTAATTGTAATCGAAAGTTTTCCTTTTCTGTCTCACGTTGTTCTGTGCCGTTTCTCACTCCGGCTATACAAGAGTACATGTAATATTGACACATCGAACTCATGCGCTGCAATCTAAGTGAATGAGTCATGTACCTTGTAGAGGGTGTTTATTGTGCGTGGGCTGATTCAATAGATTATTGCCCTACTACCTACTGTTCAACTTGTAGAGGGGGATGCGAGATTTCTTTTAGACTTTGGCAACATCAAAAGTTTATAGGGTTATGAGGTAGTGGCGAAGGTGTGGAGATCACATCCGTCATCATTATTTATGACTCCTACAGTTTTGTTTATGCCTTAATTGACTATTCGTATAGTTTTCAAGATATCCACAATGCTTTGTGTTTTGTGCTCGACATTTACATATGCTAACAGTACAAGCAGGCGAGTGAGCGCATAAAACGTCAACAAGTGTCGTGTTCTGCTGCAGCTAGCCTAGCTTATATCCGTGCTAGACGTTAAATTTATTCAGAGCATCTTTGTTTCTCGGTTAGACTTCATGCTGGCGACTAAATGAAAAGCTTCATATCTGCCAATATTTGTTTGTTGAGAAACCGTGATAGAATCGCTATCACAGTTGCTCAGAATTTTGCACATTTCAGATCTGTATACTGAAATCAAGTCAAAAACTTGTTTTGAAAATGTTTTTCAGGCAACTGTGATAGATTTCCTATCACACTCTAATACAAAAAGATCGTGTTTTTATCATAGATGCAGCAGATGTATAGAATGACTGCAACTGTGATATGATTCCTATCACACCGAATGACGCAATATGATTGGAAGTTAATATAATAGATTGACTTGACGAAAACACAACATGAACCCCATGAAGAGCACATACCAGCAGTACTATCATGCCTAGTCCTCCTTCATGCTAATTGTAATCGAAAGTTTTCCTTTTCTGTCTCACGTTGTTCTGTGCCGTTTCTCACTCCGGCTATACAAGAGTACTTGTAATATTGACACATCGAACTCATGCGCTGCAATCTAAGTGAATGAGTCATGTACCTTGTAGAGGGTGTTTATTGTGCGTGGGCTGATTCAATAGATTATTGCCCTACTACCTACTGTTCAACTTGTAGAGGGGGATGCGAGATTTCTTTTAGACTTTGGCAACATCAAAAGTTTATAGGGTTATGAGGTAGTGGCGAAGGTGTGGAGATCACATCCGTCATCATTATTTATGACTCCTACAGTTTTGTTTATGCCTTAATTGACTATTCGTATAGTTTTCAAGATATCCACAATGCTTTGTGTTTTGTGCTCGACATTTACATATGCTAACAGTACAAGCAGGCGAGTGAGCGCATAAAACGTCAACAAGTGTCGTGTTCTGCTGCAGCTAGCCTAGCTTATATCCGTGCTAGACGTTAAATTTATTCAGAGCATCTTTGTTTCTCGGTTAGACTTCATGCTGGCGACTAAATGAAAAGCTTCATATCTGCCAATATTTGTTTGTTGAGAAACCGTGATAGAATCGCTATCACAGTTGCTCAGAATTTTGCACATTTCAGATCTGTATACTGAAATCAAGTCAAAAACTTGTTTTGAAAATGTTTTTCAGGCAACTGTGATAGATTTCCTATCACACTCTAATACAAAAAGATCGTGTTTTTATCATAGATGCAGCAGATGTATAGAATGACTGCAACTGTGATATGATTCCTATCACACCGAATGACGCAATATGATTGGAAGTTAATATAATAGATTGACTTGACGAAAACACAACATGAACCCCATGAAGAGCACATGTACTATCATGCCTAGTCCTCCTTCATGCTAATTGTAATCGAAAGTTTTCCTTTTCTGTCTCACGTTGTTCTGTGCCGTTTCTCACTCCGGCTATACAAGAGTACTTGTAATATTGACACATCGAACTCATGCGCTGCAATCTAAGTGAATGAGTCATGTACCTTGTAGAGGGTGTTTATTGTGCGTGGGCTGATTCAATAGATTATTGCCCTACTACCTACTGTTCAACTTGTAGAGGGGATGCGAGATTTCTTTTAGACTTTGGCAACATCAAAAGTTTATAGGGTTATGAGGTAGTGGCGAAGGTGTGGAGATCACATCCGTCATCATTATTTATGACTCCTACAGTTTTGTTTATGCCTTAATTGACTATTCGTATAGTTTTCAAGATATCCACAATGCTTTGTGTTTTGTGCTCGACATTTACATATGCTAACAGTACAAGCAGGCGAGTGAGCGCATAAAACGTCAACAAGTGTCGTGTTCTGCTGCAGCTAGCCTAGCTTATATCCGTGCTAGACGTTAAATTTATTCAGAGCATCTTTGTTTCTCGGTTAGACTTCATGCTGGCGACTAAATGAAAAGCTTCATATCTGCCAATATTTGTTTGTTGAGAAACCGTGATAGAATCGCTATCACAGTTGCTCAGAATTTTGCACATTTCAGATCTGTATACTGAAATCAAGTCAAAAACTTGTTTTGAAAATGTTTTTCAGGCAACTGTGATAGATTTCCTATCACACTCTAATACAAAAAGATCGTGTTTTTATCATAGATGCAGCAGATGTATAGAATGACTGCAACTGTGATATGATTCCTATCACACCGAATGACGCAATATGATTGGAAGTTAATATAATAGATTGACTTGACGAAAACACAACATGAACCCCATGAAGAGCACATACCAGCAGTACTATCATGCCTAGTCCTCCTTCATGCTAATTGTAATCGAAAGTTTTCCTTTTCTGTCTCACGTTGTTCTGTGCCGTTTCTCACTCCGGCTATACAAGAGTACATGTAATATTGACACATCGAACTCATGCGCTGCAATCTAAGTGAATGAGTCATGTACCTTGTAGAGGGTGTTTATTGTGCGTGGGCTGATTCAATAGATTATTGCCCTACTACCTACTGTTCAACTTGTAGAGGGGGATGCGAGATTTCTTTTAGACTTTGGCAACATCAAAAGTTTATAGGGTTATGAGGTAGTGGCGAAGGTGTGGAGATCACATCCGTCATCATTATTTATGACTCCTACAGTTTTGTTTATGCCTTAATTGACTATTCGTATAGTTTTCAAGATATCCACAATGCTTTGTGTTTTGTGCTCGACATTTACATATGCTAACAGTACAAGCAGGCGAGTGAGCGCATAAAACGTCAACAAGTGTCGTGTTCTGCTGCAGCTAGCCTAGCTTATATCCGTGCTAGACGTTAAATTTATTCAGAGCATCTTTGTTTCTCGGTTAGACTTCATGCTGGCGACTAAATGAAAAGCTTCATATCTGCCAATATTTGTTTGTTGAGAAACCGTGATAGAATCGCTATCACAGTTGCTCAGAATTTTGCACATTTCAGATCTGTATACTGAAATCAAGTCAAAAACTTGTTTTGAAAATGTTTTTCAGGCAACTGTGATAGATTTCCTATCACACTCTAATACAAAAAGATCGTGTTTTTATCATAGATGCAGCAGATGTATAGAATGACTGCAACTGTGATATGATTCCTATCACACCGAATGACGCAATATGATTGGAAGTTAATATAATAGATTGACTTGACGAAAACACAACATGAACCCCATGAAGAGCACATGTACTATCATGCCTAGTCCTCCTTCATGCTAATTGTAATCGAAAGTTTTCCTTTTCTGTCTCACGTTGTTCTGTGCCGTTTCTCACTCCGGCTATACAAGAGTACATGTAATATTGACACATCGAACTCATGCGCTGCAATCTAAGTGAATGAGTCATGTACCTTGTAGAGGGTGTTTATTGTGCGTGGGCTGATTCAATAGATTATTGCCCTACTACCTACTGTTCAACTTGTAGAGGGGGATGCGAGATTTCTTTTAGACTTTGGCAACATCAAAAGTTTATAGGGTTATGAGGTAGTGGCGAAGGTGTGGAGATCACATCCGTCATCATTATTTATGACTCCTACAGTTTTGTTTATGCCTTAATTGACTATTCGTATAGTTTTCAAGATATCCACAATGCTTTGTGTTTTGTGCTCGACATTTACATATGCTAACAGTACAAGCAGGCGAGTGAGCGCATAAAACGTCAACAAGTGTCGTGTTCTGCTGCAGCTAGCCTAGCTTATATCCGTGCTAGACGTTAAATTTATTCAGAGCATCTTTGTTTCTCGGTTAGACTTCATGCTGGCGACTAAATGAAAAGCTTCATATCTGCCAATATTTGTTTGTTGAGAAACCGTGATAGAATCGCTATCACAGTTGCTCAGAATTTTGCACATTTCAGATCTGTATACTGAAATCAAGTCAAAAACTTGTTTTGAAAATGTTTTTCAGGCAACTGTGATAGATTTCCTATCACACTCTAATACAAAAAGATCGTGTTTTTATCATAGATGCAGCAGATGTATAGAATGACTGCAACTGTGATATGATTCCTATCACACCGAATGACGCAATATGATTGGAAGTTAATATAATAGATTGACTTGACGAAAACACAACATGAACCCCATGAAGAGCACATACCAGCAGTACTATCATGCCTAGTCCTCCTTCATGCTAATTGTAATCGAAAGTTTTCCTTTTCTGTCTCACGTTGTTCTGTGCCGTTTCTCACTCCGGCTATACAAGAGTACTTGTAATATTGACACATCGAACTCATGCGCTGCAATCTAAGTGAATGAGTCATGTACCTTGTAGAGGGTGTTTATTGTGCGTGGGCTGATTCAATAGATTATTGCCCTACTACCTACTGTTCAACTTGTAGAGGGGGATGCGAGATTTCTTTTAGACTTTGGCAACATCAAAAGTTTATAGGGTTATGAGGTAGTGGCGAAGGTGTGGAGATCACATCCGTCATCATTATTTATGACTCCTACAGTTTTGTTTATGCCTTAATTGACTATTCGTATAGTTTTCAAGATATCCACAATGCTTTGTGTTTTGTGCTCGACATTTACATATGCTAACAGTACAAGCAGGCGAGTGAGCGCATAAAACGTCAACAAGTGTCGTGTTCTGCTGCAGCTAGCCTAGCTTATATCCGTGCTAGACGTTAAATTTATTCAGAGCATCTTTGTTTCTCGGTTGACTTCATGCTGGCGACTAAATGAAAAGCTTCATATCTGCCAATATTTGTTTGTTGAGAAACCATGATAGAATCGCTATCACAGTTGCTCAGAATTTTGCACATTTTCAGATCTGTATACTGAAATCAAGTCAAAAACTTGTTTTGAAAATGTTTTTCAGGCAACTGTGATAGATTTCCTATCACACTCTAATACAAAAAGATCGTGTTTTTATCATCGATGCAGCAGATGTATAGAATGACTGCAACTGTGATATGATTCCTATCACACCAAATGACGCAATATGATTGGAAGTTAATATAATAGATTGACTTGACGAAAACACAACATGAACCCCATGAAGAGCACATGTACTATCATGCCTAGTCCTCCTTCATGCTAATTGTAATCGAAAGTTTTCCTTTTCTGTCTCACGTTGTTCTGTGCCGTTTCTCACTCCGGCTATACAAGAGTACATGTAATATTGACACATCGAACTCATGCGCTGCAATCTAAGTGAATGAGTCATGTACCTTGTAGAGGTGTTTATTGTGCGTGGGCTGATTCAATAGATTATTGCCCTACTACCTACTGTTCAACTTGTAAGGGGGGATGCGAGATTTCTTTTAGACTTTGGCAACATCAAAAGTTTATAGGGTTATGAGGTAGTGGCGAAGGTGTGGAGATCACATCCGTCATCATTATTTATGACTCCTACAGTTTTGTTTATGCCTTAAATTGACTATTCGTATAGTTTTCAAGATATCCACAATGCTTTGTGTTTTGTGCTCGACATTTACATATGCTAACAGTACAAGCAGGCGAGTGAGCGCATAAAACGTCAACAAGTGTCGTGTTCTGCTGCAGCTAGCCTAGCTTATATCCGTGCTAGACGTTAAATTTATTCAGAGCATCTTTGTTTCTCGGTTAGACTTCATGCTGGCGACTAAATGAAAAGCTTCATATCTGCCAATATTTGTTTGTTGAGAAACCGTGATAGAATCGCTATCACAGTTGCTCAGAATTTTGCACATTTCAGATCTGTATACTGAAATCAAGTCAAAAACTTGTTTTGAAAATGTTTTTCAGGCAACTGTGATAGATTTCCTATCACACTCTAATATGTGAAAGATCGTGTTTTTATAGTAATGCGGCGGATGTATAGAATGACTGCAACTGTGATATGATTTATATCACACGAATGACGCAATATGATTGGAAGTTAATATAATAGATTGACTTGACAAAAACACAACATGAA